>OZ007591.1:398655157-399917534 GCA_963931845.1 Maratus michaelseni | reverse complement strand
TGTCCGAACTTTAACTGAAGCCGAAATAGAAGAAATCTAATCCATACTTTAATACAATTATGGAAAAATAGTCCAGGGTTAGTACGCTTTCACCCCAAATTTTAACCCTACAGTGCATGAATTTTTTTTTTTTTTTAGAACTGTGTTTTTTTTTATACTTATATTCAGGATTCGACACCAGAAATTTTAAGATAGATTTTTAATTGTATTTAATAGCATATTTGTGTTATTTTTTCAAAATTAATATTTCTTTATAACTATAGTGGTTGCAAAGAACTTGATTTATTTAATAAAAGTTAAATAGAAAGTGTTGCCAATTGGCTACACTATGCACTATAGTGTTAAATAGAATTTTTCGCCTTATTTGAATGTGTATTACAAATTATTGCAATTAAATGAGGTGTCTACAATTTCTGATATTGAAACATTAAATAGAAAAACTCTAGATTAAAGTGTAATTATTGATTAAAGTGATAAAAATAACATAAAATGTTTACAAATACCTTTTAATATAGATTACAACTTCAGATCAAAATGATAAATAAAATATTCTAGCAAAGTTTTTGAAAATTATAAACATAAATCACGAGATAACATATCCAATGTAAGAAGGAGCTTAAATTGGTCAAAACTGGAAAACGTGAAAATAATTATTTTATATTTATTTTTATTGCTTTTTCAATTTGCAAAGCATCGAGTGTCAAATTTTAGGTAATTCAAAAGAAGCCAATTCATTGAAAATGTTATCGTTTCGCAAATATATTTCTATTGATTCACGGATAATGGATGGGAAATAAACTATTAATGGAAAACTTATTTTACTATTCTTGAAATCAATCTGCAACGGCTTTTCATAATTATAATTTCATAATTAATAATTTTCGCGTTTTCTAGTTTTGACCAATTTAAGCACCTTCTTACATTGGACATGTGATCTCGTGATTTATGTTTATCATTTTCAAAAACTTTGCGAGAATATATTATTTATCATTTTGATCTAAAGATGTCACCGGTTGAGCCAAGGAAACATATGTAATCTATATTAAAAGATAATTTTAAACCTTTTGGGTTATTTTTTTATCACTTTAAGCAATAGTTACACTTTAATTTAAAGTTAACAAGTGATTTTATTATATTGTTTGTAGAAAAACTCTGTTAAAAAATTGTGGTTCAGCGTATGAACCCTGTAGTTTTTAATTATATCTAAAAATTAACATATATGTACTTATTAGTATTCAAATATGTAGTTTTTTTTATTTTCGTCAGAAAACATATTTTTTACTTTTCTGAAATGAACCCAACCCGCAAGAGCCAAATACCAACCCGAAACACACCCGAACCTAAAGCACTTAAAATCAATTCATACCGAACCCGACCGCCAAAGAAAGAAATAAGTGTCAAACATTCACGACCTGCGCACACAGGTGCGCAACAGCACTTGTGTGCGCAGGTCGTGTAACTTTTATACACTTGTGTGCGCAACCTCTTTATTTCTTTTAATAAAGAGGTGTATAATCTTTCCAGATTTCTTTACTATAATTTCCTTTCAATGCAAGTGTGTTGATGGTAAAGTTCATAAATGTTTGATTATATAGTCTTCATTAATTTTGATTTTTCGGCATTACAAACGTGTGTACACCGGTAAATATCAGCAATTTTCTTTTCTAGAATTAGTTTTATTTGGTTTGTGACAAAATATTTCTAAATAGCTTAGTATATAAAAAAAAAGATCAATATTCAATTGTTTGAATTCCTGTACATTAAAATAAATTATTCTTTTGTCGACTTATGATGTGGGTTTTTGTAAAATACCTTTAATATATTCTTTGCATCTTCTTCCCGCATTCTTTTTAACCAGAATATCTTTTCATATTCTTTTTGATACTAACCTTTCTTGTCTTTGAAGTATTCATGATGGATTTAACAATAAAAAAAATCTCATCTTTTGTGAAATCTACCGCTTTTTGTTAAAATCCAAAACAAATATGATTATTAATATCATCGTTCGGCATAAAAGAAATGCCGTTAAAAGTTACATAGTATTAATAGTTAACTAAACCTTGAATCTTTAGAACCATCAGTTACAGTTTCATAAAAGGAAATGAAATCCTACTTGGTTAACTTCAAAAGAACATTTAGGAGTTCTCAAGATATAGAATTTGAAATAAAGGTTAGCTGCTTTGAATGTGTTTAACATCTGTTAAATATCTTTATGAAAAAATTTCTTGACTTTAAACTTATACTTTGCTCTAGTTTAGACTAATCGTATGCATCAGAAATGATTTTAAAAGTAAATTAAAATGTATGAATTTTTATAGGTAGAATATATTAAATTGCAATTTTTAAAAAGGTCATGTGAATATTTATGCGTATGACCTTCATATAGTAAGAGCAAAGTGTAAATATATGGAACTAACCATTTATTTAAGCGATAGATTAACTACTTGAAAATTAGAAATAACACGAAATATGGTAATTTATATATATTATACTTGAAATTGTTTTTGAAGTATAAAGAAAATACCTTTAATTTAGGATGTTCAGGATCATGAATATGACTTAAAAATGATATTTAAGTGGGCCTTTATACTTATCATAATACAGACTTCACAAAAAACATATGCACCCACACACATAGGAAGATAGAAAAGAGAGAGATAGAGAGCGGAGGACTTCTGGGAAAATCTCTTAGCCTTTTTTCCCCCAAAATGTTTCTTTAAAATTAAATAATAATAATAATAATAATAATAATAATAATAATAATAATAATATCAAGTAAATCATCACAAGGCTAAAATTCATCTTAAAAACTAAAAAATTAAAAATGCACGTAATACTTTTTTTTACTTAAAAGATGACAAAATTGTAAAAAAATGTTAAATTGCATTAGTATTATGTTCCAAGCACTTTCAGCTACTCTTACTATTTACCCTGATGATGGTTATGTGTATAGCTATACGCGCTAGGAGTAATTAATATTAATATAATTTAACATCATTTTTACAATTTTGTCATCTCTTAACCCTTTCAGGAGCAAGCACTTGTGCTCCTGTAACGTTGAATTCCCACCGGAATTTAGGAAAGAATTTAGTTCAAACTAAGAATAAGCAATTTTTCAACGTTTTCTCGTCAAAGTTAAAAAAGTAAAATTTAATTAAAAGTTTCGGGTTTGAATCAGATTAAATTTAGGTGGTATATAATATATACCCCAGCCCCTCAAAGGGTTAAGTAATAAAATTCATTACGTGTAATTTTAATTTTTTAAGAATAATATCATTTTTCTGCGAAAATGAATGTTTTGACAGATTTCTATATTCAATTTAAATCTTTTACAAGGTTCATAATCTTGTACCGCAATATTTAATAGAATTTTTCTAATTAATATTTAAATAGCAGCAATTGTAGACGCCTTGCTTAATTGCAGGATTTGAAATACTTTTCTGTAATTAAATAAGACGAAAAATTCTATTAAAAAATTTGGTAAAAGCGTACGGACCCTGTTTTAAACCCTCTTTTGTGTGTTTTACAGTCCCTATGACAAAACAGCAGTAACTACCAGTCAGAAGGGAAACTACGAATCGTTTTTTGTTCTGGGTTTCCTGATGATCAGATCAATTTTATTTTTATAGACTTTGTTTTTTAAAGTTTGTTTAATATAACTGTCATTTCTTACTGTTACAGATCGTAAGTTAACGGACGTTATACCAGTTTACCCTCTTAAAAGTGAATCCAACAAGTCAAATAATAATTCATTAGTAATGCCAAATCATTATTAATATGTTCAATTCGAACCATACATTAGATACCTAAAGTTGTCAATATGGATCATTTTAATATTTGCAACACCTGAACTTTCTTAAATGATTAATATTTCCAATTATGCTTGCATTATTTTAAATTACATAGATTTAATATCAAACGTGCAATGTATTCCAAAATACATTTTGAATAAACACAAAAATGCGACTCCCCTCTATAACAATATTTTACCTAAATAATTCCTTCGTTAGATAATTCTTAACAATTCTTTTGATTAGAGATTTTTTTCAACTAACGCTCGAAGACAAGTTTTACTCATAATTCTTATTTATAGTGTTTATACTTTATAAGTCGTTATGCTTTAATGTTTCCATATTTACATAATTCTCCCGTTTCCAGTGCTCTCTCCATGACACGCTTCTTGTTTGCTCCGTAATTCTTGAAAAAATCGCCACAGAGCAATAATAAGACCCAAGTTTTGGTTTTTTTCAGAAACTAACTTGCTGTTATAACCAGATACTTTTTTTAACAATTTGGCGTTTCCAAACTTTTTGTGAAAAGTCATTCCCATTTCATGCATGCTTCCTATTTTTGCAAATATCTATATTTTTTAATGAACCTGTGTACTTCTTTTGCATATTTGATGTAGAGTAAACGAAAAAAAATTTTCTTATTCCAAGTTTGATTGAGGCAGTCCGATTATACTTAGAGCGTACTCACTACGACTTAAGTTTGTTAGCACACATTGTGCTATATTCCTCTCCTAAGGCCGGTAGTCAAAACAAAAGTGTGGTGCAGGTGCACTACTATAAGGGCAAATGTGAGTGCCACTTTCTTCGCATGCGGCTAGTTGTCAAAGAAAAAGTTCCTGGATCAAAAAAAGTTACTAGAAACTGATAGGTTTCATAATCCAGCTCATTGATTTAACCAAGACTCCCTTAATAGATAAGACTTGACAATCCGGAGAAAGTCTATGGGAGAAAATGTCCGCGGTAATTGCCAACTTATTAATTGACTTTCTCCGGAAAGTATCGCCGCCTGGTGGATACTACCGCAGAGTTGCCAAGTCTCCGGCTTTTTGAACACCAGTATATTTTTAGAGAAAATGTTGTTCTTTTAAATCCCAGAATTCTCCGATCAAACAAAACAAAATTGTCTGTACTAAAAAACTGGTATCTAAAAAGAGAATAGAAAAATCTAGCAGCTCTGCTACCGCACAGCTGCCAACTTTTACGCTTTTTTATTACCACTAAAATTTAATAGAATTTTTATCGTTATGTAATCACACAATCTTGTCAATTTAATAAGATAAAATTTAGTATAAAATTTTAGTGGTAGGAATTAAGCGTAAAAGTTGGCAGCTATGCTACCGATACTAGTTCATAAGCAAATGCATAGAACAAATGGAGCTGTGAAAAAATTTCATGTCGAAAATACTCCTATTACTGACGATTGATGGCGCTAGTAGCAGGAGAATATAGCGGTCAAAGGAAACTTGCTGATTGTGAGGCCTGATACTATGATAAGAAGGCCTTGGATTTAACAATAGCGTGGGATTTCAATACAGGATCTATGCATGATCCAGTTTCTTACTTTTATCTCGATTAACTTTTCAGAAATTCTCTTTGAGATTTTTTCTAGTTTAAACCTTTTATTTTACAGAAAGCAAAAAACTACCAGTCGTAAGAAGGCGCTAATGACTTGTGAAAGATGAATACTAGCATTCTGTTCACAATTTATCGTTAATGAAAATAATTTTAGTTCCCAGTGCCTAATGCATACGGCAATGTACGGTAGTACAACAACCAAATGACAAAAACATTAAAATTACATGTATTTGCTTTATTTAGATGCTAAAAGAAAGTAAAAGAAAAAAAAACTATGAAACTATTTTTTTATGTGTCTATATATCTAATGTAGAATCTGGGAAGTTAATAAACAATATTACAAATAATGCTTGCCTTATTTTAAATGACAGATAATTATTATCAAATGTACAAAATACTTCTAAGCATTTCTTCAACAAAAACAATGAAACAGTTTTCTTCAAAGATAATATTTTAGCTAAATAAGTCCTTCGTTAAATTATTCTTAACAATTATTTTGATTAGAGCCTTTTCCAGCTAATGCTCGTACAGTTTTTCTTTCTTGATAATTCATCTTTAGAGCGTTTAAACTTTCTAAGTCATTAAGTTCCCGTATCTCTATGCTTACTTTACGATAATCTACAGTTAAGGTATTTCAAAAGGTGAAATATCAGCCCCAGCTCCACTACAGAAATATGACGCTAATGGGGAGTTTTCGGGAAAATCAGAAATTTAATTGCAAAGCTATTAGAGGATCTCTTGTTTTCAAGGTATTTGAATGAGTTTTAAAGATGATTATTATTTTACTCGAATAATGAGAAAGAAATTTTGATTGTTAGCTGTAGCTTCGAAGTGGTACGCATGAGACATTATAATTGCGGTACACTTAACTTAGACAATAGATAATATTTCTGTTTTGTTTACATTAAAGACTCTTGTCATTAATATTCTAAATTCTTGTGTTAGCTTTTTAGATTCAAGTTTATTCGATAGTAATTAAAATTAACGTTGACGGTTCTTAACAACTTGAAAATAATTTAAATAATTTAAAAAATGAAGCACTGAGAATATCTTGATTTTAAGGTATTTAACTGAGTTATAAGGATAATTATTATTTTACTTAAGTAATGAGAAATATTTCTTATTTTTTGTTTTCCCCTGTAGCTTCAAATTTGTACGTAAGCGAAATTTGAATTATACTTCTCTTGAATTTGAAAAAAAATATTTTTTTTTTCTGTGTTGTTTAGTCAATATTTGGAAGTCTGTAGTCATTAATATTGTTATTTTTTGTTCTAGCTATTTAGAACCAAATTTATTCTATAGTACATAAAATTAAGGTTTATAATTTTTAATAACTTAAAAGTATTTTAAATGCGTTAAATAATGAAGAAGCATATCTAATAAATTTCATGAAACAAGTAGAAATTTGCTTGAAAATTTCTTACGTTTATTAACCATTTCAGTGACAAGTAATTGTGTTTATGTAATTTTAAATTCACACCAGAATTTTCGTAAATTTTTATTTGAATAAAATGATATGCAATTTTACACACTCTCCCCCCCCCCCCTCCCAAAGTTATAAAAGGAAAATTCTATTAAACAATTCTGGTACGAAAATAGATTACAATTTAGTGCGATAACAAAATACTTCAAAGAATATGGTTTTATTAGCAGAAATTCAGTACATTTCCAGCAGTGCACTACCGCCCCTTGCCGCCTGCGGTTCTTTTTTTTTTATATTTTGTATGGTCCCCTAAATTTAGACACCCGAATTTTGTAAAAGTTTTCTTTGTATTATTTAATATCAGAAAAATATGGCCAAGAAAACTTTTATAAATTATTATTCCTCATAATATAATTATTATTTATTAATTCAAGGGACCGTACAAACGCTGAAAAAAAATCCGTATACGACAGCCGTCATTTTTATTTCAGCGCGCAGGAATATAATTCAGGGGGCGTTGACTGTCCTTTCCAGGACGTCATTGCATTTCATTCAAATCAAAGTAAGTATGTTACAAATTTCGATAAAGTAAGTTCGTTATTTGTTACAGTTATGATGGCGGAGCTTGTTGAGCTTGCTTTCTGATAATCCCCCCCCCACCTGCCCGACCACTGTTAAAGTTATGAACGAAAATCGGGCACTGGATTTGAATCCGATATCCTGTATTGCAAAAATGGATTGTAACCCTAGTTTTCTATACAAAAGTTTGTTAAAGTGTGTTCTACAACCGCTTAAAATTTTAACTATCAATTCTGAATTTCCTTGCGCATAATGTAACTCCAGTAAGAAATGTCTAGATAGCTAGAAATTACTTTGCAGGAATTACATTGTTTTAGCGTACACTGCTGGAAATTTTCTTTTGAAATATCTTTCTTTAATATTATTATTTAAAGCAAGTTACCAGAAATTTTTTTGCCTTTTTAACAGCATACTTATCAGATTACACGAGATTTAGTATATTTTCATTAAAAATTGTGGTTGCTTGGAACTAAATTTATTTATTAAAGGTTACATTTTAATTAATGCATATATCAGAGATGCTACGTTCCCATTAATCTTCCGTGATATTGCGGTTTAATCTGACCCAGTTTACCAGCACTTTGAACCAGAAAAATTATTGGATGGAGTTTTATTTACTTAATTTAAGGTTTCTATGTGGAAATAATTTAATTTAATTTCTCAAAAAAATTTCTGGTGCGAAACGTAATAAAGCTGGGTCATATTAACCCACATATTATGGAAGATGAATGAAAGCTTGGGACCTCTGATATACGCATTACTGCGCAGCGTAGGGTTAAGAAAAAAATTTTAGATTAAAAAAAAATGTTTTAAATTATTCTCGTATTTATGTGCGAATTTATGTGTATTACAAACGTAACAGACATAAAAGATAAAAAATTTGAATAGTTTCAAAATATTTTCATTTGGAAACATCATTTACGATAGATAGAGGAAAGTAGGGTAAAATCGGGCAGGTAACAGTTTTCCTTTGTTGACAAAAGAGTAGCAGTGTAGAAAACCCCACGAAAAGTGTTTGGCGATATCTGAGCTATTGCAAAACCACATCTGTTGCCACAGCAAAATTCTTCTGTACATGCAAAAAGACGTTTTTTAGGACCACATGAAAATGTTCCAAATTTTGGTGGTAGGGTGATACCGGGTACTAATCAGAAATTAAATTTTTACAATTCCAGTAACAAAAATCTTTGTTGTAATAAATTTTCAATAAAACTTTAAAACGTACATACATTTTTTAAGGAAGTGATTTTTTTTTCAAGTTTTAAAGCAATTTTTAATGTTGTCATGTAATGGTTTTCTCAGCGTTTACTTTTTCGTATCCGCTGCACTGCTCATGTTCCCACTGTTTGCAGACAGAACAGAGTATCCATATCCAACCTTCATCATTTATTTAGTGAAGAAACAATTCATTGCCGAATTCAATGCAAAACCATGGGTTTTACCCCAACAGACGACCAAAAACCAACATGGTTGCTCTCCTGGATAGCTGGACTACACAATTCTACTTGACATCAAAATATTGTGTGACAGCTATAGAAAACAGTGTCTTACTTACCCAAATTTATTCGTCAGACTAAATTTAAGAGCAGAAAAGACGGCGAAAAATTAAAAATTGTGAGGTGAATTTCTTTCCAATAGCACTACACGGACACAGAAATTAACACGTTCACTGCCGGGTTAAAATTACTAGAATTTTATTTTATTTAGAAAGTTCAAATTCATACCAGAAAATACTAATAGCAATATTTACTTTATTTAATACATATATTTCTTGATTACTTAAAATCAAAATTCTTTTTTCAAAATTTCTGTTACGAATTCGTAATTTTAGATTGAAAAACCACGTGTATACTCGTGGTTGACAGCAAATGGGTTAACTCATCCAGTAGCGAAAAAGCTGGGTACCTGGTTTTACACTACTCTCCCCTATACATTTATACAAAATAGAAATTTGTATTATGAAGTGAACTTATGAAGAGAACAGTACTGTCAAATAATGCCTAATTTTTTCCACCCATTATATAAAGTAATTATTAATATTGTTTTTTTATTTTTTCATTTTGTCTAGTGTAAGTATGTCATCAAAAAATTTTCTGAGTTTGATTTGAAACAATGTTTCATATTTCTAAATTATCTTCGCATTGATTCATGAGAAAAATTGATTTTCAATTACGGGAAGAATAAAAATAATCTTCCATTAATTTAGTTCTCTAGTTGTTAAATCAGAAAGACTTCACTTATACTAATGAATGTTTTCATGGCAATGTTTTTAATGAATAATCAATTTTGCCCTAAAATTTATTAATTTGAATATAACATAGTTAGTTAAAAAGTTTAAATTAATTACAAACTGTCCACTAGTTTAGGGAAAATGACTAGCTCATTTGTTTTATTATGAAGATTTTATAATTTTTTCAGCATTATTAAACAAAGTATAGAATAAATTACAGTAATAAATTGAATTCTGAATCATTAAAAAAATCTTTTTTAAAGTAAAATTATGTATTGTTATTCTGCTTCAAAAATAAAAAAAGAATATATCATTTTTAATCTTTTATGACCATTTTTTAAACATTATTTTTATTCTTAATTCAGTAATAGAAATATACTGCAATAAAAAAGCAAAATTTTTAATTAAAATTTACTGGTATAAATAATCAAGGATTTTGTGCATCGCCTCCTAAATATTAGGCTTACGCGCTGACACAAAAATGGCGGCTTTCTTAAGCATATTTTTTTCAGCTGTTGCACAGTTCCTTGAATTTCAATACCAGTATACTTTCAAAGTATTCTTCGCCTTCTTTTTTTGAAATTAATTATGACCAATAAAAATAAATACTGCTATTTAAAATCAAGGAACAGTACAAACGCAAAAAATCTCCCCTTTTTTTTTTTTTTTTTTTTTTTTTTTTTTGTTTCGTGCAAAAATTCAATTTTTGGACCTAACGAATTTCGGAAATGGACGACTTAATTAATGTAAAATAATTCAATATTACTAATGTAAACCATTTCGGAAATAAAATAAAATTTTGCGTCTGATGATTATTTGTTAAAAAAAAATTAATTAATCTAAGAACGAACAACCTTATAACAACATAATGAACAATTTATATGATCATCAAAGTATTTAGTGTATTTACTATAAAACATTTAAAAAAGGAAATAAAATTTTATTCGGTTAATAACAATAAAAATGTAACTTTTAATATGACTAACATTAGTGAGATTAATTGTATGAATAGTAATAAATTAAAAATTCATTTGTTTACTTTTTCGAAATAAATGACGTGAATTAAATATGCTATAACAGACTCATTTTATAATCAACATTCGTAAGGAAAATTTAGAAATGTTAATAAAGGAACGGTATCAAAAATACATTAAAAAATACGCAATTATGTAGCAACTAAAACACGAATTGAAAGGACTTCATCTCCTTTCTAAGCACTTTATTAACATTTGTTTCGCTAAACCCATTTAAAAATTTTAACTCCAAATATATATAAAAAATACTTTAAACCTCGTTGAAAACTCTTGTAATCATTAACTTTGTGTATTTCGTCACACAACGCCCCCAAGTAGGTGCGTTTAATTGAAATCCTTCTTAAATTTCATTTCAGCCGCTCGGTTTATGTAATTCTCTAATAAAGATGCCATGCCAGCAATTTCTTTAAATGCCGCATAATTAAAAGTACTCTTGTTTTCGGAGCATTTTAGTAAACTTTTAAGATCATAATTAAAGCAAATTTCATCATTCAACTGAACCCTCGAGAGACTTTTTCTGTAACAGTTTTTTAAAGAGAGTCGATCCGTTAACAAAGTGCTTTTATTTAATAATACTTTAGATAATGGAGCAATTGAAAGTTTCTAAAGCTATTTTTGTTTGTTAAAGCCCTTGGCTATTAATTATCACTCTTCATTATGTTCTAACACGCAGTCAAGAGGTACGTTACATGTTGTAAACAGATATTAAAAAGGTATAAAAGCATGCTTTAAAGTGCTGAAAATGCTCTGTAACATCATTAATTTGATGAAAATTTTTGTGTTTTAAGGCCGTGTATATTTTGATTAATTTTAGTTCAAGTTATTTTTATTATTATTATTATTTAACAAACTACAAATCTCAGAGATATCTTCAAATTTAAATTTTTGATTGTCTGCTTTTATTTAGGAAATTTTAAAACTTCAATTTGTTTATTTTAATGCTAGAATTAAGACCCAAAATCTGTACCAGAAACAAGTCGATGAATTTTTTTTCAATTATTAGAAATTAAATGAAAATTATGTGACTCTTTCTATATGCTTTAAAAATTTAAAAACACGGACAGTTTATAGTAGTACGGACGGCGTACTGTATGCACCAAAGCATTTTTAAATCTAAATAACATTTAAACTTTATAGTTGGTTTAAAAAGGCCATTCAATATAATTTCGTCACATTGTCGTCTATGTGGAAAATTCGCTTGCAGTGTGTTATAATGAGGTTACATTATTTCAAACATACTGAAATTGATATACATCACTTAGGTGCACTACAAGGTGCTTAATATAAAATATAGTATGCGCAGCAAGGAAATAAACAACAGAAAAAGAGTGTTAGGCCTAATTCTAAAAAAAAAAAAAAAAAAAAAAAAAAAAAACGCTAGAAAGTCTTGCGAAGAATTGCGGGAAGTGGATGAATTGACTCAACTCAATGTATTATTTGCAATGAAACTTTTCACGATGACTGGATTCAGTGAAATATTTGCAAAAATTGGGCCCTCTGTGCTGTTCTTGATCTCAACAGCCTTTTTCACGAGTGTGATACTTGTTTTTATAGAAAAAAACATAAGTGTGATAATTCAAATACTAAAAGGCATTTTCTTCTTTCTACATCTGATAAGTAATGTCTATGTTTTTTTTATTTTTTTTTAATAAGAATGTATGTATGTAGTAATAATAAATAGTTTCTAAATCCAAAAATGATTTTTTTTCATCACAGCATCATCTCCGATACAACCTTTCAGAGATAAAAACGTCAAAATGTAAGGTTTATAAAAAGTCAAAGAAAACCCAATAAAGATGATTCTAAGGAAAATAAGATTGTTAAGTATTGAAATAGCATGTTAAAGTTTGCATTAGAGTAGAAAATATTCAAATTTTTACCATAATATTCTTTTGAAAATTCGGAAAAGTTTAAACGTCCAATACTGCCCGACCTTCCATAAATTCGGTTACAGTAGTGTCTATGAGAGATAATTGTTGGAAGTATAATTTCATTGTGTTATGCGTTTTTCTTTTTAAGTTTTTTTTTCATATTACTTGGTGTCTGTAACTTCTATATAACAATCAGAGGTGCCAAGCTGTCACTAATCCTTCGTAATATGTGGGTTAATTTGACCCAGGTTTAATACGTTTTGCACCAGAAAGTTTTTTATGAAAGGAAATTAAATACATTTCCGGTAAAAATCCGCAATTAAATAAATAAAGATTCATTAAAGAAATTTTCTGGTTCGGAAATATGTTAAACTGGGTCAAATTAATCCACATATTACGGAAGATTAGTGGACGCTTGGCACCTCTGAAACATATACACAAATAAGTTCGGATATTTTTCCGACTAGAGATGTAATTACTGAAATGTGTTTTCAATGTGTTATGTGTTTTCCAAATTTCTCACATGTTATCTTTAAGATTATTAAACGGTGAAATTTTGGTAGAGTATTCTGAATGTTTTGGAAAGTGTTACATAATCTCTGCTTAACGCACGGTTTTTCTTTCTTGTTAGTTTTGTTTTAATTTATTTTTTACTCATTTATTTTCCACTGATTTGCTGCTACACAAAATCCTGCGACATCGAGTATATTTTCAAGTGCTCTTAAAGTAAGCTTGTAAATATAAATTTTTAAATCTATTTTACACTTTTTCGATAATTTATTTTAATTAGAAGTCAAAAGAATAATAAAATTTAAAACACATTACCACTTATTTATATTTAAAATTTTACTTGCGTTCGCTTTCACTTATTTTTAAAAACTGTTTCCGGTTTTTATTTTTATTTTTTTAAATTAAATGTATTCTTTCCATAATATATTCAGATACTTATGCAACTTTGTGACAAATATTCGAACAAACTTTGTAACAATTTGAAAAAAGTGATTCCCTTGGAATACTTTCAGTGAAGTACAAGTAATTTCTGTAATTTCCTGAACGCTATTTCTTAGATGCAATTGACACACATTTTTGAATTGCCATTGTATTTTTCTTTGTCGAAAATAAATCCACTTGAATTCACTTAAGAGATTTAGCAGTAAAAAGAGCTTCCATTCGAAAACAACTATCAAAAATACTTTTCGAAAAACTGTGGTAAAATTCTTTTTTATTTTATATCCAGACAGCTTAATCAATCATTTTATAATCTTTTCAACATTTTTTTTTAAACTTTAGGTTATTTTTATTTTAACTTTAAATTTTTTGAAATATGTTATACTTTTAATAGTCTAGTTGCTTTTGATTCCCCAGAATGTGCGTGATTTATTTACATCAAAGAAACCGTAATTAAAAAAAAATTACAACGGATATAAAAAATAGCGCTTTCTTGAATTAATATGAAATTTATTTTCTAAAGAAACATAGTCAACACTGTACAGTGTACAGTCATACCAGGGTTGCCAGTCTGGCCTTTTAATTAAAAGAAACGTTTTTTTATTAAAAGATTTATTAAAAGAAACCTATTTTTGTACCGCATCGTTACACGTTTATTGGCAACAATTTTTTAGCACTTTTTAAAGCATTAACAGTCTGGCGTTTTTTAAATTCCGAAATTTTGCATTCATACCAGAAATTCCCTATAATGTACTTTTGGTTACTTAATGGCAGATATTTCGTGACTTTTCAAAGTGAAAATTCTTGTTTCAGAATTTCCGGTTTGAATTCGAAAATTTTGAATTAAAAAATGGTAAACCCGTTTTCAACACTATGTATTCTGGGCGCTGTACCTGAGCCATATACCGGGTGTGCCATAAGTTCGTTAAAACTTTAAAAATTGATTAAAAAGAAACAAATGATGCTAAAAAGTTGCGGTTTGCAATATTCGGATTAAAGGGAGATCCGATTTTTTTTTTTTTTTTGTGTGTGTGTGTGTGTGTGTGGATTAAAATGGATTTTTATTATACAGTTTTCGTTCAATTTAAATTAGTTCTGAATAATTTCAATAAACAGATTGTAACATTGCAGGGTTGCCACTGGCGACGGGTTTTTAATCCTATCTCGCACCACTCTTTACAAATATTTTTTTTTTTACAAACTGTTTGACAAAAAGCGCACAGTGTTGCCAGATAGTCGAAAGACAATTTCCCCAAAAGTTCTAAAGTTGTTCCCAAATCAGTGTTTTTTTCCAAAAAGTCCCCAAATCAGTTTTTAGTCAAAAAAGTAAATTTTAAATTTAGGAATATAAAATTATTTAACCAATATAATCTTTAAAAAATTTCTATAAATCGAGCCTTTTTTTTAAAAAATTCCCCATTTGCAAAAAGGGAAAAAAAAGTAACTTGCGAATCGCCATTTTTATAGTGATCAATTACTTTTTGTGAAGAAAATAATATGAATAAGAAAATATAAATAGATATTGCAATTAAATGCGTGATATATTAGCACTTAAAATACGTGTAATCGAGGAATCAAGATCCGGTGTTATCACGTGTCTAACAGTAAATTTTAACCCGAAAACATGAAATAATGAAAAAAAAATCCCCAAGTTCTTCCCCAAAAATATTGATATTCTCCAAATGCTTCCTCACTAATAACTGATTCCAAAAAATTCTCCTGGAGGAACAAAATTTCCCAAATAGAGGACGAAATCCCCAATCTGCCAACAAGGAATTTTCTAAAAATAGTGGTTTGAAAAGAGTATAAAAGTAGTCGCCAGTGGCAGCATTGCTTTCTTAAATGTCATAAAGTCAAGTTCGGTAAAAGTGGCACATGATACATTATTTGTATTATGAAATTTAAATTCATTATCAAAAATTAGATTAAAACCATCTAAAATTTTCCACAAAAAAAAATTATTGCAAATCTGTGATGTTTTACGTTTTTCGACTAACTTCAAATATTTGTACAGGGTTCTTACACTTTTACCACAATTTTTAATAGAATTTTTCGTCTTATTTAAATGCATAAAAATATTACAAATCTTGCAATTAAAGAAGGCGTCTGCAATTTCTGATATATATATATATTAAATAGAGAAATTCTAATTAAAAAATTGTGGTAAAACCGTACGAACGCTGTTGTATACTGAAAATTGAAACTAACTTTGTATTTCCTTGGTATTTTTTAATTACTATAATATGTTTTCTTCCATGTAGTCATCCAATTCACTTTTGTTTTTTCTTCTCTAATTATCTAAAAATCAATAATTATCTTAGAGATTTACACCTTTTCTTTTCACCGAGAGGTTCTCATTCGCGATTATCTTAATTTAGTCGAGTCATTAGTCGCTTTTTACATCTTTTTCACTCCGATAATTATGGAGCTTATACCGGATGGAATTATCGTTTAGGTTTTGTTTCAGAAGTTGTACTAATAAAAGTGAAAAAATTACAAAATTTCTACAAAATTCTGACTGCTCATTGAAAAGAAATACAGAATATTTTCCCAAGAAAACAAAGGATGTACCAAAATGATCCCACATTTTAATTTTAATATAAAATATTTTTTGTAGTAAAAACATTTCACCATTTTTAAGTGTTTTAGAGTTTTAAGTGTTTAGTAACAGTTTTCGACTGTTAACCTTTCTATAATTTAAACTCGACAGATACTCATAACATAAAACAAAAATCTCTACATTGGTTTAAATACGAAAATTAAATATTGACAAATTTAAACTAGCAATTCCTTTTTGGAACACTCATTTTATGTCTATCTTAAAAAAATCAAATACTAAATTTTAAAGATATATATATATATATACAGGGTGATTATAATTAAAGTACCACATTAAGAATCCTGTAAAAAAGTAACCACTGGTCAGAATGACTTCACATTTGAACTGAATATAATGGAAGAAGGGGAAAACGGTATGGCATAAGAAAGAAAAGTACCAAAGTGTATCAAGAGATGGCGCTTTAAGCGGCATAACGAAAGTGGATTCGGCTATAACTGTCATGTTTAATCGAAATACGACGGCTTTGGCAGGAGTTGCACAGTAAACCAACCGTACTGTTCAATGTGCATGAGTGTTTCGGTTGTTAGACGGAAAAAAATGACTTCCAAACCAGTCAACAGTTGTGGTACTATTAGTGGAAAACCAGGCCTCGCAGCGTATAGGACAAATTTTATTGTTTCTACCACTATTTTAGAAGAAATTATGTTCGTGATATATTTCTATTGCATATGGTAAAGAAATTTATCCCCAAGTTTATTAATTAGGGATACTGGTATGAACAATACAATGTGTCCTATATGCTGCGATCCTTGGGAAAACTCATCCACCACGGCAAGGTCGTACCACATTGGATGGGAAAAATCGGTGTTTAAATGTCCTTCTGCCAAAAACCGCATAAAAAACACATAATGATTCGGTTTTTAACTACGCATAAGTATTTTTTAATTTGCATAGTGTGCCGCTTACAGCACCATCTATTAATACACTTAATGGAACTTTTTTTTTCTTATGCCATACCGTTTTCCCCTTCTTCCAGTATATTGAGTTCAAATTGGAAGTCATTCTGACCAGTGGCTCTTTTTTTTTACACCATTTTGAAAGTAGGACTTGTTTCATCATCCTGTATATTTTCACCCTGTACCCATCATCAAATTATCACCCAGTATATTGTCATAACAGCATTTATCATCTAATAACCATACATTCATCATCAAAATTGTTTAATTTTGTTGGTACTAACTAAGGACATTAATTAAGTTCTTTCGCATTATTTTCGGCATTTAATTACAATTTTTCTCATGAACTCTTCCAATTCATACTTACTTTTTTTCTGTAATTTTGTAAAAAATCAATAATTACCTAAGAGAGTTACATTTTCACTTTATATAGAGTTTCTCGTTCACGATTTATTATCTTAATTTAGTCACATTATTCTTTGCTTTTGACATGTCTTTTAGTCCGATAATTATATGACTTGCATCTGATAGAGCTTTAGCTGCTTTGTTAGAAATTGTTCTAAAATGTCAAGTGTCAAAACTAACAAAACTTGAAACGCAATATTATCTGTTCATTGAAACGAAATATTCAGTATTTTTCTATTTAAATATTTGTACACCTAAAAACAGTGCAAATTCTAGAAAATGCATTTTGATAGTTTTTAAATATTATTTGCACAACCTTACAAATTCTTTATATTTTTTAACGCATTAACGCCGAGTGGCATATTTTTAGATCACTAAACTTAGTGGCAAGAAAGCGTCTTTCACACCAGTAAATATGAAGATAAATATATACTCTCAAGAGACAAATCCCTTGATAAGATAATATAAAAAATACCCTTCATTTAAAAGTGGCGGGAAATCTAAAATTTTAATTTTAACGAAGAAAACAATTTCGACGTTAATGGGTTAAATTCGCTTACAATCAAAATCTTCTAATTTCCTCGACAGTGAAAAATGGAAACAACCAGGAATTTCAATAATCATGGCTTTTTTAAATTATATATATATTACCATTCACTTTTAGGCTTTCTTTGAAATAATTAAAAGAAATACAACAATTATTTAAAAAAAAGTTTCGCATCTTTATTTTATATTAAGATTGACGCTTCACGTTTTAGCATCTTAACACATTCGCTGCCAACCACGAGTATACTCGTAGTTTTTCAATCTAAAATTATGAATTCGTATCGGAAAGTTCAAAAGAAGAATTTTTATTTTATGTATTCGCAAAATGTCTGTAATTAAATAAAGTAAATATTGCTATTAGTATTTTCTGGTGTGAAATCGAACTTTCTAAATAAAATAAAATTCCGGTAATTTTAAGCAGGCAGTGAACGTGTTAACTTGGAGAGTTTTCTGCCTGCTTTTTGTTTTTCCGCTATTTATTTAGATGAACTCTCGCTTACACTTATTTTATAAATAATGTTATAAAGAGGGTGATTTGCAAATATTAAATTCAAAGGTTAATAGAGTTATTTTTGGCCGAAGCAAATATGTATATTTCTGAAAACAGTGCAAATTTTAAAGTATGTAGTTCAATAATAAAATAAATGAAATATACATTTTAATAGTTATTTATTTTCCATTTAATTTTTGTTTGTTTAATACCAATATTGCGCGATTTCTTTAATACAGACTAATAAAAATAATTATAAAATTTATTTTCATTTTACTTAGTTTTTTTATAATCATATTTACCTACGTGGACTCGCCTACATATCATATTCCCACACATCATATTATTCACATTTTCCAATTTCTCCTCCTCTAATTATCAAAAAAATCAATAATAACCTTATAATGTATAACCTTATAATATAACCTTATAACCTTATAATATAACGATATTTACACATCTCTTTTATACCGAGATCATCATTCCCAATTTAATATATTTAGTAAGGGTATTATTTGTTTTTATCTTTCATTAACTCTTGTAATTTAAAAGCTTTTATCCGATGGATTTGTCGGTAAAGTTTTGCTTACAAACTTTTTCGAAATGCGGAAAAAAAATTGCAAAATTTCAAGCGAAATAATGAGTATTTGTATAAGAAAATAGATATGCTTAAAAATCAGTGTGAATTCAAAGGAATGCATTTTAATGAAAAACTTTTGACAATCTCTCTTTTTACTCTAATGGTCATACTTTTACTGTCTGGTTCTTTTTTGTTACAAACTAAAAAAATCTTTTTATGCTATATTTGAATTTTTTAAATTATAATATTTTACCATGGCAAGGTAGCCATCGGGCAGGAAGGATACCAGTATTTTCTTATAAAATATTCATATTTTTAATCGCGTAATTAAATATGGTGACTTTTTCTGTAACAAAATACAGTAAATTCTGTCTAAGGCGGACTCTGTGTAAGCCGGAATTTTGTCTAACGCGGAAAAATTTTCAAGTCCCGGCAAACACATAGGAAATAACATTAATTCATGCTCCATAAGCCGGAATTTGCCTTACGCAGAAACGGAAAGGTTTTTAAAGTCCCATCGAAATCAAAATTTTGCATAAGACGGAAAATAAATTAAAAAATGAAAGGCATTTGGTTTATGAAACTTCAAAACTGATATACATACATCAAATGCTCAACATTTTAATTAAATTTCGTAATAGATTAATAAAGTTGATTCATCAGAACGGAAAATGATTAAATATTTAAGGAATGATTTTTTATTCCATTATTTCTCATATTTAAGCAAAAGGTTTTTCCTCTTAAAAAACGAAAGAACATACATCATACCAAGTACATTTTTTACATTTATCTCAATTAATTATTCACAAAAAGAAATTAATAAAAAAAATCCCTATACATTAACATTTCTCTCTTTTTCATTGTATTAGCGAAAGAATATCACTTTTCTGCCTGCTTCGGATTTTGAGTTCTGATCATTGTTTATGGCAATCAGTCATTTAGTCGCCATAACTCTGGTATATTCTTTAAAAAAAAAACTCCCTGGTAGGTGGCCACTCTGCATAGACTCTTTACCAGTTTATCTTTTTCTCATTATTTTCTATATATCTGTAAAAATCAGTAATTACCTATGAGGTTTACATATTTCCTTCACTGTCCGATTTTCATTCACTTTTTATCATCTCAATGTAGTCGAGTTGTTGTTTGTTTTCTATATTTCTTTAACTTCAATAATTATATCATTTTTATCCGATAAATATCGCTTGGTATTTTCTTTAAAAATTGCTCTAAATAGTTGAAAAACTTGCAAAATACAAAAGAAAAATTTCCGAACGAAATAGTATTCATTCAAATGAATGCAAATGAATGATTGAAAATTAATGAATGAAATCAATGCAAACGAAAAGAAATGAATTACAACGAAAACATTTATATTCTCACAATTTTTTCTGATGTTCTTTCTTTAAAACCCCTTGAAGGGTTATATTATATATATTATATACCACCTAATTTTAATCCGATTCGAACCAGAAACTTTTAATTAAATTTTACTTTTTTACCTTTGAAGAGAAAAAGTTGAGAAATAGCTTTTCATTATTTTGAACTAATTTTTTTTTGTAAATTCCGGTGGGAATTCAAAGTTACAAGAACACAATTGCTTGTCCTAGAAAGGGTTAACCCTTTCAGGGGCAAAGTACTTATGTATCTAAAATGTTCAAATCATTGATTTACACCGGGATTTAACAACGAATTTATTTCAAAATAAGTAAAAGCTTTTCTTCAAGTAAATTATAAAAGCAAAATTTCATTCCAAAATTCCGGTGTCATTGTGGAGTTTGAGAATTAAAATTAAGTGGGATATATTATATCCCACCGCCCTTCAATACCAAAACTATTTTTCCTCATTACTAACGAAAGCCTTTCTCATTAATCCTGACTTTTAATTATAATATTTTCCCATGCAGAGTTTCGTATTATAATAGATACTATCATTCCAATTATTTAGAAAATCAAAAATTCCATAAGAGTTTTACGCCTTTTCTTTACACTGACGATTTAGCGTCTTAACTTAGTCAGCTTATTGTTTCTTAACTTCTACAATTATATTGCTTATATACGATATTTCTATAGTTTAATGTTCTCAAAAGTGAATCAAATTAGAAAATTTCAAACGAAATATTCACTGTTGATTAAAATGAAATGCTCGGCATTTGTCGAAAAAAATGCACATGCGCCTGAAAATCAGACCAAATTCAAAATATTGCAAACGTGTTTCCAAAGAAATATTTTGATGATATCACATTTTGTGTTTTAATAATATATTTTTTAACATCAAAATCATCAGATTTGTTTATTACTAACTTATGAAAGTAATGGTGAAATTCCATTTTTTGTCTTCATTTTTATGTTATAACTTTTTCTTCATGTCCTTTCCCCTTTAACTTTAGTTTCTTTTTTTTATTTCTAATTATCTACAGGTTGATTATAATTAAAGAATCACTTTCGAAATATTGTAAAAAAAGGAGCCACTAGTCAGAATGACTTCAAATTAGAATTTAATGTGTTGGAAGAAGGGTGAAATGATATTGATTAAGAAAAAAGTTCCAAAGTGTATCAAGAGATGGCGCTGTAAGCGTTATAACGAAAGTGAATTTAGCTACAAGTGACATTCTTAATCGAAATACAACGCCTTTGGTATGAGTTGCACAGTAAACCAACCGTACAGTTCAATGTGCATGAGTTTCTCGGTTGTTTGACGAAAAAAATGACTTCCAAATCAGTCAACAATTGTAGTACTGTTAGTGGAAAGCCCATCCTCCACGGCAAGGTCGTACCACATGGGATGGGAAAAATCGGTTTTTAATTGTCCCTGGGCCAAAAACCGCATAAAAAGCACATAATGATTCGGTTTTTAATTGCGCATGAGTTTCTTTTAATAGGCTTAGTATGCCGCTTACAGCACCATCTATTGGTACAGTTTGAACTTTTTTTTCTTATTGCACACCGTTTCCTCCTTCTTCCAGTATATTTAGTTCAAACTTGAAGTCATTCTGATCACTGATTCCTTTTTTACAGCATTTTGAAAGTGGGACTCTTATTATAACCACCAATATCAATAAATACCGATCAAAAGAACAAAAGAACCGAACTTAATGGACAAAATTAATACAAAAAACTTTTATAAGAAACAAATATATACCGGGTGCTCCAAAAGTTCGTTAAAACTTTAAAAAAAAAAAAAAAAAAAAAAAAAAAAAAAAAAAAAAACATTAATTATAAAAAAAAAAAAAAGGTTAAAAAATTACCGATACATGGCGATGGCATACATAATATGAATACATTTATGCAAATCAGGCTGTTAATAAGACACATCAATTCACATAGATTCTTCATTTGATGCCAGCAGCATACTATCATTACCAGATCAATTGTTGTTGGATCTCTTTTACAAAAACGTTGAATCAGAAACAAGCGTATTGAGAAAATTTCGCACGGCAAAATGACTGAACACGAGAAAGGGCCTGTTTAATATGCTGGGATACTGAAGCTTGTCAGACGTTTCGCAGAAACCGGTCTGTTACTGTCAGCCTAATTTTGCATACATCTGCATAATATTATGCATGTCAGCCGCCATCTATGGGTATTCTTCTGAACTACATTTTTTTTGTTATTAAAAAAATTCGATCTCTCTGTTATTCCATTTCTGCAAACCGCATTTTTAAAATATCATTTGTTCCTTTTTATGTGCGTTCCTAATTATATAAATACGTGGCACCTATAGTTGTCGTCTGATCCTCTCGTCCGTTTGTCCGTATATAACAGCGCACAAACTACCCAACCGAATGATTTGAAATTTAATATACATAATAGTAGCAGAATTTTATCGAGTCATTTCAAATTTTATGAAAATCGAATCAAAATTAAAAAATTTATTAATGAAAGTTTTCATTATTCTGTTAAATCCCATCATACGTAATCTGTATAATAAAAGCGCAAGTTATGTGACTGAGGAAAACAAATACAGGCTAACGATATCTTTTTTCATATGCCAAGCGGCCATTTTTATTCAAAATTATTGTTATTTTTTTAATAAAATTGCATAAAAGTTACATTTTTAAAAAGATCGTTCAAAAAAATTGTTTGCTTGAGAGATGCGTTACATTCAACAATGTATAGATTCTGAGATAACTTCAGTGGGAATTAGGTTAACCGAATATCTCATTCCATTAGAGTAAATAAACACAGGAGATTCGTTCAATATGAGTCATAAAAATATTAAACCATGGAGATAATAATTCGAAAAGCAAGATCTCCATGGTGAAAAAAATTCGCATTTGTAAACGTGGCATACGTAATAAGAAAAAAAAGGCATGCTCATTTCGTTCCTAGCAGACGACATAATTCATTTAACTGAAATAATGAGGATGATTTGTTTTACATTTTGAAACCAGTTATAAAACGAACGTACCACATATGTCACGTTTAACGTACAATTTCCAACATGTTAATGAATTAAAGTTTTAACGAAGGTATTGCGCACACAGTATATTGGTAGTTTTTTTAGAGCAGAAATAGCCAGATATCAACATTTGTATCTCTTTGCTGTGGAAGCTTGAACATCAATTTGTTTTCTCTTTTTCAAACTAACACTTCATTCAGTATTGCAGCACAGCTGTCCTTTTGATCTATCTAAAATAATATATAAAAAAATAATTTCCAATTCATGTGCCAAAGCATGCAAGCATGTGACAGCTTTCCTCCTCGGCGAAATTAAATATTAACAAACTCTTCACACTGTTTGCGAAGGTATAATGAGATCAGAGTGAATTCTAACTAAAACTATCAGCTTAGTACTGTAATGATTTGAAAATATCTATTTGGAAGACTTTTAAAAAAAAATTAAATCTATCCTATTTCTATTGAGAAGCTAAAGTACGTTCACACTTCAATGTGACGTCCTAATCTTGGGCTACAGTTAAAAACTAATAGATGAACAAACATAAAAAATTGTGAAATGCATTTAATTTCAGTGCAGAATCATGTATACAGTAATACTTGGTGTTTAAGTGTATTAACACTTACACATCACGTGATAAATTATCTCTAAATTTACAAAACATTTTGTGAAATATAGTCGTATTTGATGACAAGAAAGAAAAAAAAAAGCTTGGCAAACATATCAAAATTTCAACATCAAATTGTTTTTCTCTTTCACAAACTGACGCTTCATTCAGTATTTCAGCACAGCTGTCATTTTGATCTATCTAAAATAATATATCAGAAAATAATTTCTAATTCATATGCCAAAGCATGCACAGCATGTGACAGCTTTCTTCCTCGGCGAAATTAAATATTAACAAACTCTTCACTGTTTGCGAAGGTATAATGTGATTAGAGTGAATTCTAATTAAAACCATCAGCGTAGTACTGTAATGATTTCGAAATATCTATTTGGAAGACTTTTTAAAAAAATAGATCTATCTTTTTTTCTATTGAGAAGCTAAAGTACCTTCACACTCCGATGTGACATCATAATCTGAGGCTACAGTTAAAAACTAATACCGTAATTTCGCACGTATGCGCCGCACCCAAGTTAAGTCTTTTTCAAACCGGAAATTTTATTGAAAATAAGAAGTCAAATAAGTACCGTAATTTCCGGCGTATACGCCGCAGCTCAAAGAGTCGTTTTTCGACCCAGAAATTTTGTTCAATAATTGTAGTTAAATATTTACAGCGATCTTTTAAGTTACATTTTATAAAATAATATTTCTGGGTCGAAAAACGACTCTTTGAGCTGCGGCTTATACGCTGGAAATTACGGTACTAAGCAGAAATAAGTCACATTTTATTTAAAATAAATTCTGGTAGGACATCGAATTGTCTGAGGTGCGGCGTATACGCGCGAAATTACGGTAGATAAACAAATATAAAAATTTGTGAAATGCATTTCATTTCGGTGTAGAATCATGTATACAGTAATACTGGGTGTTTAAGTGTATTAACACTTACACATCACGTGACAAATTATCTCTAAATTTACAAAACATTTTGTGAAATATAGTCGTATTTGATGACAAGAAAAAAAAAAAAAAAAGCTTGGAAAACACATCAAAACTCAAACATCAAACTGTTTTTCCCTTTCACAAACTGACACTTCATTCAGTATTTCAGCACAGCTGTCATTTTGATCTATCTAAAATAATATATCAGAAAATAATTTCTAATTCATATGCCAAAGCATGCACAGCATGTGACAGCTTTCCTCCTCGGCGAAATTAAATATTAACAAACTCCTCACTGTTTGCGAAGGTATAATGAGTTCAGAGTGAATTCTAATTAAACCCATCAGCAGAGTTGCCAAGTCTCCGGATTTTTGCACACCAGTAATTTTCTAGAGAAAATGTCGTTCTCTCAAATCGCAAAATGCTCCGATTAAACGTAACAAGATTTTCTGTAATAAATTACTGGTATCCAAAAAGCCGGAGACTTGGCAGGTCTGCATCAGTGTAGTACTGGAATGATTTGAAAATATCTATTTGGAAGACTTTTTATAAAAATATATCTATTTTTTTTTCTATTGAGAAGCTAAAGTACGTTCACACTCCGATGTGACGTTCTGAGGCTACAGTTAACAAAATGGAAATTGTATGTTAAATGCGGTGCATTCGTTTTTTAACTAGTTGCACAATTTAAAAAAAATCATCTTCATTATTTCAGTGAAATGAATTATGTCGTCTCCGGGGAGCGAAATTAGCACGCTTTTTCTTTCTTTTTTTTTTTTTTTTTTTACATATACCACGTTTACAAATGCGAATTTTTTTTTTCACCATGGTGATCTTGCTTTGCGAATGATTACCTCCATGGTTTAATATTTTTATGACTTATAATGAACGAATACCCCGTGTTTATTTACTCTAATGGATTGAGATATTCGATTAACCTAATTTCCACTGAAATTATCTCAGAATCTGTACATTGTTGAATGTAACTCATCTCTGAAACACACAATTTTTTGAACGATCTTTCTAAAAATGTAACTTTTATGCAATTTTATTCGAAAAAATAATTTTGAATAAAAATGGCCGCTTGGCATATGAATAAAGATGTGGTTAGCCCGTATTTGTTTTCCTGACTCACGTGGCTTGTGCTTTTATTATATACACTGCTCAAAACAATTAAAGGATATTGCAGTTTTAGGTGGATTTTGTATCTGGGAAACTTTTTAGCTGATTGATACATGGTCGACAGACATAGTAGGTTATATGAGAATAAATTACACATGTTTGGCAGAAAAAAATGCATTTTATTGCGCATTTGTGTACAAAAGGAAAAAAACACAATTTGTGCATATGAGAAAAAAAGAATAAGAAAAGGTGTTTTCTTCAAAGAAAATCATTTTCAGTAGGGGGGGTATGGTTTCCACGGGCGGCCAGCAACGTTGAACACCTTTGAGGCATGGACTCAATGAGGCTATTAATGACGAGTTGGGGTATTCTGCCCCACTCTTCCAGAAGAGCTCTTTCCAGTTCTTGGAGAGTTTGTGGGGGTTGTTGGCGGTCAGAAACTCGTCTTCCTAGAGCGTCCCAAACGTGCTCGATTGGATTCATGTCTGGAGAACACGCTGGCCATTCCATTCGAACGATTCCTTCCTCGAAAAGGAAATCCTCCACCAGGTTTGCACGATGTGGCCTGCAGTTATCCTCCATTAAAATGAAGTTATCTCCGATTGCTGCAGCGTAAGGGACTACAATAGGTCTGAGGATCTCATCCCTATATCGGCGACCAGTCAGAGCTCCATCTCGAATGATGTAGAGGTCAGTGCGCCCGTCAATGGAGATGCCACCATACACCAACACTCCTCCACCGCCAAATCTGACACTTTCGTGCACGAACGCAGGATTATTCCTACTGCCACGGTCCCTCCAGATGAAAATACGCCTATTATCCGGATGCACAGAAAAACGGGACTCGTCAGAAAACAGAATATTGCTCCATTCATTTCTCCTCCAGTTGACATGCTCGGTTGCCCACTCCCTGCGGTCGCGACGATGCCTTGATGTTAATCTAACACATACCATCGGTCGGCGAGCATACAGACCTACAGCATGGAGCCGGTTTCGGACAGTCTGAGTTGAAATCGTGGTGCCTGTAGCCGAGCGAAGGTGTTGTTGGAGAAGAGTAGCGTTCATGTTTCGGTGTCTCCGAGCTGTTAACGCTAAATACCGATCTGCATTGGGCGTTGTTGCCCGTCTACGAACTTGCCCTGGTCTTCGGCCTGCACATCCACTCTCCAAAAAACGGTTCCAGATCCTGGAAATGACACTTTGTGACACTCCAATGGCTTGCGCTACTTCGGCTTGAGTTTGGCCCCCTTCTAACCTACCAACAATTCTCCAAGCTTCTGAATCTGTCAAATGACTTCGCTGAGACATCGTACTCATCGAAACAAAGCAATCATTGAATGCCGATCATCCTTGTCTTCATTCTCTTTTATCCAGTTGAAAGTCAAATTTCATTCGCTGCCGCTGAAGCGACGTTTTTGACGTCGAACTCAAAATTTGCATACTCCACAGTTTGAAAACCAGAAAAATTTGCATTTGTGATTCTCTTCTTCTATTTTCGGCAAAAAAAATTTCGTTTATATCTTTATTTTATATAAAACTTCAAATATCCTTTAATTGTTTTGAGCAGTGTACATTACGTATGGTAGGATTTAACAGAATAAAGGAAACTTTCATTAATAACTTTTTAAGTTTTGACTAGGTTTTCGTATAAAATTTGAAATGACTCGACAAAATTCTGCAACGATTATATATATTAAGTTTCAAATCATTCGGTTTAGTAGTTTTTGCGCTGTTATATGCGGACGGACGGACGGACCAGACGACGACTACAAGTGCTACGCATTTATATAATTACGAACACACCTAAAAATTAATAGATGAAAAACATAAAAATTTGTTAAATGCATCTCATTTCAGTGCAGAATCATGTACAGTAATACTTGATGTTTAAGTGTATTAACACTTACACATCACACGTCAAACTATCTCTAAATTTAGAACAATTTTGTGAAGTATAGTCGTATTTGATGACACGAAAGATAAAGAAGCTCACCAAACATATCGCACTATGGTATTAGTTCAACGATTTTGTGAAGATTCCGTCGAAATCTGTCATTGTATAAGTCATCAAACTCGATTATTCTGAAGTTGAAGGAAACAACGCTTTTGGTCATTATATCCATGTTTTCATAATAAACGAATTCAATCTCAGTTCATTTATTTTTTAAGAAGATGAGATAAAAGTTTCACTAAATTAGTGACAACAACTAATTTATCACACTTATAGAGGTAAATATGCATCTTTTCATTAAAAGTATTAAATAAAATTTTTAATTATAATATGCAAGATGCCTATAACAAATTGCCAAGGAGTCTGACAACACTATTTCTGATTAGTTCTGTTTAATATTTAAATACCAAACTTCGTAGCCGCCTTTAATCATTTCTGACTTTGTAAAATTTTCTGACCAGGCAACCACGGCATTAGTGTAATAATGAAAAAATCTAAATAAGCAGCAATTGAAAGAGAATTATGAAACGTGTTTTTTGACACATGAATCATTCGTCCTCGTGTCCCCGTTATCGAGATATAAAGTATTCGAATTTGATAATTTATTCATATAATAGGATTAAAGGAGGAGTCGATAGGATTGAAGGAGGAGTCGTTGCGTTTTCAACGTAGCAACGTCATCGAACTCCAGTCACATGTCCATTTCCACTCCGTAATTATCCGACATGATTCCTCTATGCTTGGTACAAATCTGGGATAGTGCAAACTTCCATTTGAAACACCCTTGAAATTTTGTTTTTCGCAGGAGGTTGATCACTGTTATCATTGTACCATATTTAAGTTCATGAAATGTTTTTGGTGCCTCAATTTTGTATGCTTCATTATTTTTATTTTTTTTTTGGTTCAGTGTCATAGTTGTCAATAGCATTTTTTGTGGCTTCTTTCATTTTTATATTACTATATCTAAATATGTTTTGTATTTCATGTTAATCTGATTATTAAAATTGCTTAATCAAAACCGCGCGTTTTTCCCTAAATTAAATATATAAATTAGCAAATTTTAAGACTGTATTTCTGAATAGCTGGGAGACGAGGGCAAATGATTTATGTGTCAAGAAACACGATTCATAATGCTCTTTTGATATATCTGATTACTCAGATTTTGTTTCATTATTTCAATAAGGCGTGTTTTTCTGGTGAGATTCAGCAAGTCAAAATAGTTTATTAAAATATTCTGATGAATATGTACGCACCCTGAATATGGTGTTTAGTTTTATCTTCGTAATGTTTTATAAAAGCTTGACTACGGGTCGGAATGTATGAAGGGGAAATCAAAGTTGCCCCGCCTTTCCCCCTAGGGGGAAAATTTGTGGGGAGCAACTTTGATTTCCCTAAATATATTTTTCAAGACTACTGAACATGCATTTTTCCGTTTTTCAATCCGATGTATATTTCCCGAGTTATTCGACCGTTTCTAGACTTTTCGGACACCCTGCATAAACAAATAAGTATTAGCACAAGAAAACTACACTTCTAATATATAGTTTATTTGCGTCAAAAATACAATTGTGCACCAAGTTAAACAAATTTCATAAATAGTTTAAATAAAAATTGTAGTGTGAATTGTTTTTATTAATGTTGGATAAAATGTTTTCAGGGTAGGAATGCTAAAATTAATAGTTAACTCTTATTTAAATAGCATTCGATAAGACGTTGATGATTTTAATAAGACTCCACTTTTACCTCATTATGTCCTGGCAAACAATGAAGAGTTTGTTGATGTAAGAGTTTGAAGAGGTGAAAAACTGTCATCTGTTGTACATGCTTTGACATATGAGAGAGAAATTATTTTCTCATATATTACTTTAGATAGAGCAAAATGACTGCTCAGCTAAAAACTGGATGAAGTTACAGTTTACATAGAAGCTCGATATCAAGCGGTTAAAAGATGCTATAACGCAAACACGAAGATTCATTACATTCAATATTCAGTCATTTTACATTGCTTCTACAAGGTGTTTCAAAGTTGTGAAATGACATCAACATTAAATCGTTCCTGAAATTTGTATTTCAGAGACTTTCAAAATATAGTGGTTATATTAAATGTTATTGGAACTTATACTAAAGTTACATGCTTATTTTGATTTAATTTATAAACCTAGCCACGACTTGAGTTATTTTCGATAAACCTTCAAAATTTCCATATATAACTACGTATTTTGTGGTCGTATTTGATGACAACCTTGATAGTTTAATCTTACTTATAAATTCTTTAATAAGACCTGATGGTTTTAATAAACTCTTATCAGATTGCCTGTGATGTAATGTTGCAAACAAAGAAGAGTTTGTGGCTATTAAACCATTTCTGGAGTATATAATTGTGCTTCTGTAATGTAGAATTCAAACCAGATATTTCGAAAAAAATTCTTTGAAAATAACAATATGCAATTTTATAATTATTTTTTTTAAAACCAAAGTTATAAAAGTAAAATTTTATTCAAAAATTTTGGTATAAAATTTGACTAAAATTAAGTTGTGTAAATAATATACCACCGTCCCTCAGGGGGTTAAATTTGACGTGATGGAAAGCTGTCACATGTGCATGCTTTGGCATAACAATTAGAAATAATTTACTATTACATTATTTTAGATGTAGCAAAACGACAGCCTAGCTAAAGTGACGAATGAATTGTCAGTATAAAGTAGAAATCTGAAATAAAACAGTTCTTCGTACGTATAATTCACATTATTACTTCTAATTAACACATTGACTATAAGCCTAAACTTTCCCTAAATAGCAACCATCCATTTTTAGTGCAGATTCGGATTCTACGGGAAAAAAATGCGTAAATTTTGTATTGAACATTTTCTTCGAAAAATCATAGATGGCGCTGTAATCCCAGTAAAATGCAGCGAGAATAGTTTCCTTTGAAAAGTCTGGAAACGGTCGAATAACTCGAGAAGTATTCAAAGGATTGAAAAAAAGAAAAATGCATGTTCAATAGTTTAAAAAAATCTATTTAGAGATATCAAAGTCCCCCCCCCCTCTACAACTGTGCTTCCTGGGGGGGGGAGGGAAGTAACTTTGATTCGGATTCTACGTGAAAAAAAACGTAACTTTTGTATTTAATATTTCCTTCAAAAAATCGTAGATGAACTGCAATCGAGTAAAATGCAATGAGAATCGTTTCCATTGAAAAGTATGGAAACGGTTCAATAACTCGAGAAATATACATCGGATTGTTTCAGCGGATTCGTTTCGGCGTCTGTACGGTTCCTTCAATTTAAATACCAGTATTTTCTGAAAGTATTCTTTGCCTTCTTTTTCTAAAAATAAATAAGGCAAAGAATCCTTACAGAAAATACAGGTATTAAAATTCAAAGGACAGTACAAGGGCTGAAAAAACAGGCCTTTATTCAGAGAACGGTGTGTATTTTTTTCCAAAAAATTTATTTCAATTTTTTATTGTATATTAACACTTCATCAAATATAATAGCATACCTGTCATTTTTCTCTATCTAAAATAATACGTTATAAAAAAATATCTCCTTCATATGTCAAAGCATGTACAACAGGTGACAACTCTGAAAGTTAAATATTAACAAACTCTTCATTGTTTGCCAGGGCATAATGAGATCAGACTGAAGTCTAATTAAAACCATCAACGTCTTATTAGCGGCTCTTCTATTTTAATCATTGGACAACCCATTGTCTCACGCGTTAGATAAAAGAAAAAATCATGACAAATCTTCAAGTATTTTTCCCTTTTACCCTTGCTATTGAACGGTTTAAAAATAAGACCGTACTATCAATACCAAAATCCAAAAAGTAACTATACTGTTATAAAATAATGAAACGACATATAAAAATTTCAAGATGCATCATAAGGAAACTGATAGCATGACTTATCTAATGTCTGTATTTTCAAAGGTAAAATAAAATAATTTAAATGCATATCCTTACATTTAATTATAAACATGACGTTTGGAAAGGTTTTGAAATACTAGAAAAACGTAAGAAAGAAGTCTGGCGCCGTTTCTCAACAATGTAGCACTTTGTAAAAGGAAGAAGGATTACACAAAAATAAATATAAAAAGTACAATAAATTTGAAATTGTGATGTTTTTGTGCTATATATCCGTCCCCTGAATAACAGGGGCCTACGCGCTGACACCAGAGTTGGACAAATTTGCAATCTGATTAATCTGTAATCAGATTACAATATAATTGCCTGTAACAGATTATAACTTCAATTACACGTAATCATAATCTGAATTTGAAATTCAATTAGGATTGTAATTGTAATTATAAATGCTATGATTATGATTACACAGAGTTCGGAAAAATCTGATTAATCTGTAATCTGATTACAATATAATTGCATGTAACAGATTATGATTTCAATTACATGTAATCATAATCTGAATTTGAAATTTAATTAGGATTAAAATCATAACTATAATGCTATGATTATGATTATGGTGTAATTATAATTATAATTGAGAACTTATAGTTACAATTATGTGCAATTTCAATGGCACATTTTCAATATGAAAATTTAAATTTTATTAATTAATACCCGCAACCCTAAATATGTACGATGAAAGACAGTTTTTATCACACACAATGCGAACGAAAAATTATGCAGTTGGCATGGATTATGAAACACTTTCCCACATAAACAGAATATAAATCAGAAATTTTAAATTGTTATTAATACCTGCAACACTAAATATGTACCACAGAAGACAAGTTTTATCACACACAGTAGAAGTATGATACAACAAGAACGAAAAATCATGCATCCGGCATATATTATGAAACATTTTCTACCAACCTAGTTGAAAAGTGTTTATGACTTCAGTTTGTCTGGCCGTCTGCCGTCTGTCCGTGCTCTAACTCCCATAAATATGCTCAGATTGCCCTACAATTTTTATATGTTATTGTTGTTATCTGTAGCATGTTCTCTATTTCATCTGAAGTGTGTAGCACTTATATTTTTTTACAGGGACACTCAAAAGAATTCCGTTACATTACGGTCTATGGGGAAAAATCATTTGCGGTTTATTTTAATGATGTTCCATAATTCCAAACACAGTTTAATTGGTATATATCACTAAGGTGCATTACATGAAGCTTAATATGGAATATGTTGTGCATAGCACTTGTACTTGACAGGGACAGTCAAAAGAAATCCGTTACATTACGTCTATGGAGAAAAATCGTTTGCGGTTTAATTAAATAATGTTTCACTATTTTAAACGCATTGAAATTTATATCTATCACTAAGGTACATTACAAGAGGCTTACTACAGAATATTGTGTGTATAGCAGTCATCGTTCATTTACAGGGACACACAAAAGAATTCTCTTCTCTCTGTTAACAATAATGTGCGTTGTAAGTTGCTGAACGCGATTTTGAATTTAACTTACTTTTTGTCTATTACTTGGTGTGTATAAATTCTGTCGATCATAAAGGGCAGCACAAAAGTTCGCGAACACATTTCCGTTTATTGACAGAAACTCCAGAAAGAGAATTTTAAACTGTGCTACGCGTTTCCTAACTAAACTAAAATTTAGCATCCTATGTAATATATATACAAATCTATGGATCATATACAGGGCTGAATAAAAGTATTCGGATATTTTTCCGAATATTGTATTTGTTGGAAGTATATGTTGGAAATTCCTGAAATTACGTTTCTTAAATATTTTATGCGTTTTCCAAATTGTTCACTTAGATGTTATCATTCAGCTTATTAAACGGTAATGATTTGTAAAATTATTTTGGAAGCGTTGGAAAGTGTTACATAATCTATGCTTGACGCAAGATTTTTCGTTCTTGTTAACATTTCATAATAGTTTGAAACTCATATATTTACTTTTTTGGGGGTAAAAACCCTATAAGAAAAAAAAACCCTATCTCTTTGTAAAATTATGGAGTATTCACAATTACGACCAGGATGAAATCGGTATATCAGACTCAGTACAGAATTTGGATAATGCATAGCATATTTGAAAACCCAATTGCAGTAAATACCATTAATAATCGGAAAAATATCCGATTTTTTTTTCTGAGGCTCTGCATATTATCAATAGATTTGTATATATACTACATAGCAGTATGCTAAAATTTAATTCGGTTATTAACACGGTTGAAAATTCCTATTTGGGAATTTCCGTCTATAAACGTCAGTGTACTGGAGAACTTTTGTGCAGTCCTGTATATGATTTATAGAATTTATACAAACCAAGCAATATAAAAAAATAGTTACATTCAAAAACGCGTGCAACAACTGAAAAAAAAAAAACATTTCTAGCAATTATTGTTCATAGTCAGTACTGTAACCGAAATTTTTGTGTGTCTCTGTAAATGAACGGTGAATGCTATGTACTCGGTAATCTGTAGTAAACATCTTGTAATGCACCTCAGCGATATATATGAAATTCAATATGTTTGAAATACAGTAACATCATTAAATTACACCGCAAACGATTTTTCCTAATAGGCTGTAATGTAAAAGAATTCTTTTGAGTGGCTCTGTAAATTACATGCTACCATACTTCATTTTCTATACCAATCATACCACAGTAAACCTCAATAACATATATCAATTGCATTGAAATACGAGAATATTTATGCGCATTAGAGTACTGATAGACAGACAAACTAAATTCATAAACACTTTTCAACTTTGTTGGAAAGTGTTAAAAATGCAATTAGAATTAGCTCGTAATAGATTGCAGTTTAATTTAAATACATTTTATAGAATTTAATTAAGATTTAGTTGCATTACATTACACGTTAACCAAATTGTATTCTGAACAAGCATAACTGACATTAACTTGTAACACATTGCAATTTAATCTAAATTATATTCTTAAAAATGTAATTATAATCCACCTATAATCCATTACAGATTAATTGGATTATACAATTAAAAACGTAATCGGAATCCTCCTATAATGCATTACAGGTTAATTGATTATACAATTAAAAACGTAATCGGAATCCACCTATAATCCATTACAGGTTAATTGGATTATACAACTAAAAACGTAATCGGAATCATCTTGTAATCCATTACAGGTTAATTGGATTATACAATTGAAAACTTAATCGGAATTCTCTTGTAATCTAATTACAAATTAATCTAATTACAGATTAATCTAATTATATTTTTAAAGAGAAAATGAGAATTGTCTTGTAATCCATTACACGGTAATCAGATTATGCGATAATCAGATTATATTCAACTTACTTTGTAATGCATTACATGATAATCGATTGCATAGTGAGGAGATTATAATGTATTTTAATCTGTAATTTGATTACTTTGTAATCAGATTCTGCCCAACACTGGCTGACACAAATCAGCCTACGCGCTGACACAAAAATAGCGGCTGTAGTATGCAGATTCATTTCAGCATTTGTACGGTTCCTTGAATTTAAATACCAGTACTTTCTAAAAGTATTCTTCTCCTTCTCTTTTTTCAGAATAAATAAGGCAAAGAACACTTTCAGAAAATACTGGTATTAAAATTCAAGGGACCACACAATCGCTAAAAAAAAGAGGCCTTTATTCAGAAAACGGTGTGTGTTTCTTCTGAACTCCTTTATTTATTGTATATTAACACTTCATCAAGTATTATAGCATACCTGTCATTTTTCTCTATCTAAAATAATACGTTATAAAATAATATCTCCTTCATATGTCAAAGCATGTACAACAGGTGACAACTCTCAAAGTTAAATATTAACAAACTCTTCATTGTTTGCCAGGGCATAATGAGATCAGACTGAAGTCTAATTAAAACCATCAACGTCTTATTAGCGGCTCTTCTATTTTAATCATTCGACAACCCATTGTTTCACGCGTTAGCTAAAAGAAAAATTCACGATGGTCCTTCAGGTTTTTTTTTACTTTTTTTCCTTTTCTTTTCATTACAAACTCCCAGGCTCCAACAACTTAATATCGACTGAATGATAAGGGGGAAAAAAGGAGGAAAAATAGCAAGAAATGAAAAAAAGCGCTATTAAATACCGACTTTTAATAGACGTGGGGAAATTTGATGAGAGTGAATTTTTAAGGGTAATTATTGGTTTTGATATAATTGGAAGAAAGAATGAAAGCTTAACGAAAAAAGAATTGATATTTTAATCGAAAAAGGAGTTGATGAGTTGGGAAGTTATTTAAGTTGTTGAATTACCAAATTGATAAACAATGATATCTAATGAGGGGGAAATTATAGATTTGTACGTGTCCCATTTTCCTTTTCATTTTTATTTTTAATTTAGAGGAAATTTAATTTACATACCTGTAAATCGATTTATTTTCTCTACGTTAATCCGAAACATGCTTTATTAACCCCTTCGCTGCCAACCACAAGTATACTCGAGAATTTCTGGTATGAATACGAAATTTCGGAATTGAAAGAAAGCCAAACTGGTAATGCTTTAACCCATTATCTGCAAACCATGAGTATACTCGTGGTTTTTCAATATAAAATTACGAATTCGTACCGGAAATTTTGAAAGAAGAATTTTTATTTTATGTAATCACGAAATGTCTGTAATTAAATAAAGTAAATATTGCTATTAGTATTTTCTGGTATGAATTCGAATTTTCTAAATAAAATAAAATTCCGGTAATTTTAACCAGGCATTGTACGTATTAATTATGCATGATTCATAATCTTTGAATTAGTTACTCATTTCTCAAAGTATGATAGGAAAGTGTATAAGTTGGGAATGTGTGATATACAGTTAAGTTATTTTGAAAAATTATTTAGTTATAGTTATTTAATCCTACAGAACTTTGAACTTTCTATATTACTTCTGAATCTAGAACTTTGAACTTTCTAAAATCACTATGACTCTACAATTTTATTTTTATAGACTCACTTTGTAGCCAATTCGGATGATTTCTTATTCGCAATTAAACTATATTTATTACAGGATATGTATTTACACTCTAAAAATAACTGTTGGTCGAAAATTTAAAACTGATCCACTTTATTGAATTTATTTACACATTTGAAAATAAAATTTAAGATTTCGTCAAAATAGGCTGCTATTGTTATAGCCTACACTATAAGCGTTCTAAACATACATAAGTAAAAACAATATTATTTCTACATATCATTTAGTTGCAATTTAAAGTCTGCATTAAATTACAATATGCAATTGAAGCAAATATAAATAAATTAATTTCACCACTTCATTTTTTCAGCTACTAAGGCATAAACTTCTACTAAAAATGTACCAACTTTTGTTTAGTAATATCTTAAATAAATACATTACCAAATTCGTCGACACTATAAAAATTCATAAAATCACAATGGCTTAAATCGACTAATTGAAACACAAACATTTAAAATGATTGCTTTTAGAAAAGAAAAAAAATATTAGGTAAATAATATTGCAATAATATTAGGTTATTCGGAAAGTTCGTTTCGTTTGGGAAAACCAATTAGCACCGGAAAAATATGACCGTCAATTATTAGACATTACATATCGAAACTAACATCTAATAATTAAATGATAGAATTATCCGGTACGAACCAACTTTCCCAAACGGAAAGAATTTTCCGAACAACCCAGTATAATAAAAGTAATAGTTTACGACTGTAAAATTAAATATCGTGAAACGATATAGATAAATAACTTTATGAAACAGAAGCATTTTTTTAAGCTTTTTGTATAGAACGACTAGAGATTCAAATTTTTTTATGTCAATTCCAATTTGATACAAACTTTGTCGTTGATGAAAACAAACCCTTCATTCTCTTACAGCAACAACAGCGTCAAACTTTATAAATCAATTGGACTTTTAAACTGTTTTTTTCTAAATGTACTTATCAATAAATATTTTTTTCCGGACACATTGTGAAAGGAAAGTATAATTATTATGTATATGTGAGAGAGAGAGAGTAAAGACAAAAGCTTCTAAAAGTTACTTGCGTTTGAACGCCTTTTTGGAGAATATGTTCTAAGACACTGTCGTCAGAGCTGTATTGATATATGTAAAAATCGCCCAACGGATTAGGTATTTAAACGGTTTTCAAACCATTTTGCAACCTATTCTATTGGGAAAATCACCAAGAAAATGCGACATACTATAAGTGGTAAATATTGCGGGAAACTATTCTTGCGTTCTATTCTATCTATGTGTTCTTGGATAAGAAGTAACGTCTCCAATTTTGAAACTTTGTCTTATATAAGGACAGAATTTCTGAGATTTTTTAAGGATAAGAATATAAATACTATTAAAATTTAGTGGTGACAATCGCCCAAATGGTGAGCCACTGTTCCATTACTGAAAATAACTTTCGATGTAGGTTTCTATTGGATTGTCCGGTAAATTCGTGCCGGTTTGAAAAATCAATTAGCACAGAAAAATTTTCGCCGTTATTTATTCGACATTAGATACCATAATTATTATCTAATAAGTGGTTGAATTTTCCGGTACTAATTGATTTTCCCAGTCAGCACTATAATTGACAACCCAATACATCATTTGCAAGAAAAATGTAAGAAGAAAATTTTCCTATGAAAAATTGGTATTCAATACGGACCATTTGGGATCTATATGAAAGGTTTTGATAGCTCCACTTTCACATCAGTATTGAGTAGTCCGGAAAATTCGTGCCATTTGGGAAAATTAATTCGTACCGGAAAATTCATGCCGCTTGCGAAAATTAATTCGTACTGGAAATTTCTGTCTGTTAAGTATTGCACATTAGCTTTTGGAATTAATGTTTAATAATTAAAAGATAGAATTTTCCGGTACGAATTAATTTTTCCAAACAGCACGAATTTTCCGGAAAACCCAATATTATCTATTACTGACCTTGGTTTATGCCTAACTTTAACTTTCCTTCAGGATAGATTATACGAAGAGACTTATATTCCGAAAATTTAGGTGCTTTACGTAACAGTTTGGCAACTGCCAAAAAAATCTTCTCGTTATGTGCCTTCTTTAAATTGTATGATATAAATTTATGTATTTTATTTTTTCAATGTATGACATTAATGTATCCTTTTTTTTTCTAGGTAAGTACACAAAAAATATTCCTCTATAACTACTGTTTGAAAACTACATCTCAGTGTAAGTAAACTAATTTTAATGTAAATATAGATAAGCAGAATTCTTTATGGCTTTATAGTTTATAAAATAATGATGCAAATGTTGAACTAAAAGTATCCTAATACATCATACTGAAAATAGATTCCAGTATAATTCTATAATTTAAAATTTCGTTTGAGTGATTTTGATTAAAACTGAACAAGTTAATTGTCTTTAAATGTTACTATTAATATTTAAAAATTAATAAAATAAAAAAAAATAACAAAATGATTAAAGTTACATAGAAAAAATTTTTCTTAAGTTTGCAATTCGGGTTTGTACAATTTTACTACAATTTTTAATATAAAGTTTCTATTTAATATTTTAATAGCAGAAATTGTAGACGCCTCGTTTAATTGCAGGATTTGAAATACTTTTCTGCATTTAACACGTTTACTGCCTGGTTAAAATTACCGGAATTTTATTTTATTTTGATATTTCGAATTGATACCATAAAATGCTAATAGCAATATTTACTTTATTTAATTACAGACATTTCGTGATTACATAAAACAAAAATTATTCGTTCGAAATTTCCGGATCGGATTTGTAATTTTAGATTGAAAACCACGAGTATACTCGTTGTTGGCAGCGAATAGATTAAATAAGGCGTAAAACTATCTTTAAAAATGTGGTAAAAGCGTACGAATCCTGCACTTGTTTTAAATATTAATGCTTATTTAGTCTAACATACAAAAAATATGAGCTATGAAATAGAAAATTAAACTAGTTAAAAGGTAATTGGTCCTCTTTAAATTTATGTTTCATTTAAAGAATTACTGCTAGTATTTTTATTGTTATTACTGCGTGGAAAGTGAAGTCAACCACTTTATTACAAAATTAGGATTAATGTAAAGTAGATTAAGCAGACAAACGTAAATATGAATATGTTAAAAAAAAACTACTGTAAATCTTAAGGAAAAACGATAGACTAAATTGTTCATCCTGTATGCTTTTAAAAAGATTTAATGAGATATTTCCGCTATCCTTTCATACTCACTTTGATTTCATTCATGCTATATTTTTTTTTATTAGTTATTAAAATTTTATTTTACGAAAATTTATGATTTTGATTTGCAGTCACTTTAGTCTTAAAGGTTTTTTTAAATTATCTAATCTTTACCAGTGGCGTAGCCAGGGTGGGGGTCTAGATGCTCCGGATACCACTACTTTTGTAAAGTTTTCTTTGTCTTATCTAATCGGAAATCTTTCTGCGATAATCATGACTAAGACAGCTTTACAATATTTCTGGTACCAGAGCATTTGGACCCCTTCCTGGCTACGCCACTGATCTCAACGTCAAAGCTTCTTATATCACATTGCATGTGGCACCATCTCATAATTCTTGTGCACTTAGTAACTCAGTAGCTCTTTAGACTGAAATACTTCATTAAATACATAGCATTTAATTAAACCCAGGTAGATTAAGTTCTCGACTAGTATAATCATGTTCAAAAATTGTATTTAAAAGCATTTAAAGAACATTGAATATAAACAGCGTGACTTTTTGTCTTGCATAATTTTGATGAATTGAATTAATTAATTAATTAATTAAAATTAATTAATTTATTAATTAACTAATTTAATAATTAAATAATGAATTAATTTTAATCTATTGCCAAAACTATTTTGAAAGGTTATTTTGGTAGACATTCTGGCGCTACTCATTGTCGATTCACCATTCATGCTTTTTTTTCAAAAATCAATGACATTGCTAATTTGCATTCAGTTTTGTTTCAACACATGAACAACCGGTTTTATTCAAATTTTCTAACACCAGAATTTTTATTTAAAAATATTTAAGGTATTTAATTAACTTATTTCTGTTTAGTACATATTTGAAATATTTTATAGAAAATATATCTGGTTCGAATCGACATTTACTCATTTGGTCGGAGTTAAATTGATTGCTGCTGGTCGTTCTAGTGTTAAAATAATTTCAAAATATTTTAATATTATTTTCTTAAAAACACATAATGTCCATTCATGATACTTACACAACTGGTGAATGGGTGAGGAATCTTTTGAGAAAAAAACATCATTTAAAAGCATGGCATTTAATTAAACTCCAGTGGATTAGGTCAATTAGTTTTAAAACGAAAATGATCGATAATTGTTTCAGAAAACCTTAAGAACCACTGAATGAAGTCGCTTGATTTTTAATATAGTATATTTTTAATGCTTTGTATAATAATGCATATATTGTATAATAGATACAGTTATTCACGTATCACTGTGAGGCTGATAAAGCTTTTTTTTTTCTTTCTGTGATTCCCAAACATTAAATATTTACACTTACAAATAATTAAATCTATTTCGAAAAGGCCTAATTTTATTTTTCTGCAGTCTCATAAATCGTAAAAACATAAGTTATTCTCAGACACTTGGAATATGGTTAGTCTTATGGCTTGGATATATTTTTATACACTTTTGTATAACTGACTCTAGAAATTAATGTGAAATAATTTAAATATAACCATGATTTAAAACAAAATGTAAGTACATTAAAAAATTCCTATAGTAACCATATATAATAATGAAATATAATTAATAGATCTGTAATAATAGGACATAATCAGCATGATTTTCATCTCGTGTGCCGAAAGATATTAAAAAAATTTTAATACAACTATTTCCATATGCTTTTAGACGAAGTGTTTTTTGTAATCACTACGATACTGATCAATCTTTTTTCTGCTTTATAAAATCTTAATGCACTTCTCATCAGAGGCGTAGCGTCAAGGGGGGCACGGACCACTTTACTACCAGAATTTTTATATACTATATTTGGCCTTATTTAATTCATACCGTCCAAAGATTTAATAAGGCTAAATGTAGTATATAATTATACTGGTAATAAAATAATCGTGCCCCCCCCCCCCCCGCTGACGCAACGTCACTGCTTCTGATACACATGTTACTTTTGCTAAACCATCAAATTTTGATTTTACTTTTTTTTTAGCTTTTTATTATAACAATTTATGATTTATGAACAATTATCATACACGCGACATTTGATTACTCGTTACAGTTAGAGGCTTTTTAAGAAACTTAGTAGACAATTGATTTTTCTAAAATGAGGGAAATAAATTAAATACGTACATATTTAAAACAATTCTAGATACTTATATACTCGTATAATTTATGCAGTATGTTTTTTCTAACATATTCTGTTAAATACGTTTCTATTAACATCTAACGTCGTTTTAGACGTCATAAGCGGGAAAAACGATAATTGAATTAAAATTTCTGGCGAGGCATACTTCATTAAAAAATTTCTCATAACTAATTTTTCATTTCAATTTTAAATAATCAATTATACTTTTTTTTCGAACTAAGAGGCTTTCTAATCAAAATTAAGATTCAATCAATCTCATGTGATGATTCAATGAAGTCAACTAATATACATTTTTTAGACGTAGTTCTTTTCGTAAACTGTAAATGTTGACTGTCTATTTTCTTTTTTCTTCTTTTTTTTCATAAAAATACGTTACTTTCACTTATATATACTTAAGTCTACTTTGAAAATATATACAAGTTTTCACGCTCTTTATTTTTCTTAGCACTTCACTACTACTATTTCCTAATAGCTTCGCTTTATTGATTTTAGATTATTCTACGACTGAAGATTGGTATTTGGAAAAATTGGTAGAAAAACACTTACAAAAGTAAAGACTGTGCAACACTGTATATAACTTTTATTTAATATTATTTCTTTATTTCATATGATAACAATTTATGATTCTTACACACCTATGTGGTTAGCCTTTAGGGGTTGATATATCCAGGGATTTACAAATTTGATAAAAACTGGTAGCCATAAGAAAATTCTCGTCGCCAATAAAAAATATTTATGCCCCTCCCCCTCCTTATTTGTTATTGATGTTCAAAAAACGCAAAACAAAATATGAATTATTTGAGAGAAATTAATAACAAGTATAGTTTAGAGTTATTAGTTACATAGTTTTGAATAGCACATATTTCAAAAAGATTATATAAACTAATTTTTTCTGATGTAACTCATCAAAATTATATATTTCTGAAAAAAAAAAAAAAACTGTAAAGCTGAATTAACTCCTTAACTGTGGCGTAATGTTCGGAAATTTTCTTCAAAAATCGATGATTTTTTTCCCCCATTTTATTATTCACAAAATTTTGAGTAAATTAATAAAAGAAACTGTATTTTTTTCAAATTTAAATGATTCATAATTGATAAAATTTTAAAAATCACAATTTTACAGACCTTATCATTGGCCCTTTTTTTTGTACACAAGCTACTTTTTTTTAAATTCAGATTGCTTGACTGCTATCATTTTTTGAAGTAGAAATATTCTCCTTATAGTCACAGATTAAATAATGCTAGAATAAGGCCATTTACACTTTTTAAAAAATAGAGGGAATCAAACAAACTGATTTTTTAAAAGTAGCCTACACTGCCCGTAAGGGTCACGGGCGCGACAAAATATTTTACAAATGACTGTCCCTAAAGGTATCGTGCGTGACAATTAAAGAGTTTTAAATAATCTCGGGAGTGACAAAATCATTAACCACTTCACTCCCAGGCTTAATTTCGCTGGTGAAGGGCTATATACCAGGCTATGCAGTGCAAAATGTTTGTGCCATAAATCATTTCATAACCTCCGTGGTTTAATAGTAATGAATGTACGGTCGTTAAACGATTTACAACGTTATCATAATACGTATGAAAATAATATATAAAACTTGCGCATTATATACATACATACAATATATCAGGGTGGCTAGTAGTCAGGGATAAATACAGTCAAAAAAAGTGATAAACACCAGTATATTCTTATAAAAAAAATTCATGTTAATTATTTGATGGAATAATCAAAATGAATTTTTCTATTAGAATATATTGGTGTTTGTAACTTTTTTTGACTGTATTTTTCCCTGACCACTAGCCCTTGTATATGCATAAAACTTAGGAATTTATTTTAAAAACATATGATATGTATCAAAATGCCATCTGCTGCACAGTCCTGAAAAATCTTCACAACCAGAACACATTAGCCGTTCTCATTGGTCTGAAAATAGACAGCCTTTGAAAACAGAGGTAATTTTCTACGATATTTTTAACAGTGATGGTTGAAAGCTGATTTTCTTTCTTATAATGACGTAAGATGTGTTGTGAACGTATTGGTGTACGTAATGGTCACTGATTACTGAAATGAGAAGACGTACGCAGCGTACGTCCTGGTCGCTGATTGCTGAAATGAGAGGACGTACGCAGCGTACGTCCTGGGAGGGAAGAGGTTAAAGAAATCATAGTATCACGGCTGCCACTGGCAACTATATTTATAATCTATTTGCACCACTATTCTTAAAATAATAATTTTGAACGATATTTCTCTTGCAAGCGTTTGTTTTGAGCGTGTGTTGCGAAATGGAATTGAAATTATGGGGAGTTCGGCCCGTGCTGGTCACGGATGCGACAAAATTTGTTCACAAGTTTGACCCGGGCATGTTCGGAAAGTACCAATTCATAGGTGTCAACCTCTCATTAATATTCCGTAATATGTGGGTTAATTTGAACCAGTTTAACCACGCTTCAAACCAGAAAAATTACTGGATGAATCTTTATTTATTCAATTTCAGGTTTCTACGTGGTTTTTATTTAATTTCATTTCTTAAAAAAAAATTCTGGTGTGAAACGTGTTAAACCTGGGTCAAATTAACCCGCATATTACGGAATATTAATGAGAGGTTGGCACCTATGCCAATTGTTGAATGTTTCAAATTTCCGGATAGCTGAGTGCTACAAAATCTATATTTGATGAGGGGGAGAGGGGGCATCGATGAAACAGTCAAGCAGGAAAATTTTCTTTGGCTATTTTCCTGTCACAGTCAGTCAAATAATACCGATTTTATTATTTTAAAATTTGCATTTGATGAACTTGTTTTTGCCTAGTTATAAAGAAAAGTTAAAATTATTTTTTGTTTGAATAGAATTTCTAAGTTTATTTTGTAACTTTCCAACATGTATCTTATGAAGAATAAGAGAAAAAATGGCGTCTGTGCTCATTTCTTAGGTCCTTTTTTGCATTAAAAAAAAGTTAGATTAAATAACTTGGTCACCAGATAGAAAAACTTAATCGCCAATGGCGACCTGGCCACAACATTTGCCAAACCACATATAACTGATATCTAACAAAATATGTGCAACGATTTCGAGGATCAAGGATTTCAAGGATTTATCCTTATGTATATCCAATCAATAACGGTTCGATTTCCATTCAAAAAAGGTTTTTAAAGGATTTTAACCCATTTATGCCTAGCGTCCCAATTTTGGGACGCTTTAGTAAAATGGGGAAAAAATGCATTTCACACCACTTTTTTTTAATAGATATTTGGTCTCTTATTCTATCGAGGTCCTGGATAAAATAAGACACCAAATTTCTATCAAAGAAAAAGTGGTGTGAAATGCACTTTTTCCCATTTTACTAAAGCATCGACGCTAGGCTAAAGCATCGACGCATAAATGGGTTAAATATTTTAAGAAAATTAGAATATTATCTTATTTCTCAAAAAGAGAGTTTAATAGAAAATAAATTCTTGAGTAAATAAAATTTTCAATTTGAGACCGAATTCGTGTCGGGCCGTGCTGAGCCCGTCTCATCTCAAGTCTACATATATGAATCAACCTTCAAGGATGCGTTTGCGATTTTTTAAACGTATTACAAAAGCAGATATCCAATATCTCAATTACGAATGTCTGTAATCCAATACCTTATTCTTTTCATTACCAGTCAGACATCACTCAAAACTTGGTAAAATTTCCATAGAAAAACAGTCCTTCATCATTGAAAATGTTATAATTTTTATAATGGTGACAGATTTTTAGAAACTTTTAAACATTTTAATGATTATGGACTTTTTTATTGAATTTTTACCACGTTTTGAGTGATGTCTGATTGTAAAATTGGTAATGCAATGAATAAAAAAAACGTATTTAGAAAAAAATGGACTTATGTAATTTTTGAAATCACTAATTCAATTGGTCTCCAACGAAGTAAATGTTTTGACCTAAATACGAACATGATGCATTTCTTTTCTAGACTCCTTGACTAAACACAGATAACAAGCAGCCTGATTTTCTTTTCTCGCATGCAATTTTAAATTAACTATTTTTTAACATCTTTTTCGACGTCATAAGCGGAAAAAATTGATACGTGAATTAAGAATTCTGGCGCGGAGGTCCTGTTAAAAAAATGTGTCTCGTAACTCCCTTTTCTTTTCACATTTTTAACCATTTAATTATATATTTTTTTGTGACCAAAAGATTTTCTTTTTCTAAATTAAGATAATAGGTCTTCAGAATAAAAGAGAACTCGCCTCTATTTTAAAGAAAGAACAATAATTTAACAATCCTAAACAAGGCATACCTCTTAGGACAAACACATGCCTTTTGTTAAAAGAAACGCCTGCCATATTTCATATCGAATATTTAATTACGTTTCAAATTGAACTCCAGAAAGCAAGGATAAAAAATAAGGTTTTTATTGCATTTTATTTTAACTATGTAAGAATTTAAGGTCGTAATAAAAGATTTTTTTCTGCCTTAAACGGATAGAAATGAATTCTTTTTTTCTCACATTTTTTTTTTTTGGGGGGGGAGGGGGGAAGATTGCAAAGAATCTCCAAGATCACATAATTAAATGTGTTTTGTTTCTTTTTGGGGAGATTAACTACAAATGGGATTGAAGCTCCCCCCCCCCCCACACACATACTCACGCAAAATAATAAATTAAAAATTATTATTTCGAATTTTTAAATATATTTTTATTTATTGTAATGGATGAACTATAGATAATTTGCGTTTCTTCTACAGCAAAAGCATGTTTTAAGATCCATAGATAAAAAACAGAAAAAAAAAATATTTTAATTAATCACTCCTTCAGAAGTTTTTTTTTTTTTTTTTTAGTTACAGACGTATGCCTTAAATTCATCTGAATATTTTGATAATTAAGGAATTTAACACATTGGTAATTTGTACTTTTTGAAATCACTAATTTAATTAGTCTCCAACGAAGTAAATGTAATAACTTAAATACGAACATAATGCATTTCTTTTCTAGACTCTGAATAAACATAAAAGACAAGCACCATATTTTTCTTTTCTCGCGTACAATTTAAAATTAACTATTTTTTTAACATATTTTCAGACGTCATAAGTCAAAAAAATTGATAACTTAATTTAGAATTCTGCGCGGAATGCCTGTTAAAAAAAATTTGTCTCATAATTCCTTTTTCTTTTCATTTTTTTAACCATTCAACTATAATTTTTTACTGACATTTTTTTTTTCGAATTAAGATAATAGGTCTGTAGAAAAAAAGAGTGCTCGGCTCTATTTTAAATAAAAAATAAGAATTTATGAAGCCTGAACATGAAATACGTCTTAGGATAAATGACTGCCTCTTGTGAAAAATAAGGCTGCCTTATTTACGTTGGAGTATTTAATTACGTTTCAAACTAAACTCCAGAAAGCAAGTATTAAAAATGAAGTTTTTATTGCATTTTATTTAACTATGTAAGAAATTAAGGTCTTAAAAAAAGATTTTTCTTCAGGCTTAAATGAATAGAAATATATTTGTTTTCTCACATTATTTTTTATTGGGAAGACGTCAAAGAATCTCCAAGATCACATAATTATTTGTGTTTTATTCCTTTTTGAGAGATTAACTATAAATCTGATAATAACTATAATTGTGATAATTAAACATTTATGTGTCTAACAATAAACGTGCCAAGGATTCGGAATCACTTTGAATGGTTCTCCTTATGTCTCGACAATAACAATTCAATTCCTTTTCAAAATTATTTTTAAAGGATTGTAAAACACTTTAATAAACTTAGACTACATTCTTCTTTCTCAAATATCAGTTTTTTTTTTTTTTTTTTTTTTTTTTTTTTTTTTTTTTTTTAATAAATAAATTCTTTTGTTTGAGCCCGAACACATGTCGGACCCGGGCTAAGACCATCTCATCTCTAGTCTACACATGCGAATCTACCTTCAAGGATGCGTTTGTGATAAAAAAAAGAAAAAGCATTTTTTTTTTTAAATGGACTTATGTAGTTTTTGAAATTACTAATTGATTGGTTTCCAACGAATTAAATCTAACAAACTGAATATAGACATGATGCATTTCTTTTATAGACTACTTGACAACGAAGTAAATGTAATAACCTAAATGCGAACATGATGCATTTCTTTTTTAAACTCATTGAATAAACATAGAATACAAGCACCATGTTTTTCCTTTTTCGCGTGCAATTTTAAATTAACTGTTTTTTAACATATTTTTAGACGTCATAAGCGGAAAAAATTGATAACTGAATTAAGAATTCTGGCGCCGAGTGCCTGTTAAATAAAAAGCCTCTCATACCTCCTTCTTTTTTTTACATTTTTTAACCATTCAATTATAATTTTTTCGGACAAAAAGTTTTCTTTTCTAAATTAAGATAATACGTCTCCAGAAAAAAAGAGAACTCGCCTCTATTTTAAAGAAAAGTCAGAATTTCACAAGCCTGAACAAGACATACTTCTTAGGCTAAACGACTGCCTTTTGTGAAAAATAAGGCTGTCGTATTTAAGTTAGAGTATTTAATTACGTTTCAAACTAAACTCCAGAAATCAAGAATTAAATATCAGGTTTTTATTGCATTTTATTTTACTGTAGGAAGTTGAGGTCTTAATGAAAGATTTTCTTTCAGTCGTAAACGAATAGAAATGAATTTATTATTTTTTTTTTCTCACATTTTTTATTGAGAAGATGGCAAGGAATTTCCAAGATCACGTAATTAATTGTATTTTCTTCCTTCATTTTTGGTAGATTAACTGTAAATATGATTGGAAAAAAACACACCCCAAAACTTTAAATTAAAAATTGTATATTTCAAGTTTTAAAATATATTTTATTTATTGTACTGAATGAACTTTATATAATTGGCGTTTCTTGCAATACATAAAGATTAATTAAGATCCATAGATCAAAAACTGTTTCATGTAATTTATTCTCACAAACGCTACATTAAAAAATCGATTAAATCAATTAAATTAAAAAAAAATAGGTGCATTTGTTTCACAAATTTACATTGTTGAAAGCACAAGATTGAGATTAGAAAATATCATTAAATGTTTCTTAACCATTTGATTACGGACCGGAAAGTCCAAAAAGCAAGGATTAGAAATAAGGTTTTTATTGCATTTTATTTAACTATGTCAGAAGTAAGGTTTTAAAAATAGATTTTTTTTCAGTCCCTTTCCGGCATAGACAAATTTTGTTCGTAAAATGATAAAATTACTGACTGACACCGGAATTCACAAACGACTTTTTTAGAAAATAAGAACTCCTTATTTTAAGATTTCATTATAGAAACAAAATTTTACTAAAATATTCTTGGTGCCGTGTGCAAGTTTAGAATTAAAATTATGTGTGCCCGGAGTGGGACCACTGTGCCGGAAAGGATTAAACGAATAGAAATGGTTTCATTTTTTCTCACATTGTTGTTTATTATTCGGACTATATTGCAAGAAATCTCAAAGATCACATAATTATTTGTGTTTTCTTCCTTTTTGGGAGATTAAATATAAATGTGATAATAACTATAATTGTGATAATTGTGATATCTATGTGATAATTAACTATAAATGTGTCTATCAATAAACGTGCCAATGATTCAGAATCAGATAGATTGGTTTTCCTTATATCACATCAATAACAATTCAATACCTTTTCAAAATGATTTTTAAAGGATTGTAAAACACTTTGAGAAACTTAGACTAGATTTTTATTTCTAAAAAATCAAGTTTTTTTTTCTTTGAATAAATAAATTTTTCCCTTTGAGGCCGAACACGTGTTGGATCCGTGCTTCTCATCTCTAGTCTACACATGCGCATCTACCTTCAAGAGGCGTTTGCGATTAAAAAAATAAAAAAATTAAACGCATTTCGAAAAAAAAATGGACTTATGTACTTTTTGAAATTACTAATTGAATTGGTTTCCAACGAAGTAAATGTAATAACGTAAATTCGAACATCATACATTTCTTGTCTAAACTCCTTGAATAAACATGGAAGACAAGAAGCCTAGTTCGAATTCATACAAGAAAATACTAATAGCAATATTTACTTTATTTAATTGCAGACATTTTGTGTTTACATAAAATAAGAATTCTTCTTTCGAAATTTCCGGTACGAATTCGAAATTTTAGATTGAAAAACCACGAATGTACTCGTGTTTGGCAGCGAACGGGTTTATTTGACCCAGGTTTAATAAGTTTTGCACCAGAAATTTTTTTAAGAAATGAAATTAAATAAATTCCACGTAGAAGCGTGAAACTACACAAATAAACACTCATCAAATAAATTTTCTGGTTCGAAACGTTGTTAAACTGGGTCAAATTAAACCGCATATTACGGTAGGTTAGCGGGAGCTTGGCACCTCTGTAAGTGGAAAAAATGATAACTGAATTAAGAATTTAGGCACTGAGTTCCTGTTAAAATAAGGTGTCTCAAAACTCCCTCTTCTTTTCATTTTTTAACCATTCAATTGTAATTTTTTTCTGACCAAAATATTTTCTTTTCAAAATTAAGATAATACGTCTCCAGAAAAAAAGAGAACACGCCTCTATTTTAAATAAAAAATAAGAATTTAAGAAGCCTGAACAATGCATACTTCTTAGGATAAACGACTGACTCTAGTGCAAAATAAGGCTGCCATATTTAAGTTTGAATATTTAATCACGTTGCAAACTAAACTCCAGAAAGCAAGAATTAAATCTTAGGTTTTTTTTAAATTTTATTTAACTATGTAAGAAGTTAATGTCTTAATAAAAAGGGTTTTTTTCAGCCTCAACCCTTTCAAGCACAGACAAAATCTGTTCGTAAAATGAGAAATTGCTGACTGACACCGGAATTTACAACCGATTTTTTTTTAGTAAATATGAACTCCTTATTTTAAGCGTTCATTACAGAAACAAAATATTATTAAAATATTCTTGGTGCCGTATGCAAGTTTGGAAATAAAATTAGGTGTGCCCGGAACGGGACCACTGTGCCGGAAAGGGTTAAACAAATAGAAAAAAAACAAATTTTTCTCACATTTTTTATAGGGAAAATTGCAAAGAATCTCCAAAATCACATAATTCACTGTGTTTTGTTTCCTTTTTAGGATATTAACTGCAAATGTGATTGACCCCCCCCCCTCCCACACACACACACACACCAAAAACAATTTAAATTAAAAATTGTTTATTTCGATTTTTAAAGTATATATTTATTTACTGTGCTGAATAAACTTTAGATAATTTCTGTTTCTTCGTCAACAAAAAGTTTTATTAAGATCTATCGATCAAAAACTGAACAAAAAATTATTATACTTCAACTAAACATTCCTTCAGAAGTTTTTTTTTCTTTAATTATAGACGTATACCTTAAATTCATCTGGATATTTTGATAATTAAGAAATTTAACACATTGGTAATTTGTAGTTTTTTTTATCACTAATTCAATTAACCCTTAATTGCACAGTGATGTAAATTTCCATCACCTTTTTATTTAACTTTTAATAGATAAATCAACTTCTCAGCCACAACTATATTTATATAGAAATATTAATCCAGTAAATTTCCTGTGAACTATGTTGCTGAACAAAGTTAAAAATCTATCTGGTCTGGAATTTCTGGTGTCTAATATTTAATATATGTATAAAAAAACACAATTGTAAAAGAAAAACCCATGCAAAGAAGGGTTAAACTCCAACGAAGTACATACGGGTCCTTAGAATGACCCTTATTGATATATCCCTTAGAATGACCCCCCCACGGAGGGGGGTCCCTCGAGTAGATAATCGGCCCTCGAGTAGCCTCCTCGAATATCCCTCGAGTAGATAATCGACCATCTTAAATCAACCAACCAACCAACGAAGTAAATGTAATAACATAAATACGAACATGATGCATTTCTTTTCTAGACTCCTTGAATACACATAGAAGACAAGAACTATGTTTTTCTTTTCTCGCGTGCAATTTTAAATTAACTATTTTTTAACATCTTTTTAGACGTCATAAGCGAAAAAAAATGATAACTAAATTAAGAATTCTGTCGCGGAGTGCCTTTTAAAAGAAATGTGTCTCATAACTCCTCTTTCTTTTAATTTTTTTAACCATTCAATTATATTTTTTTGACCAATTCTTTTTTTTCCTAATTAAGATAATAGGTCTCCAGAAAAAAAAAAAAAAAAAAAAAAAAAAGAGCGCTCGCCTCTATTTTAAAGGAAAAATAAATTTAACAAGCATGAACATGGAATACTTCTTTAGGATAAACTACTGCCTTTTGTGAAAAATAAGGCTGTCGTATTTAAGTTAGAGCATTTAATTACGTTTCAAACTAAACTCCAGAAAGCAAGGATTAAAAATGAGGTTTTTATTGCATTTTCTTTTTCACTATCTAAGAAGTTAAGGTCTTAATAAAATATTTTTTGCAGCCTTAAACGAATAGAAATGAATTCATTTTTTCGCATATTATTTTTTATTGGGAAGATTGCAAAGAACCTCCAAGATCACATAATTATTTTTTTTCCTTTTTGGGAGAGATTACCTACATATGGGATTGAAAACAAAACACCCCCCCCCTTCCCTCCAATATATATATATATATATATAGTAATTTAAAAATTGTTCATTTCAAGTTTAATTTTTTTTTATTGTACTGAATGAACTTTATATAATTTACATTTCTTGCTCTACAGATTGATTAAGATCCATAGATAAAAAATTTCTCCATGTAATTTATTCTGCACAAAAGCTATATAGGACATTCGATTAAATAAATTAATTTAAAAAATAAGTGCATTTATTGCACAATTTTACATTGTTGAAAGCACAAGATTCAGATTACACAATAGCGTTAAGTGTTTCTTAACCCTTTGAGTACGAGCCAGAACCGGCGACTATTTTTATATTCATTCGTACAACAATTTACAAAAAATAATTTTGAGGCAGAAAGAAAAATTTTATTAACCCTTTAACGGAGATTGGTTTCCCTGTGAAACCACAAAATTTTAATTACGAAATTCAACAATGACAGCAGAATTTTAATAGAAATGTTTTCTATTTATTATATATGTGAAATATCACTTTTTTATTATATACAAATAAATTTGTTTATAATTTCCGGTGTCAATCATTTATTTCGACATTTTGGCAATTGAAGTGCTTTATCAGTTAAAGGGTTAAACTCTAACCAAAAGTAATACTCTCTCTATTAAAAATAAAGTATTTATCTGTGTAATGCACGTGCGTATTCGCTTTATTCTTACTTTCGCTTGTCTAAGCTTGCGCTTTGCTAGCAATACTAATATGAATTACCTCTTTAGATCTCATAACAAAAAACATCGCATCATCAGGAATGGTGATCGTTACCTCAGAAATACTAATATTCGGAGAGATCTTTGCATCACTTCCTTGAAAAAACGTATCAGTCAAATTAAAAAAAAAAAAAAAAAAATCTCTAAAACTTTTTACAACTCCCCTAATGATATAGTCGCCGAGTTGCTCGACTGTGAGGTCTCCGACCTCGATAATCGCAAATCCCTTAAGAATGCTATGCTAATTGATGATGAAGACTGGGTTTTCCTTTTTCTTCTATTAAACTTAACTTTTCTTTAGTTTTGTCTTAAAAATAGTAATAATAATTCTAGACTGCTCTAGTAGTCTTTGTGTATATATTTTTTATTTAAATCCATGGTCTCTGTAAAGAGTCTTTCTTTTACAAGATGGGTTCGACCCTCTTTAGGTTTTCGTCTATCTTTTCTGGAACTAATGGAATTTTTTATTTTTATTTTTTTCTTAAATCTATTAAATTGTTAAACTTTTTGAACTATATTATATACTTTCTCTTCTTTTTAATTTAAATTATAAACTTTTCTTATTTTTATGTAGTTCTTTACTGCAGTTAAATATTTTTCTTTTTATGGCTCCCTATTGCCCTGCAAGTTACTTACCTTTCTACTGGATATTAAGTTGATCCGCAACTAGGTAACCCATGTAGATATTTACATAGTTCTAGTGTTACGTTGTTACTAATTTAAGTGTAGGGCAACGATTATGTTTTAATCAGTCGCTCGAATAGAATAAAAAATAATCTCTGGGACGACATATATCCCAATACCGTAATCAAAAAATGAATGACTATGAATTTTAACTAATTATTTCTTCACAAGTTTGTTTTTTATATTATATACCTATGTCTTAAATTATTTTGTATATTTTGATAATTAAGGAATTTTACACATTAGTAATAATATTCTACCCTCCCCCACCCCACTACCACCACCAAGAATGAAACAGAAATTAAAAAATTTTTGTGTAAACATAAAATGTTTTTTAAAAATATAATTAAAAATGAGAAAATTTAAAATTTATGTCAAAACATATATTAAAAGCATTATTTGTTAATGTAATAATAAAAATAATTTTGGATGCAAAAGTATAAGGACTATGAAACATTGAAAGTTTTAAATTACGCTGCATTCATCTCTATATTAAAAACTTAATACGATCATTTAACGAAGCAGTTAAAAATGTAGTTTAGCGTTTAATTGATTTCCATAAAATTTATATAGAGTAATATAAATATGAAATGAAAACATAAAACTTCAACTGGTTTATCTATTATTTTAAATGCTTCAACATATTATTTCTCTTTCATTAAAAGAATCATTAAACTTTAATACAATTTACAGAATTCTTCTTTTAGTGGTATTAAAATAAAATAAGATATTTTCAGATAGTTATTACCTCTTTTTGGCAATGAAATTCAAATAGAAATCTCGATTAATCGAAAATATAACTTTATTATTTTTTATTTTAATTAACGGAATTATTATATATCCTGTAGTTTACTTTAAACAGTCCATGATCCATCGTATGCTTGAAGGATATTAATAAATATATATATAACCAAGCGGTATTTTTAATGCCGGGAATAAAGATAGATCTATAATTATCTTCACTTAATTTATTTATTCTTTCTTCTTTTATGCCTTCCCGCTTTAAAATTAAGTTGGTGAATCTTTAAAGATACGATAATGAGAAAATTTAACTGAAACTGGAAGACTTACAAGCGGAACACTTAAGTCCAGATTGGAGAAAAAACAGAAACTACGATTAAACGATGAAAGCGTGCAGTTAGAGAAGCTCGTGGATTTAATTAGATTGCATCTTGTAACCATTCTCCTTTCCTTTTACAGCAGATAGAGAGAACATAAAAAATGACACTTGTAAAAAACTTGAATTTGAATTTATATTTAATATCTCAAAATTATAAGTTAAGAATAATGTTAAAATTGTAACACTGGTTTCGGATGAAAAAAAAATATCACATGTTTTAAACATGTTTACTAATTTTGTGTAAAAAAATTAAGAAGAATGTTACACAACATTGTCTTTGAAGATGCTAATATTCAAATTACAACCCCTGTTTTAAATATAAGACAATCGACATACATTTTAGATATAATTATTATGTGTGTTTTACAAAAAATAACAAGAATGAAAGAAACTGCTTTATTTTATTTTACACGTGTCAGAGTAATTAAGAAAAATAAATATTTTAAATTTATACTTAATAATCTATAATAGACCTATGCCTTAAAATTTTCCAGATATTTTGATAATTATGGAATTTAACACACTGGGAACAATATTCTAACCAACCCACCTGCCCCACCGCCACCACCACCGACAACACTAAGAATCAAAAATTAATTTTAAAGTATTTGTGTAAATATTAAATCAATAGAAAAAATTGTAGTTAAAAAATAGATAATTTATAATTTATGTCAACAAATCATATATTAAAAGAAGTATTTGTTGCTGTAATATTAATAAAATGTTTGGTAACACAAGTATAAGGAATATAAAATTTGGGAATTTTTAGTTTTACGCTTCATTGATCCGTAAAATAATAATTTGATACCGTAATTCATCGAAGTAGTTAAAAATGTGGTTAAGCGATGAATTCATTTCCATTAAATTTGTATACAGCAATATAAATATGAAATCAAAACATGAAACTCGTTTATCTAATATTTTAAATGTTTCAATATAGTATTTCTCCTTCATTAAAATAATCATTAAAATTTTTACAGATTTCTTACTTTAATGGTATTTAAAACAACACGAGAATTTCCTATAGTCATTAACTCTTTTTGGCAATGCTATTCAATCAGAAATCTGGATTAATCGAAAATTAAATTTTATTATTTTCAATTTTAATTAACGGAAATATTTATACATCCTGTAGTATACTTTAAATAGTTCATAAATCCATCGTATGTTTGAAGGCTATGAATATAAAAATATATAATCTAGCGGTACTTTTAATGCCGGGAATAAAGATAGATCTATAATTATCTGTACTTAAATTATTTCCTCTTTTTTCTTTTATGCCTTCCGGCTTTAAAATTAAGTTGGTGAATTTTTAAAGTACGATAATGAGTAAATGTATCTGAAATTAGAGGACTTACAGGCGGAACACTTAAGTCCAATTTGGCGAAAAAAGATTCTACGATTAAACGATGAAAGTGTGCAGTTAGAAAAACTCATGAATTTAATTAAATGTAAATTGCTTCCAGTAGTATTCTGTTTTGCTTTCACTGCAGATAGAGATAACATATAAAAAATGCTACTTGTAAAAAACTTGAATTTGAATTTATGTTTAATAGCTCAAACGTATTAGTTAAGAATACCATTAAAATTGCAATTTCAGATGAAATAAAAAAGCCACAAGTTTTAGATATGTTTACTAATTTTGTGTAACCAAAATTTAGAAGAATGTTACACAACATCGTCGTTGAAGAGAATAATGTTATAATTATAATTTCAGTTTTAAATATGATAAAAATGACATATATTTTAGATATATTTATTATACGTGTTTAACAAACGGTAACAAGAATGAAAGAAACTTCTTTAAGTTTTTCATGAGCAAGAATAATTAAGATAAATTAATAATTTTTAATTTTCAATTTATCTTCACCATAGCTGCCAAAGTTTACGCTTTTTCCGTACCACTTAAATTTAATAGTAAATTTTATCTGATTAAATTGCCTCAATTAGTTGATTAAATAAAAAACACAAAAATGTATATTAAATTTTAGTGGTAACAAAAAAGCGTAAAAGTTGGCAACTATGTCTTTATTCTGTTTGCTATGTACTTACATGCATCAAGTCAGTGGCGTAGCCAGGGTGTGGGGCCCAAATGCTTTGTATATCAGTAATATTTTAAAGTTTTCTTCTCATTGATTATCGCAGAAAGTTCTCTGATTAGATAAGGTAAAGCATATTTGCCAACTTTTACGCTTTTTTTGTTACCGCTAAAACTTTACAGAAATTTTTGTGTTACTTAATCGTCTAATTGCGTCGATTTAATAAAATATAATTTACTATTAAATTTAAGTGGTACGAAAAAAGGCGTAAAAGTTGGCACCTATGGGTAAGAAAATCTTACAATATTAATGGTATTCAGAGCATCTGGTTCTCCACCCTGGCTACGCCACTGCATCTGTCTTTATGTGTATGCTTACTTACACCCATAAATGTTACATCTATATCATGTACTTATACTAGAGCTGTAAATCAAGAGGAGGAGACAGATATCGTGTCTACTGATGGCGAGTGAAGCAACTGAAGATGTAGTCATAAGATGGCGGCTGTTGTTTGTTCACATCGGATTATTGACATCCGGGCAAACTTCCAGCATTGTAGTTAAATGGAAATTTTTGTCTTATTTAAGACAGAAATTCTGCATGAATAAGGAGTTTAAATAAGGCGAAAACTTCTATTCAAACTTGCTTTTGGAAATTTACCCCGGTGGTAATCAAATTTACACGAGGATTGTTCATGTAGTCACAATATGGCGGAACCGCATTATTGGACCTTACTACCACTGGAGCCATCCTTCGCCAGTAAATCGAATAGATATTTTTGCCTTAATTATGACAGAGATTTTTCATAAATAAGGCGTTTTAATAAAGAAGAATTTTCTTTCAAATTTACTGGTGGAATTTTGTCTGTTGAACCGGTTACAGTTGAAGCTTCATTATTTTGATGATATGTGACTTCGGTTTTATTCATATTTCAGTCGCTTAAAGAATTCAGCGAACAATATGACTGTATCTTTAAATGATTTGTCACATATTCGATACAGCCATATTGTTCGCTGAATTCTTTTATCAACTGTTCCATGGTAGTACATAAATTTTCCAGAATGCCTATATTCTGACGTATAAAAAATTTTAACATCATATATAAATACTGTAGAATAAAATAATATATTATATTCGAATCCACAACATAACACTTTCTACAACATGTCTTTTTTCATGATCTAGTAGAATTTATTAAATAAAAGGTCGCAGCGTCCTATCATTCTTATATAATTACTACTATTATTTTCGAACTATTATTTTCGTGGTAGATTTTTCTTGTATAATAGGATACTACCACAAAGATAATAATTTGAAAATAGTGGTGGAAAATGTATAAGCCATAGCGGACGCTGCGACCTCTGCTATAGATGACACAATGTATTTCGATGTTTATAAAATATCAGCAAATTTTGCATTTAACAAAGATAAATTTTTATGATATCGTTCTTGTCTTTGCATTTGGCACCGGAATGAATCCACTTTCATTAATTTTCTTTTAATTTTAGTTTTTTACTCGTTTCTGACACATTTTTCACCAGTGAAATTTGATTGGGTATCCTGCCTCAACCTGATTGGCTGCTGAATTTGACAGTCGAATCCTTAAGTGTAAATTTTGTATATAGATTTTTTTAAATTATTTTTTATATTTTAATGTTAATATCCTCTTTTGATTTAATTTCTATGAAGGAAAAAGCTTGTAATATATTTTTCATTTATTTCTTTTTATATTATTTGTATTTGAAAACCTTTAATTTATTATAATTAGTTTACATTAGGAAATTTTTTTACAATGTACGGCTTTGGGGCTTTTTCCCCTCCCTTACCCTCAATTGCTTGGCTTACCAATCCCAATGCAACGGATTTTGCCTGCGAATACCTACAACCATGCTGAATGCATCTATCTACACATCATGTCCTTTGGATAGTTCTACATCGATAGAAGGTTAACGATGTCATGATGAACATCGTAGGTACTTCGTTACATCTGCATCGGTCCATTGGTCCAAATATAATTTTAGGAGGGCTTCGTGAAATGTTTGCACAGAACAACGTATTTTGTATCGAAATTTTGATATAGAAATGTTGACTAAATATATGCAACTTAAAATTTTAAAAGAATAATAAAAATATGATACATCACTGTGTCTATGCAGTTAACCCTTTCCGGCGCAGTGATCCCACTCCGGGCACACCTAATTTTAATTCCAAACTTGCATTCGGCACCAACAATATTTTTATAAAATTTTGCTTCTACAATAAAAGCTTAAAATAAGGAGTTGTTATTTTCTAAAAAAGTAGTTTGTAATTCCGGTGTCAGTTAATAATTTCGCATTTTACGAACAGAATTTGTCTGTGCCGGAAAGGGTTAAAAGATAAAATAAAATATTTATTACATTTCGAATTATTTTTTGTTCAAATATGTTATGAAATGAAATTATTAAAAAAACGCACATCTTTTATTCATTACGTTAATTTTTTCAACACATTACTTTTGTTTCATTAGAAAATCGTTAAAATTTTATTACAAATTTCAAATGATTTAAAATAAAATACTAGATTTAGCTGATAGTCATTAACTCGCTTTGAAAATAAATTTCAATCACAAAAGTAAAGTCTAGATTAATTGAAAATTTAACTTTATTATTTTTAATTTTAATTAACGGAAACGTTTTAAAGCCCTGTAGCAAACTTTAAACATTTCCTAAATCCAGCATATGCATTAAGGATGGTAATAAAAAAAATCAAGTGGTACTTTTAATGCATCGAATAAAGATAGACCTTTTATTTTATTTTTTACATATTTTATCTTTTTCTTCTTTTTTCAATTATGTTTCTCCGCATTAAAATTAATTTGGTGAACCTTTAACGATATGATAATGAGTAAATTTAACTAAAATTGTTAAGCTCGGACCGCTGCAGTGCAGTTTAAGAAAAAGACGAAACTGCGATTAAACGATGAAAGTGTGCAGTTTAGCTCATGAATTTAATTAAATTGCATCTAATGGTATTTTCTTTTGCTTCGTATTTAAACAGGGAATGAAAAGTACATAAAGAATGCTTGCTGCATGTAGAATTTAAAGTTATTTTTAATAGCTTGAAATTAATATTTAAGAGTTAGATTTAATGCAAATTTGAATTGGAGCAGCAGGTTCCAATACAAGGAGAAATCATATGTTTTATGCATATTTATTTATTTTGTTTTACATTATACTTATGATCCACTGATAATGAGTCCGCTATGTTTCGTGTTCTCAAAAATTTAGGTAATTTTGTGGGCATTAAAAAACAAAATAAAAGATCTAATACATTTCGATTAAATGTTTATTAACAGAAATTTATGTTATGAAATATAACTGCAACTCATTTATTTGTTATTTTAAATATCTCAACACATTACTTGCCTTGTATTAAAAATATCATTAAAACTTTATTGTATTTTACAACTTCTTTTTATTCAATGGACTTTGAATAAAATAAGAGCTCCTCCGATAGTCATTAACTCCTTGGAAAACATCCAATTGCAAACACATGATCAACATTAATCGAAAGTTTAACATTATTATTTTTAATTTTAATTAACGGGAATAGCGCTGTCTTAAGTCTTGCAGTATACTTTAACGAGTTCATAAATCTAATATGCTTAGGAACGATAATATAATTAAAAAAAAAAAAGTTGTATTTTTAATGTCATGAATACAGATAAAGATCAGTAATCCACCCATTTTTTTTCTGTTATGTCTTCTTCCTTTAAAAGTAATTTTGTGAATCTTTAAAGATCGATAATAAATAGATTTAACTAAAGTTTGAAGATTTAAAGCCGGATCGCTTCAATTGAGTTTGAATAAACACGAGACTATTACTAAACAAAAAAAGTGTGTGAGAAATTAAAGACCACAGGAGAAGTTCAGGATTGTATTTAAATTTAAAAAAAAAAAAAAAAAAGAGAGAGGACCTTTCACGACCTTTTGTCCCAATTTATGCGAATTTAACCGATTCGCTGCCAACCATGAGTATATTCGTGGTTTTTCAATGTAAAATTACGAATTCGTACAGAAAATTTTGAAATAAGAATTTTTATTCTGTAATTAAATAAATTAAATATTGCTATTAGTTTTTTCTGGTGTGAATTCGATCTTTCTAAATAAAATAGAATTCTGGTAATTTTAACCCGGCAATGAACGTGTTAAGGAAAGTTTGCTGTATTATTCATCCGTATGATAAAAAACATGATACATTTCTGTATGAATGCATTTAAAGGTTAGGATAAAATATGTAATAGATTTCGATTGAATTTCTGTTATCAAAAACTTACGAAATGAAAACATTAAAAATGCAACTCGTTGATCCATTATTTTGAATATTTCAACATATTGCTTATCTTTCTTTAAAAGAATTATTAAAAGTTTTTTACGATTTACAGATATTTTTTCAATAGTTTTAAAATATCACAAGAGATTTATCTGATAGTCATTCATTCTGTTTGGAAATAAAATTCAATTACAAAAGTAAAATCTAGATTATTTGTAAATGTAACTTTAATATTTTCAATTGAAATTAACGAAAACGTTTTTAAGTGCTGCAGTAATGCATTAAATTGTTTATAAATCAATCCTATGTTTTAAGGATAAGAATTTAAAAAAATCTAGTGGTATTTTTAATGCCAGACCCTCATAAAAAGTCCTTACATCTGAAATTTTCTACATTTAATTTATCTCTTCTTCTTCTTCTTTTTTATTTATTATACTTTCGCGATTTAAAAGTAAGTTGGACAATCTTTAAAGATATCTTTAAAGATAAGATATTGGATTTTAACTAAAATTTTAACTACTTAAAGTTTGACCACTTCAGTTCAGTTTGACGAAAAACGAAATTGCGATTAAGTGATGAAATTGTGCAACTAGAGAAGATTATGATTTTAATTAACTTGCACAGCCATTGGTAGTTTCCTGTGATTTCTGCTTTAACTGTAAATGTGGTAACATTAAAAATGGTACTTGTAGAAAAGTGGAATATAAATTTATTTTTAATGGCTCAAAAATTATACTTATAAGTTTTATACAAAATTTAAACTTGAATAGCAGTTTCGAGTACAAGGAAACATAGTATGTTTGAGTTATATTTACAAATATTTCAGTGTAAAAAATAAAAATGAAACTTATTATTGTTAATAATGTATTTAGGCATTTCCTTATTAATAAAGAAAAATATTGTTAAAAATGGTACTTGTAGAAAAGTGGAATATAAATTTATTTTTAATGGTTCAAAAATTATACTTATAAGTTTTATACAAAATTTAAACTTGAATAGCAGTTTCGAGTACAAGGAAACATAGTATGTTTGAGTTATATTTACAAAATTTTCAGTGTAAAAAATAAAAATAAAACTTATTATAGTTAATAATGTATTTAGGCATTTCCTTATTAATAAAGACTAATAAAAGAGAGCAGAACGAAAAAAAGTATTTAAAATATTCCGTGTGCTTCTATATTGCAATTATGAGTACCTCTATCTAAGCATTATATAATTTTTTATTAGCTTAATAATTTATCGCATTAGACGCTTTGATTGCATTTGATTTAACCAATATTGAAATTACGAAGCAGGCAATTCCAATACATAATTGAAAATGCAAAACAAATTGTTGCTTTTTATGTTTGTAAATTTGAAGAAGGTATAGACATTTTTTTATTTTAAATTCTACAACGATCTACAACTTATGATATTCTTACATTATTTTCATGGTTATTTAATTAATATTAATTGCGAATTTCAATTAATGTAGCAGTTTATAAAACAAGGAAACAACACATGTTTTAGTTATATTTACTAGTTTTGTGTTAATTTAATTTAATTTAATTATTATTATTATTATTATTATTTTTTTTTTGCATCGTAATTTTATTTTTGTATGTATGTGCTTAGTTTACCTAACATGTCTTCTTTTAAATTCCTCTATTTACGTGTGAATTTCGATGAAAATTTTGCATTTTTTGCATTTTCAATATAGAACATACTTCTGTGATAAGAAACCGGGACGTTGTTATTTGAAAATTTAAAGCTGATATGAAAATGATATATGTGAGTGCTTTATTTTAATAAATTATTAATATTATAAAAGGAAACACTATCTCATGTCAAATATCACCACTGATTTTATTTAATATAAATCATCAACGAATAATGAAAAGGCTGTATCGTTTACTGTTAAAATGGACTAAACATAAAATAAAAAAAATGTACCAGAATTTAAATGAGAAATATGAAGTACAAACAAATGCACTAACCAGAATACACGTACCGATTTAAGAGTGACATAATATTTCATCAATCTTTGTACCAAGACTCCCTTATCATAGATCAGACTTGACAATCCGGAGAAAGTCTATGGGAGAAAATGTCCGCGGTAATTGCCAACTTATTAATTGACTTTCTCCGGAAAGTATCGCCGCCTGGTGGATACTACCGCACAGTTGCCATGTTTCGGGCTTTTTGACCACCAGTATATTTTTAGAGAAAATGTTGTTCTTTTAAATCCCAGAATTCTCCGATCAAACAAAACAAAATTGTCTCTACTAAAAAACTGGTATCCAAAAATATAATAGAAAAATCTATAGGAAAATCTAGCTGGTCTGCTACCGCATAGCTGCCAACTCTTACGCTTTTTTCTTACCACTAAAATTTAATAGAATTTTTTTCGTCGTGTAATCACACGATCTTGTCAATTTAATAAGATAAAATTTACTATAAAATTTTAGTGGTAGGAAAACTACTAGTTCATAAGCAAATGCATAGAACAGATGGAGCTGTGAAAAAATTTCGTGTGATTTCGTGTCGTAAATACTATTACTGACGATTGATGGCGCTAGTAGCAGGACAAGTATAGCGGTCAAAGGCAACTTGCTGATTGAGAGGTATGATACTATGATAAGGAGTTCTTGCTTTGTACATGTCTTTCTTTACCTATATTTAACTTGATATCGAGAATTGTTTGTTAATTTTGTTGTATTTTAGATCTCATATTTCTTGTTATAGTATTTTTCTTAATATTAATCAACAAACTAATGATAATAATAAAAAAAAACTCTATGTCTAGACACACATCTGAATAAGATCATCATAGAATGAGTTGTTAATGCAGCAGAAATATGAAAGAACTCAAGCAATAAAATGATGTGAATAAATCAGCGTTAATTCATTTTAGATTCTACACCGTATAACACATTTCTTAGAAATAAACGCAAAATTCTTTTCCTAGATGCAGCCCTTTCGAAATGATTCATATTTTTTCTTTTTTAATCATTAATCTTTACCAAAAACAACAAAATTCAATTACCAAAAAAAAAAAAAAAATACAGCGTTAATTCAATTTTTTCAAGCATTATTATTAATAATCGACTATCTTATTTCATCCCGGTGGATCATTAATCTTCTTGCAATATTAAGATAAAAATAAAAAGAGGAAGATAAAAATTCTTTCTTTATTAAAAAACTAATATAAATCCACTAGCTTTACTTTCTATGACTCATTTTCAATTATTTCTTTTCCCTCTATAATTTAATTGCTGTATCGTGGAAGATAAAACTTTGCCATAGTATAAAAAATGTTGAAGCAACACTTGATATATATTCAGGCAGATTGTGAGAAATGATAAAACTGATATTTAAATATGTAGTATTAAAAAAGATACACAACAGAGCGAAACGCTAATGAATGTTTTTGACCTATAGCCAGTATTTCCTGCTTAAAAATATAAAAATACAGCTTATGTAAAGAGTATATAACTGCATCGTAAATAGATATGCGCATAATGAGTTATATTGACATTGGAAGGAATAATTTGGGCATGCGCAAAAACGTAACTGCCAACTTGTGTATATTCTTTTAACACTATAACGACGGTGAGGGGTCATTTTGGCCCCTACCAAAAGAAAAAATGTCGATTCGAACCGGATATTTTTTCATACAATAAGTTAAATATATACCGCACAAAAATAGGTTAAATGAATAACTCAAAAGTCCTAAATAAAAATTCTGGTGTGAAATATTTTTATGAAACTTGTGTAAAATTTCCCGTCGTTCTAGTTTTAATCAATTAAAACAAGAACATTTCTAAAAACAATAATTATATTTAAATTATTATTCTTTTTTTTTTTTTTTTTTACACAACTTTATTTTTTTTAAATAAAATTTCTCGTTGCCATTGATTAAAAATAATACCGAAATTGGCAACTATGCTTTTACGCATGCCCGAGTGATTCATTCGAATATAACAATAACTCATTATGTACAGTGGCGTAGCCAGGTAAAGGTCCAAATGCTCTGGATACCAGTAATATCGTAAACTTTTCTTCGGTTTGTTTATCGCAGAAAGTTGTCCTATTAGATAAGGTAAAGAAAACTTTATAAAATTAGTGGTATCCACAGCATCTGGACACCAACCCTGGCTACGCCACTGATTATGTACATCACGAATCCTTAGTAGAGAAGCCCTTGTTAGAATAGTTTGCACATTGTATATTTCCCCCCCATACGTAAGTAAATAGTTCTAACTTTTAAATAATTAGTTTGGTATCTCTAACGCATGGTTTCACATTTAATTATTTGCCATAAATTTCACGATAGAAAAACATCTTATTTTAAAATATAAAGATATTAGCTCAGTCATTTTTTTAAATGAGTACCCAAATTGGTTAAATACAATAAATAATACCAATACTGTTTGTTTGTTTCGCAATAAAAATAAACAAGCAAAATTCATACATATAATAGGGTATAAATAGCCTAAATAGGGTATAATAAGGTATAAATAGCCTAAATAGAGTATAATAGGGTATAAATAGTCTAAATAGGGTTAATAAGCCTAGTGCATAGTCTAAAAGCCTATGTAGCCTAAATAGGGAATAATAGCCTAAATAGAGTATAAAAGGGTTTAAATCAGTTTGTTACAAACACTGGAGATTCCGAAAAACATATTTTTAGAAAAAAAAATTTGCCGTCCGTCTGTGTGTGTGTCTGTGTGTTAGAGACTTGCAATTTGGTATGTACTTAGTATGTAATAATGGAAAGAAGCCTATTTCATTTGAATAACCTCGATTAACCGGAACTATTTTTTCGGACTCTCGAAATACTCGTTCTGATAAAAGGTACATAAAAATTTTCGAAATTGGTTATTTTAAGAAATGAGTATAAAAGACAATAAAACAACATGCATTTTGCATACAGCATGAAGTCGATCGAATAATTAGTTGCCGAGATATTTGGAATCCTATTTTCCACACTCTTCGATTTTTCACAACCCTGTATTCATCCAAATTTCACTTCAAAGATATATTTTAATTGGAACTTTGACGCTTAATCAGATGCAATAAACCGCTAGTTAATAGGATTATTATTTTTGGAGTTATAAGGATGTTTCTTTCAAGCAATTCAGTAATCGAGCCTTTAAAGTTTGTGACGTCATCAAGCCACGATTTTATTTGAATTGCAATGCATTTTATAAGTAGTTTACACATTTTTAAAAAATATTTTACATTATGCATATCCATGATGGGTAAGTATTACAGTGGCCCCCAACGACTTGATTTAAAGTTGTTATAGAGTTTTGGATCATTCACATACGATTTAGGGCGTTTTACTTTTATTTGAAATTGCAGTTTAAATAAAAATTATTTTTAATTATTAAATTTAAGCTATTAAAGATAAATTTAAATTCTACTTCTGCACATGTAGTTTTTTTTAATGCTCTCTCAATTTGCTATGTAAGCAGAAAGCCAAGAAAAATACTATTGGATGCAATTTAATTAAACTCATGAGAATCTCCGACTGCACGCTTTCATAGTTTAATCGAAATTTCGCCTTTCTTCAAACTGAATTGAAGTGATCCCGCTTTAAGTCTTCCAACTTTAGTTAAATTTATTCATTATCGTGTCTTTAAAGATTCACCGAATTACTTCTAAAGCGGGAAGGCATAATGAAAAAAAAAAAGGAAAACGTAAATTAAGTGCAGAAAATTACATATCTATCTTTATTCACGACATTAAAAATATCACTGGATTTTTATTTTCGTTGCCATCCTCAAAGCATACAGTGGATTTATAAACTATTTAAAGTATACTGCAGGACTTAAGACCTCGATGTTTCCGTTAATTAAAATTAAAAATAATAAAGTTAAGTTTTCGATTAATGTAGATTGTGTGTCTGTAATTCGATGTTTTCCAAAGAGAGCTAATGACTATCGGAAAATTTCCTTTTTAATTTAAAGACCATCGAATAAAAGGAAGCCGCACATTATAATAAAATTTTAATGACTCTATTACTGAAAGGAAGGTAATGTGTTGAAGTATTTAAAATAATGGATAAACGAGTTTTAAAGATTTTATTTCATAACATATGTTTTTTCATAATAAAAATTCAATCTAAATTAATACTAGTACATATTTCGTTATATCTAATCTGGATAATAATGCGCACAAAATTAGCATAAGAACACCAAAAAGGGCGAGCTCATTATATTGAGTTGTTCGAAAAAGTTGGTCTCGTACCGGAAAATTCTACCATTTAATTATTAGACATTAATTCCGTTATCTAATGTCTAGTAAGACTGTGAGCATTAGTGCTGACCATTACTGTACATTTCTCTCTCTTACTTATATTTTGTAATTTTTTCCACATTAATATCTAATTTCTTAATTAAAACTTATTCCTAAGCTATACCCCCCCCCCCCCAACACACACACACAAAAATGTATGGACCTTTTAACCCTTTAACGGACATTGGTTTCCCTACGAAACTACAAAATTTTAATTACGAAATTCAACAATGACAACAGAATTTTAATAGAAATGTTTTCCATTTATTATGTAAATGAAATATCGCTTTTTTGTTATATACAAATAAATTTGTTCATAACTTCCGGTGTCAATGATTTATTTCAACATTTTAGCAATTGAAGTGCTTTATCCGTTAAAGGGTTAAGTGCCTTTTCTTTGCTAAAGCTAAACTTTGCATGCCTTTTCCACCACCTGCCATTTATGTGCTGTTTTGCGAACATGCTCGAACCAATTTTTTTACTTTTTTAATTTAAATAGTAGTTAGCTATAACTACAGCTATACAATTTCATTTTCTTCCATTTTTTAGACTCTATCCTTAATCTCCTTCGTTTTGCTTTTTAATTCCAAACTTGTTTTCATCTCTTTTCTTAATTTTTCATCTATACTTTACATTGTAAATGTTCATTTTTAGGATTTTTTTCACCTCACGAAACCCTATTACTCGCGCAACATTGTCTGTCCGTCACAGAGCCATTCTCAGAAACTATGTAACTTTAAGTTAAAAGACTTAACTATGTAACTATGTAACTTTAAGTTAACTAAGAGTTAAAACTTTACCTGTATATAGCTGAATACCAGCTATGAAGCTCAAAATATTAAAATTCGAAAAAATCGTATTATTTTAATAAATAGAAATAAAAAACAAAATTCTAACAACCTTTTCCCATTAAATTTGAACATTTTTCGTTATAGCAGTTACCAAAAATTAAAAATCCACAATGAAATTCTTTCTACAGTAATTAATTTTCTATTGAACGATTTCCACGTGAAAAATGAAAATGAAATAAAAAGTGTCACCAATTGAAAAAAAGATTAATATGAAATAAAATTGATTGACGTCATAGTGGTAATAAAACGGAAATTTTCAAAGATTTCTCAATAATACAAGGAGTATGAGTATGTGTTTGTACACAAAGCAGATTAATATCATGTCATTAGAGAATTAAAAAGAAAATCTGTATATCATATCGCATATTAGAAGTATCGTATCTCATATTGGAAGTTTAACGAAAATTTTTCAAATGTTTGAGAATAATAAAAAGCGAGTATCAATATGAGTAATAGAGAATAGTAAATATATGAGTTTGAGAAAAATATTGAATCATGATAAAAATCCGATTATGGAAATATTCGAATATTTTAACATTTTGAAGGTGTACAACATAAATAATATAATACAATCACTTGTTAACTTTAAATTAATGTCCAATATGCTTAAAGTGATAAAAAAAACATAACACAGAATATTTAAAATACCTTTTTTTTAATGTAGATAACATATGTTTCATTCACAACTATCGGTGACAATTTTAAATCTTAAAGATAAACACAAAATTCTCGCATATTTGAAAATAGTAAAACATATACCACGAGATCGCATGTCCAAAGTTAGTAGGTGCTTAATTTGGCCAAAAACTGGGAAACGTGAAAAAATTTTATACCAGGATTCTTTGAAAGATTAAAATATAAACTTAGAAAATTTAATATCTGTCTTATTGCAAAACCTTCCACAAAATTAAAAAAACATAGTATGTAGAAAAACAGACTCACTAGAACCGACCAACTTTCCGGTGTTTATGAAATCCCATTCACCAAGGCAGATGGAACAATACAGTACTATATAGGAATGACAAACAGAAAATTTAAAACAAGAATAAAAGAACATATGGCAGCTATCAAACATGACAGAAGAACCACCGCTTTAGCCAGACAATATAGTAAGGAGCAGTTGCAGATAGATTTCAATAATGGTAAAATAAATTTTCAATCAAGAGTTTATTTCCCATCCATTATCCGTGAATCTATAGAAATATATTTGCGAAAAGATTGCATTTGTAACGAAACCATTTCCTTTGAATTTGCTAAAATTTGGCACGCGATGATCGATAAATGGAAAAGCAATAAAAATAAAAATAAATAATTTTTCCACGTTTCCCAGTTTTTGGCCAAATTAAGCACCTACTAACTTTGGACATGCGATCTCGTGGTATATGTTTTACTATTTTTAAATATGCGAGAATTTTGTATTTATCATTAAGATCTGAAGATGTCACCGATAGTTGTGAATGAAACATATTTTATCTACATTAAAAAAAGGTATTTTAAATATTCTGTGTTACGTTTTTTTATCACTTTAAGCATTATTGGACATTAATTTAAGGTGTACAACATGTTTAATTTTGAAATTATTATTTTTTAAATACCGTATTTACTCTGCATGACAGATATTATTATGACAAAATATAATAGCGGTCTTCGCCCGGTATCGGGCTGGTTTAGAAATTCGAAAAAACGAAACAATTGACCGGTAAATGTTTACTTTATAAAAAACATTACTTTTTTTGTTGTTGTTGCTAAATGAAATTTATTTGGATTTATTAAGGAAAGTTTTGAAAGGAAAATTAAACGAAACCCTTTGAGCGATTTTTAATAACACTTACCCACTTATTCATGTAGTTAATACTACATCTTAACTTTTTCCAACTGCTCAATTTTTTACAAGACACTATACTCACTTACAGCCTAGGCGTAAAGTTGATTGCATCTCGGAAGCCCCTTAACCGACATCAACTGTTCGGCATATCTACAGTGGCGTAGCCAGGGAGGGGGTCCAAACGCTCTGGATACCAGTAAAATTGTAAAGTTTTCTTCACCTTCATTATCACAGAAATTTCTCCAATTACATAAAGCAAAGAAAACGTAACAAAATTAGTGGTATCAAGAGCATCTGGACCCCCACCCTGGCTACGCTACTGCATGTCTAGTAATTGACGGACAGAAATTTTCAGTACGAAGTGGTTTACCCAAACAGAAGGAACTTTCCGAATAACCCCATAAATGGAACAGAACATTCGTCGCTACCATGTCAAACTATCGAATGTGAAAGAATGCATTTTTCATTACTTTTAAAAATGGACCGATTGTAGTCCACTAAATTTTAATAATATTCTTCATCAGCGTTGCAGGTTTCTCCTACTTTTTCATTCAGAAATTCCAAATTCATACCAGAAACTTCAAACAGAAATTTTTCCTTATTTAATGACAGATATTTTGCGAGTTTTCAAAATAAACATTTTTCTCTAAAAATTTCCGGTATGAAGTCGGCATCTCTAAATCAGAGTTGCCAAGTCTCCAGCTTTTTGAACACCAGTAATTGTTTAGAGAAAATGTTGTTCTTATAAATCACAAAATGCTCCGATTAAATAAAACAACATTTTCTGTACTAAATTACTGGTATCCAAAAAGCCGGAGACTTGGCAAGTCTGCTAAATAAATACTAAAAATGACAAACTGGCAAACTTGTTCTTCACAGAAATTTTAGTAATATTCTTACTAGACGATGAATTCTAATAAAATTTAGTGGTGACAATAAGCCCATTTTGAAAAGTAATGAAAAATGTATTTTTCAAATTCGATAGTTCGACATGGTAGCGACGATATAATGCAATACAAAATTAGCAAATATATTTAAAACATGTGTTGTTTCCTTGTATTCGAACTTGCTGTTCCAATTTAAATTTCCAATAGATCTAATTCGTAACTATTCATTTCAAACTATTAAAGATAAATTTAAATTTTATATGCAGTATTCTACACTTTTACTCACTATTTTACTCTTTTAATGTTCACTTCAACTGCTGTTAAAATTGGAAGCAAAAGAAAATACCATTAGATGCAATTTAATTAAATTCACGAGCTAAACTGCACACTTGCATAGATTAATCGCAGTTTTGTCTTTCTTCAAACTAAACTGAAGTGGTACGGTTTTACGTCTTTCAAATTTAGTGAAATTTACTCATTATCGTATAAATAAAAGAGATTCAACAACTTAATTTTAAAGCGAGAAGGCATACTTAAAAGAAAAAATAAAAGTAGATATATAATAAGTACAAAAAAATTACTGATCTGTATTCATTCTATTAAAAATAAAGCTTGTTTTCTTTTTAATTCCTATATTTAAAGCATACGATAGATTTCTCAACTATTTAAATTATATTACAAGGCTTAAAAAGTTCCGGTAATTAAAATTGAAAAAAAAATAAAGTTAAATATTCGATTAATCTAGATTTCCTTTTATAATCGAATTTTATTTTCAAAGAGAGTTAATCACTATCGGGAAATATTCTTTAAATCCATTGAAAAACACAAATTAAATTGTAATAAAATTTTAATGATTATTTTAATGAAAGAAAAGCAGTGTGCTAAAAATTTTAAAATAATGGAGTTGCGTCTTAAATATTTTCATTTGTTTTTTTTTTTTCCTTTGGTTTTTGATAATCTACTTCTACTACATATATAAAATATTAATGGAAATTTCGTTCCGACTGCTTATAAACTCGCTGCCGAATGGATTTTGCTGGAACTTGCACTGTTCGATGGACAATTTTTCAGGGAATGTTTTAGTATATAACACGTTGTTCTACGCAGATCAGTTATCGAATTATGATGGAAAGTTCTGTTATTTTGGACGCGAAGGACCATTGGTCATATTTTGAAGAGTATTATCGTTGGTGAAATAATTGAAACGGAAACTTTAGACCTCGAAAAAATAAATGATGCTAATTTTATTTAAAATAAAAAAAAGGGGAGGCTGTTTTGATGAGAGATAATATTATTAAACGAACATATTTAATTCAAACATGAAAAGGAATTTTGGTAATGCTTAAAAATTTATTCAATTTGAAAGATTGCAATTTAAACAATATTTGGCGAATTATCTTTTGCGTCAGGTTAAAAAAAAATGCGTCTGAAAATTTGCTTAGATAAAATCTGAGTAACAATTGTTTTTTGTCATTTTTATCTAACTCTTTCAACTTGTGACTTACAGAAGAAGCTATCAGATGTAATTATGAAAAGGACTGTACTTGTGAGTTACATGTTATTTGTTTATGTACGATTTTGATTTTACTATTGTCGCCAAACAATTTTATTTTAAACCAAAAAAGGCATACGCATCTGTCCGAGCGATGTTCAAAATAATGGTGTTTTTCAAGTGTACGACAGAATTTTTGAAGTAATTTTTTACATTGAAATGTAAATTATATAAATAGCAGTTGATATTATGAAAAGGAAGTCAAATATTTAAATTTTAGAGTGATTAAATCTAATATTTTTAACATATCGGCAATTAACCATATAAAAAAAATCACTAATTCCAATGGCAAGAACTAAAGATTATTCTTAAGAAAATGCATAAAATTATGTGTTATTACTATGACAAAAGAAAACATTTTGTAATAAAAATGGCTTGCTGAAATACACTTTCAATATTCTTTTTAATTGGTCTTTTTTTTTTCTTATAACATTTTGCAATAAAACTTGTTAGCTGAAAAAAAATTTCAATAATGTTTTTAATTCGTCATTTTATTTTAGTTTTCTCTTTTTGCATATATTTTTTAAAGTTTTTAAAAATATATTGAGCTAATCTTCAGTAATCGGGTCACCCGCTAATTAGCGTATTTACTATATTATTGCAAGTTTCTGTTATATTTGAAGGGAACTCTGGACGGTGAATCCGACTGCAGAAAATTACACAAAATATGTACTTAGCGATTAGTAAAATTATGTTTTTTTTCATTATGAAGCAAACGGACAAAATAAGATTTACTATTATGTAATTTTCATCAACATTTAGTTTACTTTCACTAAAAAAAAACAATACTTGCAATGTACGAAAAAACGTTTAACCCTTTCACGCTCAAGGGAAATATTTTCCCCTTCTAATGAATATCGAGAAAATGCGTCTGAAAATGGCCTGGCACCGGTATTTACATAAAAATTGTTTGTAAATAAGAAAAAGGCTATATTTCACATACATATTAAAATGAAAAGATTTTAGCAAAATTCTGGTGCCATTGAGGCGTTTTGGAATTAAAATTAAGTGGTTTCATAAACATACCACTTCGTTTATTTACTTTTATGGTCCATAGGGAAAAATATTTTCCATGAAATTATAGGAAACCTATACACCCTGCTATGTTTTTCTGGTGATATTCTCTTACTTTACACCCACAGTTGCTAAAATATTGTATTGTATTGGCATATTTAGTCTTGGACATCTTATGGTCCTGTAAGGGTTAAATGCCAATGGTGGCCAATGGAACAATATTTGTTGATTTTAGCCCAGAAAAGGTTAAAAAGGTAGATTATAAAAGTATCTGAAATTCAGATTAGATAAAATTTTGATCATTATAAAACAATTTCTGCTGACGCATACATTAGCAGCTAAACTTAGTGACAAAGTAACGATTTTTTTATTATATGGTTCATTCAGTCAAAATATTGAAGTATAATGTAATCATAAATTAAAGAAATAGCAAGCCTATTTATTTCTCTGTGTTATTATGCTCATAAGAGAAATGCAAAAGAATCTTCGGTTCAAGTATTCACCAAAAGGATTATTACGAAATATTTTGCTTAACTAACTTTATTTATCATTCTCACGGAGCTTTATTGCGGAAAGATTTATAATTCAGTCAACATCAATTTGACATTATTTAATGCGCGTAATTAGTTTTATTTTGTAGCTAACTTTGGTACATTTGTAACCATATCGTTGCCTTATCAGATTACGGGAGATTAGGAAAATTTTATTGGGCGCAAATTAGATGTTTAGTTTTATACTAGAATCAGTTATCGAGACTTATTTCAGGTTAATGGTAACGTCATTGCAACTGGTATATGAAATGAAAAGGCAGTGGAAATGACATTATTTTAATTTTATTTTTTAAAAAAAATCAGCTTTAAAAATCTACTTTTTTATGATCACATTTCTTTTAAATATGAAGTTTAAACGCTGTTCTTTGCGCAAACAATTTATTACATTTCTGTCTGTATTTACTTTGCTTGAATACAAAGATAGAAAACTGTAGCAGACCTGACAGAAGAAGACGTATATTAAGAAATATAATATAAAGTAGAGTGTAATGTTATTTAAGTTACAAGAACTACACTTAGTACCAAGCTGAAAGGCGCGGTGTTCAAGAAATAATAAACGAAAATGAATAACCCGAACATTATTTAAGTTCAATGGTTAATCTCTGAAATAGTAATTACTAGTCTGGTGACTAGAGAACCTTTTCATTTCTGTAGGTCATAACGGTTACATTTCCCTACCAAACACTACTATAAATGATGAACTAAAAGAGTTGCTTCTTAATAGCCTGAATTTCGTCTAACGCATAAGATAATATAATAGCCCAATGGCGTTCGCATCGTATGCAGTAATGCGGGACGACTTCAGAGGTGAAAATCCATATTACTTTAAAATACAATGTCGAATAAACCATTTCGTTTATTCAAAGTTAATTTGGGAAATGGACCAGCGCAGCATGCTTAGCCTACGTGTAAAAACTAAAACTAAATGTTTTAGCACGTGTTTAAACTGCATCCATACATTCAGAAATCGCGTTATTTTGATTTGGATGAACGTTTAAGAATAGCTTTCAAACGAAACGATTTGAAGTACTATACATATAATCAATCACCTGTTGATTAACAATTCTATTTGAAACAGGTGGTTCATATATTTCACAAAACAGATTTTTGTTGAATGTGTTTTTTTCTTTTTCATTTAAAAACTGATTAAATTTAATGCAACAAAATTTTTTTAAAGCTTAGTGAAAAAGAACATGACATGATTAAAATTTCGTGTCATATCCGACCACATGTTTTTACTGCCTTAGTCGAAACGAAATCTAATTTCAAACACTTTATCAGATTTGGTCAACACCTTGAATGTATGTCAAGGAAGGTTTCATAATGCTACACATCTTTATACGCGCCCTTTTTTTGTAGAGTTACGGCATATTCTATGAGGAAAATAACTGAAAAAAAATAGTAGAACTGACGATGGCAAACATAAAAATTCTATCCACTGGTCCTTCTATTTTCGCATTTAGAGAATAAGTACCTTTTCAACGTAGCTAATCACAAATTAAATATTTTGAAGTATATTTGAAATAATGGTAACTTATAATCTAGAAAGTATCCACTAACCTAAATAACTCTGCACGTACCGTAATTTCCGGCGTATAAGCCGCAGCTCAAAGAGTCGTTTTTCGACCCAGAAATATTATTTTATAAAATGTAACTTAAAAGATCGCTGTAAATATTTAACTACAATTATTGAATAAAATTTCTGGGTCGAAAAACGACTCTTTGAGCTGCGGCTTATACGCCGGAAATTACGGTAAATAAAAGCTGAAAACAAGGTACATTTTTTTTTTCAATTCTTTCTGGTTTCTTGAATTAAAACGTTAGCTAAGCTTTGTCAAACTACTTACTGCATTCAAATCACGATGAAATCGTCGCTACCACGTCAAACTATCGAAAAAAAAAATCTCATAATTTCCAGTACAATTTCGGCATTTTTGGACGAAAAAGAAGGCCAAAATAGCAACACTGTTATTCACAGAAATATTATTAGTATTTTTACTACACGAAAAATTCTAATAAAATTTAGTGGTGACAATCGGCACATTTTTAAAAGAAGTGAAAAATGCATTTTTTCATATTCGATAGTTTGGCATGGTAGTGACGAAATATTCTCTTCATATCTAGATTCTAAATTCAATTAATTTTCTCTTATTAAATCTTTTACGGCTTGAAAATTTCGCAAATCAGGATAATGACAATGCTAAACAAAAATAGTAACGAGTCATAAAGGACTCTTCTCATTATTTTTAATCAGCATGAAACAATGTTTGAACACCTCGCGATTATAATGACATTCGTTAAAAATTTTAATTATATCATGTCTTTTCCAATTTATTTATAGGAAATGCAATGCGTTAAAAATAAAAATAAAGGTATCTGGAACAGAGGTAAAAGAGTGGTTAAACACAGGAATAATATAAATATAAAAATCAAATCGTTAATCAAACTCTACTGAAAATTGAGAATATGAACGAATTGTTGTTGTTGTTCTTGTTTAAATGCAATTGTATCAGTTGAAGATATTAATGTAGAATTTCTAACGTGTCATATCCCTGTTCTTAAAGCTTTTTTATTGTTGAAAAAAATCGATGTACACGTCTAGCTTAAGCAGTGAATCAAAAGTAAATTTTTAACGAAATGGCCGATCATTTCTTACCACGAAACCATGCCTTTAGTGTAATAATGAAAAAAAATCTAAATAATGTTTTTTGGCGCATAAATCATTTGCCCTCGTCTCCGCGTTATCGAGATATAAAGTCTTAAATTTTGCTAATTTATAGGATGGAAGAAGAAGTCGGTAGGATTGAAGGAGGAGTCGTTACGTTTTCAACGTAACAACATCATAAAACTCCAGTCACTTGTCCATTTCCAGTTTAGAAAGCTGCAATACTGCTACCATTTCGCTATGCTTGGAACAAGTCTGGGTTAGTGCACACTCGGCCACTTCCATTTGAAACGGCCTTGCAAGTTTGTTTTTCGCAAGAGGTTGATCATTGTAATCATTGCACTTGATTTAAATTCATGAAATGTTCTAGGTGCCAAGATTTTCTCCGCTACAATCATTTTTTGGTTCAGTGCCATATTTCTTAATAATTTTTTTTTATTATTATTACTGTATCGAAATATGTTTTGTATTTCATATTAATCTGATTATTAAAATTTCTGAATTAGAACCACGCCTTTTCCCCTAAATTAAATAAATAAATTAACAAACATTAAGACTTTTTATCTCGATAGCGTGGAGACGAGGGCAAATGATTTAATGCCTCAAAAACCACTTTTCACTATGCTCTTTCGATTGCTGCTTATTTAGATTTTTAGTATTACAACACTAATGCGTGGTTTCTTGGTTAGAAGACCTCCAACGATACGAATTTCTTTAAACTTTTCATGGCACTGCTTTGTAGTCAAGATATCTGAAAGATTACGTCCGTTACAATGTCTAAGCTCCTGTTGTAAAGACACGGCGGTTTGGTTTCATGGGTGGACAAAGCGCTTTGCACTTTTTTGTACGTGGGAGTTGTTTCTTAAGCAGATAAATTTGTTTCACTGCTTAAATGTATGAACAAGAAGCTCAATTTTTTCGACGACAAAAAGATTTAGGAACAGGGCTATAACAAGACAAGAATTTTGCATTAATATCTTAAACAGTCTTTTTGTGTTAACACTTTGTAATCAGGGTGAGACTTTGTGCTTTTCCTTCATTTTTGTGAGAACGTTTCTTGAAATCTGTAATAAGTAAATTGTATTATATTATTACATATTGAGAAGGTTATTTTAAATAAGAACGTACGGTTACTTATATTTGAACATGTTATGCCATCATTAAGGATGCAATTGTACTCAAACATTTACAATAACAAAAATATGTTCATTTTCTCTACGCAATAGTAAAAATTTTACATTAACATTTCCAATAGCTTTTTTGTGCTAACGTTTCGTAATCAGGGTGCGACTTTGTGTTCACCTTGTATGTTGTACGAAAAGCAGTAGCGGCTTGTCTGGGAGTTAACAAACACTATACTACCACTATTTTAGAAAACTATTTTCTTCCTGTTTCATCGTACAGCGTTCAACAATTAAATAAGACCAAACTTCTTGTACGAATTTTTTTGGTAGGCAATTGATTGTGAAACCCGTGACGAGCCTCTACTGCCGAAAAGTTTCCAAACAAAGATTATTAAATTCAGACTTAGTTAACTATATCTTACGATGGATGTATCGAATCCGTAGGCGTGTCTCATTTAATTTACATTTTTTTGTGGCGCAGGAATATATAAATGAAACATTCATAAAAACAAAGTGATAAAATTGTACTTATGTAACTTGATATTTCTTAAACATACCGCTGAATTCGTGGAACGGCGGTGCGTAACCGTCCAACGAGTCCTCTCCTGACAAACTTGGCCGGACTTTTTAAAGACCGAATTCAATATCGGAAAAATTTAAACGGTAAATTCCATAAATTTAATACCCCAAATACGCTTTACTTTCTTATTCCAAATTTATTTTCATCTCTTTTCTTAATTTTACATATATCCTTTTCATTTTAATTGTTCCTTTATCTTGTAGTTAATACTACATCTTAACTTTTCCCAACGGCTCAATTTAATATACTCTACAAACAATAGACTGGGCGTTAAGTTGTTTACAACTCGGAAGCCCCTTAACCGACATCAACTGTTCGGCAGGATGGGCTGGGCTCAGGGCTCTAAGACCTTCGGACGACCGCTACGGCTTCGAGCTTTATGTTCGTCTCGACCAGAATGCTTTTTGATACTAAAGCAATGAAAGGGTGATGAAATGTTTTTTTACGTATGTTGATTTTAAATGCAATTAATTTTCTCTCACCAAGTCTTGTATGGCATTAAAGCTTGGGAATAAAGTACTGTATATAGTGATAAACATAAATTGTAACTAATTACAAAGTACTCGTCTATTTATTTTTAATCAGAATAAAACAATAATTAAACACCACACCAATATTATGACACTCGTTAAAACGTTTAATTATATTAACAAATTTTAAAAAAAAAGATAAATTTGCTTGTGGCTCTGAATCACAGGGAAAACTCCACATATGTGTATAACACATTATGTATAAGAAGTACAATGTATTATAAAACTAGTAAAGTACTACAAGTCTCGGAAATGGCCAAAAATGTGTTTGTTTAATTCTTTTGTTATGATTATAATACTTTAATAATTAATACGGGCCGGAAATAGCGACTGTTTTTATATTCTATCGTACTATAATTTACAAAAAAATTTCTTTGAAGTAGAATTCTTTTTAAAATATCCTACTACTATAAGTGTACAACACAGATTAGTTTTCAAAAAAGTGGTTCAATGGAACATATATATCCCATTTCGTAATCAAATATTTAAAGATATGACGATCGATTAAAATGTTTCGTCACACTGTTGCATTGAGAAGATGATGTAATGTTCTCTTCATAACTTCATTATAAATGCATAGCTACCATGTTTTACGCTTTTCTGCTACCACTAAAATTTTATAGTAAATTTTAGGTTGTTAAATCGCCGAAATTATGTAATTCAATAACGAAACATTTTCTATTAATTTTTAGTGGTAACAAAAAAAGTATAAAAGTTGGCATCTATGTAAATGCAATTAATTTTCTCTCATTAAATTTTTTACACCTTTAAAACTTGACAATAAAAATAATGACAATGCTAAGCAAAAATGGGAATGCTTCATAAAGAACTCTTTTCTTTCTTTTTAACAAGATACTATATAAGAATACTATACAAGATTACTATATAAGAATATCGATCATAGAAAGAAATCAGTATTCCATTTTATGCATTAAATTTAAAAAAAAAAAAAAGAAAAACACCATAAATTCTACCGAAATGATTTTAATGTGCAAGTCCATGGCAAATTTTGGAATTCAATCAAAGATAAAGCAATTGGCGTACGAGAGTGCGGTTTGGACGAAAAAGCTTCTTATGATCTGAAATTTGGTTTAAGCAAACAAAATGAATAGTTCCAAAAATTTCTCATAGATGGCGCTGCTTCTGGAGAGTTATCAAATAGGTAGAAGTCCTTTACGCATAACAATGACGAAAGTGACGTAACAATACTCCTCCTACTGCGTTCGATTAGACGAGAAAGGATGGATGAGATGAGCAATGTTAATTTCAGGAATATGGGTTGCCATAGTTTGGGCAAAAACTCTGCCTACGCATTGTGAGTCTTTCGCCATTGATATGCAGAAAAACATTCTACCAATTCGACAACTTTCCAGAAGACGAGCCACCTATAAGATTTTTTTTTTTAATTTTATTTTACTTATACTGAATTTCTGATTATATGAAGCATTTTTGTCTATACAGCACTCTCTTTTGCCAATTGCTTGAACTTTAATCGAATTTTAAACTGTGTCAAGGACTTTCGGGATGTCCCTGTATTTAGATTGTTATTTGTGTAATAAGAAGAATTTCAGTATGTTGAATATTTTTATAGACTGTCTGGTTATAGAGTTATGGCGCTATTTGGGAGGCAAGTCATTAAAAAAGTCCTCCTTAGCTGTATTGGTAGGTAAAGGTAGCTTCCATATTACCTGTTTTTAAAATTCAACTTATTTTACTCAAACACCCGAAGTTAAAATGATTGGAAACCTATTAAAGAAGATTCAATCCCAGTTTTCCATAATACTGAATTTGAATGAGAATTTCAGCATGAGAGTCACAGCATGACAAAAATAAGATTGTTTCAAAATAATCAGCCAACATAAAATTTCAAAGAGCTATATCTCAGCTATTTTTTAAAACAGAGCCAAAACAAAATATGCCCCTGAATCCTTGTATCAAGATTTAATACTTAACGGAAACATTTATTATTTATTTTATTAATTCATTTTTACATATTTCTGAATTTTTTTTTTTTAAATTAAAAGTTAACTGACAGCAATTTTGAAACATGTAAGATGTATGATGGCGCATGAAACTAACCAACGAACTCGGTCGATACCTTGGTATGTCCTTTACACAGGATTAGTCACATTCATATAGGTTCATAAATACGAGAGTTACAGCATAACAAAAATTTAACTGCCCGCGATTTCGAAACAAGATGGCGGACGAAGCTGGCCAACGATATCATGTATGTCCTGTACAAATATTCAGTGACATCCAAATCGGTTTATAAATAAGAGAGTTACAGCATGAGAAATATATATATATATATATATGTATATATATCAATATTTGAACAGAGGATGGTTTTGGGCTCGAGGTGAAAATATACCAAAATTATCCGAAATTGCTTTTCCGGATTGCTGCAATTTTAACTTTTTGTATTGGAAGCTACCTATAACTAACATATCAACAACTGACATTCCCACGTCATCACATCCAGCCATGCATTCAATAATGCTTAAATAATGCACGTACCTTTCATAACGCAGAACCAAAAACGTAAGTAATTAAAAAATATACTTGAAAAAAAAAAGACAATACAAAGTTTTACAAGTATTAACATTTATAATGAATACACTATTATATAAATAAAATTTACCGACAAAACAGGATTTTTTTTCATTGCTATTTCTTTAATTAAAATTTCACAAGTTTGTTTCAATGCTATAAAACCATTCCGATCGATGACAATGTTTCGTCACACTGTTGCATTGAGTGGATGATGTAATGTTTTCTTCATAACTTCATTATAAGTGCAATTAATTTTCTCTCATTAAATCTTTTACGGCATTAAATCTTGACAATAAAGATAATAAAAATGCTTAACAAAAATGGGAATGCTTCATAACGAAATCTTTTCTTTGTTTTTAACAGGATGAAACAATGATTGGGCAATAAGTGAACATAATGACACTTGATTATTTGTTTAATTACATCACGTCTTTTCTAATTTATCTATAAGAAACACAATATATTATAAAACTTGTAAAGTACTACAAGTCCCGGCAATGGCCAAAAATGTGTTTGTATAATTCTTTTGTTATGATTATAATACTTTAATAATGAATACGGGCCGGAAATAGTGACTATTTTTATATTCAATCGTACTATAATTTACAAAAAAATTTCTTTGCGGTAGAATTCTCTTGAAAATATCCTACTACTATAAGTGTACAACACAGATTATTTTTCAAAAAAGTAGTTCAATGGAACGTACCGATTTCGTACTCAAAGATTTAAAGATATGACGATCGATTAAAATGTTTCGTCACACTTTTGCATTGAGAAGATGATGTAATGTTCTCTTCATAACACATGGGCTGATAAGTTCCCGGTCTGGCACACAGATGGCGTTGCACTCGCCGAACCGATGTTTTTTTTAGTAAATACTAACCTTTAAAAGGTAGCGGAAAAAATGTCATGACGATTCGCCGTGTAGATAAAACGTTAGAGTGGTTTCAGTTGAACAACTTTGTTGATAAACAAAAAAATGGATAAACACCAATTTCAAGAATTGTTATTTGATGGGGAAAAACACCGTTCGAACAAAAGCTTGGCTTGATAAGCGCTATCCGGACACTGCACCAGGTATATCAACCATAATTGACTGGTTTGCGGAATTTAAACGTGGTCGTACGGACACCAGTGATGCACCACGCAAAATAGGTGGTTACGCCGGAAAAATAAAAAAGTCCACAGAATCGTTTTGGGGAACCGTAAAGTGAAGTTGCAGGAGATAACTCAGACTCTGAAGATATCCAAGGAACGTGTAGATTTTATTTTGAATGAACATTTGTCTAGGAAAAAGCTGTTGTCATAGTGACTGCCGCGCTTGTTGACTTTTGACCAAAAACAACAACGAGCCGATGATTCTGAGAACTGTTTGGAGCTTTTTCGTTATAAAATTATGTTATTTAATATAAAATTATTATTTTTATTCATTTATTAAATTATTATTATAAAATTATTATTATTAAATTATTATTGTTATTATTATTATTATTAAATTATTATTATTTATTATTAAAGTTATAAAGTCATAAAGTTATAAAGTTTTGTTAAAAAGTTGTGTTTTCTTTAGACTGGGAACTTATCAGCCCATGTGTTAACTTCATTATAAATGCATAGCTACCAACTTTTACGCTTTTCTTCTACCACTAAAATTTTATAGTAAATTTTAGGTTATTAAATTGCTGAAATTATGTAATTCAATAACGCAAATTTTTTTATTAATTTTTAGTGGTAACAAAAAAGTGTAAAAGTTGGCAGCTATGTAAATGCAATTAATTTTCTCTCATTAAATTTTTTACACCTTTAAAACTTGACAATAAAGATAATGACAATGCTAAACAAAAATGGGAATGCTTCATAAAGGACTCATTTCTTTCTGTTTAACCAGATAAAACACTGATTGAAAACTAAGTGAACATAATGACACTTGATATATTTTTTAATTATATCACGTCTTTTCCAATTTTCCATAAGAAGTACAAGATGTTATAAAACTAGTAAAATACTACAAGTCTCGGCACTGGCATAAAATGTGTTTGTTTAATAGTACTTTGATTACGGGCAAGAAATAGCGACTATTTGTATATTCAATTGTACCACAGTTAACAAAAACATTTCTTTGCGGTAGAATTAATTCTCTTGAAAATATCCTACTACTATAAGTGTACAGCAGAGATTATTTTTCTAAAACGTGTTTCAGTGGAACGTATTTATCCAATTTCCTAGTCAAAGGGTTTATCACGAGCGATTACAATGTTTCGTCACACTGTTGCATTGAGATGATGATGTAATGTTCTCTTCATAACTTCATTATAAATGCAATTAATTTTGTCTCATTAAATCTTTTACGCCATTAAGACTTGACAATAAAGATAATGACAATGCTAAACAAAAATGGGAATGCTTCATAAAGATATATTTTCTTTTTTATTAACAGGATAAAACACTGATTGAAAACTAAGTCAAGTGAAAATAATGACACTTGATATTTTTTAATTATATCAAGTCTTTTACAATTTATCTATACGAAGAACAATATGTTATCAAACTAGTACAGAGTGCCAAGTTCTCACTAATCTTCCATGATATGCGGTTTAATCTGACCCAGTTTAACAACACATAAAACCAGAAAAATTATTGGAAAAGTCTTTATTCATTTAATTTTAGATTTCTACGTTGAATTTATTTAACTTCATTTCTTAAAAGACTTTCTGGTGCGAAATGTGTTAAACCTGGGTCAAATGAACCCACATATTACGGAATATTAATGAGAAGTTGGCACCTCTGCTAGTACAATACAAGTCCTGGAAATGGCGTAAAATGTGTTTGTTTAATAGTTTAATTACGGGCCAGAAATAGCGACTATTTTTATATTCAATCCTACCACCATTTACAAAAAAATTTCTTTGGCGTAGATTTCTCTTGAAAATATATACTAGTACTACTATAAGTGTACAGGAGAGATTATTTTTCCAGAATGTGGTCCAGTGGCACGTATATATCCCATTTGGTAGACAAAGAGTTAAAGATATGACGATCGATTACAATGTTTCGTGACACTGTCGCATTGAGAGGATGATGTAATGTTCTCTTCATAACTTCATTATAAATGCAATTAATTTTCTCTCTTTAACTCTTACGCCATTAAAACTTGACAATAAAGATAATGACAGTGCTAAACAAAAATGAGAATGTTTCATAAAGAATTCTTTTCTTTCTTTTTAAAAGGATAAATCACTGATTGAAAACTAAGTCAAGTGAAAATAATGACACTTGATATTTTTTAATTATATGACGTCTTTTCCAATTTATCCATAGAAAGAACAATATGTTATAAGACTAGTAAAATACAAGTCGTGGAAATGGAGTAAAATGTGTTTGTTTAATCCTTTGATGACGGGCCAGAAATAGCGACTATTTTTATATTCAATGGTACCACAATTTACAAAAAAAAATTATTTGTGGTAGAATTCTCTTGAAAATATTTTCAGTATTCTGTTGAAACAGATGAGGATTTATCTGGATAAAAGTACGCCCCACCAGTGGCTGAGAGGTTGTGCTCTCGAAGCTGGTAGACGGGAGGTGCTGGGTTCGATCCCAATCGCGCCCGTCGGCCTAATCGTTCGGAGTTTTCGTGGTTTTCTTCGAGCCGTGGATTTATCCATGCGTAAATACGGGTTAGGTTCCCTTAGAAAGACCCCCACGAAGGGCACTCCCCCCGGGCCTATATCCCATGTGTAGATAATTGGCCGTCAATAATCAATCCAATCCAATCCAATCTGGATAAAAGTACTCTTTTAACTAATTTAGTACGAAAATGAAGAACATGTGGACTAGGGTTCACAGGTTGGCTTTTTTTAAAATTCGGAATTTTGAATTCATACCACAAATTAATAGGTGTATTTTTTTAATTTAATGAGAGACATCTTTTCACTTCTCAAGCTATAGATCTTCTTTCAAAATTACCGGTATGAATTTGAAAATTCTGAATAAAAATAAGTCTAAACTGGCAACCCTGATGAGGACGTGTAATTATAATTTAATAGGAGTTTACATTTGTATGAGTATATATTTTCATGAGATTTTAATCGATTTCAAACAGATGTGTTTGTTTCCTCGTTCGAAAGATAGTATTCTTTTAAAAATAGGATAAAACCTCTCGTATAAGAAGATGATTAATCTAATGAAATTACAATAGTAAATGCATTCAGACATATAATCAAATAATGAAAGAGTACAATTACTGGAAATTGAGAATATAAAATTAATGTGACAATAGCAGGAGGTATTTCATTGGGGTCCCGCCCTTCTGAAGACATGTACTTTTCCTTCTTACAAAAGTACAAGAATAAGCAGTTTATGGGAATATCATTGCATAAAACCATATTTAATGCGACACTTTTAAAATTTCCGTGAACTACAATACATTTCTTATACTTATAAATATATATAGAAATTTAAACAATTAAATTGCGGATTATACAGTATTAAATATTATGTAAAATGAGATTAATAAAGAATAACTTCTAGAGCTGGCGTTGAGGCACATGATCAGCAGATTTACTAGTATTGTTAAAATCCCTATCACCGTAGGGGTTGAGCTGCCTTGTACATTTGAATAATAAATGAATTGCAATCTAACTTTACTGTACAAAAATGTTCGGTGTAATGTCTATCTTCCCTGAAGTTTGTATGTGGAATGTCCTAACGCCATGTTTAATAATCTAGTACTAAAATAATAATAATAATGCAGTGTTTTTTTTATTTTTTTAATGTCTTATAGAATTATTTTTAATGTTCATTTATTGACATATATATATATATATATATATATATATATATATATATATATATATATATATCCATACTAAAGAGGACATAGAATTCATCATGCGCAAATGGGGAAAATAAAAATCATACAAATAACTCTCATATTTGTTATGGAAAAAATGCAAAAAAAAAAAATGCAAAAAAAAAAATGAAATAGTTGTGGAATCATGGTACAATTGGCAAGTCCAAATTACCATAGATTCCACAAAAATGTATCATTTCATCTTTGATTCATCATATGATTTCGTTATAAGCTAAAATGTGCAATATATTGGTTTTTTGTACAATAAAAAAAACACATAAATTATGTTTTACAAAATGAGAAAATATACTATGAACAAGCATGCATGAATTGCAGGACAAGCATGCATGAATAGCAAAATTACAATTTGTTACAATTTTAATTCAAATTTTACTAATTCAAGATGTATTGAAAATAACTGAGGACTAATTTAACTAAGGAGTGACGCAAGAGGCGTGGCTGATATATTTCTTTCAGAGAGTCACACAGAAAGAGTAAAAAAAGATGATGCAAGAAGTAACTGAATTAGATAAGTTATAGTGATTCAACTGGTATGCTAAATTACAAATATCAATGAAAGAACTTAAATTTGTCTAAAATTAACCATGTATTATAAGCAAAAATCAAATACTTTGTGCGAATTTGAATACATAAACAAAAACCTTTACCACCGTTTTAACGCACAAATACATACAATCATGGCTCAAAAAATCACATACAGCCAATTCGAGGATTCTTGGATCCCCTTCCTCAGTGTGGAAAAAAAGAGAGAGATGGGGAAGGGGATTAATATGTGTTTAAAGAACCCTTCGGTAATATCCCCGAGGACTGGCTAATGGATTCATTGAAAAGGACAAAAAAAGACGTAATTGACCAAAACTAACTAAAAAATAAGTCGTTTCTTTAAGATATATAAACTCTTGCTTTGGCCTTTTCAATCACTTCATTAACCAGAACTCGGGGCTATAACCGAGGGGTTCTTTGAATTCATTTTAATCTTTTTTTTCTTTTTTCACTGAGGAAGGGATTCCAAGAATCCTCGAAACGGCCGTATGTGATTTTTTGTGCCATGTTTGTACATATTTATGCATTAAAACGTTGTTAACGGTTTTCGTTTGGTGTTAACTATGTATTATTGATAATAAAAGTACATGAAACTTACGTGTTACAATAGACATTCTCTTTATTTATGGATTCATCAGGGGAACTTCATAAGATAAATCCCTAGTAAATATATATGTTTTTTCGTCAAATATTGTCAGCATTAAGCCAAAATATGACAATATTAACCTTTTTTATAGCATATCGAACAACCAATGATTGGGATAAATTAAAATAACCAAGAAATAAATTAAAATTAAAAAAAAACAGATAAAAAAACCTTAAAGATATTACCTTAACCCTTTAACGGACATTGGTTTCCCTGTGAAACACTCAAAATTTTAATTACGAAATTCAACAATAACAGCAGAATTTTAATAGAAATGTTTTCCATTTATTATGTATGTGAAATATTGATTTTTTTATTATATACAAATACATTTGTTCATAATTTCCGGTGTCAATCATTTATTTCAACATTTTAGCAAATGGAGTGCTTTATCCGTTAACCCCTTGAAGGGCACCTGTATATTATATATACCACTTAATTTTAATCCCAAAATGTCATAATGACACCTGAATTTTATAATCAAATTTTGAATTTATAAGGTACATGAGGAAAAGCTTTTACTTATTTTAAAATAAATTCGTTTGTGAATCCTGGTGTCAATCAATCATTTCAAAATTTCAGTTACAGGAGTGCTTTGCCCCTGAAGGGATTAAAGGGTTAAACAACCAACCTTAAACCTTAAACGACCAACCAAGTAAAATAAAAAATATATTAAAGATGCAACCGGAATCAGATCAACTGCATGTGCCATGGACTAGCAAATTAGCAAGTGTTATGTTGGAGAAAAAGTAAAAAATGATATAGTTAAAAGAAATGAGCTGGATCTAGAAATGATGCGACATAACTAAGTATGAAAGCTAACAAGAGAATCGATTGGTTAAAAATCGACAAACGAAATTACATTATTAAATTCTACCTAGAAGTAAAAATAAGACATAAGGAGTATAAAGTAAAAAAAAAAAGAAATATAAGGTTAAGAATTAAATAAATAATGGTAAATATATTTGAGACGGATACAAGTATAGCCACGAATAAGGCGCCATATGTAAGATAATGTATGGTAAATAAATGTGTAAAGATTAACCTATTATATATATCAGAGTTGCCAAGTCTCCGGATTTTTGCACACCAGTAATTTTCTAGAGAAAATGTCGTTCTCTCAAATCGCAAAATGCTCCGATTAAACCTAACAAGATTTTCTGTAATAAATTACTGGTATCCAAAAAGCCGGAGACTTGGCAGGTCTGTATATATATATACAGGGTGTATCTGAAATGCTTCAACAAACTTAGAGGGATGATAGTACTCATGAAGACGAACAAAAAATGCAATGAACATGGGGTCGCAAATGACGCTTAACCGTTTCAGGGGCAGTGGTATGTTTATGAAACCACTTAATTTTAATTCCAAAACGCCACAGTGACACCAGAATTTTACTAAAATCTTTTCCATTTAATATGTATGTGAAATATAGCCCTTTTCTTATTTACAAATAAATTTTTTTGTAAATTCCGGTGCCAATCATTTATTTCAACATTTTAGTATTAAAAGTACTTCGCCCCTGAAAGGCTTAAAGGATGAAAATCGAGAAAATGCGTCAGGAAATTTACAAACTGAGACAAGAAAGAAACACCCCAGAAACATAGCTCTTGATGTTCAGAGAAAACAAATATTTTACAACAATTGTTCAAAGTATTGACCGCGGACATTATTACACAGAGTACATCTATGGAGCAACGACTGGCGGACACACTATGTGTAATAATGTCCGCGGTCGACACTTTGAACAATTGTTGTAAAATATTTGTTTTCTCTGGACATCACGAGCTGGGTTGTACCTATTCTGTGCAATAAATAATTTTCTGGAGTATTTCTTTATTGTCTCAGTTTGTCCATTTCCAGATGCATTTTCTCGATTTTCATCCTTTAAGCCTTTCAGGGGCAAAGTACTTTTAGTACTAAAATGTTAAATACATGATTGGCACCGGAATTTACAAAATAATTTGTTTGTAAATAAGAAAAAGGGTTATATTTCACATACATATTAAATGGAAAAGATTTTAGCAAAATTCTGGTGCCATTGTGGCGTTTTTGAATTAAAATTATGTGGTTTCATAAACATACCACTGCCCCTGAAAGGGTTAAACGTCATTTGCGACCCCATGTTCCATTGCATTTTTTGTTCGTCTTCGTGAGTACTATCATCCCTCTAAGTTTGTTGAAGCAATTCAGATACACCCTGTATATATGTTGCGGTCAATATAATTAATCCGGTCATTAATAATAATAATCGGTTATTATTATTAATGACCGGAAAAATCATATTGATCGTAACATATATTTGTATGCATGTTGTTTTGTGGTTTTTGATATGTTTTTATAATTTTCTCAGCAGTTGGCATATATATATGTATATATATATATATTATTATCGATATATTTGAGGAGGTTGGAATGGCAGTGGAGTAAATAATAAATTTTGCAAATCGAGATAACCATATTTTCACTAAACGTATATTAATTTCTGTTCAATGTACCAGTCAAATAAGTCATAGTTCACTTAGAGAGTCGCTAAATGGCAAAACAAATTGGACCACTCAATGCAACGGCTATAGAACAAGTTTCCTCAAACCCGTCATTTCTCAAATCCCTAAATATCGACTTACTCCCCTGTCATTCTAACCCCTTCATATTATATATGATTGATAAAAAATAATCATTATTAATACCAATAAATGATATCAATCATTTAATATATGATTGATAAATAAATAAATATTGACATAAATAGTTATAATGAGTTTACTATATAGATTTTTTCGACACAGTAAATTCATTGTTATTCATCAAGAATGGAAATATAATTTAGAGGATTATATTTTATAAAATCATGCATTAAGTAGGTAATACATATGAGAAAAACGTATAATTTGTGTAATTTAGTCAAAGTGTGCATTATCTATTTATTTTATATCTATTCAATCTTTTTTCCTTCATAATATCAAGTTATTTATCACTGTCGTGAAAATAAAACTGAATCTTTCGGGAAAAATTTTTTAGGAAATAAATCATCTTGGCAACTATAAAATTAAATTTTTGTTTACTCTAAATTATAGTGGAACTCGCTGAATCTGGAACGCGAGACACAAAATTTAATAAAACGCAGTTAGTAAGAGATGAAGAAAATTCTCCTTCTTATGTTTAAAGCCTCCTTTTCTTTTAGCGTTAGTTCTCAAAGTATTTCTTTTTATAACGAAAATCCCTTTAAGGATATTCAATTTTGTTTTCTAAGTTTGTTGATAGACATTTAATTTTTCAATTTATCTCCAGCGAAACAGTTTTTTATTGCTGGATTGGTGCATTATATATAAAAAAATAATTATTTGACGAATTCTGTCCACTATATAATGCACAGGGTGTTTCACAAATGACCCCTAACATTAAAAATCAATAACCCGAAAACGGTGATGGATAGAAATATGAAACCAGTGGTATGTTTATTAAAATAATCGTAAGAATCTTATACGTAAATATCAAAATTTAGTTAAAAATAGCACCGATAGAGGGCGCTGAGAGCGTTAAGAATCCTTCTAAAGAGAGTTCAGAAGCATAGAAAGACTAGCCGTCGAAGATTTCGCCATTGAAATCTGACCGCTATTTTCGTATAGTGAAAATAATTCGCATCGGCTACGTTGCCTGTCTGTTGAATTTTTTTGAAAAGCTCACGAATTGTTTTTCAATCTGGGCCTTTTGCGACTTAAAATCGCGTTAGAAAACTTCTCCTTGTGGCAGTAGGACTCCGATTTAATCGGTGGTACTCCAACGCAATAAACACACGTTCCTCCACGGTATATACCACTTTCGGAATTATTTTCACTATACGCTAATAGCGGCCAGATTTCAATGGCGAAATCTTCGACGACTAGTCTTTCTATGCTTCTGAACTCTCTTTAGAAGGATTCTTAACGCTCTAAGCGCCATCTATCGGTGCTATTTTTAACTAAATTTTGAGATTTACGTATAAGATTCTCACGATTTTTTTAAATAAACATACCACTGGTTTCGTGTTTCTATCTATTACCGTTTCCGGGTTATTGATTTTTAAAGTTAGGGGTCCTTTGTGAAACACCCTGCATGTTGAGATAAACACATTAATAGATTTAACAATTTACTGCATAATATTTTTATTTTTTTATTTTTATGGACGCAAACTATCTGATACTATATTGTGCTGCCTTCTAAAAAAAAAAAAAAAACATTTTTTGAAATTTTCTCTATTTAAACTATAATAAATAATGTAAAAAAAGTAAACACTGCTAAATTTTTACAGCTTGTTCTGAATAAGATTTTAATGTTGAGCATTTTTCATTTTATCACTTTATTACAAAGTGGCAGCCAATTAAGCGACAATTTGAAATAACCCTGCTGTCGGTGTTAGTGAATTTGATGACAGCCGGAGCAAATTTCCATCAGTAAATCTGTTAGAAATTTTTACCTTATTTAAACGCTTTATTCATGCATAATTTATGTTTAAAAAAAATTATTTGCTTTTACTGGCGGAAATTTGTCTCAATGTCAATCAAGCTCTGATCCTATGTAAACTAACAACAGACGTCATCTTGTGGCTAAATCCTGAGTTAGTTCACTCGCAATTGGTGGGCACTATACTATCTGTTAGCTCCTCTTTATTCATATCTCCATTTTGTTATTACTCGTACTTTGATTTACTCCATCTCCAGAGGAAGGCTCACATTGTACAAATGTATGTCACTTGCTAAAATAATAAAAACAAACTTAAATTAGTCACACAAAGATAGCATAGAATTTTTCTATGTGTACTTGTTTTTGTTATATGCATTCTTTTTCTTTACTATATAACGTCATTTATCAATGTCGTAAAAATACATTTTTTTCGAGCGAAATTTTTAGGGAATAAATCATCGTGGCAACTATAAAATAAAATTTTCGTTTCTTCGAAATTATAGCACAGCTTGCTGAAATTTGAACACGAGAGAGAAAATTTCATAAAACACAATTAGTAAGAGTTGAAGGAAATTCCCTCTTTTATTTTGAAAGGAACTTTTTGTCTTAGCATTAGTTTCCAAAGCATTTTTTTTTAAAATATAGAAGTCGAATAATTATTTAAACAATTATAATGCTTAGTTTGTTTTAATGTACTTTATCTTATTTTATTGCATACGATAATTTTTTTTTTCTTGATAATATCAAGTTATTTATCGCTGTCCAGAAAATAAAATTGAATGTTTTGAGAAAATTTTTAGGAATTAAATCATTTTGGAAACTAGGAATTTAAATTTCTATATAATCTAAATTATTGTGGAGCTTGCTGAAACTTGAACATAAAACATAAAATATAATAAATCACAATTAGTAATAACTAAAAAAACTTTCGTCTTCTATTTTTAAAGCCGGTATTATTTTAGCGTTACTTCTCAAACTATTTCGTCGTTCAAAGAAAATCCAGTTAAAGATATTTAATTTTGTTTTCTAGTTTCTTAATATTGGGTTGTTCCGAAAGTTCCTTTCGTTTGGGAAAGTTTGTTCGTACTAAAAAACTCTATCTTTATTTGTTAGACATTAACCCGTCAAGGGGGGGGGATTATTTTTCTGTTTAAAATTCAAAAATTTTATTTCTCACCAATATGCCACATTAACAACTTTGGTCCCATTTTATCAGGAAACTTCTGTCATCAAATAGAGTGAATATTTCCTTAAAAAATACTGGTATTCAAACAGCAAAATGATTGGAAGCTATTCTTGTACCATATGGTACCGCTAAGCCTTAATGGGCTAATCCCGATATATAATGTTTAATAATTGACGGGAAGAATTTTCCGGCACAAATTATTTTTCCGAAACAGAAGGAACTTTCCGAAGAACCTAATACATAACAATTTTTCAGTGTAACTTCAGCTGAAACAAATTTTTATGCGGATGATTACTGCATTTTTTTTTAAATAAAAGAACAATTTTTTTGTTTAAATCGGTTCTCTGTGTGAAATTATATATTTAAATATGGTGTATATATATATAGATTTTAATTTAATTTTTTTCTGGTTTGTCAAGACTTATTTAATTTTTCCTAATATCTTCAGCTGAAACAAATTTTTAAGGAAATGCTTGTTGCATTATTTTTGTTTAATAACAGAAATTATTTGATCATTTCATATGAAATGTATGTGCAATCATGCTTATAAATTTTAATTTAAGAAAAAATTCTTTTCCGTTTTACCGTTGTTTTGTGGAAGCCTGCTATTATCTCAACATTCAAAATGCAGTTTATTGCTTAACAGTTATTTGAACAATAATTAATAATATGTAATTAAAAAAAAAACTTAATTTGAATGTTACACATGGTCTAAGATGAAATAAAGAACCTATCCTATATTTAGAAGAGAAGATGCATACAATCAATTCAAAAGCGATTGTGTCTGTCACATCATCATGCGCTACTACTTATAATTAAATTAATTAAATTATTCACTCAAATATAATACATTATTTGTTCAAATCTATTTTATCTATTTTTGCTATATACGATTTGTTTTCTAAGACAATATCAAGTTATTTTTCACTTTCCTGAAAATAAAGTATTTTTAGCGAAATTAATATGGAATAAATCATCTTTGCAACTACAAAATTAATTTTTTGTTTATTCTAAATTATAGCGGAGCGCAATGCATCTTGAACACGAGAGATAAAATTTAATAAAAGGCAGTAAGAGTCGAAGGGAATTCTCCCTTTTATTTTTAAAGCACCGTTTTCAAGCGTTAATTCTCAAACTATTTCTTTTAATAAAGGGAATCTTGTTAATGATGTACAATTTCATTTTCTATGTTTGATGATACATATTTAATTTTTCAATTTATCTTCAGCAGAAACAAATTGTTACGGATGGATTGGTGCATTTTATATGTATATGTGTATATATATACACACCTGCCAAGTCTCCGGCTTTTTGGATACCAGTAATTTAGTACAGAAAATGTTGTTTTGTTGAATCGGAGCATTTTGCGATTTAAAAGAACAATATTTTCTCAAAAAAATTACTGGTGTTCAAAAAGCCGGAGACTTGGCAACTCTGTATATATAATAATAAATTCCACTGAAAAAACTAATAGAGATAGAGTAGAGTTATAAAACACAGTGCTTAAGGTCTGTGGTGTGACTAAGTAAACTTGGGATACTTGACCTATAGGGATACTTGACCCAAGGCCTTTTTCTCAGAATTGGGAAAGTTTTGTAAGCTGGAAGTGACATCACTTCTTTTCTTTCAGGTTGCTTACCATATGGTGAAAGTAACAACTGAATGATTTCATGAATTTTAAAACTATCAGACAAAATACATTTTTATGCTCCAAAAGTAATTTTTTTGTCCTGTAAACTCTGATGTTATATTTTTTTTTTGTTTAAAGGTAAGACTTTTTTAGTTAGTCATTTGTTTTGTACATGTTTTTAGCTACAATAACATGTATAATAGTATAATAGTATTAATTTACTTATTAGCAAATGGCTGCATTTTACGGTTATGTAGTAAATATGCAACTAGGGACACTTGACCCAAGTCTCCTAGGGATACTTGACCCAAGGGATTAGTACTATTCAAATGCGTTTTATTTTTTTATTTTTATTTTTTTCGTATAGATGCCCCAAAAATATAAAAGAAAAAAGGGGGCTAAACCTGGTTATTCATTCTGGTATTTTGGAAAAATCTGTGGAAAAGGTTCTGGATGATGTCCTATATCATACAGCAGCCAAATAATTTGGTCTCTGTGGAAACACTTTAAGAAGGTATGTCAGAAAAATCCAGAGATAGCAAACAACAAATTTTGTTCCATCATATAGTAAATCAAAGCAAGTTTTCAATGAAAAAGAAGAAGAACTGCCCAACTATTTAGAAGTTATGGCTCGCATAAAACATGGTTAGTCACCAAGTTAACTACCAAGATAGAATTACAAGTTCTGTGTTTAAATATGACTTTATATTTGGAGTTCATTAAATTGTTATTTTCTTATTCTGGAACTTGTTTAGGCACAGGATGAACATTCAGACTGCTAATATTTTGAACTTTCTACAATAAAAATTTAAATTGGGCATATTAATGCTAGGCCTATGTAATAAAAATTAAAAGTATTAATTTTGTTTGACAAAAATAAAAAAGTATTAACCTTAACGTTAATTTTGTTCTTATGTAAAAGTGTTTTGTTTGTAATTTTAAATCATACCCCAAATTTTTGACTTGGGTCAAGTATCCCTATACATTGGGATACTTGACCCAAATTGAAAGTTTTTGAATATTCATATTTTACTACCTTTACTATTAATATTTCGGAATAATAATAATAAATATAGTGCAATACTTCCTTAAGTTTATATAAGCTGCATTTACACACCCATAAGTATTGTAAAAAAAATTAAAAATCCAAAACTAACAACTGGGTCAAGTATCCCTAGTTTCCCCTATATAGCACATTGAAGAAACAGTTTAATTTGAAATCAGAATCCCATTTAGTAATTCATCTTGAATCTTAAACTTAAATAAAGAGATATACATATACCTCCAGCATTTGCTGGGAACTTGGTTATCACATTATACTAATATTACCAATATACATACAGCAAGGGTAAACCGTCCTTCCATCAGATTCCATGGAGCTGTTTCACCCTAGATATACTTACCCCGTACATCAAACTAGACTAAGATATGCATACAGTTACACCTAAAAAAGAGTGCCCTTACGACCGAAATACAAAAAAAAAAAAAAATGGTTTGGAACGATTTTACTCCCGAACAAACGACTTGACAAATTTAGTGGGACAAGACTTTATCCAGATTTCCTTCAAAAACACATGCATAACCCCCAATATCACAAAAGTTAACTAAAATTATATCAATATATACGTTACGATAATTTGATACGTACAACTCCATTTCGGTGAATTATGAGTATCAACAGATTAATTGAAGTTTAATTGCAGTTGTCGTGTTGATACCGATTGATTTTTGTCGAAAAGCATTAGAATTTTCCACAAAAAGAAGAAAGAGATTTATTGTTTTCTTCGACTACAATACAATGAGAAAAGCACTCTTCACTCATATTTGATTTCGTGTACTCTTTCACCGCTAATATTCTAACGGTTAATCATGGTCTCCTTCTAAACTTTACAAAAATTGTGTTATAATACTCTTTCGAATATTCTAGATTCTCACTTCAGACAGCACATAATTTTAAAGACAACAAATATCGCAAAAAGCTGCGCACCGCAGCTCATGTATTACGTTAAATATCCAAGCGCGCAAGGTTGTCTACGCTAATGCAGGTAGATAGAACAATGCTCACTGTTTTGGAGCAAGTAGGAGCTAAGTACCCAGGTTCCTGCGAGATATGGCGCAAATTTAGCTTTTAAATAAAAATTGAAAAAAAAAAGGAAAATGGTACAAACGATAACTTTCAGTAGAATGAATTCGGCTTTTTATGAATGGAGCAATAAAAAAGGTTTTTTAAGAAAAATAATTACGGGAAACGTTTTTTAGGATATTTTGAAGGGAAATAAAATAAGTAAATAAGCATTTTAAATAGAAAGATATTTAAATAAATGTAATAAATGAAATATTGTTTTTAAGATATGAATTAATCTAATAAACTACAGTTGTATAATAAATTTAGAAGGAGAAATGTTTATGGAATAATTTTAATGAAATGCGAAATTTTAATTATTGTAATATATATATACATATATATATATGTGTGTGTGTGTGTGCGTGTGTATGTATATATATACTATATATGTATAATATTAATATTTGATTACTGGTAATATCTATAAGAAATATATGGAGAGCATTATATTTATAAATTTAGATAAGTTTTCGATTTTTCTCAAAAGTTTGTGTGAACGATTATACTGTTGTTCAACTTCGAAATTACAGTTTGCATGCATGAAAATTATTTTACAAATCATTGAAAATCGTTAAATTCGTTACAGTTTTCAAATAAATTAAAGTTGAAAGTGGAAATTTTTTTCTATTCAGAAGAGTAATGAGTGATATTATCATCCAAAATTTAAAACCGAAAATGTATGCAATGAAAGCAGGAGCTGTAGTTCACTCGGACCATCTAGTGTTAATAACATAAAATAAATCCAAATTCTCATCCAGTGATAATAAAGATCATCTCAAAGTTTAATTTATCTATTTTTTTTATAAGATCTTTGTTTTCTTAGATACTACCAAGTTATTTATCAACGTCGTGAAAATAAAATAAAAACTTTCAAGCAAACTTTTTAGGAAATAAATTACCTTGGCAACTACAAAATAAAATTTTTGTTTACTCTAAGTTATAGTGGAGCTCATTGAATGTTGTACACGAGACAGAAAATTTAATAAAACACAGTTAGTAAGCCAAACAGAATTTACCCGTTTATTTTTAAAGTTCCTTTTCTTTTAGCATTAGTTCACAAAGCATTTATTTTTATGAAGAATATTCAATTTTATTTCCGAGTTTTTTTATACATATTTAATTTTTCAATTTATCTGCAGTTGAAACTGATTTCTACGGCCGGATGATGCATTTAAAAAAATGATATTTGATGAGTTCTATTTTCTTCAAATTATATGTATAAGGCATGATAGTTTTAGTTTTTAATTTAGGAAAGATAGGTTTTCCGTTTTCCTTTTTTTTTCATTCAGAAAGGTTCAATTTATTTGTTAAAATTATTATATTGTCATTTAACAAGGAGATTGTGCTAATAATTCATAGTTTACATGTTTGAAAATTATTTTAAAAATCAGCAAAAATCAGTAAATTAAGTTCCAGTTTACAAACAAACTCAATTTATAAATCCATACTCTGCCCTATTCGAGGAAGCAAAGATTAAAAATAATCGATATTTAGATTCGATGATGTATGCGATAAAAGCAAAGGGACCTGAAAGTACATGTTGCAACATCTAGTGTTAAAAATTAAAACGGAATTAATTAAATTCTTCACCCAAAATTAATACATAATTTGTCTAAATGTACTTTATCTTTTATCGTTATATGTAATATTCAGGATTTTTCTCACTTTGCTGCCAGTATTTTAAAACGATAATCATTATTGCACATGTTAAAGGGTTCTACCGAGAATATTTTTAATTTGAATAAGTGGTTGTAAATGTAGGAAAACTTCATACCTTTCTAAACTCTGTTCATGGGAGCTTTCACAGAGTACATCCATCCTGTTTTAACTGTGTAAAAGAATTTTTTTTTAAATCACATCTGAAATACTATTATAATAAAGGTCTGTACTTACGTATATCTTTACGTATATTCTTATTAGGCGAAGAATACTAAAAATTTAGTGGTGGGAATCGGCTCATTGGCGCCTAGATTTTTGCACCCGTGGTGAAGAACCTTTCGAAATTTCCGGTATGGATTGGGTATAAAAATGAAATTCCTGAAATGCACTCATATATGCTCTAATGATACAAATGGGTTAATAACCATTTCAATTTTTTATTTCATCATTAAAAAATATACGAGGCGTAATCGGAAAGTAAGTACCGTTTTGAAAAATAAGTAAATAAAACATTTTTTTCAAGCCAATTTTATTTTTACATGAAAGAGCATACCTTAAACTATTTTTCTACATAGTTTCCGCCAATGTTCAAACACTTGTCGTAGCGGGTGATCAGCTTATCTATACTTTCTTCATAGAAACTTCCCGCCAGTGACGACAGCCAACACTCCAAACAGTTCATGAAATTAGCGGAAATTCATCTGAAAGCGTTATCATTGTGAAACGTCTGTTCTCATGGATTTTTCGTCAACTTTCCTTGCGAGATCATCGTTGATATCAGAAGGTCGACCACTACGAACTTCATCGTGGACATTTGTTCGACCTTCATTAAACTTTCTAACCCACTTTCTCACCATTCCATCAGTCATCGCGATTTCACCGCAAACATCTTGATGATAAATTTCGGCTGGTCTCACATTCCTTGCGTTCAAAAGTCGAATAACAGCACGGATCTCACAGTCTGCGGGATCAGTAATTGTTTTAACATTTTAAATGTGCATAGCAAACTGAAAACACAACGTAAAGCAGCGAAAATGGAGTCAGTTGAGAGCCAGCGAAGAAGGATGACTAGCGCGCCTTCGCGAACGCCCACAGCAGCGCAGCCGCGGCGCTAGAATGAAACAGAACTATTATCCGAATGCGCCTCGTATAAATCGATTAAAATATGCTGTTGCATTAATGAATCTGTTAAGAATTTTTCTTATCTTTTACTTCATTTGTATAAATAAGAAAAAAAAAACGAAGGAATTTAGTCGAAGAATCTTTAGCATATCCGCATTAAATTCGCATAGTTATTCTATTCTAAATGAATTTTAAAATTGTTCCAAATTTAATTCTTTAGAATAACTACATAGGTTTTATCATTTTTAATAATGCAATAGATGAGCGGTTCTTAAATGGTTGTCGACAGAGCTGAAGAGGTCGTCCGCGACTCTTTGGGGGGTCCGCGAAAGACTCGCGTTCAATGAAAAAAATATTAACTTACCTACAATATGAGAGTAGTCCTTCGGATAAATGGAAAAGAGAAAAAATAACAATAGATACTACTTAAAAGTACTAGATAATTATCTTATATATTTGCATTAGCTTGTATATCTTGCGTCCTATACAATAAAGTACACCAGTAATTTTAGTCATTATATACCGGGGATCCTATCAGTAATTTTAGTTTTTATATTTCGGGGATCCGATCAGTAATTTTAGTCATTTTATCCCGGGGATCCGATCAGTAATTTTAGTCATTACATTCCGGCGATCCGATCAGTAATTTTAGTCATTATATTCCGGCGATCCGATGCATAATTTTAGTCATTATATTCCGGGGATCCGATGCGTAATTTTAGTCATTATATTCCAGTGATCAGATGCGTAATTTTAGTCATTATATTAAGAGGTTCCGATGTGTAATTTCAGTCATTATATTCCGGGGATCCAATCAATAATTTTAGTCCTTATATTCGGTGGATCCGCGAAGAAAGAGGAAATACGAAGTGGTGTCCGTGGTACGTGGTAACCAAAGACATAAAGAATCGCTGTAATAAATTATTCAGTAACGAACAATGTTTTTGAAACACATGACCAAAAATGTGTAATAATTAAATTAAATAGTGAGATTTAAAGATTAAATAGCCAACAAAGGTATACAATTACTTTTTTTACAATTTAAATAGAAAAAACTGCTGAGGAAAACAGGAGATCAAACTTAAATTTAGTCGAATGTACACATTCTGTTATTAACAGAACTGCAAATATTATTAATATTATTAATATTATTATAATTATTTTCATTAGAACAGCCGCAGAGAATATCCTTCCTTCGACTATGTAATAAATTGGAATCCTACAATTACTCGATATAGCACACATTAAATTATGCATGTGTATTAAAGGATTGAGAATACACCAACCTCTCCCTCACATACCAAAGCCAATAATGATATTTTGAAGAAATGTGCTGTCCAATTTGTTTCCTATATAATGAATAATTATGATTCTCTGACCGGCAACCAAATAAAAATATTTTTAATTCGAACCAGAAATTTTTTTATAAAAAATTATATAAATTACACAGAAATAATTTAACAAGTTAAAAAAATAGTTTAATACCGTAATTTCCGGCGTATAATCCGCAGCTCAAAGAGTCGTTTTTCGACCCAGAAATATTCTTTTATAAAATGTAACTTAAAAGATCGCTGTAAATATTTAACTACAATTATTGAATAAAATTTCTGTGTCGAAAAACGTCTCTTTGAGCTGCGGATTATACGCCGGAAATTACGGTAAATAAAAATTCTGGTGTAAAACTGAGTTGCCATTTCGGCCTTTTTTTAATCCAGAAAATCTGAATTCATACCAGAAATCTGTCATTAATTAAAAAAAAATTAGTTAAAATTTCTGGTAAGAATTCGCAATTTCTGAATTTTGAAAAAGTCCAAATTGGTATCACGGGTGTAAAATAATTTTATAAAACTTGAGTAAAATTCCCGGTATGTTTATGTTTATTATTATACATGTAAAAAAAAAAAATCCAAAAATTTATTTTTTAATATTTTCAAGCATTGCTATCGCTTCCGCTTTCTCTATGGTGTCATATAAGCTTTTGCTACACACAAAAAACATTTTAGTATTATTATTTTAACACACTTAATTTTTTTTCTGATAGAAACATGGTCAATAAAATCAAGATGTTAATATTTTCTCTAACTGTACGTTAGACATACATTCCATAAAATATGTGTAACGAATTAGTATTTACTTACCGAAGTTTCCAGTCTATAATCCGCAGACAAACAATTCTGCTTTAACCCAGAAATTTTATTCAATAATTGAAGTCAAACATTTACAGTGATCTAGTAAGTTACATTTTATAAAATAAAATTTCTGGGTTGAAACAGAATTGTTTCATCTGCAGATTATAGGCCGGAAATTACGGTAGTTATCTGTTTAAATAAGAAAACTGATAAGAAGATAAAGGAAGACTAAATCTAAAATTAGTCTAGTGGACTCATTATGTATTTACTGAAATTGCAAATGTTTCATAACTCTCTTTATTGAAACATCTACACTGAGAGTCACATCCTGAACCGCGTAATAAATCTGAATCGTTGGTTGAGGATTAATCAATAGACCTCATGTGAAAGAAGTGACAAAAAAGTAAAGCTTGATTCTATGCTGGACACGCACTTCAAGTCTTATACAAAAAAGAGAAGATATGAATAAAAACGATGTTTTTCCTTCAATAAAAATTTCTTGATTGTTATTTACTATTAAGAAATGTTTAAATCGATTAAAACATGCACGTGCATTAAAGGGTCTGTTTAAGAATTTAAACAACGTTGCTTATTTTTTTATTTCATCTGTCTAAATTAGAAAGTAGCTAAAAAAATAGAAAAGAGAGAGCGAGAATTTAGTTTTGCAGAGTCACTGTATTTTAAAAGCATTTTGTAAATTTCCTATTCTAATTGAATTTTGATCTGTATCTTCTTCTTTATAACAGCTATGCTGGTGTTTAATTTTTTTAGGAGTACAATACATTATTGAATATCAAACAATATTTTTAGAAGAAACACATTTTTATTAAATTGTGATATTTAAAGATTAAATAATTTATTATCTATTTAATCTTTAACATGGTTCGTACGCTTTTAGCACAATTCGTTAATCAAATATGTCTATTTAACATTTAAATAGCAGAAATGGTAGACTCCCCGATTCATTGCAGAATTTGGAATACTTTTCTGCATTTAAATAAGCCGAAAAAAAATCTATTAAAATTTGTGGTAAAAACGTACAAACCCTGTTTTAAACTTAAAATGTTCCTTTTTTTTTCTTTTTAAATTTAAAAGTTGCTCGAAAAAGTTGAATGAAGATTGATTGATTGATTGAGATAAAAAAGTTACATGTAATGTAAAATTAACCTAATGGACTTATTCTGAACTTAGGGAAATTACAAATCTTTCCTAACTTTCTATCTCAAAACCACCAAAGAATATGTCACTTCGTCGACCTTATATTAAATCTGAATCTTCGACGATGACGATTAATCGATGTACCACATGTGAAAAAAAAAATCACGGCAAATGTAACTCTTGTTATAATATGCGAGAAACACGTGTATACACTTCAAACCTTACATAGAAAAATAGATATCTAACATTTTGAATAGAAACGACATTAAGTTTTCATTAACAGTTTATTTTCTTTATTTTTTTACTCAAAAATGTATAAATCGATTAAAATATGAGCCTGTATTAGATTCTCTTTAAGTGTTTTTTCTTAATTTTTAATTTCATTTTCGAAATCAGATATTCGTTAAAATGAAAAAAAAAGACAGAACGAATTTAGTTCTGAAGAGTCATTCTATTATAAATAAATTTTCAGGGTTTCTTTTTTAGAATAAGTGCACAAGTTTTCACCCATTTTAGCACTAGAACTGCCGGAAATTTTACTCAATTTTTTAAAACTGTTTCACACCAGAAATTGTATTTAACATTACTTAACTTATTTATTTAACGTATTTCTGTGAGTTTTATATTTAATTTATTTTAAAAAGAAATTTCTGGTTCGAATCGGAATATATTCATTTGGTAACCGTCAAAATGACGGTTACTTCTTGTTAGTTCTAGTGTTAATATTGTAATAGATAATTGAGTACAAACTAATATTTTCAAAAGAAACACATTTAGATTAAATAATTATTTATAAAAACTAAATTGCTAATGAAAGTCATTAGCTTTTTCATGATTTTTCCTTTTTTGTCTAAATCAGAAAACCGCTAAAAAGGGAAGATTAAGCCTAAAATTAATGAAATTAACTTATATTATTTTTAGTGAAACTGCAAATCTTTCCTAACATCCTTCATTAAAACCGCCATAGAGTGAATAGTTTCTTCGAGTGTGTAATAAACCTGATGTCATGAAGAATAATCGATTTATCTCATGCTCGAAAAATCACAGCAATAGTAACTCCGTATAGTATTCGAGATGTGTACCAATTCATGGAACTATGACTAAAGAGCGATTGCAATGTCCTCAAAATAGCGTAGCTTCAGTTGTAACCAGTTCCACAAGAACCAATTACACCGAGATAATTTTCACAATAAATTTGAATAGAAATGTCTTCCTTATTCAGATCACGGATCAGGGAATTTTCCAGGAGTGTTACCAATATTTTTTAATGAAAAAGAAATCTAGGTTAAACTCGCGAAAATTCACCTACTTTTAGAGAGATATTTTCTATAAGAAAATACTGGTACCGAACAATTTCCTTGTCTCAAAATTCCAGAAGACGTACGAACCTTGTTATTTAAACGACATAGTCATACAAAATTTCTATCTTAATTCAGGCAAAAATACACTGTTCAAAACAATTAAAGGATATTTGAAGTTTTATATAAAATAAAGATATAAACGAAATTTTTTTTGCCGAAAATAGCAGAAGAGAATCACAAATGCAAATTTTTCTGGTTTTCAAACTGTGGAGTATGCAAATTTTGAGTTCGACGTCAAAAACGTCGCTTCAGCGGCAGCGAATGAAATTTGACTTTCAACTGGACAAAACAGAATGAAGACAAGGATGATCGGCATTCAGTGATTGCTTTGTTTCGATGAGTACGATGTTTCAGCGAAGTCATTTGACAGATTCAGAAGCTTGGAGAATTATTGGTAGGTTAGAAGGGGGCCAAACTCAAGCCGAAGTAGCGCAAGCCATTGGAGTGTCACAAAGTGTCATTTCCAGGATCTGGAACCGTTTTTTGGAGAGTGGATGTGCAGGCCGAAGACCAGGGCAAGGTCGTAGACGGGCAACAACACCCAATGAAGATCGGTATTTAGCGTTAACAGCTCGGAGACACCGAAACATGAACGCTACTCTTCTCCAACAACACCTTCGCTCGGCTACAGGCCCCACGATTTCAACTCAGACCTTCCGAAACCGGCTCCATGCTGTAGGTCTGTATGCTCGCCGACCGATGGTATGTGTTAGATTAACATCAAGGTATCGTCGCGACCACAGGGAGTGGGCAACCGAGCATGTCAACTGGAGGAGAAATGAATGGAGCAATATTCTGTTTTCTGACGAGTCCCGTTTTTCTGTGCATCCGGATAATAGGCGTATTTTCATCTGGAGGGACCGTGGCAGTAGGAATAATCCTGCGTTCGTGCACGAAAGTGTCAGATTTGGCGGTGGAGGAGTGTTGGTATATGGTGGCATCTCCATTAACGGGCTCACTGACCTCTACATCATTCGAGATGGAGCTCTGACTGTTCGCCGATATAGGGATGAGATCCTCAGACCTATTGTAGTCCCTTACGCTGCAGCAATCGGAGATAACTTCATTTTAATGGACGATAACTGCAGGCCACATCGTGCAAACCTGGTGGAGGATTTCCTTTTCGAGGAAGGAATCGTTCGAATGGAATGGCCAGCGTGTTCTCCAGACATGAATCCAATCGAGCACGTTTGGGACGCTCTAGAAAGACGAGTTTCTGGCCGCCAACAACCCCCACAAACTCTCCAAGAACTGGAAAGAGCTCTTCTGGAAGAGTGGGGCAGAATACCCCAACTCGTGATTAATAGCCTCATTGCGTCCATGCCTCAAAGGTGTTCAACGTTGCTGGCCGCCCGTGGAAACCATACCCCCTACTGAAAATGATTTTCTTTGAAGAAAACACCTTTTCTTATTCTTTTTTTCTCATATGCACAAATTGTGTTTTTTTCCTTTTGTACACAAATGCGCAATAAAATGCATTTTTTCTGCCAAACATGTGTAATTTATTCTCATATAACCTACTATGTCTGTCGACCATGTATCAATCAGCTAAAAAGTTTCCCAGATACAAAATCCACCTAAAACTGCAATATCCTTTAATTGTTTTGAGCAGTGTATATATTCGTTATTACTGGAAGAAGTTTTCCCCGGTTATAGCAGGGGTGATTGTGTTCTTTTATTTTTTACACCACTAAATTTATATAGAATTTTTCTTCCTGTTTATTCGATAAATTTTACGATGACATACAAAGAATATTGCTATATAAATTTAGTGTTGTACAAAACACCGGAACACAATCACCTCTGCTGTAGGTAGGCTGTGTGGTTTCGCCCTATAGTGACAACATAAACAATCATCTTGCCAATGTCAGTGAATTTTATTTTCGTCGGGCAAACTTCCACCAGTAAATTTGAATAGAAAATTTCGCCTCTATTTTATCTTGTCAGAACTTCTTTGATAAATAAGGTACAAATTTCTATTCGATTTTACTGGTGGAAGTTTGAAACGACGTTAATCAGGACCTAATCCGATGTAAACAAACAACAGCCGCCATCTTGTGACTACATCCTGAATTAATTCATTCGCAATAAGTAGTAGCTACACTATCTGTCTTCCCCTCTTTATTCATAGCTCCATTCACTAAGTAGACACTTCAAATCTCATACAAAAAAGAGGAGTACTCTGACGTTTTAATTAGCAAAAACGTTTATTCTTGAATAACTATTTCTTTTTTAAACATTATTTTTAATGAAATGTACCAATCGATTAAAACATGCACGCGTATTAACAAATCGAGAGTCTCTGATGCAAAAGAAAGTGACAGTATTTTTTTAAATATGCGCGTTCTCATTTTCTTCTGTCTGCCAGTGTTATATTTTTTATAATATCCATAAGAAATTTGATAAGATAAGGAAAATTATTTTTCAATTATTTTTCGAATTTTAACATGTTTACTGCCGGGTTAAAATTTCCAGAATTTTATTTTATTTAGAAAGTTCGAATTCACATCAGAAAATAATAATAGCGATATTTATTTTATCTAATTACAGACATTTCGTGATTACTTAAAATAAAAATTCTTTTTTCGAAATTTCCGGCACGAATTCGTAATTTTAGAATAAAAAATCACGAGTATACTCGTGGTTGGCAGCGAATGGGCTAAAAATATTTATATCGATTAAAAATTCTCAATTGCGTCATATGATTCTTTGTTAGATTCAAAATATGAATTTTTATTTCGAAAACATTTTGTAACTCTTTGAAGGTCGGTAGTGTATTATTTTTACCACTTAATTTTAAGTCTATACAGCGAAATAGCATACAGAAATGTTTAATAATTTTTTTCCTCATAATATACGTAAAGAAACAAATTTATTTCTATTCAAATCAATTTGTTAGTAAATTCTGATGGTAATCAATCATTTTAGAAGCAGAATTACTTTGGAGCTGAAATGGTTAATTTCAAGAAAATTGCATTTTCACAAAATAAATAATTTTTTTTCCATTTATGTCGAATTTAAATTAAACGTATAATCCACAGAATATGGGTAATTACTAAGATTTTTACAGCATTATTTGCAATGCGTGACTAAAAGCATAGACAATTGAGTGTTGTTTAAAAAAATGTTTTTCTTTATTTAAAATACTTTTTCATATATATTTTTCTTTTTTTTTAATGTAATCATGGAAGCTATTCGGTCATACATCTCTTTTCCTTCTGTATAATATTATATTTACATAACCATACTTACAAATGGTTTTGATTAGCTTACCATCATTATTTGATTTCAGAAAAACTTAAACGATTATTTTAAAACCGTCTTTCGTATTTGTTCATATTTTAAATACTTTATATGCTGTTACACATTAACATTTTATATATTTATATTACATACATCTAAATTTAATTTACCTCCATCTACAGAATACTAATGTAGTGAACATATTATTTTTAAATAGTATTAAAAATTCTTATTTAATGATATTACAAACATCTCTTTAAGTAATTAAAATTTCTTTCATGTATATCACTTATCCTTATTATGTTTCCTTACTTTATATTCCATCTTTCTACTGATTCCAGTGTTGTCAATAAGCTACTTAAAAAAAAAAAAAAAAAAAAATCAAATTGTTATAATGCCATACCACCACTTTTTTTAAATAGTATAATTGGTCGTATTTTCGCATTATTTAATATTTTATTAAGTAAGGTGGATATTTCTATTTAAAAAAGTGGTGACGATCGAACAATCAAGATTTAAAAAATAGTAGCAAACTGACGCAAACTAGTATTTTTTTTTTTTTTTTTTTTTTTTTTTTGCCATAGAAAGAGAAGAATTTTGGTTCTAATATTTTATCACCGGATGTTTCAGTGGATATTTACGCAGGTTCGCACGTTCTTGGAATTCGAATGGCACTTTTTTGGACAAGTAGCTTTGGTCTTTTTTAAAAGCAAGAATTTCTGTCATTAAATAAAGCAAATTTTATTATTCGGAAATAGAGATATTCTAATTCAAAGAACGTATAAGACTAGGGTTGCTAGTTTGGCCTTTTTTTAATTCATAATTTCCAATTTCATACCGAAAATTTCGAAACAATTTTTACCTTAAGGCGGTATTCAAAAAAATATTTTTCCACGCTCAACAACTCAAAATTTTGAGAAACATTTTCAGACTCATTTTTAAAAGTAAAAACAGGGAACTTGGCGGCGTGATTTATAAAGACATTTATAAGGGCCCCATGTTTTTATTTACCGTTCAATTAATTAGAAATTGATTTACAGACAATTATTTTCACAGTACGATCATTTTTTTTTTGTTTCCAGCGCTATCGCTTTGGGAAATTCGGTTCAAAATGTCCACTTTGACAGCATTTTTTGAAATATATTGTGCCTTTATCAACAAATCGAGACAATATGGACATTATAAAGTTTCTGAATAAGAGAACCTGCCAATTGGATGCATTTTAGAGCAAAAATGAATTTACAAATTTGTCTCAAAATAAGCAGTTTGGATTTGAATACACCCTTAAGAAGTTAGATATTGTCTCTCATTAAATAAAACAAAATTTACACCTATTAATTTGTGGTGTGAATTCAAAATTCCGAACTTAAAATAAAGCCAACCTGGCAACCCTCTCCGAAGCTTGCAGAACTCCCCGTTGTAAAACAGCTACTTGACATTAAAACAATATTTCGGTCTTAATAACTGTCCTTTTCATGCAGACAGTCAAACCACTTGATGAATTGAACATCAAATGAAGAAGTCATAACGTTGAATTTTTTTTAAATATTTTATATGTATGTTTTCCGTTAATTTTTGCGGTGTAAATTTATATATATATAAATTTTAAATTGTTCCCTAATTCGAAATGTATGTTGTTTGTGTTATATCACTGTTGATTTTGCATTATTACTTCTTCCGAATAGTGATCTTTCTCTTATTTAATTACATAATTTCTTATAGTAAATAACGTAAAAATATCTATTCGAAAATAGTGATACTGAAACAATAGTAGCATTTTTTCCTTTTCTTAGTTACATACAGCGATTTCCATAACTGCCAATTTTCCGTATTTTGTCTCATAATTTTCCCGTATTGCTAAGTTAGGAAATATATTTAATATAACGTATGTTGTTGTGGTATTTGTTTGATTTCATTTATAAAGTAAAATTTCTTGTTAAAAATATGTTTATTTCAATTGAAGAAAATGCGGAAGGTAAGCAGCTATGTATTTTGGTACTTTTTTTGAAATTTCCTAGGAGTACGGCGCTACTATTTCTGATAACCTATCATTAATATTTTTGCTTCTGATTAAATATCGTTGGGCGATAATTCTCAAAATTTGTAATATTTTTCTGTGGTTAAATAAAATGAAAAATCCTGTTCGAAAATTTTGGTAGAACTGCACGTAGACTGCTTATAGTGACTTAATTGCATAACAGTGAACAGAGCTTCCAATTGGTCCGCTTTTTTAATATCAGTATCTCCCAAGAAAAATTTTATTGATACGTTTTTACAATATTTTCAACAGAAATAACTTTCAGTGTAGGTTTTTACAAGATAAGCAATAAAAATCAGGTAAAAAGATTTCTGATTAAAAGAAGTGGTACTTAGAAACGGACCATTTGTGAACCTTGGATAAATAAAAATAATTGATTTTATTTTACCATAATTATTTCATAAATAAATCTTATTGTTTGAACTATGTAATACCATCATATTTTTTTTTAAATATTTTCAACAGAAATAACTTTCAGTGTAAGTTTCTACAAAATAAGCAATAAAAATCAGGTAAGAAGATTTCTGATTGAAAGAAGTGGTACTTAGAAACGGACCATTTGTGAATCTTGGATAAATAAAAATAATTGATTTTGTTTCACCATAATTATTTCATAAATAAATCTTATTGTTTGAACTATGTAATACCATCATATTTTTTTATAAAAAAAACTTTTCTTTAAGCCACTACACGCTGTACGTTAGAGTTCGTACGCCATTACCTCAATATTTTAATAGAAACTTTTGCCTTATTTAAATGCAGAACAGTTTTACAAATCCAGCAATTACATGAGGTGTCTGCAATTTCTGCTATTTAAATATTAAATAGAAAAATTACATCAAAAAATTGGGGCAAAAGCGTACGCAACCTTCTATTTATTTATCTATACGCGAAATATATATAAATCTAATTTTGTTCGGGTAAGCTTTTTAAAGAAAAACATTCCGTCCGCTGTATATTTAAAAACTGCATAAACTTGATGAAATGAACCAAAAAATAACTATATATGAATCAGAAAATAAGTTATTTGCTTTTCATCAATTATTTATAAATCTAAAGCTTCAAAGACCTTTTCATATTGTTTAAAGGAAAGCGAAATATTTTATCTTTAAATTTATTTCTCCAAATGTTTGCTTGAGTTGCATTCCATCAACGTCTAAAAACACACACACTCAATCTGGATCAAGCTCTCTAAGGATTTTTGGAGCGGGAGTGGTTCCTTTTTTCATTCATTGCAATCGTCCATTTTTGATCGAAAAGGAATTCCTTAGGGAAATCGTAGGTCACGGGAGGCACTTTTTATTCCCCAAGAAAAAAAAAGTTGAAATCTCAACTACCCCCTCAGGGAAAGAGAGTATTTGACATCATAAATCTTTGCTGACCGTAAAGTAAAAAAAGTAACATTTCTTCAATAAAATAAAGCGTGAAATAAGTTTAAGCATACATGTAAATTTTATCTTAAAAATAGTTTATTTTTAATTCATCATCACAATACTTTTTAGTAACTAAGATAGTTTTTGTTAGATAATTACGTTGGAGATTTGATGTTTGAATTTGTTAATTACTTTTAAACTATGCGCATTACATACTTGACGTCTTTAAATTGGCGATTTAGTCAGATTTTGATGATAGAACTTGATTTATTTTGAATTCTATGGTATTATATTTATTTAGCACTCTATAATATTCTGCTGCGTTGCGCGAATTGGTATGGAATGTTTCTTTTTTAACCCTTTAAGCGTCGCAACCTGGTTTTTCCGTCTTTAGAAAGAAACACGAAAATCGTCGAAGCCGGGTTTTCCTGCCACAACTTTTTGCTTTCAAAAGAGGCCCAGGCGGGTTTTTCCACACTCCAAATACGTCTCGTAAATCGGTCAAGCCGTGTTTTTTCTCCATATCTTTCCCCCCCGAGCAGAAGACATGTTGACAATGGAGGCGGGTAAAGGCGTAGGGTACTTGTCACTTTGCTTGTACACTAAAGGATTAAATATTTATCTCAGATTATTATCATTATTTTTTACATTTGAACTCATACTATATAGCCCATTTTGGCTGCTTAATATCTATTTTGAGCAGCTTCTCTTGAAATAGATAGTCAATGTGGCTGTTTTGCGCATTTTATCTTATTTATTACGGTATTTATTATTATTTTTATACAATAATTACTATTGTTTTCGGTATAATTTTCGAAAAGGGGTCAACTAGGACGTATATGTCCCGATTCGTTGTAAGAAGTCTACTCTTAGAATTTCCGGTTTGAATTCTGAATTTCTGAATTAAGTTAAAAGCCGTACTGGCAACACTGTTTTTATTATGGGCCAGAACTGGCTACAATTTTTATATTCAATCGTACACAATTTACAAAAAACTCCTTGTGGTACATTTCTCTGAAAATAACCTAGTATATGTGTATGGCAGAGATTATTTTTCGCAAAGTTGTACAAATAGAATTTTAATAATAGTCCACTAGGACGTATGTATCCCAATCCGTAATCAAAAGGTTAATTGATCATATTCCAGTTAGCCTGAAGCTGCATAGGCTCTATCTGAGCCTGAAAACTATCAGGCAGTTTAGAAAACAGTGAATGATTTTCCAATTACATTGGGTCTTTGTAAACTGCCTAGTCTAGTTCCAAAGAGCTAGAATTCTCAATTAGCCTACCACATACATTCAGCTTCAAAGAGAAATGTAGTGAATAATTCCAAATTTTCAAATGAAATCACACAAATAGAAAATGTAACAATTGGAAATAATCATAATTATCGCGAAATTCTTAATTAACTCTCCACATAACATTCGAAAATAAAAAGAGCATCACGAGTTCTTTAAATTATTGATTTCACAAACAAAGCTCCCTCTAGAACAAACATGGTGTTTCTGAAAGTACAAACAGACTTTTGACGTTTAAAATAATTCTAACCGCAAACTTTCTACATTTAGCAAATTGATAGATACCTTACATGATAAAATCTCCTCTCCACCCCTTTTCAAGAACATAATGTTTGTTTTTCCTGAGAACTTTAATTAAAGTAATACCCTTTTCCCCTCATGTCGCACTTAATTAAGTTGAAACAGCATTTTGCTTCATCTTTCACTCCTTGTTGGTTGCAGTGAGTTTTAATTTCGGTTAAAATATTCTTGGAGTGCTACCTGCTTAGCCTCCGTCGATTATTAATGGTGATCATTACGCCATCTGGAATGAAAAATGTTTATTGAAGTATCACTCTCTTTAGCGATACTGGTCCTTTGCCTCTCTCTCTCTCTGAATTTTCAGCTGGAAGTAATTGGGAGGAAAAGGAGATACGCATTAAAAATAAAAATATAATCGTAGTTTTGAAAATTATTAGAGGACATATTTGGTTCATGCATGCTTCCATTGAAGTAAAAGGAATTGTGAGTGCCAATGTAACTAATTAAATTATATCAAATATAAAATTCGAAACAACATATCGAAGCAACTTCTGTGAATCGTGATTGCAAACATAAGTTAGTGTCTAAGGAGTCAATTCATAAAGATTGCTTTATAAGGATTACTTTCAAGTGTAATTTCTTTCAAATTTAGTTTACTGACATTTTGTAAGTCCTTCTGTATGATTTATATTAACAGCTTTTCACTTTTATTCAAGATGCTCCAGATAGGCAAAATCTTACATTAATTGCTCTAGAAACTGCTATTGTCTGGAATATTTCAATTAATAAATATATTTTACATTTTTGCCATTTCTGAAGTTATAATAGAGTATTAGTGCTTTCATCTATCAGTAAGCTTACAATTTACATAACATGTAACCACCTTTGATTAAATGGTCAACTTTGTTACTTTTAATGGAGTTTTTACTAAAATACAATTGTATATACTAAAATATTATTCGATTTCCTTAAACAGGTATAATATTTCTAGCGAAAGTGTAAATTATTATTTTCGATTGTTGAATCGGTATTTCTGTAAAATATATATAAAACTGTAATTATGGAAAATTCACAAATTTAAATGCAAATTTTTAACATCAGATAAAATGTATACATTTAATAGATGTATAAACTGTATAAGATGTACTACATACATATTTTAATATGTATGTAGGCAAAAACGTAAGTAAGTATGCATACAAGTATAAAAGTAATGCATACAAGTATAAAAGTCAAATTTCTACGCCTTTTAAAATCATATAAATATGTAATGAACCAAAAGTAGCATTTAATAAATTCTGTGTTGCGTTTATTTAGCATCTTGAATTGCAGTGGGAAAAATAAACTTAATTTTTTTTCTTCACGTGCCACAATGGAACCATAATTTTGGAATAAAGCTTTGCTTTTATAGTGATCGTGAAAAAAAGCTCTTACTTATTTGCAAATAAAGTTCGTAAATCCTGGTGTTATTCAATCATTTCAACATTTGAGCAACAGGAGCACTCTGTACTACATGTATGTAGTACATGTATGTAGGGAACATGTAGTACAGATTTTATTTCATTTTTATTTTTTTAATTTCTGGATCAAATATATTTAATTGAGATAAAAAAGAGTAGAAAACTGCAGACATATTAAGTATGAGAATAAGTATGAAAACAAAAGTCATTAAAGTATGGATACATATACTTAACTAAATGTTTGCCTCTCTTTCGCGTATATAAAATTAGTTAAAAAGCTTTAGTTTTTATTTCATTTTGTTAAAATATAAATATGACATACATTTTTAACCTTTTACTGTTAAGGATACCCATCTAGACAATTACAATGAGTGTAAAATCTTTAAGGGTAGCAAAAAAAAAATAAAAAAAATTGATAAATTTAAAACGAGATAGTTGAAATAAAAATTTAATGTTGATCACAAGGTTGAAATACTAATATGAAAGTCAACAAAATGTATCTGTGAGCTTTTCATTCCGAAATAATAATAATTATGCAAAAAAAAAAAAACGCGATTTTCGCATGTGTAAAAACTTTAAGGACGCTGCTATTTTTTATAAAAAGTTTGTGAATAACTATTATTGATTTGCATGTTAAAAACTCTTGTGTATATTGAGTTTTGTGACGTTTTCTATTAAGATTTTAAAATCTTTTTATAATAATGCCAAAAGCAAGGTCACTGACTAAATATGACAAGGGTGCTGTTGAATCTTTTGCATTGTCAAGAATGAGGTGTCGATCAATTGGAAAACACATAAGAATATCTAAAATCGTTATCAACAATTTTGTAAGTTTTAAAAACGAGTATGACAAAAAGAAAACCCTGGAGGCAGACTAAAAGTTTTGTAAAAAATAGATGAAAAGAAGATTTTAAAGTTAGCATCAAATGCAAAACACTCAACTGAAGGTTTTTTACATATGATTGGGTTCAAAGTTTGCAAGATAACGATATTTAATACAATTACTCGATCTGGAAATTTCCAATACACACCAAAATACGCTTAACCCTTTCGCGGGCGGTGTCCACAAAAAAGGACACCTAATTTTAATTCCAAAACTGACAAACGGTACCAAGAATATTTAATTAAATTTTCCCTTTTACAAACAACAGAAAAACAAGCGAGTTTTTATTTTGTAATAAATTCTTTTGTAAATTCTAGTGTCAGTCGATAATTTCATCATTTTAAAAACAGACTTACTCCGCGCCGGAAAGGGTTAACTGACTCGACACAAAATCCACTGCTTACAGTTTTCAATATGAGTGATGACTCGTCGGACGACAAATGGCTGCAGGTTACTTTCTCCGATGAAACAAAATAGAACTTCGACTGTCCTGATGGCTGGAAGAATTATTGGCATGATTTGTGAAAAAAAAAAAAACAATTTTTCTCAAAGCGTCTATTAGGTGGTTGATCCATTAAGACAGGACTGTCCAACCTGGCGCCCGCTAATCACCAGAAAATTCTTACAGAAACATTTTCCTTACATATTCGGAGATTGAATAAGGCAAATATTTCTATAAGAATTTTCTGGTGAATAGCGGACGCCAGGTTGGACAGCGCTGCATTAAGACATGGGGCTGCTTTTCGTTAACGGCGTGGGGACACCTGCATTTCTTTTAGGGAAAGATGATTCAATGGCTTATCTAAAATCTCTTTCTAGCCATCTTTGATACATTGCTATACTTTTGGAAGCGGAAAAGTGGATTTATCAGCAAGATGTTGCGCCTATCCATACAAACAGTAAAACAAAACTCTGGTTCCAAAAGAGAAATATCGGAGTTTTGCAATGCCCACTCAGAAGTCCTGATCTAATCCCTATCATGAACTCGTTTTAGAATTTTGTGAGACGATTTTACAAAAATGGAAGGTATTTTCTCTCAGATTCAGAACTCAGATCTATGATTTAAAATGAATGGTACAAAACCACTGCCGAATTGTGTCAAAAATTAATTATCTGCATGAAAGATAGAATATTTGTGGTCATTAAAAACAATGGCTGCTGCACAACGTATTAAGTATTTGTTTCTTCATTACTGTATTGTTTTTATTTTCCTGCCCTTACGCTTTTTATACTGACAGAAATAGTGTATATGTGTATAATTATTTTATTTTCATAATAAAATACTTATAGATATTTTTTAAAACTTTTATAAGCTTTTCGACTTTATGATACACATTATAGTAAACACTTTTAGATCTGATTTGAAATTTATCAAAAGTGTATTAATATTTTATGCTGTCTTTAAAGTTTTTACACGCACTGTAATGTAATATTTTTTGGCGCTGTTCTTGTATGTCAAGGAAAAACTATACAAGATCATCAGAAAAAATTGGGTACAGTTCCAAAAATCATAAATCCAAAAGAAATTGAGTAAACGCAATAATTTTTTTTTTGCAAAAAACTCGGCGATTCTCCGCTGGAACTCTCTTGCAATAGTGACGAGCAATAGTATACGATGCGCATAAATGATGCTCTGTGAATGTATCATAGTTGTGTCCAACGATTTTCTATGACTGTATATTTTCTTTCTTATTTTCCATATTATCTAAATTTTCATTTTTGTCATTACTTATTATATATCAATAATTCATTTACATTTTGGAAATTCTGTAGAGATCATCGAAGGAGGTTAGACATAGAGCCCTGCATCGGGTCGAATTACCCGCTTTTACCCGCACCCGATCCGACCCGGGTCGTGTTCGCTCTATATTTTTTGGTTGCGGTTCGGGTTCAGATCGGGTTGACTTCTACGTTTTTGCTGCGGGTCGGGTTCTGGGTTGGATTTCGACACTTGCGGGTCGGATTATGGTTGACACGTTTTATTCAAAAGAACGCCCACAATATTTTTTCAGGTTAAAAATACATATACAATAAGACCACCATAAGGGACACTCCCCAAAAGTGGACACATCTATTTGGCAAAAATTTTTTTTAATCCCTGACACATATATATTTCTATGTTTATACCTTGGAATAGTGGACACCTCCAAATCTACGCACACGTAGCATGTGCATGTCTGCATAAACTATCAGAAATACGATACATATGTTTTTGTGTATATCATAAATGAAATGTTGGTAATGTTTTTCCTATTTTGAGAACAGAAAAAAATGGTTCTTAACTTCAACATAAAGAAAGAATAATCTATGATTTACATTTGTTAAATACATTTTTTTTTCACGTAGTAGATTGAACATATACTCATTCATATTCAAATACATATTTATTTTTATCTGAAACATAGTTCTGTTCAAACTTTTTTGAAAATCCCAAAAATCCGAGTTGTAAAAAACCTAAATATGACCCGGAAGAATTAAACTAGGGTGAACCTGACAATCAGAAAAAAAAAAATTAGAGTCATCCCGACACACACTCACACGCAAAAAAACGAATCAACACCACCCGATGCAGGACTCTATTCAACGATCTCGAGATGTCCGCTATTCAGAGGTTTCACTATATTCGGATATTAAAGAATATAGATTTGTTAATTTTTCTTTATGAAATATCAAATTGGTATTAAAGATATAATTGTACATTACTTTTCATAAGAGCATTAAAACATGATTCATTGTCTTTCATTGAGGGTTCGGGTTGGGTTGCGTGTTGCCAAAAAATAGTTTTGCGGGTTCGGGTAGAGGACTTTTTTTTTGTCGGGTTCGGGTTGGTTTGCGGGTTGACTTCAAATGGAATTTGCGGGTTCGAGTCGGGTATAATCGGACCCGTGCAGGACTCTAGTTCGACACTAAAAGGATACTTGCACCGCTCATTGATTTTGCGCATCGTATAAAGCGCACGGCTGCGAATGAGCTACATCTAATAAATCTTGGGAAATTGCCGAGTATTTCAAAAGAAAATTATTTCATTTTCTAATTACGTTTGCAGGAATCCCAAATTGTCCGCCAACTGTATACCAATAATTTTTAACAGAAAATTTCATTGTAGGTCTCTACAACATTTCCGCAAAAACTTACCTCCGAAGGTGGTTTCTGCAAAATTTGCAAGAAAAATCTAAAAATAAAATTTTTCTAAGAAAATACCGGTATTCATAAAGGGGACCATTTGGAAGCCCTGCGTTTGGAGTTATGCTTTCTTTTTAATGTCTCCAACCTGTCCGTATGGACCAAAGCCATTAAATAATAAGCCCAGTCAGATAAATGGGAAACTTTTTGCAAGTTGAAAATAGCGCCATCTAGCGGTTGGGAGTGCTGCATTCGGCACCAAGAATATTTTAATAAAATTTTGCTTCTAAAATTAAAGCTTAAAATAAGGAGTTCATATTTTCTAAGAAAGTCGTTTGTAAATTCCGGTGTCAGTCAGTAATTTCACATTTTACGAACATAGTTTGTCTGTGCCGGAAAGGGTGATGTAAATGTCCATCACTTTTTATTTAACTTTTAATAAATAAATCAACTTCTTCGCCACCACTATATTTATATAGAAATATTAATCCAGTAAATTTCCACCATTTTTTTTTTCATTATAGTTTTAGCTTTAATGTAACGGATCCCAATAATTAGCAAGCTTTTAAAGGAACTGCAAAAACAAAACATTGATAAAAATCGTATAAGATATCGATATAAATAAATCGTATCTTTTCTCTGCGACCCACTTCTGTTTTGTCCTCTTTCCGCAGCAGAGGTTTGGCGCTAGTGTGTCGCTAACAAATTTAACACTATCTGACTGGGCTTATTATTTAATGGCTTTGGTATGGACGTATATAACAGTGCAAACACTACCCAACTGAATGATTTGAAATTTGATATATGTAATCGTTACAGAATTTTGTCGAGTCATTTGAAATTATATGAAATTCGAATCAAAACTTAAAAAGATATTCATAAACGTTTTCTTCATTCTATTAAATCCTATCATACGTAATCTATATAATAATACAAACGCACGTCGTGTGACTGAGGAAAACAAATACGGTCTAGCCACACCTTTTTCAATATGCCAAGAGGCCATTTTTATTCAAAATAATTTTTTCGAATAAAATTGCATAAAAGTTTCATTTTTAGAAAGATCGTTCAAAAAAATTGTTTACATGAGAGATGAGTTACATTAAAAAATGTACAGATTCTGAGATAACTTCAGTGAAAATTGGGTTAACAGCCGAATATCTCAATCCATTAAAGTAAATAAACAAAACATTCATTCATCGTGAGCCATAGAAATATTAAACTATGGAGGTAATATTCGCAAAGCAAGATCTCCACGGTGAATTTTAGCAGCGCTGCCTGGTGTCGAAAAAAAATCGCATTTTTAAACGTGGCATACGTAATAATAATTAAAAAAAAAAAGACATCCTCATTTCGTTCATAGCAGTCGATGTAATTTATTTCACTGAAATAATAATGATAATTTTTTTACATTGTAAAACTAGTTACAGAACGAAACGAACTTACTCGTTTGTCACGTTTGATGTACAATTTTCCAACTTGTTAATGTTTAATTCTGATAATATATATATATATATATTATCTGCATCCACTGCGCGCAAGACTGTAGTAAACCTATTGGTTCTAGAAGCCCAAATAATATTTATAATGATGTAAAACTTATGTACCTTCTATGTATACTTCATTTTTAAGCAATTAGATTTAATTTTAAATTATAAAATAAAATTTAAAAAACTTTAAAAAAATGTCGAAATAATGTTAATTTTAAATAACCAAAATGTTGCGAGTAATGGATGCAAGTCAAAAACATTTAAAATTAAACATTTAAAAAAAAGTAAAATGTCAGTTATGGATTATTGAAATAATTATGATACATAGAACATATATTTTGCTGTCAGTAGTAAACATTTTATGCATTTGTGGCTATAGTGAATAAGATATAAAATTATATATAACATATGATGTTAATTTGTATTTTTAATGAAAAAGTAAGACCTCCCGAGACCCCTCAAATACGGCAAAAAATTCTATTAAAAAATTGTGGTAAATCGTATCTACCCTGATAGTGCTACTCCTTATAATTTTTTAAACCTTTAATGCCTAGACTAGAGTAGCAAATTTGTAACACTCTTTATTTAACTTTTAATAAATAAATCAAGCTCTTTTCAACCACTATATTTATATCAAAATGTTAATCCTGTAAAAATCACATAAATATGCTATTAAATAAAGCCAAAAATATATATCTAAAAATTTCTGGTGTGCAATCCTTGATATAAGTTTTAAAAAAAAAATCATGCATTGAAGGCTTAACGGTTAGACACCAGAAATTTTAAGATATATTTTTAACTTTATCTAGTAGCATATTTATGTGATTTTTACAGTATTAATATTTTGATATAAATATAGTGGTTGCGAAGAGCTCTTTTTTTTTATTTATTAGAAGTTAAATAAAAAGTGTTGCAAATTTGCTACCCTAGGCATTTAAGGGTTAATAATTCTTTTTAAATTATTGTTTCAGTTAAATTTGTATCACCTGGCATTTGTCGCCAACACATACAACTTATAAGCATGTTAGAAATGTTTGAACACATTTAATGACAGAGAACTAGATGTATTACAATCAGCATAGCATTTATTACGATAATTAAAAAGTACGATATGCAAAGCATTTTTTAAATGTACGAGTAAAAAGTTTTTATTACGTTAACTAAAAAGTGCGATATGCGAAGCATTTTTTAAATGTACGAGCAAAAAGTATTTATTACGTTAATTAAAAAGTGCGATATGCAAAGCATATTTTAAATGCACGAGCAATATATATATATATATATATATATATATATATATATAATGTAACAAAATTCCTTATAATGGGCTATATAATTGGGTATACACGCTTTTTTCTCATTATAATTACATCTGCATTTGAATCTTCAAATATATTTAAATAATAATATAAATCATCTATTCTGCTGAGGAAAATCGATCAAACAATTCCCTAAGAGTATTCATGTTGAAAATTAAATGGAAACTTCCCACAATACCAGAGCATCAATTAAGGAACCTCATGTGATAGCAGACTATGCAGCACGCTTCTGACAACAGAAATCCAATTCGAAATTAAGAGTACCTATCATCAGTCTCTAAGTACCCTCCTGGGGCAGGAATCTTTATTCGTATTCTGGAGAATAGGCCCTCATGATTGATTACCCGGAGGTCCTGAAATTTCGCTTCGTATTATCACTGATGGTAAAGGATATGGACTGAATAACAGATATGAGATATATCTTCATCTATATGTTGGGAGAATGTTATTGTTAGGATAAAAGCAGGCAATAGCACATATAAAATAAACGATTTAGCGTAATTAACACCTTAGGGTAAATAACAGTCGCGTGAATATCTATTATCAATCTTTAATCTCATTAAGTGATTTTAAAAGAAAATATTTGTCATTGCATTTAGATTTCTCTACAGAAGTACAGTTACTGACACACGTGAAGAAACGTAATTTTATTCATTTTATACTATAATTTTTTATTTATTTTTTTTATCTTATAATGTAGTTTTTCATTTTGCAGAGGTCGTTCATTGATTAGAATTTTTAATTTCAATATAAAAATGATTTAAAATGTTCTGTTAAGCAGAATTTGTTTTTCCAAGAGATACGAACAAAAAGCAATATAACGAGAAGCGATATAATGAGAGGGTGACGCTGTATATGATTTTCATTTTCAATGCGATAATATCTGGATATGAATATTGAAATATATTTCATTTATAATATAAATAATTTAAATAGCCAGGGGAAATGTATCAACAAATCCATCTGTGTATTCATGTTGAAAATTAAACAGAAACGTCCCACAATATCAGTGCTTGAATTAAGGAGACTCATACTGTAGCAGACTATGTAATACACTTATCACAACAGAAATACAACTGAAATATTAAAGATGGGCGTTTACACCGTTGACAAATATACAGATTAAAAATATAAACAGTACATAGTTGTACATGTACGTTGCTGAAAGAGTGTAAAATGGAAACATTAAAACTTAGTTAAACGTTAAATTATTCCAAAAGTTTCGGCAAAAATTTTACAACCATCATCATGGACATCAAAAAACTACCCTGGTGAGCTTATAGCTTGGGAGACAAATGCATAATAGTAGGGAAAATGAAGGGAAAACCAAGAATGTCAAAAGGGGAAAAACACATAATAAGCTGGAGCCATCATTGACGTTGTAATAGGAAGAATGAAGATTATTTATGACATATAAAAATGATATGAGAGATTATGAAACATAATAATAGCATTTATTAATTTTTATATCTCATAAATAATCTTGATTTTTCACATTACAACGTCACTGATGAGTCTAGCAATGTATCCCCCCCCCCTTTTTTTTCATTCTTGGTTTTCCCTTCACATTCCCTACCATTTTTCTCATTTCTCTCTCAAGTCATACACTCACCACTTTAGTCCTTTGATGCCCCTGATGATGGCTATAGAAATTCATCCGAAACTGTTGGAATAATTTAACTGTTAACTTTTCCATTTTACACTGCTTTAGCAAAGTATAAGTACAATTATGTGCTGTTTATATTTGCAACAGAAGTGCAATTTGAAATGAAGTGTAGCTATCATGAGTTTGTAAGTACCCTCCCAAAGAAAGAATCTGTATTTGTATTCCAATCACTGGCAGCTCCTGACGGGCTTTATTAAGATATATTTGTCTTATTTAATGATAGAAATTTCTACCATTAAAACAGAGAAAACATTACTTTAAAAATATAATGCTAAGAAAGAAAATAATTTTTCAGCCATGCATTTAATGCCTCAAAAAAGAACCAGTCACAAAACGCCACTGACTGCAATGAAAAGGCCGTCATGATTTAATACATGGGGGAACAGATTTTTTTCTTCGCATTATCACTTATAGATATGTATGTGGACTGAATAAAAGATAATGGATATCAGTGGCAATTCCTGATAACCAATCTAAGCAATCTCTTTCCCACTTTTCTGTGTACTTTTCATATTTTTTTTTAATTGGGCGGAACAGTGCAATCTTTTTCCCATCTCACCGTATAGTTGTATAGTTTTCATCAACTTATTTAATGGTAATAGTGTATGCAGCCACCACCCCCTGATTATTAGGCCCGAGCTCTGACACAAAAATGTCGGCTGTCGCAGGGGGATTTTCTTTTAGCGTTTGTATGGTCCTTTGAAATTTAATAGCAATAAATTCTAAAAGTTTTCTCCTCCGTATTTTTCTGAGATTCAATAAGTCAAAATTTTTTTTAGAAAACACTGGTGTCCATAACAACGCTTAACCAGCCCCACCTACAACAGCCGCCATTTTCGCGTCAGTGCTCAGGCCCAGTACTCAGGGGCCTGAGCAACTTTAACCCCTTGAAGGGCACCGGTATATTATATATACCACTTAATTTTAATCCCAAAATGCCACAACGACACCAGAATTTTGTAATAAAATTTTGAATTTATAAGTTACATGAGGAAAAGCGTTTACATATTTTAAAATAAATTCGTTCGTGAATCGTGGTGTCTATCAATCATTTCAATATTTTAGCTACAAAAGTGCTTTTCGCCTGAAGGGGTTAAGGGTCTTTCGAGCTGTCAACAGCTTTACGGTTAGTCTATAGGTGAATAGTATTGCCAATAGTTGGATCCATTTGAGAAACAGTTTAATTGTGGTTATGAAACTATTTAATGAATTTAAAGAAATAACATTAATAAAAAAATTATAGAGCAAAAACATTAAAACTAGTATAAGTTATTAAGAGTAATAATAGGTTTAAAAAGTTAAATATAAAGAGTGATAAATAAAATAAAAGTTAAGTTTAACCTTTTGACAACGGGATTGGTACCATCTATGTCCCAACGACCATTTTTTATTATATTCGTACCCCTTTTTGAAAGCTATTCTCTGGCGTATATACTATGATATTTTAAAGATATATCGACCACAAAGAAATTTATTTGTAAATTGTGGCACGAATCAATATAAAAATAGTCGCCATACCAGACCCGTAATTATAGAAGTTAAAAAGTAATAAGAATTATAAACAGGATTTTTTTTAATTGTAAAAACTTTCTAAAAAACATATATGAAAGAATTGCAAAAAATGCTGATGGGAAATAAGCAAGCCTAGTTTGAATAAAAGGTGAATACATTTTTATAAATAAAAGCCTTACATTTCAAATTAAATAAAAGAAAATGATATGCATCTAGAACATTAACTGCTAGAATCGATCTCTGTAATTGCATGATTAAATTTTCATATCGAAAACTTAATTATGTGTGGAGTTTTCAATATTCCATTTTAGGGTCACTTTTACATATATTTTGTCAGTTTAAAAGGTACCTGATTCCTAAGCTATCATGATTGATTAGCGGAGGACCAGACACTGCTCTTGTTATTACCACTCTTGGAAATGGGTATGGAGTAAATACCAGATAGGGGATTTCATTCGTTTGCTGAAATAATACTATTGTTAGCATAAACGCACACAATAACGATAAAGTCCAATTTACACATCAGTGTAAGTATTTGCTGTACGAATATTCATTCTCAATTTTTAATCTCATTAGGTTATTTTCTAGAAAATATCTTTTATTGTATATATATTATTTTTAAATAAAAATGTATCTTCTTATCGATATATTTATTAAGAATTATATCTGGTTTGTTATTTATCAAGTAAAAGCATGCATTTTATATTTTCTTAGAGTTGATCCCGTGATTTGCGTTTTTGATTCCAATGAATCGCAAAATTACGACTGAAAGGAATAAGGTCAAAGAATGTAATGATTTTAATTATATATATATATATATATATATATATAACAATGCACACTGTAAAAGGGAAGAGCTGTTATACATTATTTCTTTTCCAATTATGATTATCTGGATTTGTATTTTCAAATATTTTTAACTCTCCGCTACCAGACGGGTCCAATGAACCCGAATGGTACATTCAAAATGACTATTTGAACCAGAATTTATTTCATAAAATAAGTTAAGACAACTAAATAACTAACCATAACCACAACCACACCACTAAATAACTAATAATCACCACAGTTAACTAAAGTAAATAAATAAGTTAAATAGTTTTAAATAAACATTCTGGGGTGAAATGTTTTTATCAAGGTTGAGTAAAATTTCGGAGAGTTTTAATTGTAATAATAACAACAGCTAACTGAAGCAAATAAATAAGTTAAATAGTTTTAACCCTTTCCGGCACGGTGGTCCCACGCCGGGCACACCTAATTTTAATTCCAAACTTGCATTCTTCACCAAGAATATTTTATTGAAATTTTGCTCCTATAATGAAAGCTTAACATAATGATTTCTTATTTTCTAAAAAAGTCGTTTGTAAATTCCGGTGTCAGTCAGCAGTTTCGCATTTTACGAACAGAATTTGTCTGTGCCGGAAATGGTTAAATAAAAACTCTGGTGTGAATGTTTTTATCAAGGTTGAGTAAAATTCACGGTAGTTATAATTCTAATAATAAACACAACTAGCTAAAGTAAATAAATAAGTTAAATAGTTTTAAATAAAAATTCTGGTGTGAAATGTTTTTATCAAGGTTGAGCAAAATTTAAAACACACCACAGCGAGCATAACCACACCCACACGACTATATAACTAATAATAACCACAGTTAACTAAAATAAATAAATAAGTTAAATAGTTTTAAATAAAAATTTTGGTGTGAAATGTTTTTAATCAAGCTTGGGTAAAATTTCCGGTAGTTCTAGGGTTAACTTCTAGCATAATCACTCCGCTGGGAAAAATATATCAACAATTCCATCACAGTCTTCATATTAAAAATAAAACGGGAACTTCCAATGATACCAGTGCTTCATCAATTAATGAAAATCATGCGATAACAGAGTATGGAATACACTTGCAACAACATCAATGCAATTTGAAATCACGACTACCTATCATCAGTCGCTAAGTACCCTCCTGAAGCAGGAATCTTTATTTGTACTCTACAGTGAATAGTCTATCACGTTTGATTACACGGAGGCATAGAAATTTCTATCCGCATTATCACTCATGGGATTGGGTATGGACTGAATAACAGATAGGGGTTATATCTTCATTTGTATGTTAGTAGAGTACTGTTGTTAGGATAAGTGCACGCAATGGCACAATTGAAATAAACGATTTAGACTAATATACACCTCAGCGTAAATACCTGCTGCCAGAATATTAATTCTCAACCTCTAATCTCATTGTGAGTTTTAACACGTTCACTGCCGGATTAAAATTAACGGAATTTTATTTTAGTTAGTAAGTTCGAACTCATACCGGAAAATACTAATAGCAATATTTTCTTTATTTAATTACAGACATTTCGTGATTACATGTAATAGAATTTCTTCTTTCGAAAATTCCGGATTTTAGATTGAAAAAACACGAGTATACTCGTGGTTGGCAGCGAATGGGTTAAAGAAAATATTTTGTATTGTATTTTGAAATTCCTATTATTGTCATTCATGGATATATTCACTTATTGACACATATGATGAAAAATAGTTTTATCTATCTTATTATCTGTTATTTTACTAGAAATTATTTACTGACTACCACATTTGCTTTTAATACAAAATTTAATTAAAAAGTGCGGTTAAGACAAAACTTTTTTTGAGAAGTGATAATAAAGAACAATGTAACGAGGCGCGATATAAAGATATACTGCTGCATGTAATTTCTTTTATCATTCCTGTTATATCTGGATATGGATTTGAAATTTATTTAAATTATTTAGACATTTATATCATAAGGGATTTAGACTCCTAAGACAAATTTATCAACATTTCCATCACACTATCTATGTTGAAAATTAAACGGAAACTTCCCAAAGTACCATTGCATGAATTAAGAAGACCCATGCTATAGAATATTATTCAATACACTTGTAACAACAGAAAAACAATTCGAAATTAATAGTACTTATTGTGAGTCTTTAAGAACTCTTAAGAGTCAGTAATCTTTATTCGTATTCTAGGGAATAAGCTATCATGATTAATTGCATGATTAATTCCCGATGTCCTAAAATATCAATTCGTATTAAAAAACTCATGGACTGATGAATAATAGAAAGGACGTATAACATCATTTGTATGTTGGGAGAACACATTATTGTTAGGAGAAGTGCATACTACAGCATATTTAAAATAAAAGACAAAGCCTAATTTACACCTTAACCCATTCACTGCCAACCACGTGCTTTCTCAATCTAAAATTACGAATTCGTAACGGAAATTTCGAAAGAAGAATTTTTATTTTATGTAATCACGAAATGTCTCTAATGAAATAAAGTAAATATTGCTATAAGTATTTTATGGTATGAATTCAAACTTTCTAAATAAAATAAAATTCCGGTAATTTTAACCCAGCTGTGAACGTGTTAACGTGAATAGCTGCTAACGGTGCTCTTTGAAATATTTTTTTGACTTATGTCGTTTTTGGACCTTCTTTTCACATCATAAAATGAAATTGTTTGACAAAATCTATTTCTACAACGAAAAAAAATAATTTCACGGTACTTTTAAAAAACAGTAATAAAAAACTTTCAAACCTTTTCAGAATTTTATTTTTTTTACCTAATTAGTTTTGCTAATATCAAGTGTGTCATAAAGTCGTTAAAACTTTAAAAAAAAAAAAAAAATCAAACTATGCTAAAAAATTACGGTTTGCAGGAATGGGATTAGAGAAGGATCGGATTTTTTTAATAATAAAAAAATTGTGGTTGAAAAAATTACCGATAGATGGCGCAAATCAGGCTGTCAATAAAACACCTCAATGCACATAAATTCTTTTTTCGATGCCAGCAGTATGCTATTAATACCAGATCAAGCGTTGCTGGTTAAGCCTTTTTGCAAGAACCGGGAATCAGCACTCGGCGCATTGCAAAATTTCTTCACTGCAAACGTAGTCAAAATAAGAAAAGGACCCGCTACATGTGCTGGTATACTAAAGTTTTTCAGACTCTTCGAAGAAACAGATCGTTTGCAGGATCGTCCCGAAGTGGAAAATCCTTCTTGACATCTGCTTCATATTATGAATGCCAGCGCCATCTATCGATAATGTTTTAACCACAAATTTTTTGTTAATAAAAAAAATCCGACCTTCTTCTAATTCCATTCCTTCAAATCGCAATCGCACCCGGTATTCACAAGGAGTATTCTTCATAACTTTAGCGATTGATCTTTCTATAAACGCATTAGTTCATGAGGGGTAGAAGATGGAAGTCCTTATCTATTTTAAAATTGTGTGAAAAACAGGATTTTCTTCGCATATACATTTAAAAAACATTTTGTATTCCTTCTATTGCAAAATTCATCCCTAATTCAATTGAATATACGTTTTAGATTATGTTTAAAAAAAATTATACGTCATTTCTTACATATCTGTTGAAGTTTAAGCATTTTAAAAGTAGCAAACTGTAAAAAAACTCGAACTGATAAAAATGAATTTAAAGATTGGAGTTGTGATACATTTAAAGGGAAATGTATGTAGGATAAAGACTTTTTTTCTATAGGTATTTAAAATTATCGGATCTCGACGTAACTTCGCCAGAATATACTGGGGAATATACTACATACTATATAAGCAAAAAGTTAGAAAATTTATATTTACCCTTTTTCACAAATTGAAAGGTGTCTTTAACAGCCGAAAAATTAGTCCAGTTCTCATTAGCTTACTGGAAAAAAGGATTATCTGCATTCTCATGAACATGGTGTAAAAACTGGGCGCGAATGGGCCGATTGCTACCACTAAATTTTTAGTATTATTCGCCTAATAAGAATACCAGACAACTTTTAGCAAAATTTGCTAATAAATAAAATGTAGCAGAAATATACTAATAAAATGTAGGCGATGAATACTAATAAAATTTAGTGGTGGCAATCGGTCCATTCACGCCCATTTTTGTACACCTGCTCGTGAGAAATTCCTTCATGGCGTACATTCAGCGTGCATGAAGGTAATTCATACTTGCCAACCTACCGGATTATTTTAATGAAAAAAAAAATGTACATTGAACCACAAAATTTAACTGATTAAATGTATCTTGTTTGTTTGAGCTAATCATTTGAAATTTACTTGTATCCATTCATTACATAAAATTTCTGCTACAAATGTGTTTATTTAAAAAAGAGTTTTCCACTAAAATCGGGAAATTTTGCAAATATGGTTAACCACTTAACGTTTTTGCTCGAATGCAGAGAATAGGAAATGTTTACTTCATCATTAACATTAACATTGACATTAAAATTAGAATGAAGTTTATTACTATTTCTCGTATAAATTCTGTTACGCAGCTGAAAATGTTTACTGGATAATTATAGCATCCGGCAACTAATATTCTGGAAGAGTAGTAGAGAATATGTTGACAAAATTTATTAATACGCTGTAAAAACTACTTTATTACGGGAAAATTACGGGAAAGTTATCGGTTTCAGGGGTTCTAAGTATAAAAGAACATTTTAGAGAATTGCAAGTAAAGGAGGAAAGTCCATATTATATTTAGTTAAACCTTGAGAAGGATAAGATCTAGATTAAGATACACTCGTGTTTTTTATACAGTGTAGCGATAGAATTAAAATTAGTTTGATATATTTGGTTGGCCTAAAAATTCGCGGCGTTTGGGAAAATTAATTCGCACCGGAAAATTCTATCATTTAATTATTAGACAATGGAACAATGTATTTAGATGTACGGATTACCTAGTTGCATACCAACTGAGCTTCCAGGTTAAAAGTAATTGATTGGTAAATTTAATTCGCTCCGGAAAATTCAATCATTGAATTATTAGACAATGGAACGATGTATTTAAAAGTATGGATTACCTAGTTGCATACCAACTGAGTTTCCAGGTTAAAGGTAATCGACTTGCGAGGCAAAAGTGAACCGTGAGAAAATTAAATAAAAATACTTACAAATGTAATAATGAAATAGTAACGAAAAAAAGAATCTCCGATAGCTAATGTTTCATAATTAACGGCCAGAATTTTCCGGTACGAATTAATTTTCACAAACGGCACGAATTATCTGGACAACCCAATATTTTACTTAAAATACAGAAAGTGATAAACAGCGGTTTTTGTTTTCTTTTTATTTAGGAATCAAATCATTGAGATTTTTTTACTGAAAATCTTATGCTATTTGTTTTAAACAGTTGATTTATGCAAAATTTCTGTAAAAGCATATTGGAACATATGTTCTTTTTATCTAAATTTATTTCTCAAAAGAACTAATCAATAAGTTCATAAGTTATTTAACTAGCCAGATTTCTCTACTTTATAATGCCCCTTTATGTTCAACATTTTATTAGCAAAAAAGGTTAATTTCCACACATTTTTAATTACTGTGCTAATCTACTTATCGATAACAATCAACTTGAAAATTAAACATGCAAATGTAAAATGAATATAATCATTAAAGCAAATCTGACATCTGGCATTTTTTCTCTATCTAAAGCGATCTCTCTCTCTCCTTCAAGGTCACCAGTATAGAAAATGCCATTGCCAGAAGCTAGATGAAATTAGGGAGAAATTAATGCTAACTATTTTTCCCTCGATCGTAACTGAATTAACTAGTTATGACTTCTTCCTTAATTATTATAAAATTTTTAACTAATATGCAAGATAATTTCATAAAGATAGAAAATTGATTGTAATGTTAAATGCAAATAAATTTGGACATTTCTTTGTATTAAGTCATACTCGTTGATTTAGTATGTTAAAGGACTGTAACGAACTTAGTTAAATTTTACTTTTAAAATTTAGATGAATAATTGATTCACCGAGTTACAAACTTACGAGCCGAAAATATTAATCATAGTCGTACTATTTTTTTCAGATTGATTTTCATTAGACTTTGTTGGTTAAAGGATGAATATGTTGTGATAATTATCTCTGATGAAAAAGTTAATCATTATTTGATTAAAAATATTAATTTAAACAAAATAAGCATTAAGTAATACTCCACGGCTATTTTTCAAATTGTTAACTTCTTGGTACATTGGGCCATCCTTTTAACAAATGCAGGAGAATAGTTCTGAAATATAGAATTTTTGTTTATAACCCTCGTTACAAAAGTGTATTACTAGTTACTTTTGAAAAAATATATATATTGTGTTTTTCTAATATAATGCTACCGATAATTCACTGATGTACTAATATCTATTAATTTGTTTTATGTTTAGCTGTTAGTTTTTCGACTTTCGTTTATTACAAATTTTATTCTAATTATTTTTAAAAGTTAGTGCATGCAAAATCTTTTTAGAAGCATGTTACTACAAATGTTCTTTTCTATAACATTTAATTTCGCAAAAGAAATAATTGAGTCCATGCCAGTCTGTAAAATTCCATTGCCATAAAGATACTTGAAATTTTCCAGAAATTAATACTATTTCAGTTCCAGTCATAACCGAATTAAAAAGTTACAGCTTGTTCAATAATTATTATAAATGTTTGTATTATAAATAGTATGCAAAGTAGTTTAAGAAAGGTTGAAAATTGATGATGATGTAAATTGCGTATAGAATTAGTCACTTTTCTACATGAGGTCATATTTAAAACAGGTAATAAGTTACGTAACTATATTTTGTTCAAAGTACGCGGAAAATTTAGTTATATTTGACGATTTTATTTTTTTTAAAATAAATTAATAATTATTTCTCTACATCGAAAAAAAGTAATATTTTTAGTTTCATTTTCTTGAAACAACTTAATTAGAATTTATAAAATATTATTTAGATATTATTTTAAATTATTTCTGATAGCAAATTCAGTATTTTCGTTTGTAAATATATTAATGAAAATTTTTAATTTAAATGCCATAAAATTCTATGATATTTTTTAAATTGTCAGTTTCTAGATAAACTGGGACATCATTTACAATAACTTTATCCAATAAAATAGTTCTGCAATATAAATGACATACGGCTGCGTTTGTTCTTAGGAAAATAATTTATTTTTACTTGATTTAAAATAGGTAAAATTGCACTGTCCTAGGCTTATTAGTACATACGAGCACGAAAGACCGGCTATGCTCTGTCAAAATTAGCTTTGTCTTCAAACATCATGACCCATGACCAAAATGTCCCACTAATCAAATTTTCACGAACATGTGACCAAGCCCAATTGTATTCTCGTGCCCGAAACCCTTAGGATATATAATTTAATCAAAATAGTCTAAGCCGTTTTTAGATAAAATTAGTTTGAACCACAGTCACTAAAAATGACCCACTTATCGGATTTTCTCGAGCATGGGACCTAACCCAATGATTTGTTCGTGTCCAAAAACCGTAGGATACAAAAGTTAGTTCAAATAGTCTGAGCCGTTTTTAAGATAAAAATAACTTGACCCATAATGACCCCTGACCAAAATGACCCACTAATCAAAATTTCTCTCACATGTGACCTAGCACAATAGTCTTTTCGTTCCATAAAGCTGTAGGATACTAAATTTAGTTCAAATCGTCTGAGCCGTTTTTTAAGATAAAAATAGCTTGACCCATAATGACCAAAATGACCAACTAATCGAATTTTTTCGAACATGTGACCTAGTCCAACAGTCTTCACGTGCCCTTAAAACCGTAAGATGCAAAATTTAGTCTAAATAGTCTGAGCCGTTTATTAGATAAAATTAGCTTTACCCACAGTGACCCAAATATGACCCACTAATCGAATTTGCTCGAGCATGCGACCTAGCCCAATGATTTTATAGTGCCCAAAAACCGTAGGATACAAAATTTAGTACAAATCATCTGAGCCGTTTTTAAGATAAAAATAGCTTGACCCACAATTACCCGTAACCAAAATGACCCACTAATCGAAATTTCTGGAACATGTGACTTAGCCCTATAGTCTTCTCGTTCCCTAAAACTGAAGTATAGTAAAGTTAGTTCAAATCCTCTGACCCGTTTTTAAGATAATAATAGCTTGACCAATAATGTCCCAAGACCAAAATGACACACTAATCGCATTTTCTCGAACATGTAATCTTGCCCAAAAGTCTTTTCGTGCCCGAAAACTATAAGATGAAAAATTTAGTTGAAATAGTCTGAGTCGTTTTTTAGACAAAATTAGCTTGACCCTCAATGACCCTCAATGACCCACTAATCGATTTTTTTCGGACATGTGAACTAGTCCAACGATTTTCTCGTACTCAAAACTCGTAGGATACAAAATTTAATCTAAATCGTTAAAGCTGTTTTTTAGATAAAATTAACTTGACCCGCGTTGACCCCAAAAATGACCCACTAATCGAAAGTTCTCGAACATGTGACCCAGCCCAATAGTCTTCTCGTGCCCGAAAATGGTAGGATACAAAATTTAGTCAAAATCGTTTGAACTGTTTTTTAGATACAATTAGCTTGACCCTGACCCATGGTGACCCAAAGTGACCCACTAATCGAATTTTCTCGAACATGTGACCTAACCCAATGGTTTTCCGGGCCCCAAAACGGTAGGATACAAAATTAATTTCGTTAAAATAGTTAGAGCCGTTTTTAAGATAAAATTTGCATATATATATATATATATATATATAAATCCACACACACTCACACAAGATTTGTTCGTAATAGAATATATGATAGCTTGACTTATCCATGTAGGTGATATTTTCTAGCCTATATTTTATGGAACATTTTATATTAAATAGATTATTTTATTTTATATTAGATTCTGTTTTTTTTTAAAGATTTTTTTATGAAGAATAAAATTTTTTAAAATAGATAATGTATGGAAAATGTCAAACAAAGCATATTACCACGTATATTTTTTATTTGAACTTGTTACTTCTTAGAACTAATTGAATAACAGGGAACAAAATCACGTTCCTTTATGATGTAATATGATTGTTTAAAAGAATATTAGCATAAGAAGTTGAATTACATATATTCCAATATATATCTTCAGTTACATATCTCTAAAAATCGATTTAGAAAATTAAACACGAAATGTAAAATTAATTCATTCATTAAGAATAATTTGACTTTTGGTATTTTCTTTTTTATCTAAATCATTTTCCCAGCTTCCAGGCCAGTGATAAGCTGGAAAATACCAGTTGCAGAACCAAATTTAAATTATGGAGAAATTCGAACTATTTTTAAGTCTGTTATATCTGAACTAGCTGAAACTTCTTCCTTAATTATTATAAAAATGTGGCTCGTATATAAATAATGTAATTTCAGAAAGATTGAAAAGATTGTAGAGTTCGTCTTTTCTCTGTATGAAATTATACTTGAAATTTGTAACGAGTTACATAACTTTAACATTGTAAAAGCATGTGGAACTTTCAGATAAATTTGGAAATTTTAGTTTTTAAAATCACATCAGTGATTAATGCACTCAATTGAAATCTTAGAAGCAAAATTTGTAATTTGTAATAACAATGTATTTGAAAGCTATTGAACGCGTGTATTCTGAATTCCAATTAATACAGAAAATATTTATTAATAGTCATTTCAACAATTCATAACTTCATACAAATATACAGTTGCACAGGAATAGTAAAATGGAATTCGTAAACGTGGGGATAAAAGCTTTCACGAAATTCCTTTTTTTATATATATATTATCTCGTTAGTTTTTTTAAAAAATAATAATGGTTAAGATTTATTAAACGGTGAAAATAGTTAAGTATTTAATTTTGTTTTTAAAAATTTCTAAATGCAGTAATGATTTCCAAATACTAGTTATTTTATGCATGAGACTAAGCCATATCATTAAATCTTCCTATGAAAATTATTTCAATTTATTTTCTGGAATGAAAGGCAGCCTTTAACCCTTTCGAGGGCCGTGGTCCATTTTGGAACCACCTAATTTTAATCACTTAATGCCACGCTATAAGCAACAATTAATCCGTTAAGGACCGAATCATTTTTCTCAATAAAATACAAATATTGTGATTCATACCACTTTTATATTATAGCAACCTAAGAGTGACCTTATCATGGTGTTTTTTGCATCAAATAGAGCTAATATTTATTCTAAAAACAAACTGGTGTCAGATTAAAACCATAATGTTACGAAAACGCAACGTTAGTCTTTAATGAGCTAAAATTCTACGATACTTTTAAAATTATCAATTTTTAGATAAATTGGGCCATCATTTACAATAACGTTATGTAAGAGAATACTTCTGTAATATAAAAAACAACTGCTAGCGACCGTTCTTAGGAAAGCGTTTTAGGAAAGCGTCTTAGGAAAGCGTTATTCATCACTTGATTAAGAAAAGAGTACACCGTGCTTTGTTTAGTGGTACTTATAGCTTTGCTTATTCATTACCACGTTTTCAATTATAATAAATTAATGTAAGGCGGGGCAATAAATATATTGTAGTGTGTGCAATTAACATATTTCATATAATATAACATTAAATATAATTAAATATACAGTATTTTATTACAAATGTTTTGTAAATGTAATGGTGATTTCCGAACAGTGATTATTTTATATGTGAAATTTAGACATCTTGAAAAGAAAATATTCTCTATCAAATTTTTTTTTCGAGTTTTATAATATAAGACTCATCTCTAGATAGGCTATAGTACATTCATACATTTAGTATATATAAATTTCCATACTACCAAAACTGCTGTAGTACGTACAGTCTTAGGAAAGATCAAAATACTATAGTATTCACCATGAAACTAAATCGTGAATTATGCATTACAATTAATATTCAATTTTATATTTGCATCCACTATGATAAAGAAAAGGAAAATATTATCTCATTTTGTCTACAAAATATACAATTGTTACAGTGAGAATGATATATACAATTTTGGCATACCCCTGAGATTGATTTCGTGGACGATTTCCCATCCAAAACTCATCAACAGAGCGAATTAACCCCTTCGGCACCGGCGGATTTTACACAAATTTTATTTGATTGGCACTACTTAAAAAAAAAGCTAACTTTACTTAAACTATCACAAAAATGTTCTAATTAGAAAAAACAAATATTACTTTTATTTTTTACTGGTGCCTAAAAACAGATTCTGTATGCTCCTTTTGAGCGTGCATATATGCACCCATGGTACCGAATGGGTCAAGGGGATCCGGGACACATTTAAAAAACACATTTTATTTATTGAATTCGAATTTTGAGTTTTTTTGTGGTGGTTAACTATATAATTTCTGAACTAAATCAAATCATAAAACTTCACATAAAATTAAAAAAAAAAATTGTTTAACTAAAAAAAAATGGGGTAATTTAAAATTGTTATAACTCGAAATATTATATGTCAAATTTCAAAATATTCTCATTTAATTAAACATAAATATATAAGTTATAATTATGATTCAGTATTTTTTTTAAATATTAATTTAAACAAAAATAAAAATATTTAAAGTAAAAATATTTCTAAAAAAGATGTACCTCATTTTTTTAATGAAATTTCCAAAAGTAAATATTTCTTTATTCAAATTTGCTTAATCAAAAATAAAGTAAAATAATTGAAAAAGACACGTTAAAAGTTTGAAACATTTATTGTTCACGGTTCTTGACATAAAACAGTTGAAAGACTAGAATAGATGGAAAAACCTGTCATGCAGAAAAACGCTAAAATGTTTCCATGACAACCACTACTTGAAATTTAGATTTTGAAAACAAAAATTAATATATCCTATTCTAATTCAGATACAAACATGAGTTAAACGTCATTTAAAGTGGGGAAAAAACCGAAACTTTTGTAACAGAATAAAATATTTTTCAAAAAATTTAAGACTTTTGTATTTTGAACCCCCTTAATAAAACGTGTAGGCATTTAATTAATACAAACATTAGCATATTTTGTTTCTCAGCGTATTTTTGAAAATAATTTTCCTTCTAATTTTAATGTACTTTATTAGATTTTAAAGAAATTAGTTTATTATGATAATAGCATGGATTCAATATTTCTTTATGATTCGATCCTTTAACTACGGATCGGGATATATACGTCCCAATGGACTTTGTTTTATTCTAAACGCAGCACTTTTTGAAAAGTAATCTCTATCATGCACTTATACTAGGATATTTCCAATATAAATCTACTGTGGATTTTATTTTATAATCTTACAATTGCCTAAGAATTCACTTGACTTATAACTATTAGGATGTTCGGAAAATTCTTTCCATTTGGGGAAGTTGGTTCGCACCGGAAAATTCTATCATTTAATTATTAGACATTAATTCCTATATCTAATGTGTAATAACTGATGGGCAGAATTTTCAGGTAACAACTGGTTTTCTGAAACAGAAGAGACTTTTCGAACAATCGAATTCAAACAAAGCCATTAAATAATAAGCCCAGTCAGATAAATGGGAAACTTTTCGCAAGTTGAAAATAGCGCCATCTAGCGGTTGGGAGTGCTGCATTCGGCACCAAGAATATTTTAATAAAATTTTGCTTCTAAAATTAAAGCTTAAAATAAGGAGTTCATATTTTCTAAGAAAGTCGTTTGTAAATTCCGGTGTCAGTCAGTAATTTCACATTTTACGAATATAATGTGTCTGTGCCGGAAAGGGTTAATTGCATAGTGATGTAAATTTCCATCACTTTTTATTTAACTTTTAATAAATAAATCAACTTCTACGCCACCACTATATTTATATAGAAATATTAATCCAGTAAATTTCTACCATTTTTTTTTCATTATAGGTTTAGCTTTAATGTAAAAGATCCCAATAATTAGCAAGCTTTTAAAGGACGTGCAAAAACAAAACATCGATAAAAATCGTATAAAATATCGATATAAATAAATCGTATCGTTTCTCTGCGACCCACTTCTGTTTTGTTCTCCTTCCGCAGCAGAGGTTTGGCGCTAGTGTGTCGCTAACAAATTTAACACTATCTGACTGGGCTTATTATTTAATGGCTTTGAATTCAAATGACTATAGTTCTTCAACTTAACTTTAACCCTTAATTGCATAGTGATGTAAATTCCCATCACTGTTTATTTAACTTTTAATAAATAAATCAACTTCTTCGCCGCCACTATATTTATATAGAAATATTAATCCAGTAAATTTCCCGTGAACTATGTTGCTGAACAAAGTTAAAAGTCTGTCTTAAAATTTCTGGTGTCTAATATTTAATATATGTATAAAAAAACACAATTGTAAAAGAAAAACTCATGCAACGAAGGGTTAAACAATCTTTATTACTTACTCAATCAAACTATTTGAAGATCAGATCAAAATAGCTTCTACCCATCAATACTATAAACAAATTGATCGTTGTAAACATAAACAGGAATTCACCTAGAATTCTAGTTATAATCTTTTATTTTACAGGTATCGTATTATCAAACTTCATACTGAGGCAAAAACTATAGAACTACTATTTTCTGTCGCTTTCTATGTTTACTTCACCTTTGACGAGCCTCAAAATAATCTTACGTTTTCTCCACGCTACTATTAGGGTTCTGTACTTAAAAAATAAAAACCGAACATTATCAGATCACTCGTGTGTCTGTCTGTCCGTCTGTTCCTTTTTCTCGTAATCTATGTAACTTGGAAAGTTTAAACTTGGGGAAGTTACAAAACCTATTGTTCCACATATATTTAAATTATTGGCCATTCACAAATACGTTGAGAAAAAATGTAGGGGGATAATTGAGTTACTTGAAAAAAAAAACATGTATGTTTGTATACCGTGTGGGGTATCGTTTGAAAGATCTCGTATCACCGAACTCAAAAAAAAAAATATTTATTTTAATTTTAGGTGTTATATTTTTACAGCTATCGTCGAAAGTGCACAGCAAAAATATGTCGCACCCTTCTCCCTGATCGATTTCCGAATCCACTAAAAATAAATTATGAAAAAATTAGGGTTAGTAGGCGTTTATTTAAACCTTGCAGGAAAACTACACAGATTTTCCTAGATCACACAGGTTTTGAGCTAAACAAATTTTTCCGTTATACACAAACTTTACTTTTTCGGAAGTCAGAGGGAAATTAAGTGGCGCTAGGTACTTATCGACGCAGAATCATCCAAGGAAAGTCGATAATAATCTTAGAAAAAATGTCATTAAATAGTCAAGGTACTAATTAATTTACTTAAAAAAAAAATTCTTTTACATATCGAGTAGGGTATCGTTCGAAAGATCTCGTACCATAGAACTCAAAAATATACTTGTTTAAATTTATGTATTACATTTTGAGCGATATCGTCGAAAATGTACTGCAAAAATATGTCCCTCTTCTCCTATTTCACAATCTACTGAAACTTAAATTATGAAAAAAGTAGGGGTAATAAGAGTTTGTTAATTAATAAATAGTAATTAATAAATTTAATGAACGGAATCCTTTGAGCACAAGTTATACTCGCAGTTGGCCGATTGATAATTATACTTTTTTTTCACATATGATATCTTGTATCTATTAATTGCATCCTTGAGTATATTATCTTGTACTGTTAAGAATATTAGTTTATAGATTAGTATTATTCCCAATTCCGCATCACCATAAAGACAAATTTTATTTTAATTTTAGTAGTATTGACTATGAAAATAGTCGCCATGAAAATAGTCTGAAAAATGGAAATAGTCTATAGATATGGAAATAGTCTGGTCAGTATTCAAAGAGTTAATTTTGAATTTTGCATTAATTTAGTATACGACATTAGTTTCCATTATAATTCACGATTTTTTAATGGCCATATTATCTGACAAATTCGCGTAATTCACTTTTTCTCTTTTTTCGCTAAATTAAAATAAAATAAAAGCCCGTTATAGAAAGTTCAATAATCATCCGTATATAAATTTATATTTCACATACATCAGTATGCAATTTAATAGAAAGAACTTGTATCAAAGATAAAATCACAATGTAAACAAAATATTAAGTAGAAGGAAGATATTTGCAATTCTCGCATTATTAAATTTTCAACTTTTAAGCGAAAGTTACCATGGAATTGTTGCATAAAAAACAAAAGCTTTGCGATAAAGTAAATCATGGTAGATTAATTTCTTTAAAAATATTATTAAAATTGCAATTACACTTATAATCGGTTTTCTGTTGTTCAATTGTTTAAAATAAAATACGTTATCTCAAACAGTTGTTTTAATTTTTTCTCTCTCTCTCTCTTAATTACTTTATTCGCCGATTAGGTCGTTGACTGTCTGAAAACCTGCAATGATGAATGTTAACTAAAATCAGATGCATTTTTAAAAATGCTTTCACATTTTCTTGAAATTGATTAAACTCGTTTTATTTTTTCTCAACCACGAGACAACATTAAGCAACTGAATAAAGTAATTATCCAAGATTCGGTGATTTTGATTAATAAATGTGTATACAAGTGTAAATATTTTTGAAATATTATTAGAATTTTTTCAATATATTTATGCTAACGGCTACTGAATGCGACCTGATAAAATATTTATCTAAGAATAGATTAATGCGTATACATATGTAAATAATATAAAAGGCAGTTTTGCAAAATCTGGCAGGGTTTTTTATTGAGAAATTCCTAATTTGTACCAGAAAATGTTTACCGTAATTTCCGACGTATAAGCCGCAGCTCAAAGAGTGGTTTATCGACACAGAAATTTTATTCAATAATTGTAGTTAAATATTTACAGCGATCTTTTAAATTACATTTTATAAAATAATATTTCTGGGTCGAAAAACGACTCTTTGAGCTGCGGCTTATACGCCGGAAATTACGGTAATAATATTTTCTATTATTATTCACGAAATGTTTGCTATTATTTAAATTATATTTATGTAGTAATAAACATTTCGTGAATAAAAAAAACACTACTCAAAATTTTCTAGTCATGGCATTTCTAAGATTTGTTACACAACTACACATATACAGGATGTGGAGTTGCAGTGCAACTGGTAATCCCCTCGAAGTCGTAACTGTCTACTATATAAATGCCCTTAAATGCCTAGTGTATCCAATTTGCAACATTTTTTATTTAACTTTTAATAAATAAATCAAGCTTCTTCCCAACCACTATTTTTATATCGAAATATTAATCCTCTAAAAATCACTTAAATATGCTACTAAATAAAGTTAAAAATATATCTTAAAACTTCTTATTTTTAATCCTTAAAACCTTAAATGCATGAATTATTCTTTTAGAATTTTGTTTTTTATAACTTATATTAAGGATTAGATACCAGAAATTTTAAGACATATTTTTATGTTTATTTAGTAGCATATTTATGTGATTATTTTACAAGATTAATATTTCGATATGAATATAGTGGTTGCGAAGAACTTGATTTATTTTTTAAAAGGTAAATAAAAAGTGTTGCGAGTTTGATACACTAAGCATCAAAGGGTTAAACAATTATTATTAATTTTTAGTGAGAATTTTTAATTTCTGAATAAAAAATCCGCCAGATTTGGCAACACTGATTTGAAGTCAGGACGGTCACATTCTTGGCTAATTCTATTTTCAAACAATAATGTTCGTAATTCATTTCTGCAACTTTAGATAGTGAAACAATCGTCATTGGCTAGTTTCTACAACATTTCCAGCAAAAATCTAAGCCGTAGATTTTAGTTTGAAAATAGTGGTGATGGAAAAATTGACTGCTCTGATCACTAAGATTTTTTTTAAACATTATCAGAAATCTTTGGAATATATTCATTTACATTCAAAATCGTTTTTCTATTGTTCAATTTTTTTTAATTACATTATCTTAAACCTGCACTTTTACTTTTTTCTTCTGGATTTTATTTAGTTTATTCGTCCATTAGGACATTGACTGTTTCCAAACTGACAATACTGGATATTAACCAAAACAAGTTACATTTTCCATCTATTTTTAGATTGAATTCTTTAGAATTCAATGTATCCCAAGCACTTAATTGATTATACAGTGGCTGGCTTTATTTGGGACACTAAATTTTATTTGGGGCACTAAATGCACGCCTGGTAAATTTATTCCTTTCTTACCACAATTATTAAAAAGGTTTAATCATTTAAGGCTTTTTACTTTTGTTTTACTTTTTGAATAAATAGTACTTCATTTGTTGGGACTATGTTTTATAATGTGTAATTTAACAGTGCTACATGGGGTAATAATTTCATTGCATATGGTCAGTTGCTTCTGTTTCAATGGCTAATTTTTGCAATAAGTATATATATATATATATGTGTGTGTGTGTGTGTGTGTGTGTGTGCGTGTGTATGTGTGTGTATAAGTATGTATATGTAAAGCAAATCTTTTTATCCCGATAACGTCCGAAATACTGAACCAAATCGAACCTAATTGAAATGACGTATTGATCTTGCCAGTACCTTGTATGAGTTCGTAAACAAAGTATGTAGTTCTTACAGTTTATTTACTGGGACACATAAAAACAAAAAACATGCAATATTTGTCTTCGCGATAACGCCCGAAATACTGCGCAAATTGGAACCTAATTTGAACAGTGTATTGATCTGGCCAATTTACTTAACAAGTTCGTTAACCATGTATGTAGCTCTTATAGTTTGTTCATAGAGGGTCATAAAAGCAACTTCTACTCAGAAAAATTAGTACAAATTGTTTAATCCCTTCGCAATGAGCAACACGTGCACGTGCCGTATAATGTGCGCCTTGAATTTGGAATCCAGTATTTTTACATAGAAAATTTTGCCTTGTATAATCACAGGATTACGGAGATTAAATAATACAAAAATTCTTTTTAGGGAAATTGGGGCCCAGAAAGTAAAAGAAATGTATTTAACGGTCTTCATGAAAGAGTAAAAAACTTTTAATTATGGAAAGTAATTTATATTCTTCCCAAAAATTATATGTGAGATGGCCTCTGTATTCACTTCAATTCAGATTTAATAAATTCAGTTTTAATACATTTTTGACCTAGTGTTTGAGGTATAAATACATCATGAGTGTAATATATGTTTTTGAAATGAGTTTCGGTGATTCGATAATTAAAATCTTAGGACCTTCTCGTTATATGCCTTCGTTAAATTGTATGATATAAATTTATGTATTTTACTTTTTCAATGTATGACATTAATGTATCCTTTATTTTCTAGGTAAGTACACAAAAAGTATTCCTCTGTAACTACTGTTTGAAAACTGCATCTCAGTGTAAGTAAACTAATTTTAATGCAAATATAGATAAACAGAATTCTTTATGGTTATATAGTTTATAAAAGAATGATGCAAATGTTGAACTAAAAGTTTCCTAATACAGCATACTGGAAATAGATTCCATTATAATTCTATAATTTAAAATTTTGTTTGAGTGATTTTGATTAAAACTGAACCAGTAACTTGTCTTTTAAATGTCACAGTTAAAAAAATTTAAAAATTAATAAAATTAGAAAAAAATAACAAAAATATTAAAGTTACATAGAAAATTGTCGTCTTAAGTTTGCAGTTCATGGTTTGTACAATCTTACCACAATTTAATTAGAAAATTTCTATTTAAAATTTAAATGGCAGAAATTGTAGACGTCTTGTTTAATTGCAGGATTTGAAATACTTTTCTGAATTTCACATGTTCACTGCCGGGTTAAAATTACCGGAATTTTATTTTATTTAGAATGTAATACTAATAGCAATATTTACTTTATTTAATTACAGACATTTCGTGATTACTTAAAATAAACATTCGTCTTTCGAAACTTCCGGTACGAATTCGTAATTTTAGATTGAAAAACCACGAGTATACTCGTGGTTAGAAACGAATGGGTTAACTTTTAACGCTGAAATTGACCTTCAGCTTCAGAAAAATACTTCTTCAAACTGATGTTTTTAATCATCTAAATTTCACAAGCTCTCAATAAAAAAAAATATGTTGATCAGATTATCATTAGCCCACAAAATTGCAATTACGACGGTAAAATTTTGAATATTTTTCGAAAAAAAAAATCTTGAAGTGCAATTCGTTCCAAAATTAACTTTCGGGTGTTTTAAAAAAATTAAAAGTTGTGGATGTTTTAATTTTTTGTTGAAATTTCATAAAACATGATAAAAGCTCCTTTATATATGTCATCATAAAACTTCGTAACAATGTTTATAAATTATGTTTTAGAAACTTAAACATTTTGAAAATATGGAATATTTTTAATGAAATTTTGCTGAAAAGGAAGCTATGTTTATTGAAATATATATTTTCTCCTATGATTATTGTTGGTAAAACAATTTTCACTAAATTTGGTTACAACTGTAAATTCTTTCTTAAGAAAACGAAAATTCGCCGCATGATGCACAGATGGATACGCCTAGAACATTTTTAAATTGAATAATTAATTAATACATTTTAATAATTCCTTTCGTGACCAGCGTTGCATCTCAGAATTCTTTATTGTTCCTTACAGTATTTTTTTATTTTAAATCTTGCCTTTTTTAATAACAATTACAAAACATTGTAGGTAAACTCCCGAGCTTACTTTAGCTTTATGTCCACTCTATAGTTAATAAACGAAAGTCTGCAATTAAATTTAAAACAAATTTCCATTTTTTTTAAAAAACGGTAAAAAAATAATAAATCGTAAAGGACGCCCGTCGCGTACGTTATTAATAGCTTAATGAATTATTCTTTGAGTCCTTTTTTCAATATAGCATTTTTCACGTACGAACAGCTCTGTGTTAATATGCTCATTCTCAATTTCAAAGCAATTGATTATAAATAATAAGAAAAAAAATTCAATGTCCACTTTCACTTTAATAATCCATTTTAAATCTATTTAAGTGGGAAAACATTTAAAATTGACTTAAAAATTATTCATGCATGGGAAAGTTAAACTAGAGTTATATGGGAAAAAATAGATAAAATTGTGAATACTGACGTATGATATAATTATTACCCACTGTCGCATTAAATCGTTTAACTTTTAGCACATTTAAAGCTTCTATAACAAGGCTTACTTATCTAATTCGAAATCTTGAGCATTCATTTAAAATTGTCAGGAAATTGAATTTCTGTCTCCGAATCTGAAATTTGAAATTTAACTACGCATAACAATCGCATCGCAGATATCACTATATGTAACATTCTTCAATTGGCAGAACTTAATAAACCAAGGCACTAAGTACAGATTGGTAGAATAAGTGTAATGTAATTATATCCACTAGTTCATAAAACTTTAAAACTTTGAAATTCACTTCAAATATAACGCTCAGACAATCTTTCACATCATAAAGCAATTTATATTCGCCAAAAGTATCATACATTTAAGTCTCAACGTTAAATATTTACCGCAGTATATTTTTTCGTTTCTTTCAATAGGAAATATGTTATCCAGAATTGCTGCAAGGAAATTAATCTACCCAGATTGCTTCTGTGGAATCAGATGAATGGGGCTGTGTGACGATAGTTCATTTTAAATATGAATTACCTGTCGCGATAAAACTGCATATTTTACGAGCATCCAGGAAATTTCTCTCCCTTTTTTTTCTTTGACCCACATGAAGACGAAAGAGTACTTTTGCAGCACATTCTAATGATCGATGGTTGCTATGCCAGACAAGCTAATTTGAAAGACTTAGATTTGGCATTGCTGGAAAAAAAAGGAGGGAACAAGACGCTGGAGGGTTCCATTGTTATGAGCTTTAATGGGCAATACGCCTTAATGTGGGCAATCAGGATTTCAAAAGATTAAATTAAAAGAAGGGAGAATATTAAAAAAGAATTTGAAAAACCTTGAGAAAGTTTTGAGCTAGTGCTCAAACAGATGAGAAATAAATTTTTAGTAGTTAAGTCAGGCAATAAAGTTTATTAAAAAAGTAGTTGTATTTAAATTAGGGTTAACACTAAGTATACCAATAACTAGTCATCAGAAATTTCTTCAAGAAATAAAAAAATATTATAAATCACACAACAGTAATTTAAGTTTAACATTTAAATAGATTTAGATAAATATTCTGGTGTGAAATCTTTTATATAAAACTTGAGTAAAATTTCTTGTATATTTAGTGTTGATTTTTGTTTTATTTCTGTATAAGTTAGAACCACAGAGTAAGGAGATTTAAACAGAGAATCAACTCTCATAGACTTCAATGGTAACTTCTTTAACATGGGATTACACATAGACTGTGGCGATAGCTGCGGATGACGCAGAAACTAAGCAAGGTTTCTAATAACGGCTATATATCGCTTTCTTGGCGACAAATGAGGGAAGAGAAAAAAAAAACGGCGACGGCTTGTTGCTACTTGTTTTTTAAATCTTATTTTCGAAATTATTTAACATCGTACAATCCGCAATTATTATTTTTTCAATTGCATGCATATTTCATATAAAATTTATCGAATGTTCCAGAAATTAGAATCATTAAATTAAACACGGTGTTATACAATGATAGTGTAAAATTCTGATGAATTGCTTATTCTTATAATTTAAAAAATAAACAGGTATTCATCAGCAACGAATAAATTAAAGTGGAAAGTAAAAATAAACGTTCTTAAAATTTGTAAAAAATATGAAAATAAGATGTTTATATTTTCCGAACAGATGCAAAAACATTTTCAAATATTTTAAGCATTTAATTTCTAAATTCTATTAAATTTATCGTCAAAATTTTAAAAGTATTGGAAATCCATATCGAAAATTCAGCATTCATAATTTTACGTCTAAATCCATTATGCAAACATTCTATTTTCATTTCAGATAAAAATGAAATTTGAAAAATCGTCTGCATCCCCATAGGAAAGCGTTATGACCTAAAAAAAAGTTCTATATTTTCCGAACGAATGAACCAATGTTGACCAAATGCTATACCGCTAATTCCGGATACCTGGCCAACATACCAACTAAAAAATCAAACTAATCAGACCATTTTTACGGAAAACAGACAGATGGAAACCAAAAACTTTTCGCCTTAACATGACGTTATGGCAAAAATCTGTATATATAAAATATTTATATTCTGTATATATAAAATATTTATAATCTTTATATATAAAATATTTCAAACATTACGGAACTTGAAAAACAAGAACAAAAATAACACATGAAAATAAATCATAACTTACATTTTGAAGAATTGTAATGACCTATTTGATCTTCAAAGAGTAATTTTAATAATAAATATTAATCAAGATTCAAAAATCAAATAGCGAACGCCGAAAATTTGCACTTGTGCAAATTACAACAGCAAACGGAGTCAAGCTGAATAGGGTTACAATTAAACGGAAATCACGAAAAAAATCGCCAAAGCGATGATTTAGTTTATAAGTCATCCGCCGCAGTCGCTCTTTTCAGGCGAAGTTGGATCTCTGTCCTTACTCTGTGGTTAGAACAAAGAATATGGTTACAAATTTAATGAGAAGCAGCACATATCAAGAGGAAAAAGTTTTGTACCTTAAAGCAAAGTCATATTTCACGCATTCCGTCAAAAATGAACAGGGAGTCGGATGGATTTTTGGATATAAGCCGGAATTTTTGCTTATAATTAAAAAACAAAAAAATATATATTTTAGCAAAAGTTTCAAAATATTAAGTTTGCTTTATGTGGAATTTGGTGATATCTTAGGAAGAACTAAAAGTGCATTGTAGTTCAGACAGTGACTCTGTATGTACTGTGAATTACACTCAGCATTATTGACTAACATACTAACATGACTATACAACAACGTTTCACTTGGATGCGAATTGGGTCATTTTCACCTCTTCTCGAAAACATCTTTTTGACCCACATGAAGACGAAAGAGTACTTTTGCAGCACATTCAAGATCGATGATTGCTGTAACAAGACAAGCTAATTTGGAAAACTTACATTTGGCATTGTTGGAAAAAAGGAGGGAACAAGACGCTGGAGGGTTTCATTGTTATGAGCTTTAATGAGCAATGCGTCTTATTATATGCAATCGGGATTTCAAAAGATTAAATTAAAAAAAGAGAGAATATTAAAAAGCAGTTTGAAAATCTTGAGATAGTTTTGAGCTTTTCTTCAAACAGATGACAAATAAATATTTAGTAGCTGAGTCACGCAATAAATTTTATTGAATAATTAGTTGTATTTAAATTAAGATTAACACTAAATATACCATCAAAGGGTCGTTTAGATAAAAAGAAGGCATTTTTTTTAACCCTTTCCGACACCGACAAATTCTGTTCGTAAAATGAGAAATTACTGACTAACACCGGAATTTACAAACGGCCTCTTTAGAAAATAAGAACTCCTTATTTTAAGCTTTCATTATAGAAGCAAAATTTTATTAAAATATTCTTGGTGCCGAATGCAAATTTGGAATTAAAATTAGGTGTGCCCGGAGTGGGACCACTCTGCCGGAAAGGGTTAAACTAACAATTGCAGAATTTTGGCAAAACATGAGTTTCATTTTTACAGATTTCGAAACATTTTGAAAATCCTTTGGACTATAGTTGAATGGTCAAAATCTGAATTTTTAAGTTCAAAATTACGCAATAAGTTTTATGAAATAATACTTACACTTACAACATGAGTAATTGCTATTATAATAAATTATATTTAAGTAAACGAAGACTTTATGTTTGCTCATATTCTTTAAATTATCATATGTGTTTTATAAATCATAGTAAAATATTAGTACAACGGACCATTTTTTTAAAGTATAGATCAAAATCTAAAGTAATATTTATCGTTTCTGTACTATTTACAGTTTAAATCAGGGAGCTGATCGTACATAATCTTGTATAAATATGATATTTTTTACTTATTTCTTCTGAAAGAAATAATTAGATGTCTCGTTAATGGATAAGAAATAAATTGTTGCCATTATCAGATAAGTCAATTTGGAAGATTCAGCAATGCTCGAATGCGCATGGGCTATACACCTTAATGTAAGCAATCGTGATTTGAAAAGAGTAAATTTAAATATATGAATATTTTAATATTATAAGTTTGTCTTTTATGAGAATATTTAAAAAAACGTTTGAAAAACCTTATGAAAATTTTGAGTTATTTTTGTGTAATTTTATATTGAGAAAAATTTTTGATTGAAAATTACAGAATAAATTTATTATAAAATAATACATGAGAAATGTATTTATTTATTTATTTATTGTTTGAGACGTAGAAAAATAAAATATTTTCAAGTTTTTCTTAGCAATTGCATTGGGATATTTTTTAAAATGTTCAAATTATAGAATATATACAATTTTTAATTTTGTAAATCTCAAAACACCGCACAAAGTTATGAATATGTTAAACTATCTTAGATTTCAAAATAACATTTGTATTTCATAAATCATATTTGCAACTAAGAAAATATTTTAAACCTATGTATTCCGCTTTCAGTTTCTTAGACAGCTACATACATTTTAAAAAATTGCAATACTAGTATAGAAAAAAATATATATAATGTGTTAACAAACAAACATGTTAGAGCAAAAATTTAATCCAAACACGTCATTATGACGTCAATTCTAAGCTTCTTTGACGTCATTTGACAGGTTCTATGAGAAAATAATCCCTAGCGCGTGTATAATAAAGCTTGCAATGTCATTAAGTTGGATGTTGACTGAGTCAAATGCGTTTAAAATCCCACGTTATTTAATTAAACAATTAATAAAGTGTCGCCGTGGATATTAATTGATTTTATCTTTAGCTGCCAGGAGAATAAAAATTCAAGCTTTAAAAATAATTTAAAAAATAGTTGCATAATGCAATATTACATTAATTTCGTTAAATATAAACGTAAGATGTTCGTGTAAAATGTTTTATTTTTAAGAAATAAAAATACTAACGAAAGTTGGCATTTTTATAAATTCAATATTGGTGAGCTTTGTTTCCGTATTTTCTATTTTTATTTATAGAAGTTTAATCTTTATTTCCTACTCTTTGTTTTCCGAAAGTGATTGTGTTATGTGAGGGTAAGGAATTATTAAAATTATCTGTTGATAGCACTTTCCGATTTAAATTTAAATAGAGAGAATAGTGGAAGTGAATTAGTACTGCGCTCGTCCAGCTTTTTACTTATACACGGTGAATTACTGGACACATTACGAAATTATGAAAACAACAGTTAAGAACATTGGTCGTTTTTCGATGTTGCGTATTAACACGTTCACTGTCGTGTTAAAATTACCTGAATTTTATTTTATTTAGAAAGTTCGAATTCATGCCAGATAATACTAATAGCAATATTTACTTTATTTAATTACCGACATTTCTTGGTTACATAAAATAAAAACTATTCTTTCGAAATTTTCGGTACAAATTCGTAATTTTAGATTGAAAAACCACGAGTATACTCGTGGTTGGCAACGAATGGGTTAATAACATGTTTCCGAAGATTTTTTTCTTTCTGCATCATTGTTATTCCTAGAATTTTCCTCAAAAGATAGATTGGTCGTGGTGGTCCGATTACTTGGCTTCCGTGATTATCTTTATAAGTACCTTAGATCAATATATTTTCGACATTTAAAGAAGAATTTTGAATAAAAATAAAGTTTCTGTTGCTGCCACTGATTTTCGGAAACGTTTCCGAATATTTTTTATGAAGTATTAATCAGTTTTTTTCTAACCAGAATTTCGGTTATTAGAATGCTATCAATTCTTAATTAAAAATTTTGAGTTGCGTAATGAAATTTACACATATAAGAATTTAAAAACACAATTAATTTTAATGTTAATATTAATGCTGTTAATTTATCATGTTTGTCTGTAAAACGTTTGTAGAACATAACTGTAAATGTTTGTTAAACATGAAAAAATTTATTATATATAATTTATTTGGGAATTGATAGCTTCCAAAAAAAGATAGTCCGATTTCAGAAAAACTGATCGATACGCTATAAAAACTACTCGAAAACGTTTCCGAAAATCAATAGCAGCAAAAAAAAAAAAAAAAAAAAAAAAAAAAAAAAAAAAAAAAAAAAAAAAAAAACTTTTTTGTTTTTATAAACTTTTTTTTTGTCCATAATCAAGAAGTAATGACATAACACCAAAATGAAACTAGCTTTTCAAACTTCTAATTCATAGCAAAAATATTTCACGATATTAAATTATAAAAAAAATGTAAAACAAACACAAGTTATATTTTGTAATGAAACAAAACCACGAAAAGGTTTATTTTAAATTGATATTGCATCCAGTACAAAGATAAATTCATTAAAAGTGTAATTACAACAATTTATAAGCTACAATATCCACAAACATTTCAGAAAATGAAAAAATCAGAAACAGAAAAAGAAATAAAAATACGAAATATGAGAAAGCCAGAGTAATCAAAATAAAAATTAAAGTTATATTGTCCATTAAAGAATCAACGAATGGTATTATTAGAAAAGCTTTTCCACAAGTAACAAATGTGCAATCCTTACGTCGCTTGATCTAAACAAGACGAGGTTACCAATGTCTTTTTAGAAATAACTTTAAGCTCAGTAATATAAAAAGATTTAAACAAAATATCTTCCGAGGCAATAAATTGAAAATGTGGCATTATTATTTCTGAAACATTTTTTGTAAAACTCATAAACTTATTTGTTTCGTTTTTGAGTCTCCTGATTAGTTCTTTTAGTAATGATTTCTAAACATGGGGTTAAAATATCTGAAACACTACATAACTTTGACACAGTAAAATTATATTTTTGTAAACGTGTCTGCTACATAACAAAAACATATTTCAATAATTATTTAATGAGAACTAAAATTGTTTAAACAGTCCATTATTTAATTATTTTTTTATAGTAGTAAGTAAGGACCAGAGGGCCCGTGCGAAAATTTCGCACTGAAATCTAATATTTTTTAGGTACTTCTCTATTATCCCGTCGAACACTTTTCATAACAAAAAACTATCGCCAAATTGTAAGATTAAACGCCAAAAATGCAGTCCCATTTACTTGATGTCAGAATCATTATGCGTGTTTGTTACGTCATCTAGTGGTTTTACATTCGACATTTGCGTGTATTTTTCATTATGTTTTACTGATTTAGTAGTTATTTTATTGATTAAATAACAATTGTGTCCTTAAATTCTTATATTTTATTTATTTATTTATTTTTTGATATTCCAATGGCAACGTTCTCCCGTTTATTTGGCGATAGTTTTTTGTAATGAAAAGTGGTCGACGGGATAATAGAGAAGTATCATTTTTTATCAATATGTAATAGTTATTAGATGCAGGTTTAAACTTCTAAAGAAAAAGCAAGGATAAAAATATCTGCAAACAACATTTAGTTGTTAGTCAAGTCAGAATATCATCTAATTTATTCCATCAAAGTTAGACTAAAAACTGATCCAAGATTGCTAAAGGCACGCGCCAGAAAAAAAAAAATTAACAATCGTATTTTGACTTTATTAGAGGATGACGTCATCCGCTGCGGGAAAAACATGTGACAAAGAAATATAAACCTAAACATTTCAATTTCAATTTCGCTTTTTAATCATAAGTATAAAATAAACGCATGCGGTGTTTTTTATAATAATTGCTGAGCATCATATAATGTGGTATTTTATTTTTTTTGGCAACAAAAATTTCAGGAAAACCTTTCATTTCTTTTATGAAGACAATGCCGATTTAATTTTTTTTATTTTCAGCAAATTTTAATCAAAAACATGTTTTAACGAATTGTTAAGTGGGCTATGTCAAAAGCCGGTTCAAAAACCTTTAATATGGTATCTCATTCGTTGTTCTGCATTTCATATTTTCTTAGAAAAGGGGATGTTGACAGGAGAAATTATATATATGATAATTAAGATGGAACAGCTAATCAGAATCCAAAAGATTCGTTCTAAAATAAATCTCAGATGAATCTTAAAAATCTTCCGAACTTTTTTGATGTATTTTTTACCTTTATCTTGAGTAAATAAAATTTGAAATGAAAAGTAAAGGATATTTAAAATTGAAATTACTATTAAATACAATAAGGATATAAAACCTAAAATTGAAACGAAAGAGACAATAATCATGAAGTAATAACATGTTTACAAAATAACATCAAATTTGTATTTTGTACCAGAAATATTTCAAGGTATAAAATTAAAAATGTTTTAAGACCACCATAATATTAGTGGTTGTCAATTTTATTTAAAAAACTATATTAAAAACAAAACATTTAAGAAAACATTTAAATTAGACAACAGTCTCAGTAGTTGCACAAACAGAAAAACAAGAACAAATGCATTTACCGAAATGTGAGAAAGCCTCAGAGTACTTAAAACTAAAATTAAAGCCCTTAACCCTTTCAGGGGCAAAGCACTCCCGTTACTAAACTGTTGAAATGAAGGACTGACACCGGAATTTACCAACAAATATATTTGGAAATAAGAAAAAAAGCTATATTTCGCATACATAAAAAACGGAAAATTATATACCAAATTTCTGGGACCACTGTGGTATTTGGGAATTTAAATTAAGTGGTTTCATAAACATACGTCCACCCCTGAAAGGGTTAAACAATCCTTAAATGAGGGGGTTAGAATGACTTTGAAGTAAGTCAAAAATTTGGAAAATTTAGATAACCATATTTTTACTGAAATGATATTATTATTTGTTCAGTATGATAATTAAATAAGTCATAGTTCACTTATGCAGTCGCTAAATGGCTGAACTAGTTGGACCACTTAATGCAGCGGAATATGGCAACTTTCACTAAAAACTTCATTTCTCAAATTACTAAATTTTGACTTACTCCACTGTCATTTTAACCCCCTCAAATGTCCCATAACACTAGAACGACCACAATTGTCACGCTAACCGGTTATATAAATATATTTCGATTGAAACCAGAATAATTAAAAAATTAAAAAGTATATATATTTACCACATGAAAACGAGTTAAAAAAAGTTAATTAATTCTAAATAATAATTCGGGTTGAACTAATTTTTTTTTTATACTTCATTAAAATACCCAGCCTTTCTAGTGTTAAATAATCAACGTCAGAAGTTATTAGAAAGATGTTTCACCGCCAGTAACAAATGTGGTATCCTTAAGCTGCTTATTATATACAAGCGGTTACCAATGTCTTTTAGAACATAACTTTAAACTCAGTGATGTAACAAGATTTAAACAAAATCTCTTAGAAGAAAATGAAATGAAATTGTGATTTTATTCTTTCGGAAAGTTTCCGTAAATTTCGGAAACGTATTTGTGTCTAAGTTTTGTGACTGGTACTTTTCTACTTATTTCTGAAGAAAACAGAAAAGTTTTTGAAACAGTGGTTAAAAAATTGTTTTGTAAATATTTCTCCTATACCCGGAAACATTTCAGCAATGTTATATAGTGTAGTAAAATATTTTACAGTGTCCATTAATTTGTTTTTATGTGTAATGAACTCAAAATCTAACTGCTAATCGGGAATCCAGAGACATAAATTTAAAATAAACACCAGATCCAGAAAACTATTTTCTTTCAAAAAATTATTAAATAAAGTTTTGTAAAAATATATGTTGGAATTTACTATCGCTGTAGACACAAATTGTGTTTAAAACGTTCACTGCCGGGTTAAACTTACCGGAATTTTATTTTATTTAGAAAGTTTGAATTCATAACAGAAAATACAAATAGCAATATTTACTTTATTTCATTACGGACATTTCGTAATTGCACAAAATAAAAATTCTTCTTTCGAAATTTCCGGTACGAATTCGAAATTTTAGATTGAAAAACCACGAGCATACTCGCGGTTGGCAGCGAATGGTTTAAAGACATTCATAAAAAGCATAATTACATAAATTTTTAAACTACAACACTAACATTAATTACAGCAGAAGATAAAAAAAAACAAGAAAAAAAACAGTAACACTACAAAAAATAAATTTAGCAAAATATGAGCCACAATATTCTATTTTTATACGATGAATCCTATTTTTTATACGTTCCTGAAATGTAGCCAGAGTAAGCGAAATAAAAATTAAATCCTTATAGTCCTTTTAACAATCATCGCAAAGAAATTATTAGAAAAAGCTTCGCCGCCAGTAACAAATGTGCTGTTCTTACGTTGCTTTCTCTAAACAAGAGGTTACCAATGTCTTTTAGGACATAACTTTAAGCTCGGTGATATAAAAAGATTTAAACAAAATCTCTTCGGATGAAATAAAATGAAAATGTGAAAACACTTACTAAGGGATTGCTTTAACGGCACCCTCTATCGCAATTCCCTCATTGTAGCCATTTCCGGAAACTCACTTTCTTCATTCTCTTTGAGGGTTAGTGTTATAGAATCGTGTATTTCTTTCTACTTTTAGCCAGCAGTTTTTCATAAGAAGGGGAAAAAATATCGGGAAAATTGAATTTGATTCTTTCAGCAAAGAGAATGTTCGAGAAAAGAAATAGAAATTTGGGGAACAATAAAGATGGAGAAAATATGTAATACATTTCTTTATAAAGAAGTCATCAAATTATACAGTTCTTGTTAAACTGAATTACATTTTTTTATGAACATTGGAGGAATTTGTTTAGAAAAGAAACTTTTTTTTTTATTCTGGGATTTGGGTAAGTTCTCAGAAACATGATTATTTCAATACAGCTGACATATGTGCGAGTTAAAGCAGCCAATTCCTTCGTGAATACGTGCAATTTAACTTTTATTAAACTCGTATGACTTTTTCCATAGACACAAAGTAACCAGACTTTTGTAAAATAATATTATATCTGTGTTACTCACCGGAAATATTTTACGATATAAACTATAAAAAATTAAAACAATGTTAAGTTTTTTTTAACGAATGTAATCTGGCAGAACTAAATTCAAAATTTAAATCTTGCGGACCAATAAAAGGAATCTATTAAAAATAATAATATATTTGTGCAATTTGAAATCAGGCGACTTCTATTTTATTAATTTATACAAAATACATATATTTAAGATAATAAAATTTAAATGGTTATTTAACTGTAGGAATTATTGTTATTTAATAGAATCTAAAATTTTTATTTTGTTATATAACTAAGATCTTTAAAGTTCAAAGGTTATGCAATTGTAACAAAATTGTGAAAGGTAGTTTATTTATTATAAAACAATTGAATCTTATTTAAATATCCCACATTTTCAGTGTGATATTTGTTCCTGATTATTCGATATAAACGTATAGATTTTTTTACTCCATTGACGCAGTGCAAGACTGAAAACCGAATTTGATTCAAGTGGAGACTAGTACCGAATTTTAAATGATTTTACAGTTTAAAATACAACAGAAATAAATGCAATACAATAGAATGCAGAACAAATACCAGCCTGAACAATTAAAGGAATCTCTATAAAAAGGTACTTTATGTTATTTCTATTAAGTATAGGCTAATGAAAAGTAGCAGATTCGTAGTTCAATATCTGAGTTATCACATAATTCAATGGTATTCACCTTCAATATACAGGAATATGTAAATTCTATAACAACCAAGTGTCGCCTGAGGATATTGGAACATATCGGTGAGAAGGCATTTGTCAAATCGCGAAAAAAAGGACGTGTAATTGAGAGAATGGAAGTAGGACGGTAAACTTGTAATCAGTGTTGGCAATGGGCTTTTTTAACAAATTATGATTGCCGGAATGGCACCACATTTTTCAAATGGTATAATTCGCCAGGTTTTCGCTTTATTTAATCTGTCACTGAAAAAGGCAAATTTTCCTTCTTAAACAAACTGGTGGCAATCAAGAAAACTCAATTTATTTTTGGCAGCAAAAAGATATTCTGAATTTTGAAGATATGTCAGTCCGTGACGCAATAAAAATATTCTCGAAGTTCCATGTCTATAGCTGCAAAGCGATAGAAGCTACATGAGTTTTCATGCATGTTTCTTTAATCTTTCCGCCAGTGTCTGTTGTTCAAAACTGAGTTTAAATTTCCCATTTCGTTTGCACATAATAATAGGTATTGACTAGTGATGGGCATAATGAATGAATTTGATTTTCGGAATACTTTTCCAGCATGCACAAAAACGTAGCTTCCAAACTTCGTATTCTTTTTAATTTATTTATACCAGAAATTTTGTTTCAATTAAATGGGCGTTTATTTTAGAAATTCTCTGATTTTATTTGACTAAAAAGAATGCAAAAGTTAGCAGGCATACATGTACGCTTGCCCGAATTGTTATGCAATATCAAAATCTTTCGTTATTCCCATGTATAGTATTGCAGGGGTCATAGTATATAGGAAAAAATTTATCGTTCATACCAGTATTCCTAATCGATAATCTTCATCATAAATTTCTTTACCGTATGCTATAGACGTATATCACAAACATAATTTCTTCCAAAATAGTGGTAGAAACAATAAAATTTTTCCTATATACTATGACCCCTGTATTGGCATTTTATGAAGACCACAAAATGAGGTTCTGATTTGAATAACTGTTTTGAGAATATTGTTAGATTTTGGAATAGTGGGGAACTCTTTTTTATGAATTCTTAAATTCATTCACCCTTTCTTTCCGATGTTTGCCCTCTCTTAACTCTTTCAGGCTCAGAGTAATTATGTTCGTAAAATGGCGAAATGATTCATTGATACCGGAATTTACAAACTAATTTCTTTTAAAATAAATGCTTTTGCTCATGTTCATTATAAAAGCAATATTTTATTAAAATATTCTGGGTGTAAATTGGCATTTTTGAATTAAAATTAATTGGTCACATTTGTGACCACCTCCCTTGAAAGGGTTAAAAGCAATAATCTGAAAACAACTTTCAATCCAAACATAATTCATAAAATAACAACTTAAAACAACTTTTACCTTGAATTAAAAAAAAATAATTATCTGTTTTGCAAATGAGGAAAAAAAAGAGATAATAATAAAAATTATCAACGATTTAAATATAATTAATGATTTAATTATTTAAATGATATGATTTATGTTTTCTAATCTAAACATTTAAAATTTCGTAAATATAAATTTTTATTAGAATACAAAGTGCGTACACTACTTAGCATTTCCAGGGAATGACACAACTATTTCAGTTAAAAAAAATCTCCACCTAATTCATATTAAAATTCTTTCTGCGATTAATGCCAGAATTTGTAATATTTTTTCTGAGATTAAATAGGGCGGGAAGTTCTTTTGAAAAATGCTGGTAGAACTGTACTCAACATGAGAATCTAGGTATGTTTTATTATTAATAAAAAATTCCAATAATGTCCCGATTTTTCTGTTGACAATCAAAATTTTCTCAAGGACCCCTGATGGTATATGGATCCCAATTGGCGCAGACTGAGATAATCTATAAATTATATATATATATATATATATATATATATTAATATGAAGCCATTTTATCGAACAGACTGTAAAAAAATTGCAGCAAAGTATCTGGCAATTCGACCATTTTTATAGAAAACTGTTACATAACTGTAATTTAACGCTATTGTGACCATAATATTGCCCATATTATGGTCAGAATACTGTTAAATTACGGTTATGTAACCGTTATCTATAAAAACGGTCGAATGACCGGATACTTTTCAGCAAATTTTTCAAAGTGTACGGTAATTTTACGTTAAGTGTACTGTTGAATACGATTATTGCCGAACAATAATATTCACGCTATTTAAATAAATAAATTCTGCGAGTAAGTAAGACTAATATTACTATTCGGAAATTGAGATTTTCAAAAGTAAGCAACCGAGGGAACTCTGTTTCCGTATAAAAGGTTTCATGCTGTATTATATTATCGAACAATGGATTTTTCTATAGACGTCTAAAAAATATTAAAAAATGGAGTTCTTGTATTTTCAATATTAACACATTGGCGGACAGTAGGAATAAGTGAAGTTCGAAAATGGACACTATATGTTTTTTGTAATTTTTAGAATATTAGAAGTATAGTTTTAGTCTTTCTGCTTAAATAAACTTAATTTTGATTAATTCAGCACCTTTAATTAGGTTACACTACTCCCTTCACAACCACGTCAGGGTGGCTAGTGGTTAGGTAAAAATACAGTCAAAAATGTAATAAACACCAGTATATTCTTACAGAAAAATTTATGTCGATTATTCGATCAAATAATTAATTTGAATTTTTCTATAAGAATATACTGGTAATTATCATTTTTTTACTGTATTTTCCCCTGACCACTAGCCACCCTACCCTGCACGCGCATACTGAAGCTGCAACTCGTATAACAGGTGGAAAACGAACTTCAACCTAAAAAATTGTTTCCAAAACATGACACTGAGCTTCTACTTGTACACCGGTAAATGCACATTTGTGCTGCTATAACCGTAGTGTCTGAAAACGGCAGTTTCGTTTTGGACGGCTATTGCCGTCTTGCCACATAGTGAACTTCGCTTTGACGGCTATAGACAGTAGAGTAGCCAGGGTGGGGGTCCAAACGCTCTGGATACCAGTAAAATTTTAAAGTTTGCTTCGCCTTGATTATCGCAGAAAGTTCTTTGATTGTAGCAGGCAAAGAAAACTGTACAAAATTAGTGGTATAAAGAGCATCTGGACCCCCCCCACGCTGGCTACGCCACTGGCTATAGACGCAAGTGTCCGTCAACGTATTAAGAAATATCAGAATATACAAAAGAATATTTACCCATTATAAGCTGACAGGCCGCAACGTTTTCATATACAGGGTGTTCCAAATTTCAACCGGCAAATTAAGAGAGGTGATAGAAGGCATCATGTGGATGAAAACTTACCATAAAACATGGGGTCGCAAACCACATTTAGTAAAGGAAAATCGAAAAAAATATTTATGAAAGGTGTGATCTCGAGTGGAACAAAAAGTGTCAATAATAAATAGAAAAACATTTATTTGACGTAAAGCATTATTACAGTGCATTACAGTTCAACATCAGAAAGTACACGATGAGACATTTTTATAGGAACATGTTTTAACGCGTCCGGCAATATTTCGTTCGTCGGTGTCAGCTGTGCTATGACCTTATTTGCCGCAACTTTGATCAATTTCTATAAAAATGTGTCCCGACGTTGAGCTGCAATGCACCGTAATCATGCTTGACGTCATATAAATGTTTTTTTTTACTTATTATTGGCCCTTTGTGTTTTACTCGACGTCACACCCTTCATAACGAGGCTAACGAAAGAGACAGGCTACCGCGGTGCATTCCACTTATCTTTTTTTACAGACCGCTAGAGTGACGTGATGGTCTTTCCGTACACCTGCATTGGTGGAATCGAGCATCACGTGACTCTCGCGGTCTGTAAAAAAAGATACGCGTAAAGCACCGCGGTAGCCTTTCTTTTTCGTTAGCCTCGCTTCATAACTATTTTGAGATTTTCTCCCATTAAACGTAGTTTGCGACCACATGTTCTGGAGTAAGTTTTTATCCTCTTGATTCCTTCTATCATACTTCTTAATTTGTCGGTCGAATTTCGGAGCACCCTGTATATGTTACGGCCAAAGTCCGAAACCAGCCAATTCTCGAATTGAGCGGCGAAATCATAAAATAGCAAATACCATAGTAAATTGACTGGTCAATATCTGATCTTTTTATTGATTCTAAATTTATACAGACAGTTTGTGAAATAGTATGGGCGATCGGAAAAAATCAAAAGAAAAATGTCCTTAGCAGATTTTGAGAGTTTTTGTTTTAATTTTATACAGTGTTAGTTAGTTTGATGTTGTGTTTTCCTGATAGAACGATATTTTTATAGGATATTTTATTAAATAAAATACTTATCGTTAATCACAATCGATATTAATTTCGAAGTACTATCCAAAATTTAAACCATCCTATTTTCAGAAATTTATATAAATAAGACATTCGTTACTTATGTAAATACAATATTCGATTATCTCTAGTACAATATCATTTTTAAAGCTGTACAATTTATTCTGTTGTTTTAACTTATGGACATATGTTCCGTAATCTTGTTTTTGTAGTGTGTTTTTTATTTCATAATACACAGAACAATCTTTAACGAGAACGGATTCTTACCATTAATGCTATAAATGATACTACGAAAACGAAAGTTATTTCCGTACCTAATGGAACAGATTAAAGGTCACTAATGTATTTCTGGTGGATAGCCAATTCCTGCATTTTATCTCATGATGGATAAAGAAATATTTCGAGGCAGGTACGTTTTCTAATCCAGATAAAAAGGAAATATAATCATATCCTTAGTTGCAACTTTTAAAAAATGAAATTTAAAATAGCATTTAAATAAATAAAAGCTTTAATATTAATAGAAACAAATATTAATTTTGCAGAATTTATACAAATTTCCAGCTTTCTTGTTTTCAAAACTAATAATAATACGTAATAATAAAACTCATTTTCTTCTTCTTTAGTGCTGTTCATAACTGTAAAACTTTTACGCTTTTTTGCTACCACTAAAATGAAATTTAAAATCGCATTTAAATAAATAAAAGATTTAATATTAATAGCAACAAATATTAATTTTGACAAATTTATAAAAAATTACAGCTTTTTGTTTTCAAAATTAATAATAATACTGAATAATAAAACTCATTTTCTTCTTTTTTTAGAGTTCATAACTGTAAAACTTTTACGTTTTCTGCTACCACTAAAATTTAATAGAATTTTTTTCCTTATGAAATCACACGAATTTGCCGATTCAATGAGATAACATTTACTCTTAAATTTTAGTGGTATTACAAAAGCGTAAAAGTTGACAGCTATGGCAGTATAATTGTTTGCAATTCTAGATATTGTTCTGTTATTTTAACGTAATGTACAAATATTTATTCTTTATATTACCAATTTTACACTCAGACATGAGTCAGATTAAATATTAAATATACAGATATTAATAAATGAATACCTGTTATGTAGAAATGTTCCGTTATCTCGTTTTTTATTTTTATTTTTCCTTGCATAGTATACAGAACTGCCTTTAACGAGAACGGATTCTTACCATAAATTCTACAAATGATTAGACGATAACGAAAGTACTTTCCTTATCTAATGGAACAGATTAAAGGTCATTAATGTATTTCTGGCCGATAGCCAATTCCTATATTCTATCCGATGATGGATAAAGAAATACTTTTGAAGCAGGTATGTTTTTAATCCAAAATAAAAAGGAAATGCTACAAATAAGAAGGAAGTAGACTCATATATCCTTGGTTGCAACTTTTTCAAATGCAATAATTTATAATTTTGAAAGAGAAATCTTACATTTAAAAGTATTTTAATAAAGTACAAAAGTTCTTTTATACTATAAAATTTGCTAAGACGAAATCGCAAGGGAGCGGAGGAAAAAATATTTTTCGAAATTTTCAATTCTATTAGCTGGGTCCATGAACTTTTCCAGTTTAAACCCTTTCCGGCACAGTGGTCCCACTCCGGGCACACCTAATTTTAATTCCAAACTTGCATTCGGCACCAAGAATATTTTAATAAAATTTTGTCTCTACAAAGAAAGCTTAAATTAAGGAGTTCTTATTTTCTAAAAAAGTTGTTTGTAAATTCCGGTGTCTGTCAGTAATTTTTCATTTTACGAACAGAGATTGTCTGTGCCGGAAACAGTGTTGCCAGTGGGCTACTTTTCTTTAATTCAGAATGCTTGATTGGTACCACTTTTTATGAAATGATATAATTCGTCTTGTTTAATCTGATATTAAATAAGGCGAATTTTTCTTTCTCAAAAACCTTGTGATAAACAAGAAAATTGAATTTAATAAAAGTAGTCCACTGGCAACACTGGCCGGAAAGGGTTAATTCTGAATTATAGTATAGGCAGGATCCGTTTTGGCATGTTTTATTGTATTTATTAAAATGATATGCAGTAAAATCAGTGTTAATGACAGGTTTTATCATTCAGATTTCAAAAATTATTATTTTGATTACTTTATATACAATTTATTATTATTCTTTCATATTTTTAAAATTATGACTAAGGAAAAGAATTTGTATTTGACGTCATATTCGGATTTAGAGTTGTTTTCATGTAGAAAGGAATTGAATATATATATGACGCGGAACACAGGAGTGACATGTTCTGTACTCAGCAGCAATCGTATGACTATTTCTGCTTTTAGAACTAAGACTGAAAAAAATTTAGAATTTTTATTTGTTGATTTCAAATGTGATTTTATTTTATCTTACTTTGCTCTTAACTATATATTGTTACATAATTTATTGTATCAGTTACCTCTGTAAGCCTTTATGTATGACGCACTTGATAAAAACGTTACAACTCTATTACATTATTATGTGTTTTGTAACGCAAAAAATCCAGCTTTCACTTGGTGCACTTTTACTTTTTTAAGTAGGCACGCCTCGTATTTTTTATGCACAGTTGTTACGTTTTTAAAAATGCAAAATATTTCAGATAGTAATAAGACTAAACTTGGACTAACTATTAAATATCAGTCTTAAAAATGAAAATTTAATTTTGATTCCATATGTGAGACCAAATTGTACGAATAATTACGGTCATCGTAAAATTTACGACAGCGCGCTTTCTGAAATTTAAAAAAAAAAAAAAATTATGATAGAAAAGGTTAGAAATTTTTTAAAATAATTTGCTTAGCTTTTGATAACTTAGTTAAAATGGAAACAAAACTTTAGAAGGTATTTATTTTCGCTTGAAAGTCATAACAAATATATTTATTCTTTCCCAAAGCAGTTTTAAACACATGAAGAATTGAAATCAAGTAGTGGCATAGCCATTTTGGGGGTCCAGATGCTCTGGGTAAACTTCGTAAAGTTTATTTCGCATTCTCTAATCATCGAAAATTTTGCCGTTTTATAAAGAGAAGAATATTTTTTTTAAATAGTGGTATTCAGAGTCTCTGGAACTCCACCTCGGCTACGCCACTGACATGAATTATATCCGATAACTGTGTTCGAATAATACAATGTATCTAAAGATATTTTGAATATCGTTCAAATTTGACGAATTCCAATTTAATACAATCTAAGTAAAATCTAGAAATTTACAGTTATGTGATCGACGTTCGTGACTCTCATACAATCAACTCAATGGAAAGGATGCCAAGTCAGCTGAATTTCGAATTTAGTGGCGATTTAGAATGTAAAGTTATGTTTTAATCGAATTTAACTCCAATTTCATTATAAATTGCTTTATGTTGCTGAATTGTCGTTTTAAAAGTTTTTGAAGATTGCATTAATTTATATAATAGTGTTTGCTGTAGATTATAAATGGAAATCTTCGATAAAATATTTAACTTTCTATTGTACAGCGAAAGAGAAATAATTAAATTAAATTAAATGCAATATAAATCTTTTTCTAATGATATGCCTTCAGAATTTTTTATGCAAAAATTTAAAAAATAGAAGCTTTTTTTGAACCATTATAAATATTTTGTAGGATATTTATTGAATTTTTCCTACATACATGCGACAACTAAAAACATGATTACGTATTTTAATGCGTATGATAAACACATAAATACTAAACAGAGATATAAAAAAATATTTTCATTAACTTAGTTGATATTTTTAATACATTTAATAAATGGTATATGTTAAATTTATAGGTTTTCGTTGATTACATTCAAATATAATAATTAGCAAAAACTGAATATGTATGATTTATATGTGATATATATATATAACCATAAATGAAACATTATCATAACACCAACTTAAACAATGAAATAATGATTAAGTATGTAATAATTAGTTGTCAATGAAAGAGTCCCCAACACACTGAATATGGAAACAAAAACAAATTAAAAGAATAAGAAATTAAATTAAAAATTGAATAAATGGAATTAAATGAATGAAATGAAATGAAATTTGTGGAATTTAGACAGAATTATCAAGTCCCAAATGCCTAAATACCACAAATGGATTTATATATATGATTCGGACTATTATGAATTTATATATATATATATATACACTACTGGCCATTAAAAATGCTACACCATGAAGGAATGCAAATAACAGAATGATATTTATTGGACAAATGCATTATAATGGGAAGGACAAATGATTACATTTTCAGAAAATTTGGAGGTATAGATCCTGAGAAAACACTACCCAAAGCAGCAACCTCTTGCCGCAATAACAGCATTTATCTGCCTAGCCATGGAGTCGAACATAGATTGGATGTCATGTACGGGTACATCAGTCCATGCATCTTCAACACTACGCCACAGTTCATCAACCGTAGTGACTGGCGTGTGGTGGCGGACCAGTCGCTCAGAAGCCATTGACATGACATTTTCAATCGGTGAAAAAAAATGAGAACGTGCCGGCCAGGGCAACAGTTGAACATGTTCTGTATCAAGGAAGGTCAGGATAGTAAGAGCAACATGCGGTCGTGCATTGTCCTGCTAAAACGTAGAGTTGCGGAGGCATCGAAGATAAGGCAGAACCACGGGCCGTAACACATAAGAAATGTAACGGCTGCTGTTGAAATTGCCGGCAATGCAAACAAGAGGTTACCGAGACGTGTATCCAATGGCACTTCATACAGTCACTCCAAATGATATGGCAGTATGACGATTCGAATGCAAGCTGGCAGTGTGCGTTTTCCACGATACTGACAAACACGGATGATGCTGCATACAAACAATCATGATGCTGCATACAGAACCTGGATTCATCAAAGACGACGTGAGATGCTATTCCTGCTTCATATACAGCATCATGATGCCAGCATCCATATTTGGCGGCATCGTGGGAAACGTACATTGCTAGCTTGCATTCGAATCGTCATACTGCCATATCACTTGGAGTGACGGTATGAAGTGCCATTGGATACACGTCTCGGTAACCTCTTGTTCGCATTGCCGGCAATTTCAACAACAGCCGTTACATTTCTGATGTGTTAAGGCCCGTGGTTCTGCCTTATATTCGATGCCTCCGCAAGTCTACTGTTTAGCAGGACAATGCACGACCGCATGTTGTTCGTACTATCCTGACCTTCCTTGATACAGAACATGTTTGACTGTTGCCTTGGCTGGCACGTTCTCCTGATTTCTCACCAATTGAAAATGTCCAGTCAATGGCTTCTGAGCGACTGGACCACCACCACTCGCCCGTTACTACGGTTGATGAACTGTGGCATAGTGTTGAAGCTGCATGGACTGATGTACCCGTTCATGACATCCAATCTCTGTTCGACTCCATGGCTAAGCAGATAAATGCTGTTATTGCGGGAAGAGGTTGCTGCTTTGGGTAGTGTTTTCTCAGGATCTATACCTCCAAATTTTCTGAAAATGTAATCATTTGTCCTTTCCATTATAATGTATTTGTCCAATAAATATCATTCTTTTATTTGCATTCCTTCATGGTGTAGCAATTTTAATGGCCATTAGTGTATATATACAGGGGTGCAAAAATCTAGGCGCCAATAGGCCGATTCCCACCACTAAATTTTTAGTATTATTCGCCTAGTAAGAATACTGATAAAATTTAGACGAAGTATACTAATAAAATATGACGAAGAATACGAATAAAATTTAGTGGTGGGAATCAGCCCATTGGTGCCTATATTTTTGCACCCCTGTACATACAGAGTGATTTTTTTAAAGTTGTGAAAGTAAAACCCTATAACAAAAGAACCACTGATCGAAATGACTTGAAATTTTACCAGTGTAGTCCCAAAGCAATAGGGAATTTTTTAGGCGTGGTTAAAAAAAACTGAAAATCGCACCGACAGATGGCGCTGTATATACAGTAAAGTCGGGAGACGAGCTTGTGCACGTTCAATCTGTTCAAATTTCAAAACCATCTTCCGTCGTCCTTCTGTCGTCATTGGACCTTTTCTTAAATTCTTAAGTTTCCTAAATCTTCTAAGAGCAGTTGCTGCTCTGTCATTAGTCTGATAATACAGTTTCACTAACAATGCACTGTCCGTCAATCGTACAATCATTGGGAGGATATCCGTAGAATATTGAACATGAGGTGTAAGTGCTTCACGTTTTTATCGCCACTATGCGTGTGTCATGCGCAAACTCCTCTCCCGACTTTACTGAATATATAGCGCCAGCTGTGTCGGTGCGAAATTAAGTTTTTTTAACAAGCCGAAGAAAATACCCATTGCTTTGGGAGCATACTGGTGAAATTTCCGGTCATTTGGATCAGTGGTTCTTTTATTATACGGTTTTACCTTCACAACTTAAAAAAAATCACCCTGTATATCTTTGATTCGGATTATTATGGATTTATACATATGATATCTATGACCTGTCATATCTATGATATACATAATATAAGTATCTATATTTGAAGTTGTCTGTAGCTCGAAAGAATAACCCGAATGAAACCAAAATCGGTACATTTACTATTCGAGAAGGGGGAAGAAGAATGGAACAGTAAAAAAAAAATAATTGCTATAATCTCCGGCAAATGGCGCTACTGAGTGTGAAGTGTAACGTGTAATACAAGAACAAATAATTAAGGCTTCAAACCGGATGGCACACTTAATTTATTGGAAAATGTCACAGTGAATGTGGTTATGCTTTCTTATGGCAGTGCCGATCATTTTCAGGTTCCACATTGCTACTTTGTTGGAGGACACAATGCAGGCGGTGCACGACGTGCTCAACTGCGGAATGTAACGCATCAGGAGTGATGTTTCGCACATGGTGTGATATGCGGTAAAGTAATTAAGGTTTGCGACACCTCCATGATACACCATATTACACATTACATTTCACACTCAAAAGCGCCATCTGTCGGCGATTGTTACAATTAATTTTTTATTGTTCCATTCTTCTTCCCGCTTCTCGAATAGTAAGTGTACCGATTTCGGTTTCATTCCGGTTATTCCTTCAAGCTACAGACAGCTCCAAATAGAGATACTTATAACCACCCGGTATATATATATATGATTACGTTCAGATATATATATATATATAAATATATAAATATGATTACATTCACATATTCATATACATAGTAAAAATTGAGGATATAGAACAGGATAGGTCTTATGTATTCAAATGGATTCATAAAATATTTTGCGTTTAAAATAAATATAAAAATTATTGTTAAAAGCAAAAAATTGTTGACTTTTTAAAAACCTAAGTCTCATTAGAGAATTTGAAAATAAACCTTATATGAAGTTTATACTAACTAAAAAAAAAAAAATATATATATATATATATATTAATATTTATTAAATAGTGTATATTTTGTGTGATAATTTAAACTTTGTATATATTAACACCTAGTAGAAACACAGTAGTAAAAAAGAAACAAACAATTTCAGTCACATTTTATCTTTAGATCTAATTTCATAAATCCTTGGAAGAATTATTTTCGAATGCAACACATAAATAAATGTGTCAAAGGATAATTTTCCAATTAAATATTCGAAAAGAAAAGAGTTCTGACATACATTACTGTACTTCAAAAACAATAATGAATTTCGTTTGAAGTTTGTATAGAGTAAAATATTTAAACAAGTTGGAAATTGTACGTTAAACGTAAACATTTCTAACTAGTTTCACTATGTAAAAAGATCATATTATTTCAGTGAAATGAATTATATCGTCTGCTATGAGAGAAATGAGAATGAATCTCTTTTCTCTTATTACGTATGCCATGTTTACAGATGCGAATTTTTTTTCGACACCAGATAGCGCTGCAAAATTCCCAAGGGAGATATTGCTTTGCGAATGATTACGTCCATGGTTTAATATTTTTATTACTCAAAATGAACGAATCTCCTGTGTTTATTTACTCTAATGAATTGAAATATTCAACTGTTAACGTAATTTCCACTGAAGCTATCTCAGAATCTATACACTTTTGAAAGTAACTCATCTTTCAAACAAACAATTTTTTTCAACGATCTTTCTAAAAATGTAACTTTTATGCAATTTTATTCGAGAAAATAATTTTGAATAAAAATGGCCGCCTGGCATATGAAAAAAAATAGTTTTTTCCCGTATTTGTTTTCCTCAATCACATGACTTGCGCTTTTATTATATAGACTACGTACGATAGGATTTAACCCTTTATATCCTGAATTAATTTCCAGTTACTTTTTAGATGCTCAGAATCCTCGATTATTTCTATCAGTTATTTTTTATTTTTTTTTGTAAAGTTTTCCTGATCTAATCATAGAATTTTTGCGATTCAATTAGGTGAAAATTTCTAATTAAAAAAACCGGTGGTAACAGATTAAAAATTCTGTAAAAGACGCTCGTCGCGAAGGGGTTAAAGTGGTACTTTTAAGTACCGTCAGGATAAAAAGGGTTAATAGAATAAAGAAAACTTTTATTAATATCTTTTAAAGTTTTGGTTCGATTTTCATAAAATGTTAACCCCTTGGAGGGCAAGCACGTGGTCTAAAAATGCTAAATTTTGCGATGTTTAGATACCAGTAAATTTTAATAATGAATTTTTACATTCTCAATCTGCAAACAACAATACTAAATATTTTTATTTAATAATACTAGTGGCAAAGTTATATATTAAAAAGTTGGAAATTGTACGTCAAACGTTACAAACGAGGTGCGTTCGTACGCACGTTTTAGAATTAAATTCATGATATCCCGTGCGTAGAACGGGTTAAACAGCTAGTTAAGTATATATTTTATGACACTGTTCATACAAATATCTTAACTAGTTATATAAATATTCAGATATATATGTATCAGCTAGTTATATAAATATTCAGATCTTGATGATTTTTAATTCTGTGAAATGAATTATATCGTCTGCAGATTAATTTCTGTCATAAAATAAGTATCTCGGTCGCTTGACGATTTAACATCCATCGGAAGCTCCTATAACAAAAAAGCACCGATTTAAGAAAAAAAAATCAAATTTCTTAATAAATATTTTTATTAATATCTCCTAAAGTTTTGATTCGATTTTAATAAAATTTGAAATGTCTCTACAAAATTCTGCAAAGATAATGTATTTTAAATTGCAAACCATTTGGTTGGGTAGTTTTTGCGTTGTTATATGCGGACAGACAGACAGACGGACGGACAGACGGGCGGACCAAACGACGACTATAGGTGCTACGTATTTATATAATTACGAACGCACCTAAAAAGTGGTATATATTATATACCGGTGCCCCTCAAGGGGTTAAATGACTCGACAAAATTCTACAACGATAATATATATTAAGTTTCAAACCATACGGTTCGGTAGTTTTCACGCTGTTATATACGGATAGACGGACGGACGGACGGACGGACCAGACGACGACAATAGGTGCTAGGTATTAATATAATTACAAACGCACCTAAAAACGATGTGCGATTCTCAGGGGTTATTTTACAAATATGGTTAGTATACATGAGGTTAAACTTTTTTAAAAACTTTCATTCTCTCTTCCTTATTAGACAGAAATGTATTTTTTCGTTATGGGTGGAAAAAATTTATAAAGTAACATTTTTTAAATTTATATTTTCATACAATATAATTTTTGGACGCTTTGGAAGAACGTGAAAATAATTACCATTATCAACATTCTTGTGAACCATGTCAAGCTATCGAATGTTAAAAAATGTATTTTACATTAGTTGTTAAAATAGGACGACTGTCATTACTAAATTATAACACAGGGTGGCTAGTGGTCAGGGAAAAATACAGACAAAAAATGTGATATACACCAGTATATTCTTATAGAAAATTCATGTGGAACAGTCCGGAACAGTTGATGCCGGTTAAGGGGCTTCCTAGTTGCAGCAACTTTACGCCCAGTCAATTGTGAGTAAAATGTCTTGTAATAGTGAGTTCAAGACTCCCTTATCATAGATCAGACTTGACAGTCCGGAGAAAGTCTATGGGAGAAAATGTCCGCGGTAATTGCCGACTTATTAATTGACTTTCTCCGGAAAGTATCGCCGCCTGGTGGATACTACCGCACAGTTGCCATGTTTCGGGCTTTTTGAACACCAGTATATTTTTAGAGAAAATGTTGTTCTTTTTAATCCCAGAATTCTCCGATCAAACGAAACAAAATTGTCTCTACTAAAAAACTGGTATCCAAAAATATAATAGAAAAATCTAGCTGGTCTGCTACCGCATAGCTGCCAACTCTTACGCTTTTTTCTTACCACTAAAATTTAATAGAATTTTTTTCGTCATGTAATCACACGATCTTGTCAATTTAATAAGATAAAATTTACTATAAAATTTTAGTGGTAGGAAAACTACTAGTTCATAAGCAAATGCATAGAACAAATGGAGCTGTGAAAAAATGTCGTGTGATTTCGTGTCGTAAATACTATTACTGACGATTGATGGCGCTAGTAGCAGGACAAGTATAGCGGTCAAAGGCAACTTGCTGATTGAGAGGTCTGATACTATGATAAGGAGGTCTTGAGTGAGTTGTTGGGGATAGATAAGATTGCTATAGAGAGCAAATAAAAAAGAAAGAAAAGAAAATTTAAGAAATGGAAGAAATAAATTTGGAATATATAGAAAACCAATAGGTATTAAGGATAGAGTCAATAATAGGAAAGTAAAATGGTATAGCTGTAGTAAGTATACTACTGATAAAAAGTTTAAGGATTAAAGATAGGGTTCGGGACATGTTCGAAGCAAACAGCATATAAATGCCAGGTGGAAAAGGCGGTCAAAGGTTGATTATTCGATCGAATAATCAAGATGAATTTTTCTAGAAGAATATACTGGTTTTAATCACTTTTCTTGACTGTATTTTTCCCTGATCATTAGCCACCCTGTAAATAGTATTCTTATTTTTCACAAAAATTAATGAGTATTTTTACTACTCGAAAAATTCTAATAAAATTTAGTGGTGACAATCGGACCATTTTTAAATATAATGAAAAATGCATTTTTTCATATTCGATAGTTTGACATGGTAGCGACTATATATTAGCATGATTGTCATGCACTAGGAAAAATTATTAAGCAGGGTGATTATAAATGAATATCCCAAATTTACAAGGTTATTAAAAGAAAACAAAAAAAATGTACAACCTTGTTGTTCATCGGAAGTAAAATATAACAGTTGGAAGTTTAAATTCAACACAGTTCACTTATAAGTGTTAAATGTGAGCCCCTCCAGGAACACGAACGGCATGAAGCTCTATCTAAGGACTTCTAACCCAATAGTGATAACATCTTGTTGAGACTTCGGCACTAAATGGCAGCTGCACAGCTACGCGCACGGTTCTGCGCAGCTGGCCAGAATCCGTGCTGCAGCAGCGCCCATGGCTGTCACTATCAGTGTCAAACGGTGAAGCAGACGAACTAGTGACGTATGCAGAATCCGTCTTACCACATGCGCCACCTATTTGAGGTTTTTTCGAGGAACGATTTCCTTCTCGGAAAGGCTATTTCGTTAGAAGTCCTGGTATAGAGGTTCATGACAAACGGTATCGAGGCGGTACGATAACTCATCCCACTTTTTTCCCCAGCATGTCTTGTGTGACTATTTGAATGGCTGCAGATAGGCGTGTCCTAAGTTCATCAACGGCGGTTGGTAGCGGTGGAACAAACCCACCAGAAAAATCACATGTCAGTGATGAATTATCGCACCGCCTCGATATCGTTCGTGTTTCTAGAGGGGCTCACATTGAATTTAAACTTTCAACTGTTAGTTTTTGTTTCAGAACTAACAACAAAGTTGCACTTTTATTTGTTTTCTTTTAATAGCCCTTCAAAGTCGGGATATTCATTTGTAATCACCTTTTACTATGAAGTAATTTTTGCAGTATTTTCAATGAAGAAATTTTTATTAGCCTACTGGCAACACTGTGCTACTGTATTGAACTTAAACATGGAAATTTTACAATGTGAATTTTTTTATACTTTAAATAAATAATATATATTGTATATAAAAACTTTTAAAGATATTTCGATGGGTTGATTTTGTAATTTTTATAAATGTTTATCAAATAGTTTCTCATATTCAATTATTTTTTAATCTTACACTGCGCAGTGGTGCGTCTGTGAATCAATTAAAATTTAAACTTTATGAATAAATTCATTTCCAGTACACCACTATAATTAAATAAAAATATTCTCCTTATGTAAGCACAGTTTATGTAACGTGCAGAATGGACGATTTTTTCAATCGGATGAATAATTCGGGCACGCGCAAAAGCATAGTTACCAACATTAATGTTTTTTTTTTAAATCAAGCACCACCAGAGATTTAGTAAACAAAAAAGAAGGAAAAGCGTTGTTGCCAAAATGATACCCCCTTTTAATTAATTTCCCCCAGAAATTTTGCAAAACGAAAAACATTTCATATTTTTGTCTCGCTCTCCATCTAATGCAAATTAAATTTGGAAACTTTTTTTCTTTTTCAAAATTTCTGGTAGTAATTGAATATTTTTTTTATGTTTGGCATATATGTTTCTGCGCATGCCCAAATGATTCATTCGAATATCAAAATCATTCATTCTGCCCCGCCCCCCGAATCACTACTGACACTATGTCTGCTATTAAACAAGGTGAAGAGTTATCCTTCAAATTTGTGATAACTAACCCTAAACATGACGAATGAGTACAAGTTTTTATATTCATACTGGCTACTGTTTTTAAATACAGTATTCCCTAAACATTTGCGAGGATTACGTTCCAGTTTAAACCTCGCGAATGCTGAGTCTATCTTTCTCCACTAAAAAGGAGTTACGTTCTATAAAATTTTAATTAGAGTGGCACAGGATTTAAATAAAAACAAAACGAAAGCATATACTTATTAATAATACGTTATGCCTAACATATATGCAGATGTTGAATAAACGCACACATTCATAAACATGAAATTTATTCATTAAATATAACTCAAATTAACTGACTAGAGAAATAATAGCAGTTAAAAAAGGATATGTTTTTGTATAAAGTAATTTTGACTCTCTCTATTCACAAAGAGAAGATAATGAATTAGTGGGTCAGTATGCGATCGTCTACCCTATTAAAATCAATTCAATATGTGCATTTTGCAGAGCTTTGTAAATATAAGAAAAAACATTGTCCAAATATTTCACCAGCATCCATTTATTGTTAAAAAGTGGCTTAACGAATAATGCGCAAGCCACTCTGCCGCACCGACTATATCACCCTGTAAATTTGAGATGTACAAGCATAAACATTTTCACCTATACTCAACCAATTGCCGGTCCGGCAGCGTGGTTGGTAGCGGAGGCGACCGCCACTGTGAGGGCAGGTATTCGAATCCTGATTAGGCACGGATGTCATTGTGTGTGTATATTTAGTTCTGTCTACTTCCTGGTGTCTATCCCGTCTTTGTCAAGAAGAATGTTTATGTAATTTGCCAACGCCTTGTGTGTATTTCTGTGAATAAAAAAATATGGATCATTCAAGGCTAACAGCCTAGTAGATTACAAGTTTCAAAGCAATTCCCCTTCAAATGGTCAAATGTTCACAACCAATTTCAATAGAAGAAGTCCTTATTTGAAAACTTAAAGTCGAATTAAAGCGGAACCATTGTAATATATATCGACGTATTTCGGCTTACAATTATTTTAAACAATTCCGGATCCAAATGCATCCGCTGAAAAGATGCTTGTGTAGAGATAGATGTTCAGACAGAGGAATCAGAATGAATTAAATGTTGAATAGAGATGAATAAATAAAGCGGAAAAGACTATTTCTCGAGGCATTTGTGAAAATTGCTTTAATTTGATGTTAAGTAGGAATATATCTCAGATAAGGCAGTAGCTAATTAAAATGTGTGTGTTGAAAATTCTGCACGATATGATAGTGCTGAATTTAAAGGACAAATGAATACGTTAAAATTTGTTCGACAAGTATTTCCAGTGATTAAAATTAAAATCTGTTTTGAATCAGTGCTGAAACACTATAATATGGAATCTGTGAAAATTTAAATTAAACTTTTCGCCAAACATTAATTTAGATGAATTTAAAATTGTAGATATTTTCTAATAAGATGTAACTTGTATTTCATATTATTTTATATCTTACAGAATTTTACGTATATCAAAAAGTAATAGTCATGTATTTCTTTATTATTCTTTTAGATTTGTGACAGTCCGATGCAGATTTTATAAAGCATTTAAAGTATTATTTAATGAAAGTATATTCGCAAAACTTTACAACGACTGGAAATTTTACTCCATTTTTATAAACTATTCACACTATTTTTTTTACACAAAAATATTTCATATTTTTATTTAGTTTATTTCAGCAAAACTTTAATTCATTTTAAAAAATATATGTATCGTTCGAATTATAATATATGTATTTAAAGGGGTACGGGTCAAATTGAGCTACTCTAGTGTTAATGTATTTCTTTTCAATGCAATAACATGTCTTCAACTTATTTGTTTTTTACTAATATTTATAAGGTAATACAAACGTTTGAACTTTGTAGATGTTGTTCAGTATGAAAATTATATTTTATACTTTACGTATACTTTGTAATGTATAGTGATACTTATATCTATTGAAAGTATGTTTTGTTAAGTATGAAAATTTTACAATACGATTCGTTTTGTTTTTAGACTGTGAAATGTATATAAATACGTTTAACGTTTCGATGTATGGATTTCTTTCTTTCTTTCGTTTGTTCTTTTCTTTCTTTATTTGTCTTTTTTGCAAACATAAAAAATTATTTGTCAACATTATTTTTTTATTATTCTTATATTGTTGTATCTAACGGCTGGGGATTAGATACCTTTGAAAAAAATTACTTATTCCTTCTTAACCGTCATAAAATGAAATTGTGAACCCCTTCGCGACGAATGTCCTTTACAGAATTTTTAACCTTTTAACACCGGTTTTCCAAAACAGAAATTTTCTCCTATTTGAATTCCAAAAATGCGATGATTAGAAGGCAAAGCTTACAATAAAAAATAACTGGTGGAAATAATCGAGGATTCTGAGCATCTTTGGCGACACGTATACGTGTCGCTCGTCTCCAAGGGGTTAAACAAATTATTTTCAAGATCAAAAACACAATACAATGACCAGATTTTGAAAATCTTTTTTTTTTTTGTTTAACTTTAACCATTTAAAAAGTTTAAACTTTTCCAATTTTTTAATTTTTTTTAAAGGTAAGGTGAAATGGGCTTATTTTTGCTAAGTGAAAAACACGGAATTCTTTATATTTACATAAAAAAGGTATTATTTCTATTACAAAATCCATCTCTATTGAATATCATTTTGCGATTACGTAAAATTGTTTATGTGTGATTTCTTACATATGCGCTTATGTTTAATCATGTTACTGGTAACAAAATTAAAAAAAAAATCGAACTGCGAAAAATGAATTTAAAAGAGAAATGTATGCAGTAAAAATCCTTTTTCATATACAGCAGGCGTCAGAAATATGTATACATACACTGTTTAACGGTTCATAACTTTCTCACTTTTCTTCTTTTCAAAGTTTAATTAACCCATTTGCTATCAACCCCGAGTATACTCGGGGTTGATAGCAAATGGGTTAAACAAGGAAAATAAATGAAGAATTGATATTTTCGTCCTTTTTCGCAAAGTGAAGTGTGGCGGGTCCGTTTAATTTTCAATTTATACTTAACCCCACACTGCGCAGTCATGCATATGTGAATGAATTAAAATTTAACTTTTAAGAAATAAGTTATTTCCAATCAAGGATGAGATTTCTCCGCTTTTTGGCATACCAGTATAATCTTACATACAATGTTCATTATTTAATTGGAACATTCTGCGATTTAAGAGAACAACATTTTCTCTAAGATTATACTGGTATACAAAAAAGCGGAGAAGTCTCATCCCTGTTTTCAAGATACCACTGTATTTAAATAAAAATATTCGCGAATTCTATTGATGATTAAGGCTTAGAATTACTTTTGAAATTTTTTGGTGCTACTCCTAAATATGAGTGTAAAAAAACACGTTTCCAAAAAAAAAAAAAAAAAACGTGAAGCGTAGGATTAAATAAGTATATAAGTAAAAACAGTTTCTATAAATACATTTTTTATAAGCATTTAACGTTTATCTTGAAATTCACGGCCACTTTCATGACTATAATTCATCCTTTTTCCAAAAAATTTGGCGTGGGCACCTAACCGATTACAGAAAATTCATCGTTCTTTGTACGCATGGCCGAAAACGCAAGCTAATGGTTTTATTATATATACATATATATATTAAGATATGGCAGCAGGAAAGAAAAATAAAGCATCATTTAAACTGACTGTTCCAGGTTTCTGAATTGTTTTCTTAACGTATAATGATAATTTAATTAATATTAAACTTTTAACTAATACAAAAGTTTTTTTTTTAATTAATACACTCTTTATTATTATTTTTTAAATTTCCTACTTGTTAGTGTTTAAAACATTGCATTGTTGGAGTTTCGCAGCCAGTTTGACTTTTTTGGCGAGCGTGATTTGGCGCATCATAAAATCCATTATTCTTTTAACTGGTGTTCAGTTGCAACCATAAAGAATATTTAGCGATTTAGCACCTGCGGTGAGCTAGAAAAAAAAAGTCTTATAATTAAGCCTTCTAGTACAATTGGGATCTCCATTAACCCCATTTATTTTTGTTAATTTAAACTTAATAAATAAAATCAAACAAACACACTTGAACACATTTAATAGAATTGATGTACTAAATAATTTCTGGTTCAAATCATCCAAAACTAAGAACTCTCAGAAGAAATTAAAACTTGCGGGCACCCAAGTAGACCGCCAACTGAATACCAATATTTAAACAGGAAATTTCATGGTAAGTTTCTACATTTTCGCAAAAATTAACATACGAAGGTAGTTTCCGCAAAAATTGCAAGAAAAATCTTTAAAAAAAAAAAAAAATTGAAAATACCGGTATTAAAAAAGCGGACCATTTGGGAGCCCTGAAGTTGGTACTCGGAGGGTTAACCCTTTCCGGTACATTGGTCCCACTAAGGGTTTGGAATTAAAATTAGGTAATTTTAATTCCAAACTTGCATACGGCACGAAGAATATTTTAATGAAATTTTGTTTCTATAACAAAGTTTAAAATAAGGAGTTTTTATTTTCTAAAAAATCGTTTGTAAATTCGGGTGTCAGTCAGCAATTTATATTTTTATGAATAGACTTTTTCTGTGCCGGAAAGAGTAAAGCGATGAAATTTTTCGCATTGTCATCAGAAACAGGCCTTTATATACATTTTTTTGTAATTCCAACCTATCAGGAAGAGAGTTAAAATTGATTACGAAATTCCATCTTTACATACAAAAAACAAAAAAAGAGTGAGTTAAATAGAGTGCAATAAACACGAGTAACAACTAGCATAACAATTACTTTCAGTTGCACAAAATAGAACACGGCACATTTCATAAATTATAATTTGTACAACTTGAAATATATCACCCTGGAAATTCGAGATCTATAAGCATTAGCGTTTTCACTCAGACCTAACTAATTAAAATAATAGAAAACTTTCAATTCAAAGCCCATAGTTGACTTAAAGCTGAACCATTGTTATGTATATCGCCGTATTTCGTAGTTTCAATTATTCTAAACAATTCCGTATCCACATGCATCCACTGAAGTGGTGAAAAGCGTGGGGATGGTCAGGCAAGGGGGAAGATTCAGAATGAATTAAATATTGAATAGAGATGAATAAATAAGGCGGCAAAGATTATTTCGGCGAAGCATCTGTGAAAACTGCTTTAATTGGTGTTAAGTAGAGAAATATCTCAGATAAGGCAGTAGCTAATTAAAATTTAGGTGTTGAAAATTTTGCGAGTCTAAATTTACCATTTTTGTAGTGTTGAATTTAATGGGAGGAATGAATACGTTAAAATTTGTTCGACAAGTATTTCCAGAGAGTAAAATTAAAGTCTGATTGGCTCAGTGATGAAGAATATATATGTACGAGTTTAAATTAAACTTTCCCCCAAGTATTAACCCTTTCCGGCACGGACAAATTCTGTTCGTAAAATGAGAAATTACTGACTCACACAGGAATTTACAAACGACTTTTTTAGAAAATAAGAACTGCTTATTTTAAGTTTTCATTATAAAAACAAAATTTTATTAAAATATTCATGGTGCCGAAAGCAAGTTTGGAATTAAAATTAGGTGTGCCCGGAGTGAGACCACTGTGCTGGAAAGGGTTAACATCGAAGAATTTAAAACTGAAATATTTTCTAACAATATAAAACTTGAATTTCATGATATTCTATTTTTTTTATATTTACAAAAGAATACTTTTTATTACATTTGTATTCGTACGAATATTTTATTTATAGTTATTTTGCCTTAAGTTTGTCTTAAATCAGTCTTATGTTACTAAAAATTGGAAAATTTCGTAAACCATGTTTTTTTTAAACGAGATCCTGTCTATAACGAAATCTTCCTTTATATAAATATTAGTATTACTGTATTTTCTGTTTTAGAAAAAGTGTATGATTCAGGCGAATAAATTAAAATTGTTTTAAAGGATGGTGTACCTGCTAAAACAGAAAGCTGTCAAAGCGGAATCTTTCAAATCCTTGAAGTTTCTATGTGTAAAAAAAATCGTTTTAGTTGTTTTGACATTAATACGACAAATGAATACTTTTATATTCGTTTGATAAACTATTTTCAGAGTGTAAATTAGTCTGGTTCAATAAAGAAAAATCTATATGTAGGAATTTAAATTACACATTTCCGCAAATGGAAATTTAAAAGAATTTTAAATGGTAGATATTTTCTAATACAATAAAACATTGATTTCGCGAAGTTCTCAATTTTAAATTTTGAATAATTTCATTTTCATTTGTATTTATTTATTTATTTATTTTGTAAACTAAGATTTTATCACAGCTGCAAACCATTCCTGTTACTTCCAAGTCAAATAAACGTGTTTCAAACAAGAAATTTTTTTGAACGAAATTGTTTTGTATGCAGTAATTAAATATCTCCGTTAGTTTTGCCGATATGGCTACCTCTCTTATTAAGAAATTCCCCGTTTATACCAGAAGTTCCGATAGAACGCTTTTTATATTGCGTAATCATGAAATGCCTTTGAGAAATTGTGTGCATGCAATATTATTTATAAGTATTACAATTAAGTGTTTCCAATTTAACAGGTTTGTATTCAAAATATATACCAGAATTACAGAATAACTATAATTAAATGAAAGGTCAAATTCTGGCAGATATTTCAAATAAAACTTTATTTTAAATTGGCAACATAAATTAATGAATCCCAAAATCTTTTTGAACCAGAGTTGGAACGAACCAGCGGAAAAGTGTAATTTAAATTCCTACAAATATGCTCTTTTTTTTATTGAACCTGACTATTTTTAGTCTCCATTTGTTTATGTTGACTTTTTGATAATAGTTTTATCCAAAATTTTTTGTGAATAAACTTAAAAATATATTACTATTCAATCTTTTCTGGTGTGAATTTGGTATTTTTGAATAGATTTGACAAAATTGTATATACACGAAAAAAGGAACTTTACAAAACCATTTAGTACTATGTAAAAAAAAACATGTTTATTAAAGAATATATTAGAAAAAATACTGTTTAAAAGTCAAAACGGTATTGTATAACAGAGATGTCACAAAATTGATGTCAACTCGGAAATCCGTTAAAGATGATTACACTGTTCAGCAACTGTAATAAGGTGGAAACAAAAAAACCTGTGATTTACAAGAGGCTGTCATTTAATTTGCATGTACTTTTTAAAAATTGCGCACGTTATTTTTAATTTTTACTTGGTTGTTTATTTTCATATTATAACAGATTGCAATTTATATTGACAAATATGAATTTTAGCAACTCCACACCCTATTACAGTGGCAGAACAGTGTAATCATCTTTAAGGGATTTCCGAGTTGACATCTCTGTTACAAATATGAAAATAAACAACCCAGTAAAAATAAAAGATAACATGCATACTTTTTTAAAAGTACGTGAAAATTAAATAATAGCATTTCAAATAATAACTTCAAAGACTGTGCAATTATGAAATATTCTCATTTGTTTTTGAAAATGGCCCGAAGTGAGCCGAAACATGTCAAACAACCTAATAAAAGTTATTCTTCTGTTAAGTGTATACTGTTACTATTATGTTTTTAATTTACACCTTTTAGTATTTAAAAGAAATATAAAGGAGTTATTATTTCCGGTGGATTTTATAGGTTATAATACAGGATTTGTTTAAACCCTTGAAGGGCACCGGTATATAATATATACCACTTAATTTTAATCCCAAAATGCCACAATGACACCAGAATTTTATAACCAAATTTTAAATTTATGAGGTACATGAGGGAAAAGTTTTTACCTATTTAAAACAAAAATCGTTCGTGAATCCTGGTGTCAATCAATCATTTAAATATTTTAGCTACAAGAGAACTTTGCTCCTGAAGGGGTTAAGAAATTTGCGTTACTCCAAAATTATGGAAATTACTTGACAAGTATTTCCAGAGAGAACACAAAAAACTGAATAAGGAAAGCTGAATTTAACCCTCCATCCGCGGTTAACGCCCCTATCGCGTTTCACTTATTCTATACAATTCCGCGGGGAACGCTATTTTGACGTTCCCTATAATTTTTATAGTACTTAAGCATCGGGAGATTCTATTTCTTCGTTGAATCTGTCTTCTTTTATTTAGAAATAGAGAGATTCGATTGCAAATTATAATATATATATTTCATTTATTAGGTCATTCTGAAAGTTCTGCGTTTTTTGAAATATTTTCAATCCATAACTGCCACATTTCCACCGGAATTTTGAAATAAAACTTTGTTTTTATAACGCACATGAAGAAACTGCTTTTATTTATTTCCAAATAAATCTGTTTGTAAATTCCGGTGACTGCCAATCCTTATAACTATTATAAGTGATGAATAAAAATAGGCCGTGGTTTTATATAAGAAAATGGAAACATCGCCCGTGGCTAGAGGGTTAAAAAAGGTAGCTCACTAGCAACACTGCTGGCACCTTCGTTCATTGAAAGAGACCAGCCAGGATACAGGGCTCCCAATTGGTCCGCTTTTTCACTAACAGTAATTTCGGATGAAAATTTTCTTTTTAGATTTTTCTTGTAAATTTCGTAGAAACCTCCCTGAAGGCTAATTCTATTGCAAATGTTCTAGAAACATACCACGAAAATTTTTCTTAGAATATACTGGTATTCAAAATGCGGACCATTTGGGAGCCATGTGATACTTCCTTCTCCTTAGGCTGTTTCATGATAAATGTAGCTTATTTCCACTAATTATCCAAATGTCATGTGATCAAGGTAGGCCTGAAAACGGTAGTCCTGTCTCTTTCGTTGGCTGCGATTTATTTTTATTATTATTATTATTATTACACGTGTTACATTGTACGTACTTTTATTTACTTGTTTTCTCTCTTAATTTTGAATGCACTATAGCACGATTTGTTACTTACATTGCCAATGTAAATCTTGGTTTTCTATGATACATTAACAAATTATTGTCGGTAGAATAATAATTCATTTCAAACTGAGTTTTCAAAAAATGACTTGACACACTTTAATTTTGAACTCCTCAATTGTAGACAATATTCTTCACTGAATAAAAAACTTTAAAAAATATATTACAAAAATGCTGAAATTTATGTCAGGTAAATAAATAAACATATGAATTAAATTTCAGGGTTCATACGTTTTTACGACAATTTTTTAATTGACTTTTTCTATTTGATATTTAAATAGCAGAAATTGTAGACACCTCGTTTAATTGCAAAAGTTGTAATACTTTTCTGCATTTAAATAAGGCGAAAAATGCTATTAAAAATTGTAGTAATAGCGTACGAAACCTGATTAAAACAATAAAACAGAATTTATTTATTTCATTGATGAATAGTAAATAGAACAATAAATATTATTAAATTGTACCTCCAATTACAACATTGTATTAAAATGTAACTCTATTAAATTTTACTAAAAATCTATTTTTGAGAAACTGCGTATATACATAAGTACATATAACTATTACTATGCTATCGATAAATTAAAGAGTCTCAAAATCTTTTCAAACCAATTTCGCCTAAAATTTATCTTCCTGAGAAATACATGTTCAATTGAGTGTATGCAAATTAACTAAGATCTATTGCTATCTTCTTAACAACATTCATTAATGAATCCCAAAATATTTTAAAACTAGTTTCCAACAGTTTAGCTTAAACTGAATCTCTATAAGGAATACATATCTGAGTTTATTTTAGGTAAGTTTAATGGAAATTGCATTGAACATCTTTAATTTATTCAAGATATTTTACAATTATTTTAATTAGCAACATAATATAACGTATCTAGTTACAAAAGAAGAAATATAGCATTCGATTGGAACATTTATTAAACACATTAAAATGTATGTTTAATTAACTTAGTTACTACAGAATAGTGAAATTAATCCATATTAGATTGATCAAGGTGCAAAGTAAGTGTAAATATTAATAAATTGAAGAGCATGAGTCTTATTCAGTGGCGACGTCAAATAAACATATTTGGAAGCAGAATTTCTATTTAGTAAAATCAATTAACTAATTGGTATACAGACTTTACTAAATAAAACTTCTGGTGAAAATGTGTTTACATGATTTTGAACGCTAATATGAAAATGTTTTAACGCCTTAGAGGGCAAGCAGGTGGTCTAAAAATGCTAAATTTTGCGATGTTTCGACACCAGTAATTTTTAATAATGAATTTTTACCTTCTCAATCTGCATAAAACAATACTAAATATTTTTATTTAAGAATACTAGTGGCAAAGTTATACATTAAAAAGTGGTATATATTATATACCGGTGCCCTTCAAGGGGTTAACAAGTTTACAATGTAAAATGAATTATTAAAGAAACATTTAGTGTCTTTCAAATGTTTTCACCGTCTGAGGGTTTTCCTGCATTTTCATAAGTATGCTTGTAAATTCCAGAATATATATATATTTTAATCGCAATTTGATGCTGTAATATCTTTTATATCCCCTCATTCTGTATACGGTTCAAAACAGAATTCTGTTAAAAATATTTTTGCCTACAACAAGTGTAAATTAATTTGTAGAAAAAAAATACGAGCCTCACGGTTAAAAAGTTAGAAATTAAGATCTCTGAGAAGATACAGTAGATAATAAACTATTTATATGAGATAATTTCCAGATGTCATCGAATGTCAAATGCAAATTACGGGCCTATTAGTAAAAACTCGGCCAAATCTCCAACACATCTACTATATTTATATGATAGAAATCTATTTTTGATAAAATGCGTATTTAGAATACTATTTGTATGCCTCTTAGAGAACATTACTTAAAGAATCACGAAATCTTTTCAAGCAAATTTTCAACAGTTTCACTTAAAATGCATCTCTCTGAGGAATACATATTACAGTTTATTTTAGGTAGGTTTAAGGGAAATTTCATTGTATTATTACATTATTATTACATTACAATTATTTTAATTATATACATATCGTAACGTATATAATTGCAAACGAATGAATATAACATAACATTAAATTAGAAGATTTTGTAAGCAAGCATATTAAGAGATGTCTCAGATGCATTTAGATACTGTAGAATTAATAGAATGAAAATTAATCCGACTCATACAAATTATCGTGGGAAGTAAGTGTAGAAATTAGAATTCACTAGAATTCACTAGAATTCATGGTAGATTTGGAAACATTTCCAAAATGAAATGCCTAATATTTATCAAACAAACAATCATTTTTATAAGAAACTGTGGTATTCAGCAAAAACGGGATACAATTTTCGCATTCATTTTTCTTTATTAGTCACTAGCAATAAAATCTTGTTTCTTTTACTACGGACTTTTCAGTCTTCTTCAGAAAAGTGTCTAATTTTGAATGACTGCTGAAACCATCACTAATACTTCACTTTTATAGGAAATATGTTTTAATATATAAAATAACAGTTTATTTAATCACAGTATTTGCTCAATGTGCATTCCATTTGTGTCATAAACATGTTCAAAGCGTGTTAAAATATATTCAACGGAAGCACGAAGTGATTCTTCTGAAGTGGAAGCGACATGGCGTGTCTTGCTTTTCGTTGAACATGTTTTAACATGCTTTGAACATATCATTGGATGTGATTAAATAAAGTTTTATGTTTCAAATTTGTGTTACCTATTCCTTATACGCCCTTTTTCACCTGGTGGTCAAAATCTGTACTATTTTATTGACTATTTTTCTTCCCCGTGGTCCACATAACGTATATACCAAGTTTCAACGAAATCCTTCGACCATAACGGGCTCCAGATTGGTCTGAGTAAAATAACTTTGTTATAATCGCCCTGTATAACTATTGCTATTTCTTAGCGAACAATAATTAATGAATCAGGAAATGTTTTAAAACCATTTTTCAACAGTCTGCCTTAAAATTTATCTCTTTTGGGAATACATACTCGAGTTTATTTTAGGTAGGTAAAGAAAAATTTACTTGAACATCTCCATTATTGTATTCAATATATTTTTAAATTGTTTTAATTGCAAACATATCGTAACGCATCTAATAACAAAACAATAAACATAGCATTAAATTGGAAGATTTTGTTTACATACTAAGTGCGGGATGTGCGGGATTCATTTAGATTCTGTACAATAAATAGAATGGAAATTAATCCCGCTAACATAGATTTACTTGGGAAGTAAGTGTTAATATCCTTAGAATTAATGACAGATATGAAAACATCTCCAAAATAAAATATCTAATAATTATCAAACGATTATTTATGTTTATAAGAAACTGTGATGTGGAGCAAAAATTTAATACAATTTTCACATCCATTTTAATTTGTTGGTCCCTAACAACAAAGTCGTATTTTTTACTACGGAATTTTCAGTTTTCTTCAGACTGCATGGTTCGTACGCTTTTACCACAATTTTTAATATAATTTTCTATTTAATATTTAATCTTTAATTGCATAGTGATGTAAATTTCCATTACTGTTTGTTTAACTTTCAATAAATAAATCAACTTCTTCGCCACCACTATATTTATATAGAAATATTAATCGAGTAAATTTCGCGTGAACTATGTTGCTGAACAGAGTTAAAAATCGATCTTAAAATTTCTGGTGTCTAATATTTAATATATGCATAAAAAAAACTGTATGTATAAAATGTGTGAAAAAAAATATGTATAAAGAAAAACTCATGCAAAGAAGGGTTAAACAGTAGAAATTTCAGACACCTTGTTTAACTGCAGGATTTGTAATACTTTTCTGTATGTAAATGTCGAAAAACTCTATTAAAAACTATGGTGAAGGCATACGAACCTTGGACTACAAAAAACATCGCTAATACTTCGTTACTACAATTGGCAATTGAATTCCTACAGCAAATTAACTATATGATCATTTTATCCCTAAGCTGAGAGGCCAATCTCACACCTTTTTGAGTCCACTATTTATTTATAGAAATATTTGATTTATTTAAATGCAGTAATTATTTGATTAAATAAGATAAAGTCTGTCATAGTACCATACTATTTGAAAAAAGCGGTCTCCAATAATTAGTTCGCAACTGTTTGATAAGACACCACAATGTGGCGCTAAAATAACATCTGTCATTGATAAGATAATTTATTTATTGTATGTTGAATGTAAATTTATCATCAAGTCATGTAAAGAATGTACTGCGTTAGAAAATGTACGGGAATGCATCTACTCATTTATTAACACAGTGAATTATGCATTCACACTAAATGCACTTGCTTGAAATCAACTACAACAGAAATACGGCAATTGCTCAATTTTAAAAAGCTGTATTTATTTTCTGGTATGAGATTAATTTATTGTTCACTTTGTGAACTTGGTTGATTCATTAATGTGCGCTGCAATCATCTCATCTTTTATATACAAGGTCTTTAAACAGATCTTTTATGAACATATACAGACATACTTTACAACTCTGTCCCAACGGTTTACGATGTTGTGAAGTGCTGTTTCCTATTATAACACTGAAGTAAGCAGCATCTGGAGGATTCAGTACTTTGGAAGTTGAGTTCTGTGGACGCTGCGCTACTGTTGGCACCTTTTTCTGATCCCACAGAATGACACGAAAAATCAGTGGCGTGGAGCCTTCTTGATACAAGCTCGGTTGATAGAAGAAGGGTGCGGTCTCGAGAGATAGATCCACTTCTGGTTTTCCACAATTGTTTTGAGTTATCGTTCTATAATCGAAATATTCGAATGATCAGTAATAATCGAACTGTTCGAATGGATTATTCGTTGATGGCACAACACTATTTTTCTTTAATCGAGATATTCGAATTATTAGTTATAATAAAATTGTTTGAGTGATGGCACAACTTTTGGTTCAAGTATTCAAGTATGGTCAGATATCTTTTATCTTGCACTTAAAAAAAAACAGTTCTGAAAAAAGAAAAAAACTGTCATTTGGGCCACGCTCAATCGCTTATAATTCTCATTTTAGACTATTACAGATTTAAAGATTTACGGACTCTAAATATCACTTTTTTTTAATTACAACAGCCGCCTTAACTCATTCCCTGCTACTGGTGCGTTTTCGCAACATTAAAAACAAAAGTGTATGAAAAAAAAACTGCCTAATATCTTAAAATATACTTTAATTTAATGACAAAAACTTTGCTATTAAAATACCGAATATTATCTTTCAGAATTTTTGGTAGCAAACGAATTTCAGTAAAAAGATTGAAGACTCCGCCCATATAGTTTTGGCAGTTAGTGGGTTAACCCTCGGACTATCCAGAAAAACGGCAAAATTGTAATGATTTTTTCTCTGTATTACTAATATTCGATTGAATACAAAATTATTTAAAAAAAAAAAAGAAAATATTTAAAAAAAAAGAAAAATCATGGCATTCAATGTAAGTAAATCTTTAAACGTGTGGTCGTGTAAAACAGAATTAGACGTATTTATACTACAAATATTATTAAAACTGAAGGTAGAATTGGAAATAACGCAAAATGTAACCTAATTAATAACGACCATCATTTCGAATATGAAGCTAGTAATTAAAAAGCATGAAATTTACAATGAGTAATCTAACTATTATGTTCGATTGCGAATTCGTGATTAATATTCATTCTTAATCGGATTTGATGGTCGATTTATTCGAAAGCAGCTGCTAATCAAAATATTAGCGATTTGTAGATGAAACGTATATCCGAGTGTAATGAGAACAAATATTTGAATTTGGGTTGTTTTCAATTATTTAATAAATGATGTGATAAACTAGAAAACAATTCCTTAACTAACTATTAACATTTGGGTGTAATTCTACAAAATATTCATAACATTAATTTGTGATTGTATTGTAAGAGCATAAAAACAATAGAAAATCTATTAAAGAAAAATATACTTTTAATGCAATATCAGAATACTGCACTTTACAAAATATGATGTATAGATAGTGAAATTTCGTTGGATTAAAATACATGAGAAGCTTTATTTTGGCGAATACAAAAAAAAGGAAAATTAAACATTCATTATTCTAAAAAATTAATATTTCAAAAATTAGTTAAATAAGATTTCTCGTTTCGCTAAAAAAAAAAAAAAAAAAAAAACTCTATTTATATATATATAGTAATTGATAACTGTAAGTATATAAAAATTAAATGTGCAGTTAATAACAATAATTATTAAATTGCCTTCTTGCTAGAAATTCAGTTAATAGAAGAAGGGTGCGGTCTCGGAAGCTATACTCACTTCCGGTTTTGCACCATTGTTTCCAGTTATCATCAGTGGCAGCTCGTAACAGGCTTTATATGGAACATTAAATGCATGAGTAGATAATAAATCACAGTTCTAACTCAGCGACATCGCTGATTGGAAAGAAATCTCTCAGCGCGCGCACACGAAAGAGAGAGTGTTTAGCCGCTGTTTTGTGCAATTACCTAATGAGGCAAATGCTAAATATTTACAAAGCTATTTACATCTGTTTCAACATTCATTTTATGCTCTCATTCAGTAGTCATTTATATTATACAAGAATTCTCGTTGTCCAAAAAAAAAAAAAAGAAAAAAAATCATTACGGGAAAATATAAATATATTCGATTTGATAGGATTCATGAGGGTATTTATTAATAGTTCTTTTTAAAATTCAGTCGGTTTTGTAATATTTCTCTGCCATATCATAACCAAATATAATCCATAAAAAACTTTGTTGTATTTCTACACCAACATTCATTTTTTATATTACGTATTTTTTTCAATAAAGAAAAAATAAATATATTCGCTTTCTAATGATTAATGCATCCATAGCTTCTATTGATGTGGAATATAGAAATTGTACTCTTTGTTGAATTTGTTTTTTTGTGTAATAACTTTGTTGTTTTAAATAAGTTACGTATATTAGATATCAAAATTTTGGTAAAATTCGATGTTTAAATTTTGCAAACTTTTGTAAATATCACAAGTTAGTCATGTAAGTCAAAGGTTTCAAACATGGTTCCTTTATTGCTGAAGATTTGTTTTTTGCAGTTTGAAATATTTTACACAAGTCCCGCATATATATGCAATCGCTGAAGTGATGGAAATCGTAGACATGTAAAGCATTAGCTTATTTACCAATATTTGATCAAAATTAACCAACATTGGACTAAATATTAGAAAAAAAAATTAAATACAAAATCGTTCGTTGCACATTATAGAAGTTAATACAAGTAAAATAATATCTACTTAATAAAAAACTGCTGAAATATAGTTTTTATTTCACATTGTAATACTATTAAATGTTCAAAGTTTTAATGTTTTGTGATATTTATGATGCAGTGCATATTTTGCATTTACGTTTAGTATTAATATGAAATTTTACTGAGCATACCACTTTGAATTTTCTAGATAAATCATAAAAAACAGTTATCAATATTTCCAGAAAGATTTCGGAACTAGAAATTTGCAGAATATTGTAAATATCAAATGTTTTGTCAAAATTGTTTTTCTGTATTCATCTATTGTTGAATAAAATGGCTTTATTACAAATATATATCGCACCAAACATCAGGAAATATACATGTAGATCTAAGTCAAAATTGCATGTAATTTTAAGAATTTTTTCGTCGGACTTTTAGTAAATTATTACTTGTAAAGAAACGCAAACTTAAAATATATTACCTTGGAAATTCAAGATGTAGAAACAAAATATTTTCACTCAGACCCAACGAATTAAAGTTATAGGCAGCCTTTTTGAAAATCTGAAAGATCAATTAAAACAAGAACATTGTTATGTATATCACCGTATTTTTGCAGTTTCAATTATTTTATACTATTCCCGCATCCACATGCATCCTCTGAAGTGATGAAAAGCGTAGACATCTTGCAGCAAGAACAGATTCAACAGGAATTAGGTATTTAATAGAGATGAATAAATAAGGTCGTAATGAATATTTCTATTGAAGTATCGGAGAAAACTGCTTTAATTAGATATATATCGCGGATAAGCATGTAGCTAATCCAAATTTGGGCGTCAAATATTTTAAAATAATGATCATGGTAGGGATGAATTGATTGGAAATAATAAATAATTTAAAAGATATTTGACGAGTATTTTCAAACAGTAGAACTAAAATACTTTTGGTTCAGGGTTGAACGACTTTCGGAATTTAAACTTTCGGAATTTTGCGTTCTACAAAATATATTGCGTTTACCTTTCTCCATATGTTTATTCAGAAGAATTTAAAATGGTAGCTATTTTCTAATAACATGCCAATTTGTATTTCAGATTCATCTAAATTTCACAAAATTTTGTATTTTTCAGCAAAGTGCGTACATTCTTTTGAATTTCCAAGACATTTGCCACCAAAAACTGAAATATTCTTATCATTAACATTGCTCGAACCACTATTAACCCCTTGAAGGGTACCGGTATATTATATATACCACTTGATTTTAATTCCAAAATGCCACAATGACACCAGAATTTTATAATCAAATTTTGAAATTATAAGGTGCATGAGGAAAAGCTTTTACTTATTTTAAAATAAATTCGTTCGTGAATCCTGGTGTCAATCAATCATTTCAATATTTTACCTACAAGAGTACTTTGCCCTTGAAGGGGTTAAATATGAGAAAAAAAATCTATTTAAATTGAAATCAAAGAATATAGCAAACTTATTTTATCTTAAATTTCTAATATCTTTCTAAAATTAAACAAAGCAAAAATTCTATTAAAACACTATAGCAAAACTGACAGCACTCTGTTATAAAATATATTGATTAACTATATTCCTTTATTATTCTTTCCGATTTTCCAGAGTTTGATTCAGATTTCATGCTTGTAATTTTTTTTACGGAATGTATATGGACCAAAATGCCCATACGAGTGTGATCTCTCAGTACCCGGTATTTTTCTCTACATTTCTTTGCAATATAAATTCTCATTAAAAGTTAAAATGTTACTCTGTGATTATTCTACAATATTACGTTACTTCTACTGTGAAAATGTGCTTTTTGTAATCTTTAAAATGGAATTTAAATATCTCAGATGTCACTAATGTCCCCTCCCCTCAACCCATTAAAAGAATATTAAAACCATCAACAAACAAATAATTTTAAAAACAATGCATTTCTGATGATGAATCTCATGGAGCAGAATAATATAATTTATGTGAGTGAAATGTGTAATATTTGTTTTCGTTTTTTTAAGTTTTTCCCTCACTTTTTTGGTTACTACTGTCCCGGTGTATGGTTTTCCTCATATTTCCACCAGATGGCAGTATGTAGTTATTTTATGCATGTTTCCAGTGAAGGAGAACATTTTGTTTTAAAAAAATTGCCAACGCTTAATGTTTGTTAATAAAGAAGATTTTCTGGTTTGAAAAGAATAGGGAAAAGGTAATTGTACCTTTATTAACAATCACGATTGTCCCCATTCTTAATTTAAATATTGATATTTTATACATGAACCAATATACCATTTAATCGTACGTTTGATACGTTCTTGAAAATAGTGCATACAGCATTCCAAAAATTTTCTTTTTTAAGTAAAGGGGCAAAATTGCAATAAAATCTCACTACTGTCCCTTACAATTTGTGTTTTGTCTGATAAAAACTGCCATATCATATTTATTTTTCAATAACGTTCATGCCCATCAACTAATTATTATTCTGGGGTACTAAAGTACTCCATAATTGATTAGAATTTGAATTAATTGATTTGAAATTCAAAGTGGTTAGAAACCAAACATGAATTAAAGAGGAACAAAGGGATTAGATCCATATTGATTAGAATAGAAACATTGGAGTATTAATGTTGCTGCAATGTTCCTTTTGAAGAAATATTGTACAAAACCAGTTTCAATTCTGTAATTTGTGAGCAATTTCCCGTATTATCCGATAAGTAGTATGCATTAAGCGATGTCCTTAACCCATTCGGGACCATGGGTGCATGTATGCACCCTCAAAAAGAGCATGCATAATTTCTTTTAGGCAGCAGTAAAAAATAAAAGTAATATATTTGTTTTCTGTAATTAGAGCATTTTTGTGATAGTTTAAGTAAAGATAGCTTTTTTAAAAAAAGTGGTGCCAACCGAATAAAATTTGTGGAAATATTAATTGCAAATGTTAAGTTAATATTAATTGCAAATGGAAAATAATGGGATAAACGAAATCGTCCTCATTAATCATACGTTTTAAGCGGACACGCATTAATGAGAGAAAGACTGTAGGACCGGTCACATTTCATAAATTATTACTTGCAAAATAACACCAACTCGAATTATATCACCCTAAAAATCCGATATGTAGAAGCAATAAACATTTTCACTCAGACACAACTAATTTAGGTAAAAGAAATCCCTTATTTAAAAGTCCAATGTTAAACTGAAACGGAATCACTGCTATGTAGTTCGTAGTTTCAATTATTTAAAACAATTCCGCATCTATATACATCCACTGAAGCGGTGAAACGCATAGGGATGTTCAGCTTGAAGAAGATTGAGAATGAATTAAATGTTGAATAGAGATGAATAAATAAGGCGGCAAAGATTATTTCACCAAATCATCCTTGAGCATTGCCTTAATTCGTGTTAAGTAGAGATATATCTCATATAAGGATGTAGCTAATAAAAATTTGGGTTTTGAAAATTTTACGAGTAGAAATTCACAATTATGGCAATTCTGAATTTAATGGAACGAATGAATAATTTAAAATGTATTCGAGATGTATTCCGTCAGGGTAAAATTAAACTCCGTTAGGTTCACGGAGTAACAATTATAGCATATGAAATTTAGGTGGTGGTGATTGTTTTTGTTACGGCAGATTAGCTGCGAGAGGGATAAAAGCAGGGAAGATTGCCGTCTGTGGAAATCTTTCTAAGGGAATCTAACGCCTATTTATGCACTGTTACGCATGTTCAAAAGACCAAGCGGCAGAATAACTACGAAGAGTTCGAATTGTGTTAGTGATTTTCTTCGAACACACATTTGAAACAAATGGGTAAGGGTGATCGAAGATCGTACAAAGATTTTCGTTTAATATTCCTTTCAAAACACTTTGCTCTTTAATTAATAAATCCAAATGAATTAATTTCATTTTCATTAAAAAAAGGAGCTTGTTTATGAAATAAAAAATTGCCGATCGATTTTTTCGATTTTTCAAATTTCTTAAATAGAATATGATTTTGCGTATATATAAAAATTTTCAAATTCGTATCTTATACACTATACAGTTTTAAAAATTTGAACATATGTTAAATTTTGTGAGTAAAGTATTTAATTATCATCAGCATTTCTGTTTATTATCTTTCGTTTCCAAAATTAAAAGAAACAAGTTTTTTTTTTGTAAAATGAAAAGTTACAGGTCGATTTTTCGATTTTTGGAAAATCTTAATAAGTTTGTGGTTTTGCGTATAAATGCCAAATTTCCAATCCACATCTTATATAGTTTTAAAAATGTATACATACCTAAAAATCTGACAGTACCGCAAAATTTATCCGTGGCTAAAATCTTTCTTCCGTCCCGACTGTTATCGATTGTCTGAAAACTGAACTCGTGTATAAAAAGAAATCATTTTTCACTTAAAAAAATATATTTTAATTAATATTTTTCATAATTAGAGTTCTATTTTTATAAAAATTAGATATTTGTATTCAGCATTCAAATATATGCATATATGTGTAAATTTCAAATCGTTAAATGAAAAATGTTTTTACTAATTTTATAGATCCCGAAATAACGCTAATTGGTTTCGATTTTAATCACTTTGAGGGGGAAATTGATATCCGGTCTCGCGGTCGCGGTACAGCACCTAGAATACATAGTGTGGAAAACGGCAACAAATTAGTACTAAAAAAATTAATCGGATAAATGTAGAACGATGCTGAAAAGATAACAGGTCGATCACAGCGAAATCTTCTAGCAGGGGCGTAGACAGGGTGGAGGGCGAGATGGTTTGGATACCACTAATTTTATAAAAATATTTTTGGCTTATCTAATCGGAACAATGGAACAATGTAGTGAGCTGTTTGGAATACCTAGTTGCGTGCCAACTGAACTTCCAGGCTAGAGGTAATTTGACTTGCAAGGCAAAAGAGAGCTGTGAGAAGTTTAGGAAGTTCTTTCTGCGATATTTAAGCCGAATAAAACTTTATAATATTACTGGTTTCCAGAGCATTTGGTCCCCCCTTCTCTGACTACGCTATTGTCTGCTACCTATTTTCAGCGCAAACATCATATAAGAATCGAACTGATAAAACGTTTCAGCTGGCGGCAGGGCCTGATTACCGACGGGGCACACTCCCACCAGTAAAATTTAATAAAAAGTTTCGTTTTATAAAAACTCTCTATTCATGCAAAATTACTGCCATAAATAAGGGAAAATTTTCTATTCCTTTTTACTGGTGGAAGTGTGCCCCGTTGGTAATCAGGCACTGGTGGTGGTACATATTTTAAATAATTAAATTATACCCTATTTCCTTTAACTTGAATAGTGATTTTATTAAGTTTGAAAATAGGAATGATATTGATCATGACCAAAAAATGTGATACGCATTCTTTTGTGCCTGTTTGTAGTACTCGATACAAGACAGCAAACTAGAAACTATCCCTACTTAGCATACCAAAGGATGAATCTCTGCTAGGGGAGTGGAAAAGATTAATTCCCTGATATGATAAAAAACTAGCTTCAAAATCAGTTACGTCTGAAAAATACACTTACAAGAAGATTTTATTAACAGAAATTATATCCCTGTTGTCAATAGTGAAACGGTTACTTTTGCGTGAGGTAAATCTATTTTCAAGCAGATGTCGCTGCGATCACCCTATTATTGTACCACATCGTTGCACGTTTATCTGCTGCAATTTTTTAGCAATATTTAAAGTATCACCAGTTTGGATTTTTTTAATTTCGAAATTTCGCATTCACACCAGAAATTCCCTATAATGTTCTTTTGGTTAATTAATAGCAGATGTTTCGTGACTTTCTAAAATAAAAATTCTTGTTTCAGAATTTCCGGTTTGAATTAAAAAATGGTAAAACCTTTTCCCACACTATGTATTCTATGCGCTGTAGTCGGGGTGAACGAAGATTCTAGGTAGTTTCGCCACGGAGGTAGGAATCTAGGCGAAAATGTACTTTTTAAGTTTTTTTAAAGAGTTTTTAATTACTATTTCCGCTAATTTCTGTCGTATTCAAAATTTTATGATTTGACATGTGATAGGGATATTCAGCTGTAAGTATACGAAATTTCAGGTATCTAACGTATACAGTTTCCGAGTACGAATGATGTTAGGGACAAACAGACAGACAGAGAATTGAGACGAATAGGGTTTCGTGAGATGAACGAAACACTTAAAATCACGAAAACTCCGAACGGTTAGGATAGGCCGATGAGTGGGACATAAGTTCAGACCCTGCTTTTCTGGTTCATGAGTATTGAGAGTACGAACTTTCAGCCTTTGACGGGGCATGGAATTTAATGGAATAACTATAGGAATTTAAATTATTTCAATATTAAACAAATAAGGCGTCAAATATTATTTCGGCGAAGCATCTGTGAAAACTGCTTTAACCTTTTTCAGGGGCAGTGGTATGTTTATGAAATCACTTAATTTTAATAGCCAAGCGCCACAATGGCACCAGGATTTTGTTAAAATCTTTTCCATTTAATATGTATGTGAAATATAGCTTTTTTCTTATTTGCAAATATTTTTTTTCGTAAATACCGGTGCCAGTCATTTATTTTAACATTTTAGAACAGAAAGTACTTTGCCCCTGAAAGGGTTAATTGATGTTAAGTAGGGATACATCTTACAAATGGATTTACATTTTTCTAAATTTTACAGAATTTCGTATACAAAAAAATTATTTGTGAGACATTTTTTTATTATTCTTTTAGATTTCTTATAGTTTCTAATTAGAAACTATAATAAATCCAAAAGAATAATAAAGAAATGTTTGACAAATTCATACTTTTATTAAATGTTTTCATAAAAGCAAAAATTCTTATTTTGACATTTGCAATTTTAAATATCAAAATAAAAATTTTTGCCTTTAAGAAAGGATTTAATAAAAATATAAAAAATGTATTTTTTTAATTAATTTTCAAAAATAAATATATATATATATCGTAATCTGTAAGTCTTTTTTTTAAACAGAAATCGATTTCTAGAAAATTCAAATATGGAAATCTAAAATTACCATATCATTCGGACAAATAGCTTTTGAGTTATACTTAAAAAAAAAAAAAAATACCCGCATTGTAACCTGTTTTGCAACGATTAGAAACGAATTTAACATTAGGAGTTCTAAACTTAAATCTTCATAATTTCTAAACTACTAGATCGAATGATCCGACGTTTGATATCCCAAAGTAAGTTAGAAAAAGAACAATAAACCACGCGTAAATCAACGTTAAAACAATTATATATAATTCTGTGATGAACATGATATAAAATTAAATAATAAAAAAGCAGTTTAATGCAAAATTGAATAAATTTACAATTTGTAACATTTGTGTTATAAATTAGTAAATAGAACTCAGTATTAAAAAAAATAAAGTTAAATAAAAAATAATTCTTTCAACTGTTATAATTATCATTAGATTTTGATGCGTTATTAAAGAATGTATCGTTTGTAGAATAGGTTTCTTGATTGAATATAGATCTTGAACATTTTATTTAAAATAGGTTACAAAATAATATCAAATAAAGGACAATAGAATTTATATAACAGACATCTGTTTTTCAGAAAGTGCATACATACAAAATTATTTCTAACCACTGCTATCCCGTGTTGCCAATTTAACGAGATTTTATTCAAAATATCTACCAAAATTTTCGAATAGTAATATTTGCTTTTAATTTCTAAATAAACAAATAATTAATGTTTGAAAGTTATCGTAAATATTTTGAATAAAATGTTCGCTAAATTTTAAACACTGTTTCTGTCTCTTCAACAACATAGTTTAACGAATACCAAAATCTTTTCAAAACGGTTTCCAACAGTTTTGTTTAAAGTCAATCTATCTGGGGAATATAAACATATTTGTGTTTACTTTAGGTAGGTCTAATGAATATTTCATTGATCATCCCCAGTGATATATGTATATTATATATTTTACAGTTCTTTAGTTAGCAGCATAACAGAAAGGATCTAGTTACAAAAGAATGAAATGGCATTAAATGAGAAGATTTTTTAACGACATTAAATGATAAGTGGTATTAATTTAGGTACTCTAGAATAAAATGTGAAATTGATCCGGATCATAGTGTTTAACGTCTAAAGTAATTGTGGATATTATAAAAATCCATGACAGAATAGGGGTCAACATCCTGAGAGGTTGTTTCAGTTATATAAAAATATCGCTACTGGACTTTACGTAATATGTTTGAACCTATCGTGCTCATAAAAACTGAAAGACATAAGCAACACTTCGACACATTCACATGAAAAGCAGTTACTATAAATTACCTGTAAACTAATATACAATAGCTGCAACACATAATCATTGCTTTTACTATTTTAGCTCCTTGGGGCACTAATAATTCTGTTAATATAATGTTTAATTCACACGAGAATTTTCGAAATTTTTTATTTTATAATATACAGATTTTTTTCATCAAAGTTACAGGCTTCAGAGGGGTCTCTTTTAAAAGAGATTAAATCAAAATTTTTTATTACCGTTATTTCCTTACGAAAATGTTCGTTTTAGATTTATCTTGCAAATGTCCTAAAAACACTCTTTTTCTCGCAATGGTTGTAGCACTTTACCACAAAAATATTTTTAACAAAAATTAGTTGTGTCCAAAAAAGAAACCGCTCCGAGGACTGAAGTTTAAAAAGTAAAATTTTGCTCACAAATTCTAGTGGAAATCTAAATTACAATTAGGTGAGATAAAAATAACAGATTTTTTTTTCTTGTACGATATTATTTATTTATTTATTTTTTATTTTTTTTTATTTTATTTTATTTTTATTTTATTTTATTTTATTTTATTTTATTTTTTTTTTTTGAGATAGAATTATTTCGCATACAGCAGACATTGTGTTATTGTGTGTTAACCCTTCTTTGCCTGAGTTTTTCTTTTACAATTGTGTTTTTTTTATACATATTGTTGTGAGCTCGGGGTTCGAAAGGACTGATGCCAATATATAAGAACAATAAAAAGGCTTTATTCACTATAAACAGTGCAATACGATCACAAATATCTTCTGAAAATTACAAGATATTCAGTAATCTTCAAATCCAATAAAAGCTAAGCAAAATTTCACACAGAAACAATGCGTTCAATACGACGTATCAACGACAAAATCGATCCGAGAAACACAGTTCTCAATGCAAAGCCTCTCGTATGAATTCAATCGCAGTTGACAGACAACTCACTAACTGGACTGGTGGAGGTCCCTTATATAGGCTTTAAAGATAACTGTAGAATTTTCCAGAGCCTTCAGATGCTAGAAATTACCAGAAAGTGCTTTAACTTTCGATAGAGATCCTAAGCGAGAAAGGATCCCAATGTACAGGTATAAGGGGGGGGGGTGGTTGCACAAAAAGTCGCCAAATCCGTCGCCAACTTGGCGACATTTGGCAATATATCGCCAAATTTGGCGACAAAAATAAGTCGCCAAAACCATCGCCAACTTGGCGATAAACCCATTCCTTGGCGATTTTCCAATAGAGCTCCATTATAAAACCGATGCTGTAAGGTTGTTTTTCTTGCAAACCACCTGAGGCCTTTAGCATTGAGTTACATGATGCTCAATAGGAAATACATTAATAATACTGCAATTTTCACAATAATAAAATAAAATAAATTTAAACAAATGGAATATTTACAGGTATATACAAAATTCATAACATTGCCCCCCTCTCAAGGACTGCACGTCCCGGGCAGTACAACCCTTGATCGGAAGCAAACCTGTTACCAACAAATGCTATACTATTCAAAACACATTCATAATGCTGAATTATACAAAATATACACTTATTTAAAAATAAAATTAAATTAAAGCATAGACATTATTACATACAAGTATTTAAATAATAATAACAATAATAATGATAATGCTAAGCAAAATAAATAATTACATTAATTTATATACAAGACCATGGTCATACTAATTTACATTATTTACATTACACTATTTACAATCAATGAACTAAGTACTATGGCCATAGTATGGAGCCAGCCTGTCGTAATGAACGACTCTAGGCTTCGAACTTGGTGACTTTCGGATCCGAATTACGACATCGTTCAGTCTGTTTAGGACTGTATAAGGACCGTCCCAGTGCGATTGCAGTTTGGGAGAGAGTCCTTTACGTCGAGTCGGATTATAAAACCAAACCTTGTCACCTTCTTTGAATTGATGTCCCGTGGCTTTCGTGTCGTACCTGGTCTTCATCTTCTCCGTCTGTATATTTATCCGCTCTCGAGCCAAGTTGTGGACGTCTTCAAATCGTGCCTGGAGATTCTGCACGTATCCCTCTGGCGATGAAGGCGCATCTGGAGGGCGACCAAAAATCAGATCACAAGGTAGACGAAGATCACGACCGAAAAGCATCTGAGACGGGGAATAGCCGGTTGTTTCATGGACGGCGCTGCGATAGGCGAGAAGAAACAAGGGAAGTTTTTGGTCGCAGTCTTGTTGGTTTCTTGAGACTAGCAGTGAGAGATTGTTGAGGATGGTACGATTAAATCTCTCAACCATGCCATCCGACTGTGGATGTAAAGGCGTCGTCCTAGTTTTGTCCATTCCGAGAAGTTGACAGAGACCCTCAATCACAGCAGAGATGAAATTTCTCCCCTGGTCAGAATGCATTTGAAGGGGGACTCCATACCTTGATATCCACTGGTGTACCAAGGCATCCGCAACCGTAGAAGCTTCTTGATCAGGGATGGCATAAACTTCAGGCCATTTCGTGAAGTAGTCCATGACAACAAGGAGGTATTTGTTGCCATCAGCACTTCTTGGCAGAGGGCCTAGGATGTCAAGGGCGATGCGTTCGAAAGGTGCTCCTACATTGTAGGGATGTAGTCTTCCTCGGCTACGTTTCTTTGGACCTTTTCGGGCTGCACATGCATCGCAAGATTTGCACCATTGTTCGACGTCAGCTCTCGCTTTTCCCCAAAAGAAGCGCTCTCGGACTCTGTGTAATGTTTTCATGACTCCAAAATGGCCTCCGGTGGGACTGCCATGTAATTCTTCGAGGACCTCTGGGATTCGAGATCGAGGAAGTACCAACTGCCACCGAGATGTCTTCCCATCTTCCGATTCGAATTTTCGGAACAGGACACCATTCCTGACGTGGAGAGAGTTCCAAAGAGCCCAATATTGCTTCGTCGTAGGACTGTAAGTCGAGATGTCTTTCCAACTGGGCTTCGTGCTAGAAGATTCTAATAACTCCAAGATTGGTTTGATCTCAGAGTCTGCCATTTGATCTTCTCGAATCTTCTCATCACTCCAGGGATCCGGTGGCGTCAATAGTGCAGTCTTCGTCTGGCGTATGACATATTGGGGATTATACTTGCTCTCCGCTCTGGAACAATAGCGACAGCTCTCGGGACACGGTCTTCTTGATAGGGCATCGGCGTTTCCATGCAATGAGCCTTTGCGATGCCTGATGTCAAAGTCGTATTCCTGGAGTCGTTGTATCCATCTGGCTACTTGGCCCTCTGGGTTCTTAAAATTCATCAGCCATGTTAGGGATGCGTGGTCAGTACGAAGGAGAAATTTCCTGCCATAGAGATAGTGATGGAAGTGTTCTATGGCTTTCACTATAGCTAATAACTCCTTACGAGTGACGCAATAATTCCGCTCTGGTTTCGATAAACATTTGCTCCAGTATGCTACGACTCGTTCTTGGCCATCTATGTCTTGGGAAAGTACAGCACCGACACTTTCATGGCTGGCATCCGTGTCCACAATGAATTGTTTGTCGGGGTGTGGATAGGTAAGGACTGGAGAGGATGTGAGAGCTTCTTTCAGCCGCTGGAAGGAATTGTCGCATTCTTGTTTCCATAGAAACTTCTGCTTGCTTTCAGTGAGCCTATGCAATGGTCTTGCGATGTTGGAGAACCCCTGGACAAACTTTCTGTAATAAGTGCATAGTCCCAGAAAGCTTCGCAACTGATGGACATTTTCCGGACGCTTCCAGTTCTTTACTGCAGACACTTTTTCAGGATCTGTTTGAACACCTTCAGCTGAAATGATGTGTCCTAGATAATTTACTTCCCGTTGGAAGAACTTGCATTTCAAAGGGTTCAGCTTTAAATTCGCCGCTCTTAGCTTCGTTAACACTTTTCGAATATTTTCTAGATGTTCTTCAAACGTGCGGCCACCAATGATGACGTCGTCTAGGTAGATGAGACAAGCTTCAAAAGTCAGGCCTTTTAACACTGTCTCCATGAGGCGCTCGAACGTTGCTGGAGCATTGCAGAGCCCGAACGGCATAACTTTGAATTGCCAAAGTCCTTGTACAGTAGTAAATGCGGTCTTCTCTTTGTCATCAGGATGGATCTCTACTTGCCAATATCCACTCTTCAAATCCAGCGTGGAAAACCATTTATGTCCTGAAAGAGTATCTAGCGTGTCGTCTATTCTTGGTAGAGGATAGCTGTCCTTCTTCGTGATATCGTTAAGTTTACGATAATCCACACAAAATCTTGTGGAGCCATCTTTCTTTCGGACCAACACGATGGGAGAGGCCCACGGACTTGATGACGGTTCGATGATGTCACTATCCTGCATCTCTCGTAAGAGCTTAGAAACCTCTTCTTGTTTTGCAAACGGCAAGCGTCTTGGATGTTGTTTAATCGGTGGATGGTCGGCAGTATCAATTCTATGACGTGTCAGCGAAGTGCGACCTATATCATTCTCGTTTTGTGAAAACACATCCGTAAATTCCTGGAACAGTCTTTCTGCGGCATGTCTCTGCTCAGGAGATAAATTCTCATTTCGTCCAATTTCAGGTGTTAAACTTGTAGGCGGCTCCGACAACGTCAAGCTCGGGTCTTTGCAAACACAGGTGACTGGAGCACAGGTAGCAAGCACTTCACCCTTCTGGATAGTTCTAGACTTTTCACTTACATTCGCCATCCTCACAGGGATCACATCTCTCGACAGATCTACCAGCGCTGATGCTATTAGCACTCACTTTGGGCTCTTCTCAGGATATCCAGTCAAGCCATACTGGAAAATTCTTTCGTTTCCAGTTAATCCAGGTATCATCATTTCGGTCCGAGGAGGGATGATAACATCTGCCTTGGCTGTGATCCGTTGAATAGACCCGGACTCATTTCCAAGTTTGAAAATAGTGACATCTTCTTGAGCACAGCGTAACTCATTATTCTTAAAGTCCAGTGTAAATCCATGCTCTTTTAAAAAGTCCAGTCCGAGTATGAAAGGGTCTGAAATATCGGCCACGTAGACTGTATGGCGATAAGCGGCGTTCCCAAACTTTATTTCCAGTGTCATTCTTCCAAATATATCGATCGCATCTCCTGTCACCGTTTGAAGGATTACACGTGGCGGGGTCCAGGAGAGTTTTTCTTTCAGCCGCTGAGCTAGATCTTTCCGAATGATGGTCACATTGGCTCCTGTATCGATGATCATATTACAGGGCAAATCATTCACACTTCCGACTAGAAAAACTCCGTTCTCGCCGCAACTTCTTGCAGAAATTTCACATACTTGAATATGAGGCTTCTTAAGATCTGGAAACCTCCGCCCCGCAAGATGGTCAATAATCAGTTTTCTTGCTCCTCCGTTAGCGGGTGAGCTATTACCTTCGGTGCTGGGTCGTCTTGGGCAGTCGATTTGGATATGGCCTTCTCCACCGCATTTCCAGCACTTGATCTTCCTGTAAGGCTTGTTGGCCATTAAGGAGTTCATCTGTCTCATTATGTCCTTCATCTGCTGCTGTAAGCTCTCCACAGCTCTATCCGACGTCTCAGGCAGGTTGGCTGCTCGCACAAAGTGTCGATCTTTCCTAGTAGCTTGCTGGACTGCCTCGAATTTCAGAGCGTAAACCAAAGCCCCTTTTAGATCATTGAGATCTGCAATCCGGAGTGCTGTCTGGATCTCAGGGTCACGCACACCATCGATAAAATGTTGCAGAGCTAAACTTTCTCTAATTTCAGTCGGACAGCCAGGATAAGCAAGGTGGGAAAGTCTCTCGACATCCGTAGCAAGCTCTTGCAGGGATTCAGTGGATTTCTGCTGTCGAGATTTGAGCTGGAGTCTGCTATATTCCTTCATGCATTTCTCGCCAAAGCGCAATTCTAAGGCACTGACGAGCGTTTCAAAATCCAGCGGTTCATTTGCAGGCAAAGTCTGTAAGACGTCGGCATCATCAGCTCGTAGAGAAGCAGCTAACTGGCAAGCTTTTGTCTGGGAATCCCATCCATTGGCGTCCGCTACGATCCCAAATTGTGTCTTAAAAACTGGCCATGAGGATTTTCCGTCATAGGTCGAGAGTTTAATAGAGGCCCGAGGAAGCATAGCTTGATACTTGACATCTTCGGGATAGTTTTCGGCAGTTATCTTTTGTTTCTTCACATTTTCCAACTCCTTTTCTACACTCTCAATCCTTTCTTCGACGGTCTTGGCGATCTTTTGAACTTTTTCTTCTACTCTTTCTTCAACGGTCTCGGCGATCTTTTGAACTTTTTCTTCTACTCTTTCTTCTACGGTATTGGCTGTCCTTTGAATTTCTTCTACTTTTCCTTCTATTTGTTGAAATCTTCCTTCAACTTTGTTTTCTACGCCGTCAATTCTGTCATTTAAAGATGTTATTTTATCCTCTATTAAGTCTTTCAACTCTCCAAGGTTGGTTGACATATCCTTCTTCATTTCATCTTTTAAGTCGCCAAGGTTGGCAGTCATTTTCTCATCCATCGCTGACATATCCTTCTTCATTTCAGCCTGATTCGCAGTAATTTTCTCATCCTTCGCTGACATATCTTTCTTCATTTCAGCCTGATTCGCAGTCATTTTCTCATCCATCTCTCCTAATTTCTCCAATAATTTAGTCAGTTGCGCTTCCATTGCTCTGGTAATCGGCATTCAACCCCACTCCTGACACCAAATGTTGTGAGCTCGGGGTTCGAAAGGACTGATGCCAATATATAAGAACAATAAAAAGGCTTTATTCACTATAAACAGTGCAATACGATCACAAATATCTTCTGAAAATTACAAGATATTCAGTAATCTTCAAATCCAATAAAAGCTAAGCAAAATTTCACACAGAAACAATGCGTTCAATACGACGTATCAACGACAAAATCGATCCGAGAAACACAGTTCTCAATGCAAAGCCTCTCGTATGAATTCAATCGCAGTTGACAGACAACTCACTAACTGGACTGGTGGAGGTCCCTTATATAGGCTTTAAAGATAACTGTAGAATTTTCCAGAGCCTTCAGATGCTAGAAATTACCAGAAAGTGCTTTAACTTTCGATAGAGATCCTAAGCGAGAAAGGATCCCAATGTACAGGTATAAGGGGGGGGGTGGTTGCACAAAAAGTCGCCAAATCCGTCGCCAACTTGGCGACATTTGGCAATATATCGCCAAATTTGGCGACAAAAATAAGTCGCCAAAACCATCGCCAACTTGGCGATAAACCCATTCCTTGTCGATTTTCCAATAGAGCTCCATTATAAAACCGATGCTGTAAGGTTGTTTTTCTTGCAAACCACCTGAGGCCTTTAGCATTGAGTTACATGATGCTCAATAGGAAATACATTAATAATACTGCAATTTTCACAATAATAAAATAAAATAAATTTAAACAAATGGAATATTTACAGGTATATACAAAATTCATAACATAAATATTAGACACCAGAAATTTTAAGATAGATTTTTAACTTTGTTCAGCAACATAGTTCACGGGAAATTTACTGGTTTAATATTTCTATATAAATATAGTGGTGGCGAAGAGGTTGATTTATTTATTAAAAGTTAAATAAAAAGTGATGGAAATTTACATCACTATGCAATTAAGGGTTAATTTATATTAACACATTCGGATCGGAAAACGAGAATTCTCGTTTTTATTCAAAAAATATAATTGACTAAGGGCGTGGCTTTGACCTTACAGAAAATCCATTTATATCATATTTCCCATAATATTTTAGAATGTAAAACATTTTATAGTAAATACTTATACTGAATGATATTTACTGATGCATAAAAATTGAGAAAACTTTTAGCAAACAATTTACGAAATACTTTCAGAAGTGGGAGGAGCTTCTGCTGTTTTAAAACCCACATTTCACAAAAACATAGCGATGCGAATGTGTTAAAATAATCGTATAAAACTTTAGAATAAATAAATAAATAATTAATTAATAGATTTTTAAATGCAATACGAAAATATTTATGGCTGATTTCATATGGATAATAGCAAATAAAATTAAATAAAAACTATAGTTTAATGCAAAATTGAACAAGTTGGTATTTTATAACATATGCATTACCAGTTAGTAAATATTTACCCGTATTTAAAAATAAATAACAATAAAAATAAATCAAAACCTCTCAACTGTTAGAAGTATCTTCAGATTTTAATAATTAATTATAGGATATATTTGAGAAGAATAAAATTCATCTTGAATAGCTTTAGTAAAAAAAAAAGTAATATCAAACAAATTATAATAACACTGTACATTCGTCTCAAGATTATCAGTTTGATCAACTTTTTAATTCAAAAATTCCGAATTCATACCAGAAATTCCAAAAGAAGTTTTACTTTAAGCAAATACGAGATGACTGCCATTAAATAATTTAAAAAAAATCTACTCTTTATTTCTGGTCTGAATTCGGAATTTCGAAATAATGGAGAAGGCTAAACCTGCAATCATAGTACGCCTAAAATATATATGCAATATAAATCTATTTTTGTGAAATTGCGCTTATACAAAAGTATTTATAAATATTACCATATTTTCTAGAATAGTATTTAATGAATTCCAAAATCTTTCCAATCCAGTTTCCAACAGCTTCGCTTAAAATAAATCTCCCTGGGGAATACATATTGCAGTTAATTTTTGGTAGATTTAATGGAAAATGCATTGAATATCTTCATTAATATAGTTAATATATTTTATAATTGTTTTAATTACAAAGTTACTGATAAATATCAAATTACAAAAGAGTAAATATAGCATTAACTGGAAAGAATTTTAAAACATTTTAAGACATATGGATGATTGATTTAAATATTTGCATAAACAGTAGAATAAACAGCAGGGTGCATACAGTCCTTACTTTTGAGTACTGTTGTTTCCATTTTGTAATCTTCGCTTTATTCAACACGTTCGCTGGTTAAAATTATCGGAATTTTATTTTATTTAGAAAGTTCGAATTCATACCAGATCAAATTTACACTTTTATTATCAGAATAAAATCAAAGTGGCCATCACTGGTTGTCCTATCATTTTGTTTAATTAATTCAAAGAACTGCCTTCTTTGTGAAGGCAGGGTATATTAATAAGTTAATGCAATATTTTATGTGCGAGCGATTGGATCAAACCAGACATTTTAACATATTCACTGCCGGATTAAAATTACAGGAATTTTATTTTATTTAGAAAGTTCGAATTCACACCAGAAAATACTAATAGCAATATTTAATTACAGACGTTTCGTGATTACATAAAATAAATTTCTTCGTTCAAAATTTCCGGTACGAATTCGTAATTTTAGATTGAAAAACCACGAATATACGGGTGGTTGGCAGAGAATGGATTAATCACAAAAAACAAGTTTTCGGATTAACACTAGAACGGCCTGAAATTTTATCAAGTCACACAAAAATTATTTTAACCAGAATATTTATTTAATACTACTTAGCATAATTATTTAACTTATCTTTGTGTGTCTTATATTTAACTTCTTTTACGAAAAATTGTCATATTCGAATTGGAATATATTTAAATTGTCCCGATCAAATTGAATGCTATGGCCATTTTAGTGATAAATAAACCGAAGATTACTATTCAGAATAGTAAATTTATAGTGGTACTCAGAAATAAGGATTGTATTCACGCTGGTAGGTTGAAGTTAATCCGAATAACAGAGATTATTTTCTGAAGTAAGTGTGAATATTATTAACCCTTTAAGCACCACGACGTACATGCGTGCGTTATGAACTCAGGGCCTGATTACCAGCAGGACAAACTTCTATCAGTAAAAATAAACAGAAAATCTTGCCATATTTTTGATATAAATTCTGCATGAATAAGGCGTTTCAATAAGCCAAAAAATTCTTTTTAAATTTACTGGTGGAAGTTAGCCCCGCCGGTAATCAGCCCCCGCAAGAACTCATTTGTAATACCCCAACGTACGTGCCTACGTCACCGTCTTAAGTTCAGACTGCAATGTTTTAAACATCTATTTTTGTGCGTCGCTAATTCCTTATGTGAATGGTTTTGTGCGGGCTTTATATCAATGATTGCTTTCGCACCTAATAGATGGCGTTACATATAGAAAAACTAATTAATTTTCCTGCTGCTTTGTTTCTTTCTTTGTTGTTCATTTGTTTATGTGTTGGTCATTCTGTTCAGCTGTGTTTTGTAAATTGGTTTTGCATTCGGTTTTGTGTTTTTTGTATCTTTGATAGATGAAAATAATGATATAAACTACTTTTGACAAAATTTAATATATCTGGTATTCCGCATACTACCACTAAATTGAATATGGTGGTTAAGGGTTTAAAATTCATGATGGAGTAAAAAGTATCACTAAAATGAATCATCTAATTAATATGAAACGAATATAAGTATGTATTAAGTGATTCTGTGAAACAAAAATGTAATATAGTTTTCGCATTCAGTTTTGTTTTATTGATCATCAGCGGCAATTCTCTTTTTTATTTTACTACAGATTTTTCGGTTGACATCAGAAATGTGTTGTCCTCATCTTTTGGACGTCTGCTAAAACCGGTTGCTTTTATATCGCTCATGCGCCAGTTTTAAATATAATATCATTTTCAATTTTTACGACATGATAAAAGAAATTTTCTTACAAATAAAATTTCTTTGAAAGTTTAATCTAAATTTTATGGTATTTTAAATATTTATCAAGCATGATTTTTTAAAAATATATCATAATAATGAACATTTGTTTACTGCAATAATGTAAAGTTACGAGTGGCAGAGTTACCTTAGATGGCAATTGATTGCACAGAGCAAATATAAATGAAAAGAAAAGCAGAGTAATGGTAAGATATCACAATTTGGCACTACACTAAAATCTCTCTAGTGTTGCCAAACCGCTATTTTATTTTTTATTTTTATTTATTTATTGTTATTTATTTATTTTGAGGTTGTTTGATAGACACCACGTTTTTTCAAATAGTATAATTCGTCTTACTTAATCCGTCATTGAATAAGGCGAATAATACTCTTTCAAATAAGCGATGGCAATCAAGCAATCTGATTTTTTTTAAAGTAGCGGACTGGAAACACCGAAAATAGAGTTTTCATTTTGCATTGAATATGAATTCAATGTAATGTGAAATTGATTAAAAGACACGCTTCATCAGAACACTGTGGAATAGTACTTTATTAGTAAGTTACAAGCAGCCTTCATACAAAAAGCACTTCTTGATATCTACAATGCACTTCGAGAAGACGATAAGTATTTATTTATTTTATGCTTTATTTTTATATAAATATAATATTGCATATTTTTTCTGGGTTAAAATGAATTTATTGTTCACTTCACCAGATATTTCTTTCCATTGCATTTTTTGTAATGCAGATTTAAACAATCGATATTTTAAGAAAGTCTGGCATTTTATCCTCGTATATGTATAGATAATAGTATATATATATATATATATATATATATATATATATATATATATATATATATATATATATATATATATATAGAATATATGTATAGATATAATAGATTACTGAAATGGTTCGAAATCTGTAAATATATAATTTTATAACTTGCCTTTACATAAAAAACACTTTTTTGAAATATTAAAAAAAAAAAAAATTAACAGAAGTCAAACAATAATACACTGCTTTATTTATATTAATAAAATGGTATATATTGTTTTCGGGTGTAAAAATGATTTCATTGGTCACATTGTAAACATTTGCACACTGTTTTTTTTTAACAGATTTAAATAATTGAGAAAGACTACAATTTTAGGCTTGTATATGTATTTAGAGATGGCGCAAAATCTGTATATATATAATTATCAAATTGATGTTGCAACGCCGAGTTAAAAGTACAGAATCCCTCTGACAAAACAAGTAATTCATACAACAATATGTTTATCAAAAAATAAAAGAAGTAGAATTACATGGAAACTTGTTATGAAGCACATCTTATAAGAAATAGATTCCCTGGAATTACTGTATACTCGCGTATAAGCCGATCCCTAAATTCGAGATGTAAACAGTTTTAATACCAGTAATTCAGAATGGTTTTCTACGACATATTTAATAGCATACCATATATGTTACTTCCTTTACAAATAATGTAATCGCTATTACTTTAATGAAGTCAAAAGAAAAATGCAACTTTTACAGTTAGCACCTAGGCTCCTGATCTGAAGATTTAGATATTTTTCATACCGGCAGAAACTGGGGTGTCTAATACCAAAGAATAAATATAACATTAAGTTGAAAATATTTTAAACGGATTAAAAGATCTAAAACAGTAATTTAGGTAATATAGAATAAATAAACTGGTCAGAATCAATACTGCAGAGTACGTGCAAAGTAAGGAAATATTATTAAAATGCATGATAGAATTAGAAATATTTCCAAATTGAAATAACTAATTAATATCGACCGTCATTCCGAATCTGAAATTAGTAAATAGAAAGCACGAAATTTACAATGAGTAATCTAATCATTATGTTCGATTATGATTTCGTAATAAATATTCATTTTTAATCCGATTTTATGGTAGATTTATTCGAAAGCAGCTGCTAATCAAGGTGTTAGAGATCTGTAGATTAAACATATACGCGAATATAATGAGGATGGAGATTTGAATTAGGGCTGTTTTTAGTTATTTGATTAAATAATGGGATAAACTATTCCTTATCTATTCTATTAACGTTTGCGTGTAATTATGCAAAACATTGATAACTTTAATTAATGATCGTATAGTGTCATAACGATACAAAAATTATTAAAGACAATTATTTTTAACCCATTATAAGAATGCCTCATTGTTCAATGTGTAAATAACGATATTTAGCTTAATATAAAAAGTATGTAAAATTCATTATCTTAGTGTATAAGTTGTTTTTAAAATTGTTAAGTAGGATTCAACATTTTGCTCACCAATCTAGATGATTCCTTGAGGTTGACCTGAAAACTTTCTGAATAAACCTTATATGTATGTATGTATGTGTATCTGCATGCATTTTTTTTAACTTATATAAAAATTTACAAGAATGCCAAAAACTAAAAGAATTACAAGTGTAAAAACCCTAAATGCTTAAAAAAAAAAAAAAAAAAAAAAAAAGTTTTCTTTACTACCATCTAAAGTAAGGCTAACATCTCTTGATTTTTCAAATTGTGTGAATTTCCTCCATTTAACACTAGCATCTCAATATAGAATGGGTTCTTTATGAGAGTCAGCAACGCTTGAGAAGGGTATTTGGCAGTTTATAGCTTGTTTGGCTAACAGAATTTAATATTTGCCTAGTAAATAAGCATCTTGTAGAATTGGCTCCAGATGAACACGAAAAGAGAAAAGAAAAGGAAGAATATCTTCCTCTTCCCTCTGAGGGACAGTTCAATGTCGTGGAAAAAAATGAGTGTTTATTTTTAAAACTCTAGTTGCAGTTATTTTCTTTTTCTCTTAATAAATATTAAATCTTTATTAATGCAGAAATATATTAAGCTAGACAAATAACTATATTAGTGCTTTTTTTTTAAGGAAATCTGTAATTAAAAATGTTTAAATGTAGTAATCTTATTCTTGTGATAGTATTAAAACTGAATAGTAGATTTTTTAGTTTTAAAACATTAATAAATCTCAATTTTTGGATTTTGTTTCCTTACAATTTGTAAGAGAGTAAAAATGAGAGTGTTAAATGATTTAGAAAATTTAATAATTTCTTAACAATCTTTTTAATTTAACACATCTTATTTTGTATAACATATATCATAGCTTCCAACTTTTACGCTTTTTTGCTACCACTAAAAATTAATAGAATTTTTTATTTTATTGAAACACATGATTTTGGCGATTTAATAAGCTTAAATTTACTATAAAATTTTAGTGGTAGGAAGTGTAAAAGTTGGCAGCTATGCATATATTTATATAGACTTTATATATATTTTTTATAATTGCTAAGAGAATGATATGTAAAATTTGAGTATATTAAATAATTTATAAATTTTAATAATTCTTTAGCCATTTTGTTTTTGAAGATTTAATTTAACGCATTCCAATTTTTGTAATATGTTATACAGTCTTTTTGTATCAATTGATAAAGAATATGTTAAAACTGAGTGTTCTATATACGCGTGTATAACACGAACCCGAAATTCAAAATGAAAACAGGTTTAATACCAGTAATTCAGAATCGTTTTCTACGACTTATTTAATCGCATTCAATTCTAAATTATTTAATGCGTAGTAAGCCGTTCTAAATTATTTGTATTGAAACTGTTTGCTTCTCGAATTTGTGCGTCTGCTTATATGCGAGTATATACGGTATGTTATATAATTTTAAAATATTAAGAATTCTTTAGTATTTTCATTGTGGAATTCAGACATTTTCTACTGGAAGGATTTTTGTAGTTCCGGAGAGCGAATATTCACTAATAATTCATTCATGGCCCATAATTAAAAGGTTAATAGTTGTTTCCATGAAAAAAGTCCCCGTGTTCAATGATACACTCCGAGAAAATATGAAAATAGTCACTGTGAGCAGAACTGTGAGTTTACCAACCATATTTTCTGTCACAAAAAATTCTGAATTCTTACCGAAAATTAGGAAAATAGAATTTTTAATTTATATGATAACAAAAATTTTGTCATTAAATGAAGCGATCAGAGCTAAAAGGTTTCAAGTCCAAAAAATTTGCTATTGAGAGGTTAAACTTAGGTTAAACTTTATTAACATTAGTTGAATCCTAATGTGAATTAGAGGATAATTTTCTTTTTATTGTTGTAGTATGAAGAATAACTTAAATATGGGTCATCATTTAAAAATTCAAATAATTAAGGTTAAATAAATTAAATTTAAATAAGAATTTACTGGATTTGAAACATTTTGGCCCTGAAATTTTTTTTTAACATAAAGTCCATCAAATGAATACGACTCAGTGAAAATTCGACTTGGTTCACTATGGCTCTGAAAATATACATTATTAACAAGTACTAATCCACACAATTTTTTTTTTATACTTTTGGACTTATCCACTTTCGCGCTGAACGCTCAGCATTTAGTTACTTCTTTATGATAACTCCTTTTATGTTATTAATCTCATTATTTTTTTTTGTATAATTTAAAAAACAGTTTCTAAAAAATGAACATCTCTAAAACATTATTATCCAATTAAAGGAACTATAATAGCTCCAATTAAATTAGAAAAATTTAAATGAATTATATATATGTATAACTATTCTATTAATATATAAATAATTTCGTAAAACGAAATTTCAATTAAATTATTGCAGGTGATTTATTATACACTGTACAAAATAACAACATATAAGCCAAGTGCTTTCAAACACTAACGTGATCATCATCAATGTTGAAATCGTTAAAAATGCTACAAACCAGAGGTCATTTAACGCTGATAATGAACACGTTAGTGTTTGAAAGTGCTTGGTTTATATGTTGTTATTTTGTAGTGTATAATAAAACACCTTTATGTAATTTAATTGAAATTTTGTTTTACGAAATTATTTATATGTTTTTAAAAATAAGGTGAATTAGGGATTCAAGAAATTTGATATATTTTATATCATTTTCGTTAAATATTCTATTAATGTTGTAAAACTCTTTTTTCGTGCTACATTATAAAAACTACCTTCTAAGAGGTTCTACTAGTAGAGAAACTATCGTCAATACGATATTTGTACTCTTTGATCTTTCATATAGTTTCTCCTGAATTCCGTTCTAAACTTAGTTGATGCAGAATAAATACACAACGTGACACTTCAATCTAACTTTAAACGGAATTTCAAAGATTATCTCGTATAGCGAATACCTCAGGTTCAATTATTTTAAAGGAAATTCTGCCAGCGGGTCTTTCATATGTTTTCGGTCAGGTAAACACAGAGAGATAAGAGGAAGTGGGTATTGCATTTGAAATTTATCTAATGGCTAAAGTTAACTATTAAATCATGGGCGAAATAATTCAAAATGATGATTAAGTGGAATCGATTATTTAAACTGATATAAATACTAAAAAGAAGTGTTAAAGAGGTTATTTAAATTATTTAAATAAAGTAATTCTTTAACTTTCGAGCTAGTCTACCACAATTTGAAAATTTTGTATTTTATTTTATCTTACGGCAATTATGGTTAACGGATATTTAAGCTTTTTGCAGAAAAATAAATGGATTTTAAACTGAAGATGTAATTTACACTAAAAACACCAACGTTTAACACACAATATCATATTACAATGGACAGACGCACTTTTCGTGAGTAACTTGGGCTCACATCCTCAGTGTCAATAAAATAAAATTAGCAGTAGCATTAGCAGTATTAGCATTAGCTACAAAATAGCTAATATTTTAAGACAGTATGGTTAAGGTTGTTTTTAAGCCAGTTAATAAACTAAATTTTTCACAGTTAAAGGATAAAATTTCACATCAAAACTTTTTGGGCATTTACAATATCCAATGTCAATGTGGTTTGTCCTATATAGGACAGACTAAACGACAACTCCGTTTCAGACTCAATGAACACAGAAATTATATTAAGAAAAAATAATTACAAAAATCGTCTATTGCTTGTCACTATTGGAGTGAGGGATATAATTTTAACTTTGAGTCAGCCACTATTATTAAGAAATGTAACACTCCATTAGATTTAGACTTCTTTGAGGCAGTTTATATTCATAAATTTGGTAACTCCCTGGTCAATGATTTTTCAAGCGTACCTTACATCTCACCTTTCTGGGTTGAGTTACTGTGTCATAGTGAATCACTTCCGGCTTAATCTGATTGGTGGATCATGCGGGGTGAGATTCTCGGTGTGTTGTTGTTTTCATTTGGGTTTCTCGATTCAATTTCATGTCTTTGGAAGGATACTATAATGTATTAATTTTAATTAATTTTATTTTATTGACACTGAAGATGTGAGTCCAAGTTACTCACGAAACGTACGTCTGTCCATTGTACTTATGATATTGTGTGTTAAACGTTGGTGTTTTTAGTGTATATTTATCCACACAAGATTTTATTGATAAAGATGTAATTAATGTTTACAGTGATAGAACATTACACAAAAAGGCTTAAAATACCTTTTAACCCATTCGCTGCCAACCACGAGTATACTCGTGGTTTTTCAATATAAAATTATGAATTCTTACCGGAAATTTCGAAAGAAGAATTTTTATTGTATGTAATCACGAAATGTCTGTAATTAAATAAAGTAAATATTGCTATTAGTATTTTCTGATATGAATTCGAATTTTCTAACGAAAATAAAATTCCGACAATTTTAAGCCGGCTGTGAACATATTAATATAAAGATGACATGTTTCATACCCTCATCTCCAAGATAGTAAATGATGAATAAACAATTTTCGCAAAGATTTTGAAAAGGATAAACATAAATCACGAGATCACATGTATAATGCAAGGAGGTCACATGTAAGATGGTCAAACTGTAAATATGAAAATTATTATTTTACTTATTGCTTTTATAATTCCACGCGTGCCAGAATTAAGGTAACTAAAAATAGACTGATTCATTGTATTGCATATGTTCTCTTTTCGCAAATATATTTCTATTGAATCACGAATAAGGGATATGGAATAAACGCTTGATGGAAAAATTATTTCACTGTTTTTGAAATCAATCTGCAAAGGCTCTATCCTATGTAGTCGGGCTAAAGATGCATTTCTTCGGTCATATTTGATATCTGCCATATTTTCTTTAATTCTTATTTAATTCTTACATAATTTTTAAGAGAATTTTGTCACGCATTTATCGTGTTTTAACTAAAATTCAAAAATAATATGAAAAAATAGGTTGTTACAATGTTATTAGTACTAAATATATGTTTAACGCTTACAAAAAATTAGGGCAGTTTGGACAGTTATAACTTGTTCCTGATTTAAAGAAAAAACATAATTGCATGGATGTATAACTGTAGGTTACGTACGCCTTTAGCAGCATTTTTAAAAAGAATTTTTTTATTTAACCTGTTAACCGGCGAATTAACTTTTGTTCAACTGATATGCCTAATTACCACTTCCACCAGTAATAAAGAAAACATTTTTTTCCCTTATTCATGGCAGTAATTTTGCATGAATAGGGCGTTTTAATAAGACGGAAATTTCTATTAAAATTTTACTGGTGTAAATAATGCGTCCAAATTATTGCAGTAGTGTATGACGAAATATTTCGTCATACCCAGTTAACAGGTTAATATTTAACCCCTTCAGGGGCAAAGTACCACTGGAGCTAAAATATTGAAATGATTGGTTGACATCAAGATTCATGAACGAATTTATTTGAAAATAAGTAAAAGCTCTCTTTCATGTACCTTATGAATTCAAAATTTGATTATAAAATTCTGGTGGCATTGTGGCATTTTGGGATTAAAATTAAGTGGTATACCGGCAACCTTATAAATTCATGTACCTTATGAATTCAAAATTTGTGGTATATATAATATACCGGCACCCTTCAAGGGGTTAAATAGCAGAAATTGTAGTCGACTTGTTTAATTGCAGGGGTTGTAATGTTTTTCCATTTGCATAAGGCTAAATATTCCATTAAAAAATTGTAGTAAAAGCGTACGAACGCTGGTATATGAATAAATAAATAAGTGTAAATTCTTTTACACTTGTTTTACAGAAAAAAGGATATCCCCAAAATATAAACTCTATTGCATCTTTTGGACCAAAAATTAGTATAAAACGTCGATCTTATTTATCCTATTACATGGTATCCTCTTTACATAGTACTCATGGTGCGTAAACTATTTAGAATTTCTAAAAAATGTGGCGGCATCACTATTTCAGATTAGAGATTTTCTTTTTAATATTTACATTTAAAAATATATAGAAAATTCCATATAATATGAACGTCAAATTCCCTTCTCAAACTTATAAAGCACAATGTAAACACATTGATAATTTGTCTGTTACTAAAATAGGTGCAATAATTAAAATCACAGTTTTAACACATTAAAACTATTAGATGTCAAAATACATAACACGTATTTTGACATCTAATTGTTTTAATGTTTTAAAACTGTGGTTTTAATTATTGCACCTATTTTAGTAACAAACGAATTATCAATGTGTTTACATTGTGTTTTATAATATTTACATGTCATAAATATCAATCAAATTATTTATTTCAGCATTTATAATATTGTAAATATATCATATCATTATAATAATATAAATATATCATTCATAATATCTAAAAAACGCGAAAAATTCTATTTAAAAATGATGGAAGAACAATAACATCTGGGCCCTATAATAATTTTTAAACAATTATCTAATTATCGAAAAACATTATCATTACATTACATTAACATTACATTATTACATTAACATTATCACATTATCATACATAAATATTCTGTTTATGTTGCTAGACTGTTTTTCGTCATTTGTTTAAGACAAAAACGCATCTAACAGTGAAACTATCATCAATACAATCTTTGTACTATTTGATCATTCATACAGTTTCGCCTGAATTTTGTTCTAAACTTTGTTCAGGCAGAATAAATACACAACGTGACTCTTCCGTCGAACTCTAAACAGAATTTCAAAGTTTATCTCATATAACGAATACATGAGGTTCAATTATTTTAAAGGAATTCGGCGAGCGCGTCTTTCATATGATTTCGGTCAGGTATATACAGAGAGATAAAAGTAAGTCGATAATCTGAATAAATTAAACATCGTACATTCGAAATTTATCTAATGGTTGAGGTGTTAAAGCATTGGAGAAAGTAATTCAAAATGATATTTAATCGGAATCGATAACTTTAACCGGCGCATAACTATAATAATTAATCAGATAAATGTTTAATTTGTTTATTTCAGTAATTCGAATTATATAGTTATTATTTACTCGGAATAAAATTTTGTAATTTGTCAAAATGTTTATATTTTCCATCATAAAATTAAAAATCAAGAAGAATTGTATATTATTATGTATAGTTTTCTAATAATATATTTTATTAATTTGATCAACAATGTATGTTTATTTTTTCTTTTTGTATACATTTAAGTATATAATTATTTTTTTTATGCGAAATGATTTTTGTAGTAGATGTAACTATATTAGTTTATTAAAGCAACTAAAAAGGAGCCAAAGCTCAATAAAACATTATGTTCAAATATTACATTTTATTAATAATTATTTCACTAAATCTTTTTCTTAATTGAAAATACTTGTACTTAGTTTTCTTTAACATCATTTAGCTACACTAAATTTCAATAATATCATTTTAACCCTTACCGGCGCGGAGCAAGTATGTTTTAAAATGATGAAATAATGGACTGACACCAGAATTTACAAAGGAATTCATTAGAGAATAAAAACTTGCTTATTTTCCCATACATTGTAAAAGGAAAAATTTTATTAAATATTCTTGGTGCCGTTTGTCAGTTTTGGAATTAAAATTAGGTGTCCTTTTTTGTGGACACCGTCCGCTAAAGGGTAAAGTGCAAAATAAAATTACGTCATTTTATTAGAAAGTTTCACACCAATAAAATTATATAATTTTTTTATTTATATTTTTCCAACTAAGGAATGCTTCCATCACAAATTGAGTCAAGCCAGCTGAATCAAAAGGGCAATTTGTTCAGCAATGAATGTTTATTTTTTTCGAACATTCTTATGTTGACGGTTTTTATTTCTTCGGGGTTTTCACGCAGCTGAGACCAGAGGCGATATAAATTGCAATGTTGCTCAGACAATAAAAACCCTTAATCTCGTCTATCAAACAAGATGGAGAATGGTTATTATTGAGCAAATTTTTTCGTTATTCGTGGGATTAAATGCCGATAGTTTCTATTTGCAAAAAGGTATGAAGAATGATTTGACTTTTTAAAGAGCCATAGATAAAAAATATAGTTTCTTACTTTTGTTGTTAAAGGCTTTTATTCCCTTTTCTATATATTCTATAATGTTATAATTAATGATATTTTTGCAGACCGATTTCTCTTCAGATTTTTGTTTTTGTTATCCATATATAAATTAGTTTTGTATAGTAAGGGGAAAAAGGAATAAAATACAAAGTATCAAATACTCGAAGTACCTATAATATTTAAGTTTCTTATATCACAATACCATTGATCAATACAAAGGATAATCTAAAACAGACTGACAGTTTTTAAGTTGGAATTACAAGGAATCATTGGATGCTATTAAAGTTGTAATATTCCAGGAAACTAATGTCTGAAGTCAGGCATTACCAAAGTATTCTTCCTTGTTTTAGTACCAAATGTTACTACAGGCGGTGGTGTGTTGTCTCACCCATTAAGAATTCATAAACTAATGCCAAATGATGGATCAAATTTCGCTCATTTTTAACATTTGTTATATTTAGTCCCTTCAAGACGACTGCCACGTATGTGTTTCATATTGGGTGCTTATGATTTTTATTTTCTAGTATCTGAATATTTGAGCCGTAATCTTTGCCTTGTCTAATCGTAGACTTTTTGAACTGAATAAGTCGAAAAATAGTATATGAAAATACTGGTATTGAAAATTAAAATGCTGTTAAATGGCGCCTGTCCTGAAGGTTAACAGAGGTTAACAGTTGAAACGCACAAAATTCTGTTTACTTTCCGTTTACTGCGTAAACGTTGGCAGTTATATTGTAAGGGTTGTTTAAACATTCTTATAACGCCATATGTTGGTGATGTATGGTACTAAAAGAAGGAAGAATACGAAAAAAGTTTACGGTTGTCTACATAAATCAATCTCTGGTAAGAATAGCTGTTCCGTTTGCTTACTGTCCCATTTAAAAATCTGTCAATCCATCATAGGACATTTTATACACAGTATGGTGTAACATCATAAGTGATAATACAAGTGATATTGAAAATTGCCCATTCAAGATTGGCTTCATTCATTTATTTCATTGGGTTCCGTATCTAGTATAAAGCTATGTCAGACACATTCAACCATTTGAACAACGAGGCGATACATGAGTGTCTGAAAAAAAAATAAGAGCATAATTATTTAGCATACACATAAAATGCTCTTTTTTCAAATGTTTAGGATTAGGAAATAGTCTAATTCTATCTCGATTATCTCAGTTGTTATTTTTTTTTTAGCAAATTTAATTTCTGCAGACACCACATCATCATTTTCTACTTTCTTCTCATTTATGCTAATTTAATTTTAAATTAGTTTTTAGCGAATATATAAAATAAGTACAGTTGAGTCCCGCTATAGCGAAAATCAACTATAAAATAATCGAAATTTGTCTTCTATCAGTATCCTACAGTGTTCTCTAAAACGGATATAACACACATCTGGATATAAGAGCATGGGTATAGTTCCACCAAATATTATTAATGCGATTTTTCGACTAATTTTATCACAGAGCAATTTTGTATCTAAATGTGCGATTAAGCGAGGTGATTACAAATGTGTTGATAATTAATGGAAATTTTCTAATCTGAAATAATAATATCAAACTCCTTGGAAATTTCAAAGAGTGTACGCATTTTGATATAGCGAACTAAAGAAAAAAAATCAGTCGTGTATAGTTTTATTATAGTGGTGTTCGATTAATATTTTTTTCACCGAAAAATGATGTATTATGTTACAATATGTAGTATAAGCATACCTGTAAACTTTCAACTGAACTTCCGTAGAACGTGAGTTAATTTGATCCAGGTTAAAGATGTTTCTAATCAGAAAATATATCTGAAAAAATAATATATAAATAATTTCATGTTCTTACGTGGAACCTATTTGTTTGCATTTCTTTAAAAAAAATTCTGGTTTGAAACAAGTTTAACCTCGGTTAAATTAATCTACATTGTGCGGAAGTTTAGTTCGATGTTAGTAGGCATGCATACGTGTGTAGCATAAGTGTGTGTTACAATATGTAGCGTTTTTAAACTTCTCCTTTTAATTATAGTAACTTGTATATGTAAAAGACTGTTACAATATTACTTTGAAAAATTATATTTCCGACCGTATGTTATACATAGTTTACAGTTTATTCTACGTCTTTGATTTTGTCTTGGTAAATACTTTGTCAAACGTACCAACCTCCCACTAATCGTCCGTAATATGTGCGTTAATTTGACCCAGGTTTAATATGTTTAGCTCCCAAATTTTTTTTAAAGAAAAGAAATTAAGTTAACTCGCTGTAGAAACTTGAAATTACATAAGTAAAGATTCATCAAATAAATTTTCTGCTTCGAAACGTTGTTAAACTGGGTCAAATTAATCCACATATTACGAAAGATTAGTGGGAGCTTGACACCTCTGCTTTATTAATATTAATTATTCCATCACATTAAACAAACTACATAATATACTAGGAATTATATAAGGTATTTCGCAATATGAAATATGTTATTCCTATATTGGCATTGTTCTTTTTCTGACAAACTTTTTTTTGAATTATTTAATTGCTGAAATTTTGATATTAGATAAGGCGATTGGAAACAACACATTTGGACAATAAAAATTTGTTGTCACGAATATGGCGGTATTCGTTCGTTAAAGGTTAATAAAGTTAATATCGTATATCTTCTGAATGTAGAATATAAATATATCTCTTATTTTCCAAAAATCGAAAGATCTCATCCGATACAAATGCAACACATCGAACTGTCACACATTAGAATCATAATAATTCATGCTAACTAACATAATTAACTGTCGTTGATATCAATAATGTTTAAATCCAGCTTATTATCATATTAGTGAAATTATTATTTTCCAGAATTACAGTTTTATTAATTACAGTGGACCGTGTATATTTTCATACTCTGGTAACCCTCATGAGGTTCTATCAAAAAGGAAATTAAAATTTTTAATGTTAAAACATATTAGGGTAAAAATGAATAAAAAAGGTTTTAGTTGAGTCATTTTCATGTATTTTCGAAACTTTTGTTTAACATGCTCAGGCTTTGTGACATTACACAATGGTTCATAGCTTCTGCCCCCCCCCCCTTTTTTTTTATCAGAAAATACGAACCGATCAATTACCGAAAATTCGTATTTTTTTTTTTTAACTTTATGTAATAACGAAATGTCTGACATTAATTAAAGCAAAAATTAATGTCGGAAACTTTCGGAATGAATTCGGATTTTCTCAATGAAAGTTGAGGCCAAACAGGCAACCGTATGTTACACTGCTTTCATGAAAACGATTTTCTATAAACATTCTTGCCCAAAATACAACATCAAACATACACCTTTTTAGTGTTTGACACCACTAAATATTTTCCAGAAAATGCTTTGTTTAATCTAATTTTCTTTCTTTAACCAGCTAAATCTTTAAAAGTTACTTTCTCTGCTTACAGTCACAAAATGGTGATGATTTTAATAGATTCGTGGAAAGATAAATTCGTTATCAATTAATTAGTCAATTTTTGAGAATGATAATTTGACTGTTTTGATTTAAATGGTATGAAAATATATAAATTAGTTGAAACAGAAATTTGTTAGGAAATAACTTAGTCGTTCGTGTAAATTTTGTGATTTTATGCTCCCATACAAGTAATCTGTATAAATCGAGTGTTTATTTTGGAATTATAGGAGGGATTTGGAGAGATAAGGTCTCTTTGACTCGAAGAAGAATTTTTTAGCTTGTTATTTGAAAATTGATTTATTGATCCGTAATTTGATTTATTGATTAAAATATATTATTAAATTTGTTTGGATTTTTCATTAAATCTTGATTACATTATTAATTTATTATATTTTTTACAAATTTTATTTACGAGAATTCTGCATATGTTACGAGAATTCTGCATAAGCAGTAAGTTTGGGGCTTCTGGTAATCAGAAAAGCTTTCACAATGGCAACTGAAGCATTAAATACCAGAATGCTCAAAAATATACGTGAAAGTAAACAGCGACACATTTGTTTATTTCCATGCAAATGGGAAATTTCCTTCATAATCAGTTAATTAGTCAATTTTTGGGAATGATATTTTGTCTGTTTTGATTTAAATGTTAAGAAAATGTATAAATTAGTTGTAACAGAAACTTTTTAGGAAATAAATAACTTAGTCGTTTGTATAAATTTTGAGATTTTATGCTCTAATATAAGTAATCTATGCAAATCGAGTGATTATTTTGGACTTTCGGAGATAAGGTCTGAAGTAGAATTTTTGTCTTGTTATTTAAAAATTGATTTATTGATCCGTAATTTGATTTATGGATTACAATAAACTATGGAATTTGTTTAGCCTTTTCATTAAATCTTGATTACATTATTAATTAATTTTATTTTTTTACAAATTTTAGTTACGAGAATGCTGCATATGCTACTGTAAGCAGTCAGTTTTGTGGACTTTAATACAGTGACCTCTCCCTTATACGCGATGTTCAGTAATTACTTTTTCGTACCACTATTCTAAAATAGAAAAATTTGATTTATAAATTCTGCGATTTAATTAGATGAAAATTACTTAAAAATAAAACTGGTACTGAAAAATAATTTCCACGTATCGTGTATAAGTGAGAGGTCACTGTAATCAGAAAAATATTTACGAAGGCATTTGAAGCATTAAACACCAGAATGCGAAAGTCAAAGTAAACAGCGACACATTATTGGTTTATTTCCATGCAAATGGGACATTTCCTTCATAATTTGTTATATCAATATTATCGTAAAAGAGGGAAAACGCTTTACATACGAATTGGAATTGATCCATTTAATTAATTGCCCATTATTTTGAGACAGAGACAATTTGGTAAAGTCTTACTTAGATGTTTTAATAAAGTACCTTAAACAAGCTCTATAATATTTTAAACGAGATACATTCGCCTGTAAAATACATGAAATATTTATAACACTCTTATTGTTGTTTTACATATATTATAACATTTATATACTAAAATTAATAAAGCTTCTCTCTAGTGAAATTACTTTTAAGCAAAGAATCTTAAAATCCTCATCAAACTCCTTCAACAAAAGTTTTAATGCGGGTTTATATTTTGAAAATTTCTTGCTGAACAGACAAATTAAAGAATGAGTGACAATGTTCTAGGTATGCCAGCTAATGAAAATTTACTTATATAATGAAAGTTTCATGTAAGATTATTGTGTGATAAATCGCTCCCCCTGCATTGAATCAGGATTATTAAATTTCTCTGAGCTTGCATTAATGAATGTTTGTAAATTTGTTTAAGTTTGAACTCATTAAAGTTTTATAATGACAAGAAGTAATTGTGCATACCAATAAATATACTCTCGTCTTTCCTTGTAGTTCATAGTAAAGATTAATGAAAAATGAAATATCGTGAAAAGTTACATAAAGTTTATATAACGTTATTATTAACATTATGAAAATTTATATCAGATAAAAATAATTTTTGAGGGCTAATAGTTTTGTTATTGCTATGTTTTCACTCGTATTTAAAGTAATAAAATTCAAGAGTCAGGAGTACTATATTGCATAGTTACCTTATATGACTGCATGTGATTTTGTCGTTACTGTTGTTGTTGTTATCAGAAATTTTAATTTCTACGATTTCAATTATATTTTTGAAAAAGTTTTTGATAATCTATAACGCACCCACGTAACAAGACGTGGGCTTTCCATTACGGAAATAAAGTTTATTTTAGTAAATTTCCATGAGAAAAAAATCACTTATTATTATTAATTTTTTTTATGAATTCGTGACATATTTTTATATTTTTTTTTTCAGTTAAAAAGAACTTTTTAATGACAGGTAATACATTAAAACAGTTTGCTTATATAAACAATTTATGGTTTCCAACTTTTAAATTTTTTCACTCAAATGATCGCAGAAACAGAAAAATGTAATTTTACATTTCCTTATTGTTCTGAAAAAAAAAGCATAAAGAGTTTTGATAAAAACGAAATTTTTAACTGTCCTATTGAAAGTTTGATCAATTTCATATACTATAAAAATATATCTAAAAAAATGTCAAAATATATACTTCAAAATATGTATTTCAAAATAAAACACTTTAATTGTTTAAAGATATCAAAATATCAATAAAAAACATTAAAATATTGACATGTTTCAATTGATTCACTCCACCATCATCAGAAAACACAAAAAAAAATGACAATGTAAAAGGCCGCATTCCATCCTATTATTTGTATTAATACAGTGACCACCCATTTATATGCGATGTTCAGTAATTACTTTTTCGTACCCCTATTTCAAAACAGTAAAATTTGATTTATAAATTCTGCGATTAAATAAGGAGAAAATTACTTTTAAAAGAAACTGGTGCTGAAAAATATTTACCGTGTATCGCGTATAAGTGAGAGGTCACTGTATTTTGACGTCTTTTAAGCAATTAAATTGTTTTACAATATATGTTTTGAAGTTAGGGGGAATAAGGACTTATAAAGGCTTAGTAATAAAGAGAATATCAACATTCTATTCCAAGAAGCTAAATTGACTTTTAGATCTAATTTTCATTTACAACAATTTGTGAGAGAATCGATTGAAATTTATATAAAAAGTTCGAAAATGTGTAATGATACGTTGTCATTACATATTCCAAATATTTGGGTTGAATTGTAGAATAATAGTGGGAGAAGGACTACGAATGGAGCTATGATCGGTGTTAATAATAAAATTTATGGAGGACATTGTATATTCTTTATTATAGGGATTGATCATACATTCCAGTTTTGTATACATTGTATTTTTGTTTTGTCTGTTCTGATAATGATTGAGTGAAACAATAAAAAAAATTTAACATTTCTATGTTTTATTGATATTTTGACGTTTTTTAATCAATTGAAGCGTTTTTGTATATATTTTGATTTTGTTTTCAGATATATGTTTATAGTGTTAATTTTAATAGACGCAATTTAACACTCTCACATTTATATCTAATATAATAACATTTGAATAATTCCACATATACCAAAATAGTAACTGTGAGATACGTTTAATATATGGTATCTGATAACAAAATCATTTAGAACAAACTTTATATACAAATTTCAACATTAACTGTTTACCCATTCATTGGGTCAACTTTTACGGTTATCCCTATCACTAAAATTTAATAGTACATTTTGTCTTATTTAATCGAACATTTCGGCAATTAAATAATACAAAATTAAATATTAAGTTTTAATGGCCAGAAAAAATCGTAAGGTTTGGTAAAAATCCATTTACACATATCAAAACTGTAAAACGACAAAGAAAATTATAATGAAGAAAATGATAATTATAAGCATAGTTATGTTACAGTTTGTAAATATTATGAACTATTATTATGTAACCTGTGCCCAATAGTGTTCGCAAATCTGACGTTTTTTTATTCAGAAATTCCAAATCTATACAAAATATTTAATATAGTTTAGAAAAATAAAAGTTTAACAGTAAAGAAATATATGTTTCCATTAGATGCAACAAAATGCCAGATGAAACTTACCAAGGGTCGAACAAATCTAAAAAGAATGACACTTTACAGAATTTCTATACTAATATAAATCAAAAATAACTATTTAAACTTTTAATGTGAGAACTTGATGAGAACCTGGAATGTATAAATAAAATCTACGTCCAATTTAACTGCACTGATCTTCAGTGAAATTATTCTATACCCTTTTAGGACGAGGATTTCGCACACAATTTTAAGGTTTTAGTACCAATAAATATAAATAAAATATTTAAACAATTTAACCTCTAAATTTCTGTGATTATATAAGGTAAAATTTACTAATCAAAATTACTGGTAGGAAAAACTGAAAATTCTGCGCATCTGATAAGTCTCGTATAACGCAAAAGGTTTTGCAACGAGTCTTAAAATACTCAGTTAACTATCAATACTTTAATAAGAATTTATATTTCGATATCTTACTTCTGTGTAGACAAACTAAAGAATAAATGACAAGGATTCCAGCTTTGTTAGCTAATGAAATATTACTTATATAAAGAAAGTTTCAGGTAAGAATATTATATGATAAATCGACCTCCATCTTTTTGCCTGAAAATTATTAAAATTCTGTGAGCTTGCATTAATGAATGTTTGTAAAATGTCATACGTTTGAGCTCAGTAAATATTTATAATCATGAAATATAATATTATCTACCTATAAAATTAAACTTCTTGTCTTCCATATATTTAATTAGAGAACATTAATGAAAAAAGAAAATGGAAAACATGTATCTAAATTACTATGCATAATGAAAATATTATAATAAAGGTACTAATATTTATGTAAGATATCAAATTAGAATGAAAGCTAAATGAAAATAGAGAAAACTACATTTTTTAAAATCCGTTATTTTGATAGCTTTGCGATATACCCGGAGAAATTGAATAATTTAGATAAAGTTATTTAAAAAGATGTCATTTATCAAAAACATTATTTTTCTTTCAAAATGCAGCCTTTAACATCGTTGTAATAAATGAAAATGACGTCATTTGGATGCACGTATAAAAATGCATTTCCGTTTTATGAATTTATACATGCTATATTTTAAAATAATACCTTTTAGTGCCCTTGAGAACAGTCTAAAATACCACTAATTGAGACTGGAAATATTTTCCCTTTCACAAAAACATTTTCACTTTCAAAATGCAGCCTTTAACATCGTTGTAATAAATGAAAATGATGTCATTTGGATGCACGTATAAAAATGCATTTCCGTTTTATGAATTTACACATGCAATCTTTTAAAATTATACCTTTCAGTGCCCTTGAGAACAGTCTAAAATACCACTTATTCAGACTGGAAATATTTTTTCTTTTAAAATTTTATAAGAAAACTGTATCTGTGAAGATGAAATAAATCCCATTTTCCCCATTTTTTTTATTATTATTATTCACAACAGTGGAATAACCTAATTGTTACCATTAAAAATAAATAAAAAGAATTAATGCAAATATCTCGAAAAATAATATAAGATTTGAAATTTTGAGAGCTAATACGACATTCTGAGATGTTTACTAATAATTGATATTTCTTCCCGCTTGCAATTCACAGGACTCTCGAATGGTCTGTTTTTTGAATACCCCTTTTTTCCTTGAAAAATCTTTAATTGGGATTTTTCTTGGAAATTCTGTAGAAACCTAATTTCGAATATTATCTATTGCAAATCTTGTAGAAACTTATCAGAGCAATGTTTTTAACCCATTCTGGACCATGGGTGCATATATGCACCCTCAAAAAGGGCATACAGAATTTGTTTTAGGCACCAGTAAAAAATAAAAGTATTATTTGCTTTCTCTAATTAGAGCAATTTTGTGATAGTTTAAGTAAAGGTAGCTTTTTTAAAAAAAGTGGTGCCAACCGAATAAAATTTGTGTAAAAGCCGCTGGTCCCGAAGGGGTTAAGGAAATACTGGTATACAAAAACGGATTACTGGGCAGCCTTGAGTACCCCATAGTCTCAAAGGTGTAGATATGAAATATAAAGTCATATTTTTATATACGAGACTGAAGTTTTAATTTAATTTTAAGTTGTCTTATTCAAAATATAGGATTGCAGTGGCAAGATTTTTCCACTACTTTACCCTTGACTATTTCCAAAGAGTAATATTTATGGTGAATTTCTAGTAGAAATAGACAATGAAAAATTTTGTTTGGAATTTACAATAGCAGGGTACGTACACTCTTACCAGAATTTTTTAATAGAAATTTTCTATTTAATATTGAAATAGAAGAAATCGTAGACACCGCGTTCAATTGCAGGATTTGCAATACCTTTCTGCATCTAAATCAGGGTTGCAAGATTAGTCTTTTTTTTATATTCTGAAATTTCGCATTCATACCAGAAATTCCCTATAATGTTAATTTCTTCATTTAATGGCAGATGTTTCGTAACTGCTTAAAATGAAAATCCTTCTTTCAGAATTTATGGTGTGAATTCGAAATCTTTGAATTAAAAAAAAGGCTAAACTGGCAAGCCTGATCTCAATAAAGGCGAAAAATGATATTTAAAATTTTAGTAAAAGCGTACCAACCCCCAATAGGCGAATAAATATAACAAAAAGTGGAATATGGCGAACCTGAAAATATGAAAATAACTTTTATGAACAACCAATTTATTTCATGCTATGTTGAGTTCATCTATATGTGATTATAATAGCAGATTATAGATGAAAATTATTCGATAAACTATTTTGAAACATTCATTCGAAGAGTTATATAAACCCCAATTCCCCTAGTTATCTTAAAACAAACCTGTTAATCAATATATTTAATAAGAAGAAATTATTTTAAAATCATTCTACCAAAAATAATAAATTAAACATAATTAATGATTTTCTTCTTCTTTTTTTTGTTCCTCTATTTTTTGCAGAGACATTACCAAATTCTTAAAAATATTGTTTTTAAAATGAAGAAAAAAACAGTCGTTTTTGACGAATTCAATTAAAATTCATTTATATACTATTAATTAAAGTTACAAAAAACATACATTGTCATTTTATTTTTTCTTAGTCATTTAATATCTTCCCTGTTCAAATATAAACTTAACATCATTTTATGCTTGATAATTCAGCTTTGAATGTTTGTTGGAGACACATTTGTTTCGTTTAAAGATTTTTTATTTCATCGATTCTTTTTCACTAAATATATAATTTGATCTTTAAAAAAAAAAACTTATAGAGTTTTTGCAAATACTTAGAATAATTAAATCTTGCAATTAAACGAAGCGTCTACGATGTCTGCTATTTAAATAGGAAATAGAAAAATTCTGTTAAAAAATTGTGGTATAAGCGTACGAACCCTGTAATAATCATTTCACTTATTGTACCTTTAAATTTATTAAACTGCATTTTCCGAAAATAAGATGTAATTGACAAATAAGCACAAACATGATTTTTTAAATATTCATAATATAAACCCTAATCCGAAAATAAACCCTACTCCAAATATATACCCTTAACGCTTTCATAAGATTGTCAATACCTCAGATATCGTCTTAACTTTAAAAATGTATGCAAAGTTGATTAAAATGATAACAAACAAGGTTTATTATTAAGTATAAACTAGTTAAAAAAAATTGGCAACTGAAACAGTTATGGAAAATTAATGGGATACAATCAATGACAGATGTATACTGATAACTGTGATATAAATACTCTAGAGTTAGGTTCAGTGTTGCAGTGGGCTACTTTTTTTTTAATTCAGTTTTCTTAAATATTACCAGTTTTTTCAGATAGTAAAATTCGCCTTATTTAATGACAGATTAAATATGGCGAAATGATGGCGAATTATACAATTTCAAAAAAGTGGTGCCAGTCAGGCAATCTGAATTTTAAAAAAGTAGCCCACTGGCAGCACTGGTTAGGTTGTCTGTCAGGCCACTTTCATTCATCGCTCTCGAATTCATACCAGAAATTACGAAAGAATATTTTTTACTTTATGTAATCACAAAATGTCTGGTAGGATTTAGGAATGCCTCAATTAAAAAAAAAGGACGCCAAACTGGCAACCCTGTTCTACAATTAATTTCTTAGGCACTATCTGCCCATTTAAAATTTAGTTATGTTGCAAAACATGACATATTTGGGCTAATAATTTTATAAAAATTGAAGTCACAAGAAAATCATGACAGAGCTCAGTTTCAAGTTTTGTAACAATGTTCCAGAATAGGATGATATGATTGTGTCCACCAGAATAAATGAAAATGTTTGTAGCATGAATAATTGTAAATTACTTTATACGAATACCAAGACCTCCTTATCATAGTATCAGACCTCTCAATCAGCAAGTTTCCTTTGACCACTATACTTGTCCTGCTACTAGCGCCATCAATCGTCAGTAATAGGAGTATTTACGACACGAAATAACACGAAATTTTTTCACAGCTCCATTTGTTCTATGCATTTGCTTATGAACTATTTTCGGTAGCATAGCTGCCACCTTTTACGCTTTTTTCCTACCACTAAAATTTTATAGTAAATTTTATCTTATTAAATTGACAAGATCGTGTGATTACATAACGAAAAAAAATTCCATTAAATTTTAGTGGTAGAAAAAAAGCGTAAAAGTTGGCAGCTATGCGGTAACAGAGCTGCTAGATTTTTCTATAGATTTTTCTATTCTCGTTTTGGATACCAGTTTTTTAGTACATACAATTTTGTTTTCTTTGATCGGAGAATTCCGGGATTTAAAAGAACAACATTTTCTCTAAATATATACTGGTGTTCAAAAAGCCCGAAACATGGCAACTGTGCGGTAGTATCCACCAGGCGGCGATACTTTCCGGAGAAAGTCTATTAATAAGTTGGCAATTACCGCGGACATTTTCTCCCATAGACTTTCTCCGGATTGTCAAGTCTGATCTATGATAAGGGAGTCTTGACGCATACCTTAACTGTCAACGTTTTTCTCACTAAAATTTAACACTAAATAGAGCAACAAGCGACGTTTAACAGGTACCAAATGAAAATATTTCCATTTTAACCAGAAATTTCTTCTTAAAATAAACAAGCTATAAATCACGCAGAAGTAAGTTAACCCCTTCAGGGGCAAAGTACTCTAGTAGCTAAAATATTGAAATGATTGATTGACACCAGTATTCACGAACGAATTTATTGTTAAATAAGTAAAAGTTTTTCCTCATATTCCTTATAAATTCAAAATTTGATTTTAAAATTCTGGTGTAATTGTGGCATTTTGCGATTAAAATTAAGTGGTATATATAATATACCGGTGCCCTTCAAGGGGTTAAGGAAGTATAATTTTTAAAATTTTGGCGTGAAATATTCTTATAAAATTTGGATAAAATTCCCCGCATGATTAGGTTTAGTTTTAACAATAACTTTCATTTTAATTAATTCGTGAAATTTGCAAATAATTAAGTCAAAATTGATTTTTACATTTTAGTGGTAGCTATTATGAATATATGAATAAATGTAGGAATATTGTAAATGAATAAATGCAAGTTGTTGAGAATGAAAAAAGTCATCTCCTGAATATAAGATTTCTACAGATATTCTACAGGAACATAAATGACGTGCAATGAAGAACGTATAATTTTCGGGACTACACTATAAGCATAGCTGCCAACATAATAGTAAATTTTGCCTTTTTTAAACGCCAATATCTGCGATTACTGCAGTAAAAATATTCTTTTAAACTTTAGAAGTATAAAAGTTGGCAGCTATACTATAGCTATTTAATTTTGGAATTAAAAAAAAATTTTTTTGGACACCCTGTATTAACCGTGTAATATATTTTTTTTTTACCCCGAAATTTTGGGATCGAATGCAAATTGAAAATAATACTCCCATAATGTAAACTTACGTTACACCAGGTTATTTAATTTTGCTTTGGTCATAAAATAAAATATCTTGACACCTAACGTTGGAGCCATAAATTACGACGTCATATAATTTTAATGACCAAGAATTTTCGAAATCCGTCGCCAAGGTCCATTATGACGCGCTGCTAGTTTATGCGAACGCCCATTCATAACAACACAGATTGGGTTGATAACAAGGGATTACCTTTCACGAAAACTTCAATTACTGCATAATTTATCGCTTCATTAGTTTTAAAAATATGCATTCTTGTCACTTATATATCAATCTGTTTTCTTTTTCACGTTTAAATGAGCGCAAATGTTTTAATATCTATTTCCTTTTTTTTTTCTCATTTTTTGTATTTGTATTTCGAATGAAATCATTTAATTAATTTTTATTAATGAAACTACGCTTTCTTCATTAATGTACCGTAAAAATTAAACGCAATATATCCAGTATTTTTCCTTTGCCTGATAAATCGACTTTTGTAAGTTCTATACATTTGTATTAATTTTAGAAAAACATAATTAAACTATAAATGCAAACTATTAATTTGCTATTATCAGTACTTCTACTGGTCCATTTGTTTAATAACAGTATTTTTAAAGAACAACTTTTGTTAGTTTTTTTTCCTACATTTGCAAGACAAGTAACCAGTGTTACCAGTTCGCTACTTATTTAAAATTCAGATTGCTTCATTGCCATTGTTTTTTTAAAGTGTAATTCGCCTCGTTTTTCCTTATTTAATCTGTTATTAAATAAGGCGCATTTAACTTTTTCAGACAATTGGTGGCAATCAAACAAACTGAATTAAAAAAAAGTGGCCCACTGGCAACTCTACAATTAACCTTCCGGGTGGATTTCTAAAAAATTTGCAAGATAAATCTTTTTAAAAATTTAGTACTCGAAAAACGGACCAAGCCCTGTCTTATATGTAATAATTGAAATGTACTTCTTGTGTGCATAATCATCATCATTTAAAAGTGTTCCTCTTTAAAAAATAATTTTTAAAATGCGATTTTTTTCTAAAGGCAATATATTACCTGTCATTGGAGCCGAATTAATGGTGTCGATGGGGGCAATCCGGCAAACTTCACCCACTAATTATAAATGTTATTTTTGTCTTAATTAATCGCAAAATTCCGTGATTGAATAGGGCAAAATCCTTTCAATATTAGTGGTGGAAGTTAGCCTGATTGCACCATTCTATACTCTTGAGAATGCTTGTTGTAGTCCACCTCAGTGACGAATATCAATCTCATTTTGTTTGATATATTTTAATATCAATACAATATGCACAGCAAACAATTTTCCCCTTAGACCATAACACAACGGAATTATTTTCTATCCCTGTAAACGAACTATAAATGCTACACACTTCATTCTCAATACTAAATATTCTATAATAAACTTCAATAACATATAAAAATTACATGGCAATCCAAGAGTATATTTATGATGTTAAGAGTATGGACAGACAGTAGACAAGCAAACTGAAATTATAAAAACTTTTCAACTATGTTGGGAAGTGTTTAAAAGAGGAAAAAACATTAAAACATTTTAGAACAGCAGAAGAAAATTAAAAAAAAAGTGTTAGAGGTAAAAGCTAGAAGCAATAAGGTTTTGTTTAAGTATGTTGTTATTTATTTACAACCCTTTCAGGTGCAAGTAGTAATTGTATTTCTGTAGTATTGAATTCACACCGAATTTTGGAAAAACTTTTTGTAAAAATAATGAAATGAAATTATACAACTGTCTTACTAACATTATATAAGTAAAATTTTATATAAAAAAAATTCGTTCGAATCTACATTTAAATTAAATAGTATAAAAAATATCTCGTCACTTTTCAAGGAGTTTTAAGGCAATATGGTACTTTTTATTTAAGAGCAGAATTTATGGTTAAATTACAAAAATAATGTTTTAGAATTTTTTAATTATTTCCTTCTTTTATTCACCAGAAATAAATTTCTATAAATATTTTCAAAGATTATGAATAAATAATTTACTACATACAGTTGTACTCCTTGTGGCCGCTAATGTTACAGAATTATTGCTACCTCTAATCAAGGTTTGTAAATTAGAAATCTATTTGGTAGCCTATGAAATAGTCTACACTTTTTTATACTAAATTGAAAAAAATAGTTAAAATAAAAAATATATATTGCTTTATCGAAACAGATTACCTTTCAGGAAAACTTCAATTACTGTATAATTTATCGCTTCATTAGTTTTAAAAATAACCTTTTTTGTCATTTGTTTATCAATCTATTTTCTTTTTCAGTTTAAAAGAGCACGAGTGATTTAGTATCCTCGCACTAATTTTGTCCTTTCATTTATTTGTTTTTTCAATAATATTCATCATTTATTTATTAATGAAGTCACTCTTTTTTCATAAATTTATCATGCAAATTAAATGAGGTATTGCTGTGTTGATTTTATAGAAATCTGGTAGCACATTTTATAAGTTCCATATTTTGTATAATAAATTTTTACATATATAAATAAAACGAATAATAAAATAATAATTTATTTTAATCTGAAACCATTAATTTGTTGTTATTGTATATTCATTCTAGAGTATACATAGTTTTTAAAACACATAGTTTTTAAAAATTCAATAATAGTTTATATTTTGGAACAGATGTCGCAGACGCAACTGGGTTGGCCCAATTTTTTTAGGCTACTTTGGCGAGATAAAACCGAATTTTATTCGAACAAATGTTAGGCCTAGCGAGCATGTTAGTTTTATTTTAATATGAAGTAGTTTATTTCATTATAAAACACGCAAAATATCATTATAAAACGCACAATTTTTTTTATAAAACTCACAAATGTATTATATATATATATATATATATATAAACACTATTTTTATTATAAACACACACAAATTATTTTATTATAAAACACGTAAAATGTTTAATTTAATATCAAGCATACTCAATGTCAAGAATACAACTGACTCAGCTATTAATACCAGAGGGCTTAAAATCGCTGGGTTGCCAAAAAAAGCATAAAATCGCCATTTTCGCGCCAATAAGAAACTCTGGTGCGTCTGCAACATCTGTACCTATATTTGCATTATTTTTGCAGTATATTTTACGGTTTGGTACTGACCTTAAGTATCTCGAGCAAAAGTTCATTAACCCTTATTCCCTTCTAGACGGGTGCATAGTTGCCAACCACCCGATTTTCTGAATACCAGTAAAATCTTACAAAAAAATTCAATTTATTAAATTGAAGAAATTGTACGATTACATAAAACAAATGTTTTTACATAAAAATACTTGTATGAAAAAAATCGGGAGGTTGGCAACTATGCGGGTGTCATTGAATGACACTCATTATCCCAGTAATGTCGTATAGTAGTTTTCGTGTTATTTAATCTAAGAATAACCTGCACGGAAACTATATAAATCCACGATCTTTAACCCATTCGCAGCCAACCACGAGTATACTCGTTGTTTTCCAATCTAAAATTACGAATTCGTACCGGAAATTTCGGAAGAATTTTTTTTATTTTATGTAATCACGAAATGTCTGTAATTAAATAAATATTGCTATTAGTATTTCCTGGTATGAATTCGAACTTTTCAAATAAAATAAAATTCCGGTAATTTAACCCGGCAGTGAACGTGTTAAAAGTGTACTTTAAAAATTAATATTGGAAGCTATGGGAAGACAACGCCAGTCCTTCCTGTTGTTTACTGAAGAAAGGCTGAACTCGTAATTTAGAGGAAGAGGAGGTAAAAGTTTGAAAGAACTGCGCGCAGACTTAGCAGTATTTTGCATGGATCATAATTCTCAACTAGCAAAGCTTTTTTTAAATGATTAAGGACTAGTGTGCAAATTGCGGTATTTGGGCGACATGTTTGACAAAATGAACGAAATGAATCTATCATTGCAAGAAAGAAAAAAACTGCCACAGTTTTGATGCAAAAGATTTATTTTAAGAAAATAATTGTAGATTGGTTGGAGAGTGTAAGAAAGAAAAATAGTGGTTGTTTTCCTCTTGAAAAAAAAGTTTCTTTAATATAAACAAAGCATCTCGAAGCTATGAAAGACTCGTTCGAACACTATTTTTCAACTCAAGAAAATGCGCTAAAGGAGTTTACACTCATACTGAATGTGTTCAGTGAAAAAAGAAAACCAACCAGGTTGAACTCCGTAGAATACGAGGTCTTCATTGATTTGACACATCACAACGTCACTTCACTAAAAATCGCATTTGAAATCCAGACTACAAGAGTTTTGGCGTTATTTGACAAATGAATTTAAAGTCTTGTCTGAGAAAGCAAAATTTGTTTTGCCGCATTTCTCAACTACATATCTCTATCTAGAGGAAATCTCTGGTCACACAGCCACAAAAATGGAGTGCAGAAACATGCATTTACCTCGATTATCAGCAATTGAAGCATATATAAGACACAATGCAACTATATATAACAGGCCCGTACCCTGTTAAGTACGTTTTTAATAGAATTTTTCTATTTAATGTTTAACCGTTTATATCCTGAATTAATTTTCCAGCTACTTTTTAGATGCTCAGAATCCTCGATTATTCCCACCAGTTTCTTTTTTGTAAAGTTTTCCTTATCTAATCATAGCATTTTTGCGATTCAATTAGGTGAAAATTTCTCATTTGAAAAACCGGTGGTAACAGATTAAAAATTCTGTAAAAGACGCTCGTCACGAAGGGGTTAAAGTGGTACTTATAAGTACCGTCAGGATAAAAAGGGTTAAATTGCTCTTTTAATTGCTGGATTTGTAATCTTTTCTGAATTTAAATACAACAAAAAATTCTATTAAACAATTGTGGTAAAAACTTACGAACTCTGTATAAAAAAACAATGTGCAAAACAATACAACCGCAAGTTAAAAAAAAAACCTTTATTTGTTATTATTTGTCACATTAACATTGTAATATGCTTTCATTCCTTGAATGTTGGAGAATTTTCATTTATGATCAAGTTTAAATATACGGACGTGCTTTGAAGGTAATTGAGAATAAATTTAGTATTATTCTAAAATTTTCAAAATATAAAGTCATGGAAGGCATAATTTGTTAGACTACTATTAGCTCCCACTTCCTCTGCTTCGAAACAATTGATCTAACCCATTTATGCCTAGCGTCCCAATTTTGGGACGCTTTAGTAAAATGGGGAAAAAGTGCATTTCACACCACTTTTTTTAAAATAGAAATTCGGTGTCTTATTTTATCGAGGAGTCCTCGATAAAAGATAACACCAAATTTCTATTAAAAAGAAAGTGGTGTGAAATGCACTTTTCCCCATTTTACTAAAGCATCGATGATAGGCATAAATGGGCTAAATACCATTAACACTGCCGTATTAAAATTACCGGAATTTTATGATATTTAGAAAGTTCGAATTCACACCAGAAAATACTAATAGCAATATTTAGTTTATTTAATTACAGACATTTCGTGATTACATGAAATAAGAATTCTTCTTCCGAAATTTCCGGTATGAATTCGTAATTTTAGATTAAAAAACCACGAATATACTCGTGGTTGTAACTTGCATCTAAATAGCATTAACGCCTAGGATACAAGAATCATAAGGAGCTCCGTTATAGGAATTTATTCAAAAATTTGGCTCCATAGAGTTAAAAAGATTGAGAGCAACTGTGTTAAAGGGTTTTTTGCGTACATTAAAATATCGAGCAATGTCTTTCAGGCGGTCAGAGCAGCCGTGATAGTAAAACTGAAGGATCATATTTTGGCGTAACGTAACATCAATGTTTAAATTAACGTCGGAGCTCATACCTTTGATTCTTACATAGTTAGAAATTCACAAAATTAGATAAATAGCTGCAATTAGGGCGTATCGAAAAAATCCAAATTTTTTCGATCTTTTAGCGGTAGTGCGGAAAAGTTGTTAACTCCCTTTATTAAAAAGTGTGCGGAATTTTAAAACTGTGGGTTGATATCTTCTGTCGCCTCAGTGGGCCTAAAGTTATAAAAAATGGACTAAAATGATTAAAAATCAAAAATTAATAAATAATCACAGATTTCGCTCATCGGTTTGAGGTAGTGGTTACAAGTTACTCTTTTGTAACAACAACAACCATAGAAAATTGTACAATTATAGGTTGATATCTTCTGTCGCCTCATCGGCATCGAATTTTTTTAATTTTGATGCAGTTTGGTAGTTTTCTGCATTACTGTTTACTGCTTGCACAATGCACAATCGAGACAGACTGGGTTTGTCGATCTGCCAAAATAGTGGAACACCCTTATTTTCACGCCGAGAAACAACAATAGCCATAAAAAAATTTAGGTTAATATCATATAAAATAATTACATCAATCAGCTAATTTTTAATCAATTAAAATAATATAATAATTTTAATATGTTAATATCTTCTGCTGCTTCATCGACACCAAATTTGGGAAAATGAAGGCAAAATTTTAAATAAATACACGTCACACTTACCTCATTGCAAACACAAAATTTATTTTACCTTTCGAACATACAAATGACAAAATCATTACTGGCTTGTAATCATTTTTGGTTTCAAATTTTGACATGTGTTTTCTGGATTCTAGTGTCGCTCTAATAAATCTATCCCTGTTATGCCTCCCAACTGTTTTTCCGGAGGCTGCAGTGACTAGTTTCACAATCCACTCTACCGCTTGTGTGTGTGAAGCAAATTTAATAAAGTCCCAGCAATACATTGGCATACTGTCCTGTATCATCTTCAGAAATTCTTGAGAACAGATCTCGGTGAGAACAGGAGGCGATATCACATAACAAGCTCGCCAGTCAATGAGATCTACATAGTCTGTAGCTCCAAAGTTAACAGCAGGAATAACAAATTTGCGAACACAATTTCCGTCTGGGCTAATTTGTCTTGCCTTGATAATCCGCCGATAATCTGCAAGGGTCCTAATACGGCACCTATCATCAGATAACATGGCCAAAAGCATGTTTACTTGAGCCGCAAAGTAAGCGTTGCGAAAAATAACTGGGTCGATTATGTCACAATACTTTTTTGGCAATTACCGAGATGAGCTGATCAAATACCACAGGTGTCTAGCACCATCCTTTATGGAATGACGAATCTTAATTCGGAATCATGAGAGTGCGTAGACTCTTAGAATGAATACAACAAAATGTTAGCAACTCATTTGATGAGTCTGATGTTGATATATATAACCTCAGTATTCGATTGGAAGTTGTTAGCCAGCGGGACAAATTCAACGTTCCCGGTTCCCGGCCCGGAAATGTAGATCTGAACAGTAAACGCCAGAACTAATGGTGGTACAAATGTCTAATAAGTATTTCTGATCTGAACTGAGGATGGTAGGATCAATGTCTGGCAACTTGCATTCAATGCTATTAAAAGCAACAATTGAAAGCTTTTCGTATCCTTTAAAGTTTCGTCCAATGCCTCCGGTGTAATATGTGAAGCCAGATGACTTGCCGTCTATGGACTCAAACAGGTGTTGTAATGGCAACTCATTGAAATAAAGTAAGCAGACAGTCCATTGTACTAGTCTCTGAAGTTTCAATTCAAGCCTGCGAATTATTTCATTAGACATTCCTGTGTTCACTATAGTGCCGTCACACCCGAGAACAATAAGGTTGCTAAAATCATCCAATAAAGCACTTGTTACATATTCGTAAATGCTATTAGATATATCAAGACTAGATCCGCTTTCAAGTGTAACATGTCCCATATACGTAGAACCAGGCTCCGATACCATACAGCAATGCGCTTCTACAATTGTACTTTAGAACTGCTGGTCCTCGAGTGTTTCTGATGTTAAGGTTTTGTCATGTCGTCCATCAAAATAAAAGCCAGATAGAGTGGAACGATTTTCATTTGATTTTGAGACCAATTTTATGTAAATTCTCAATTTTTCCCTCCATATTTTATTTTTGCCTGTGACGAGGCCTGTATCTGATTCCGATAATAAACCCAAATCTTTCGTAACACGCAATGCAATAGCAGCCGTGGCTCTGTTGGAGATACCATACCTTTTACTGACAAGAACTGTGTTGTCCAGTTTTAAACGCATTTGAACACTTCTTGTGAGTTCCCACATTGCCTTCACTATTTTGGCAGACCGCCAAACCCAGTCTGTCTCGATTGTGTATTGTGCAAGCAGTAAACAATTATGCAGAAAACTACCAAAATGCGTCAAAATTTCCAAAATTCGATGCCGATGAGGCTACAGAAGATATTAATCTATAATTCTACAATTTTCTATGGTTGTTGTTGTTACAAAATAGTAACTTGTAAGCACTACCTCAAACCGATGAGCGAAATCTGTGATTATTTATTAATTTTTTGATTTTTAATCATTTTAGTCCATTTTTTATAACTTTAGGCCCACTGAGGCGACAGAAGATATCAACCCACAGTTTTAAGATTTCGCACGTTTTTTAATAAAGGGAGTTCACAACTTTTCCGCACTACCGCAAAAAGATCTAAGAAATTTGGATTTTTTCGATACGCCCTAAGCTGCATGTTTAAGCACAAAATTCCATCTAAAAACATCTTTGTGATTTCTATAATATTCATACCAATGATATTATTCAACATGCGATTAAAAATTTTAATAACTCGTTTTTTTAAACTTTATAAATATGTTAATTAAACTACACTCCATGAATGTGAAAAAATAAGTTGAAAAAATAAAGAAATACGGTTGGTAAATATCTTGCTTAGTGAAAAGGAAATGGGAATCGTAACCTCCTTTTCACGAAATATTCTACTTTCTAAATGTTTCCCCATATTCATACTTTGAAACATTCGCTTCATCTGAAAAAATCACCACACACACAAAAAAAAATAGTAATACAATAAATAACCAAATCATAAAAGATAAATAAACCAATTGCAAGTTATTTTTTGTAATAACCAGCTTTACATTTTGGCTTTAATGAAAAGTTTTAAACAAAAAATAAAGTTTTTCATAGATAATGAAATATTCAGCTAAATAACACAAAAAATTATTAAATGTGCCTATTTTCCTATACTTTCTTCTTCTACGACCTAAATGTACCATTACAAACGGATTAAAAATCCAGGAGTTATTTTTATTTTTTATTTTTATTTTTTTTTAATACTCGTTCGTTTAATACCTAATAAATTTCGGATGAAATGTGTCATTTAAACCAAAACTTAAAAGTGTGTCACCTTTATGACCTACATGCAATCCCCCCCCCCCTATTGCTTAAAAATTATTTTGAAAATGATTGGAAAAAATGCACAGAAAAGTATCACCGAAATGTATTAATTATGTATGACCTTTGCTTTATTAACTTTTTTACATTTCTATTTAAATGAAACATTTTAAGCAAAATTTAAAAATATATATAAAAAAAACATAAAGTTGTACATATAATAATTACACATTCTTCTTCAATATTCTCGGGTATACTTTCAAGGTCAAAGTCAAACCGGGCGTCGAGGGAAGGGTATACATTCAATCAAAAATATAACTACCAAGCTTGGCGTTATTTTCTTACTACTATTTTTTAATAGTAATTTTTGCCTTGTTTAATTGCAGAGATTGCAGCTTAAAAGAGGCATTAAAAACTATTAAAAATTAATGATAAGAATAAAGCGTAAAAGCAGGCATCAATGCAAAAACTCGCTTTCCTAAAAGTATAATAAAAACATCTAAAATATTAAGTGTGTCTTTGTGAAATTACATGTTTGGAAATTGAGTGTTTAAATGAAACATTTTTTGCGCAAATTCAAATGTGTTCCACATTTATGATCTGGACGTAATTTAGTTCAAGTTACTAGAAAATATTTTACACTACTGAAATATTATATGCCTTATTTCTCCTGTCGACTTATCTACAGGTATTTATGCTTCCTTTATTGATATCCTTAAGGTCAGAAAAAAGTAACAAAATAACTAGAAAATAGAAAGAAATGTCGTTTGAAGATAAGGAAATGTCGTTTTGGGCTCAATCGGAGGTATGAGGTTTTAGAAATAAAAATGAAGTCGATATTTGACGAAGTTAAGCGAAAGAAACCTGTTCATTCTGAAAGAAGAATTTTTCGTGAAATGTACGTTTTAGTATCTCATAAGTATGATATAAGATGTGTTAGTATCTTTTAATATAGTAGATAACTTATGGACGTATCAGATACAGGCTGCAACAGGCGGCTATTTTATTATTACTATTATTATTATTATTATTTACGGAGTTCATACGCTGTTACCACAATTTTTTAATTTTTCGCTTTATTTATATGCAGAAAAGTATTACAAATTCTGCAATTAAATGAGGCGTCTATAATTTCTATTATTTAAATATTAAATAGAAATTTTCTATTAAAAGTTTGTGGTAAAACGGTAAGAAGCCTGATCAACATTTCCAAATAAATTTCTATCCAACTCCCATCCATTCCAATACTTCCATCGTGGAATATTTCAATTAATATTCAAAGATTTTTTTGAAGTAATCGTAGACACAATAATATATAAAAATAGCTACCAGCCTTGTATATAGCAGATATTAAACCTTTTTGTATACCGAATATCTTATAGAGGTATCAGATAGCAGCTGTTATCATCATCATCATCATCCCAAAAAATGATTTAAGGCTATAAACCTGTGCCGGCCTCAATCCATCTATTTCGTGGCCTTCCTCTGTCTCTTTTTTCCCCTTGGATTATAATTCAAGGCTGCTTTTGGTATGCGATCAGAAGCCACCCTTTCCATGTGATCCCTCCTTTTTTCCTGTAATTTTCTAAAATTAGCTGTTCGTATCTTTTAATATACTAGGTAGCTAAAGCATAGCTGCCAACTTTTACGCTTTTTTTTCTACCACAAAAATTAATAGAAATTTTTGTATTATTGAATCACATGATTTCGGTGATTTATTAAGTAAAAATTTACTGTAAAATTTTAGTGATAGGAAAAAAGCGTAAAAGTTGGCAGCTATGATCTAAAGATATAATAAATTATGGCATTTTGCAATAATATATTTCTTTTAAATGCTAAAAGGTGTAGATTAACAACATAATATACACTAAAATAACTTTTATTAGATTGTTGACATGTTTCGGCTCATTCTGAATAACTAGAGAAAATAACACACAAAAATACAATATGTAACGATGCAGCATCTTTTAACTTACCGAAATTGTGTCTCGAGTTACTCCATGGTTACAATAATGGTTATAAAAATAAACAACCAAATAAAAATAAAATATAACGTTCGTAATTTTTAAAAAAAGTACATGCAAATTAAATGATAGCATTTCAAATAATAACTTCAAAGACCGTGCAATTATAGAATATTCTAATTTGTTTTTGAAAATGGCTCGGGGTGAGCCGTAATATGTCAACAACCTAATAAAAGTTATTGTACTGTATATTATGTTGTTAATTTATACCTTTCAGCATTTAAAAGAAATATACCAGATATCTTATAAAAAATAAGATTAATAATTTTTTAATTGTTAAAAAAAATCAAAACAGAATGTTTATGCATTATAATAATTCTATTATTATTATTATTATTACACATTATAGTGTCTTATAGAAAATACTATAGCAGGTATCATAGAGATTAATCATATAGGAAGCATTAGTATATAATCATTTTTTAGTATAGCAGGTGCCTAACAAAAAACAAAGTATGAATCTTTCTTAATTATAAAAAAAATATATTGAATCAAACACCTTCTGCGTATTATAATAATGTATTATTATTATTATTATTATTATTATTATTATTATTATTATTATTTGGAGATGTGTATTGATTAATGATACATATAGTGACATTTACATGTTTTTAAATTTAGCGTTTAGCATTCAACTCTATATCTGTTTCAATTATTAATATTTACTTTACAGTAAAATTGAAATTGCGATTTTTACTGTAACAATTATTGAAAAATATTTGCTTATAAACATTGTGTACACATTTTTAAAACATATTTTTATAAAATGTATCGGTGCTTAATATTTATTTTCCAAAAGATTCCAAACCATGGCTACTTGTGCATTATAGCGATGTTTTATTATTATTAATATTTTTTATTATTACTATCATATTGGTATTATTATTAATATTATTATTTATATCATTATTATTTACATTTGGCGATAAGCTTATTTATTCTAATTTAGAATATTCTATAGCATAATTTATAAGTGTTGTGGAAGTTTGCTAATGCTACATCTAGCGACATTATCACATTCTTTAATATTTAGTATTCAGTGCAATTTATGTTTTAGCTCTATATTTACCGTATACTTATACGATTCTATTTTACCTCAAACTTAAATTGTAATTACGATTTTGTAACAATTGCTGAAGAATTTCTTTAAAAAAAAAATATGTATACATTACGATATCTTTTAATAAAATTTGGCGAAGTTCACTTTTTCTTCCATATTTCTTTCAATTTTGTAATACATTCATGCTACGAATTCAAATAGTATATACCATTTATAAGCACAATTTGTGTAAATTAGTGCTCTAGTACCATTTTCCTAAATTTTAATATTCAGTACTATTTCTGTTTCATTGTTGAATATCAAGAACGTGAATTAAAAAATATGTTCTATTCTAAAAATAAATTCTATTAAATGTTATTTAATGCAGCCGGCGTCGTAGATACTTACGTTAATTCTCAAGGAAAGTTTCTGTTGTGAAACACATATCTTTTATAGTGCCGGTTATAAGACATAAATATTTTGAACAAGGAATTTTATTTAAGAACACGTATCTTGTTTCTATGTAGTATTTATGTCAGTTCATTTATAAAATAAATTTTCAGATTTATAATATGTCTAGTTCATTTTAGGCAAAAAAAAAAATGGGAGGTTTGGAACTATGTGTTTTACAATGGCAAGTTTTTCTGCCATGCCAAAAACTACTAACAATTCCACAAAAAATTCAAAATATCACGTCAGAAAGTACTAATAAATAATAGATGTCAAAAGACAGGGCTGTATGGTTCAAGTTTAAATAATCTCAAAAAATAAATCTCGAAACAAATGTATTAAATTTTTTATTGCTAATTATAACGAATAATTAATCGTGAAAATATGAGCCATTGTTTTTTATATTTACCATTTATACATTTAATAATGTAAATAATATTAATGCTAAATAATGATTAATGTTAATTAATATAAATATAAAAAATAGATTTTATTTAATGTTTATGTAATAAATGCTTCTAAGTTTTTAGAAGAGAAATTAATACCACTTGGGTTTGTACGATTTTACCACAATTTCTGTATAGAAATTTTCTATTTAATACTTAAATAGCAGAAATTGTAGAAACCACGTTTAATTGCAAGACTTGTAATACTTTTATGCATTTAAATAAAGCGAAAATATCTATTAAACATTATGGTAAAAGACCTACATCGACATTTTAAACATTCTATCAAGAAGATAAGAAATAAATATAATTTACTACAAAAAGTTTCCCTTAATTTTTAAACAAAACGTTCTTTTAATGTTGTCTACGATTATAAATTTACCTTTCCCCAAATATGCCATTATTTCTAAGCAATGGCAATAATTAATCAATATATAAAATTTTCTGCCAAACTGGCAATTTAGAGCATGCTACAAGATTAATTTTGAACGCTTCATGTAAAACTTATTGATGCGTATAAGGATATTTTCATCGTAAATTAATACACAGCATAATCCATGGTTTAATAATATGAATTAGCATCTACGTTCAATAAATATATTTAAGTGCTCAATACGCACAAGGTACGGACAGGGTTGCAAGTTTGACTTCTTTTTTAATTCAGGAATTTCGTACCAGAAATTTCAAATAAAAATTTGCGCTTTATTTAACAGATTCGCTGCCTACTCGTGGTTTTTCAATTTAAAATTGGGAATTCGTACCGGAAATTTCGGAAGAAGAATTTTTATTTTATGTAATCACGAAATGTCAGTAATTAAATAAAGTAAATATTGCTGTTAGTATTTTCTGGTATGAATTCGAACTTTCTAAATAAAATAAAATTCCGGTAATTTTAACCCGGCAGTGGACATGTTAATGACAAACATTTTGCAATTACAACAAGTGAATATTTTCCTTTCAGAATTTCCAGTATGAATTCAGATTTTCTGAATTAAAAAAAGGCCAAAGTGGCAACAGTGGGTATGCACCGTATTTTCACAATTTTGTGACAGAATAATTTTAATTTATGTAAAAACGAAACGTCTGTCATTAAATAAAGCACAAATTACTATTCGAAATTTCTGGTTACAATACGGAAATTCTGAATGAAGAAGTAGACCAAATTGACAATCCTGGTTTGGAACTGTAACATTTTTTCATTTGTTATTCATTAAAGTAATCGAAGTTCTTCAAATACAGATCCACAAAATTTTAAAATTATTTTTTTTTAATTTGTATTTCTTTAATAACATAATTAGAGAATACCGCCTTGAACTCGCATACAAAATTAAACTAGCAAAAGTTCTGCAAAAATTTAAAATTTAACAGCAAAATTTATCAGTGTGTAGAAGAGTATAATTAATTGAATGTATTTCGGATCGATTTTGTGTTATTTAGTTCCCAATTAAAGTTTATAAAATGTAAAAAGAAAGAAATTTTATAGAATTTAAAATTAAAAATATATTTCTTTTCCCAAACAATTAATAGAAAAGGTTTTTCAAAATTAATAAAAAAGACATATTTTTTTCCTGTAAAAATAGAACCTCGTAACTTTAAGAAAAAAAAAAAAAAAAACATCCACTTCCTTTTCATTACTTCGTGTATGTGTTTTTTTAAAAAGATAATTAGAAACTTTTAAAAGGAAAAAAAATGTGCAAATTAAATAATAATTCAGCAAGAAAAACGTCTATAAACCTAACTGGAAAATAGTTCCTACAATACGTTACTCTGTGACTAACTCTTTTAAGAGAAATATTTTACAGGAACTCTTATTTACTTAGGTTTATTAGGTGTTTTCTTGCTGAATTATTATTTAACTTACATTTTTTCTACTTTCTTTTAAAACGTCTCTAATTAACTTAAAAAATACATGAAGTAAAGAAAAGAAAGCGTTTTTTTTTTCTTTTTCTTAATGTTGAGAGAATGTTTTATACAGAGAGAGAGAGAAAGAAAAGATGCCTTTTTATTAATTTTGGTAAACCTTTTCTATTATTTTTTTTTCTAGAAATATTAAACAAGAAATTAACTTTTTTAAATTTCATATTTTTTTATGAAAGCATTTCGTCTATGCTGACATATTAAAAACATGCTTAATAAAAATTCGACGTAAACTGTTTGTAAAGAATGCTGAATAATAGCTTTTTTTAATGTTTTGCTCATTCAAAGACTACAGAAATATTTATACTTAAAAAAATAAATAGTAATAAAAAATAAAACCTTAATATATTCCACCAGATTTTTTTAAAATTAACTTCAATGAAACATCGCATTCTATCGATTAATTTCAAAATTATTTATGTTTTCTTAAGCCCTTGAATGTAAATTTTGCTGGTTGTCACACTTCTTATAATTTTTCCATAAAAACTGCCGTATATACTCGCATATAAGCCGACCTCCAAATTCGAGATTAAAACAGGTTTAATACCAATATTTTTCAACAGTTTCCTTCACCTTAAACAATTTAGAATTAAATGAAACTAAATAAGCCGAAGAAAACCATTCTGAATTACTGGAATTAAACATGTTTTTATCCCGAATTTGGCGGTCGGCTTATACGCGAGTATATACGGTAATTACTCGGGCACTGCTGAAGCTGATTTAAGGGGTTGCATTGAAAAATACTGTACGTCATTAACACGTTTACCGGCGGGTTAAAATTACCGGAATTTTATTTTATTTAGAAAGTTCGAATTCATACCAGAAAATACTAATAGCAATATATAATTTATTTAATTGCAGACATTTCGTGATTACCAGAGCTGCCAACCTCTCATTAATATTCCGTAATATGCGGATTAATTTGACCCAGGTTTAACACGTTTCACACCAGAAATTTTTTTAAGAAATGAAATTAAATAAATTCTAAGAGGAAAACCTGACATTAAATAAATAAAGATTCATTCGAAAATTTTTCTGGGGCGAAACAAGTTAAACCTAGGTTAAATTAACCCACATATTACGGAATATTAACCCTAGAATGCTACCCATTCGTCTCCTGGACGAAGCTCATAACAAATAATTCTTCAGAAATTCTTCGGTACCAGTATTTTATTACAGAAAATCTCTACTTAAAAAAAAGGACTTTTTTTTTCCCCCCCAATCAGAGATTTTCTGTAATAAAATACTGGTACCAAAGAATTTCTAAAAAATTATTTGTTATGAGCTTCGTCCAGGAGACGAATGGGTAGCATTCTAGGGTTAATGAGATGCTGGCATCTCTGGATTACATAAAATAAAAATTCTTATTTCGAAATTTCCGGGACGAATTCGTAATTTTAGGTTGAAAATCCACGAGTATTCTCGTGGTTGGCAGCGAATAGTTTAAGACCAAATTTGATTGCATTGCTCATTTTAAGTTGAGTTATTGTTTCGTACACTTGAACAAAACATTAAATAGATTTGCTACAGTGCAGTAAATGTGGCTTTCTAGCTATATTGTACACATAAAGTACAAACAGTTTAGCGATTTACAATCGTTTTGTTAAAATCAAATTTACGATATACAATCGTTCTGTTAAAATCCAATTTATGATTATATATTCTGGAATGTGGAAAGAAATAATTAAAAATAAGTAAAAAAAAAAAATCGCATAATTTAAAATAATAATTCAACGATAAAAAGAACACTTAATAATATAAATATTCTCCATTTTTTTTTTATTATTTAAGCCGTTTGCATCATTAGCGCATATATGCGTGCATTTCAGCAATTTCTTTTGTATTCAGAAATTTCAAATCTATAGCAGAAATTACGAAAGAAAATTTTTTACTCAAAGTAATCCCGAAACATCTCTCATTAAATAAAGCAAAAATTATTAATCAGAACTTCTGATATGAATTCGGAATTTCTGAATAAAAAATAAATTCTTTAAGTGTAATCATATACGGTAATGATACAAATGGATTAAAAATATTCTAAAATTTTATTTAATATATTATTTTAGATATTTTATAAAAATTGGAGTCCAAAAAATATGTTAATACATTAAAATCATATTTAAAAGTTCAGTGTATGAAATGTACAAGTACATCTCTGTTTAAAAGAAATGCTGTTTAATAACCTTTTTTTAATGTTTCCTGCTCACTAATTCTACAAAAATGTTTATATTTTCCCACTAAGTTATAGTTCCTTAGAGTTTTCTGTGTTTTTTGTACAATTAATGTTAAATTTTTCCGCATCGATGATTCTTTATACAGTGATGTATGTTTTCGTAGACCCCAGACCATAAATTTTGCTTGGTTGTCACAATCCTTGTTAATTTCCCATTAAAACTAATTACTCGAGCATTGTTAAAGTTGATCTGGGTTGCGAAAATACTACAAGTCATCAACCGCAAATTTTATGACATTGTTTATTTTATGACAGTCTTTTCGCACATTTGAACATCAGCATTAAATGCTGGATAAGTACACAAAGTTAGCCCTATCTATTAAGATTTTATAATGCAAAATTAAGCATGAAAGAAACATTATTTCATTAAAGCTATTCTCAAATTCGAATTTGCTACTTTCTGACACATTTTTTTTTAAAAAATTCATTTTTGTTTGTAAAATTATGAAACTGGTCGATGCTTATACTAAGATAATTTTTAGTCGAGCTGTCTTTTCCGTTTTTTGTGTTAAGGGCCGGCAATGTTAAAATTAACCTTTTCCATTAAGATTTATTCATGAAAAAATAATCTTGTATTAAACATTCTTTCATTAAGGCTGATTTTTATATATTTCAAATTGGCTACTTTCTGACACATTTGTAAAATTTGCTTTTGTTCACAAAATTAATAACAAACATTCCGTCATTAAGTAAACATAAATTCATTGCTGACATTTTCTTGTGTAAATTCAAATTTCCTGAATTACGGAATTTCTAGAACGTATTCTACCATGGAAATCAGAGTGTTAAGGCTGATTCCCATAAAAAGTAAAATAGAATTTTGCTTTTCTTTCTTAGTTATGTTATGCATGAAATAGTGGCGTAGCCAAGCGGATGTAGGAGGTTCCAATTGCTCTTGATAACACTAATTTCGTCATCTTTAATCGCAGACAATTCTACCATCAGATAAGACAAATAATATTACTTTTAAAAAGTGGTATCCAGAATATCTGGAACTCCCCCCCCCCCTCGCATCCTCGACGCTAGTGCCATGAACGCGAGTGATTGACTTAATCAGTGTTTCGTATAAGATGCATAGGCTACAATATTTTTTTTTATAAATTTTGGCACGTTACAATTTTGATTAATATTGTATGCGAATTTTTGTCAAGCGAACATCACTGTTATAAGTAATCAACGAATATGAAAACTCGAATACGAATTTTTTCCTTTGTATTATATTGAAAAAAAAAACAATTTATAAAAAGCTATCTGTTTATTGCTATACCTAAATCTCTAACAACAGACTGTAGAAGTTATCAAGCTTAAAATAAAAGAAAAGAATAAAAACAAAAATCATGTTTTTCCGAAATTAAGAAATAAATATGCTGTTGCTATAGATGTAAGGCATCACAACAATTGTTAATCATTTTGTTTTCAAACTTTAAGGCAGTCGAGGATAACCATTTTTTAGATGTAATTAATAAGTAGAGGGATGCATAGTTACCAACCTCCCGATTTTTTTCATACAAACATTTTTATGTAAAAATATTTATTTTATTTAATCATGCGATTTCTGCAATTTAATAAAGCGAAAATTTCTGTAAGATTTTACTGGTATTAAACAAATCGGGAGGTTGACTACTTTGTAGGATCAATTCTTTCTCTCTCTATTTTTTCCCTTTCAGTATTTATTTTATGTCATTTCTAAATTATGCATTACACGAAATAACACGTTTTTACTTAGAAGATAACTATGAAATAAAAATAGGGTTCGTAAACTCTTACCACATTTTTTTAAGAGAATGTTTTGCCCTTTTTAAATGCAGAAAAGCATTACTAATCCTGCGATTAAACGTGGTGTCTATAACTTCTGCTTTTTAAATCTTAAATAGAAAAACTCTATTAAAAAATTGTGGTAAAAGTGTACGAACCCTGAAAAAGACATTAACCACACCTCTTCGGATATTTTTAACACTAGAACTGCGAGAAATTTTACTCAAATATCAAAATATTTGACACCAGAAATTTTACTTTAAACTATTTAACTTATTAATTTACATTATTTTTGTACAGCATATACAGTGATCTCTCACTTATACGCGGTACACGGAAATCCTTTTTCCGCACCAGTTTTTTCATAAGGTAATTTTCGACTTCTTAAATTGCAGAATTTATAAATCGAATTTTATCGTTTAAAAATAGTGGTATGAAAAATTAATTACTGAACATCGCGTATAAGTGAGAGATCACTCTATTTAACTTATTGTAAGAAAAAAAAATCTTTTGCGAATCAACATCTATTCATTTGGTACGCGTCAAAGTGACCCGTCATCGCGGTTCTAGTGTTAATCATATATGAGATGTAAAAAGATTTCTGTCATTTCACAGAGGAGATAAAAAAAATTAAATGTGTTGAAAACAGTTTTTAATTTTTGTAATATATTTTCAAAATTTAAGAAGCTCCAATATTGGCATTTCTGAGATCTAACTTAATAGACAGATTCCTTGAGTGCACGACATTTTTTTTTTTTATTCTTCTTCAATATGGATGTTGTCGAATATAAAAGAGACTAGAGAAGTATTGAATATTTCTATTATAAGTGGATGTAATATGTGCCGGACAAGGAGTTACTTCAATCCAGGCAACTAGACATTGTAGGGAGGTGCGTTAGAGGTATGCTTAAGCATACATACTTGTTTAAGAATTACTGAAGCGGAAGTTTAATGTCCTTTTTTTTTCATTATTATCCCACACACACACCACTCCCCTCACAAATATCATTATTTCCAAAACTCGGAAACAAACTTTTGCAACGAATAACGAAAAAAAAAACAAAAAAACAAAGAAAGAAAAAGAAAAGGAAAAGCATAATGTTTGATGCATCCGTCAGAAAATTGTGCGTGGTCCAATTCCCACTCTACTGCGAATATTCATTATTATTAATGTCCGTATACGTCTGTGTGTCTGTGTGTGTGTGTGTGTATCTGTACCCGGATAAACTCTGCAAGCGTAGCGAGTAGCGAAGCGCTTTTTGTGTCAAAAAATTCAGAAAAATCCGGTCCTCCAGGAATTGCAGTTTCGGAAAAATTGCCCCATAATTAAGGGAGTTATTAACGAACAAAACTGTTTTTACTAAAAAGAAACCTACGTGGAAATTATTCCGCGCATGCCCAGAAGAGCTCAATCTTCATCTTCCGCAAAAAGAAGAAGGAAAGATCGCTTCTGCCGGTTTGGTTTTACGACTGTCTAAACTCGCCGACGGCGAACCGACAGAAATACGAACAAACCGTCCACATATTCTCAAAGAACGTACTTTTACGTCTCTAACGATACGGTCGGTTTGAAAAAATTTCGATATTAACCCTTTCAAAAAAAATAATCAAAAAGGGTCGAATTCGTGTTTTTGATTTTCTCCCTTTGTCCAAACCTCGCATCCGCCGGACTAAGAAAGATTCGGATAAACAGATTTCACCAAATAAAAGATCGGTCTTTGTCCTCTCCAATGCCACCTTCCATTAAAAAAAATACGTCAGTTAACCCTTCGAAAACGTATATTTTCCGTACACCGTTTCGCGATTTCGGCAATTTCGACTATTTTGAAAAATTTGCTGCGGCGGCGGTTCCAAACGAGTCAGGGAAAACTAAAAATACCAGACGAGAACTACATTCTTTATCCTTTCGAAATCTGCGATCGTTTTTGAAAAATACAAATATTAACCTTTCGAAAAAATTCGCGCGCAGACTCACTTTTGCAAATTCCGATTCTCTGCAATTTTTAAAATCGCGCATCGGCTCTCTGAAAGAACAAAAAACAAACAAACACACCCAAGTACATTTCCGCTCTTTCGAGATTAATATAAAACCTTTAGTTTAAAAAAATATTTCAGTTAACCCTTTCGAAATCGTTTTTTTCCGTAAGTCTCTTTCGGTTTTTCAGCGATTTCTGCAATATTTAAAAATTCAATTCTGGGCTTCTAAACAAGATACGAAAAAATAAAAATACCGAGCCTAATCTACGTTCTTTTTCCTTTTGAAATCAGGTATCAGTTTCGAAATATTCGTTTTTTAACCATTCTAAAAAATGGTTTCCGAAACTCACTCACGTGAATTTTCGTTTTTAGGCCCATGTTTAAAAATCCGCATCGACTCGGAAAATGTGAATAGAGACAAATAAAATACACCAGATCATAGCCACGTTTTTCTTCTTCGAAACATATATTTCAGTTAAAAAAAATATGTATATTAACCCTTTAGAAACCGATCGTTCCCGTACGTCACTTTCGTGTTTCCTCTAATTTGCCAATGTATACCCCCCCCCCCCCTCCCACACCGCAGCAATTTTTTATCGATTTACATAAATTCTTAGAGAAAAAACTAAAAGTGCATACATTCATCTCTAGAAAGACACCTTTCAGTTAAAAAAATTCGAGTATTATGAATTTCAAAAAAATTCTTTTGTGAAACCCTGCGTTTTTCTGCGCATGCACAGATTAATAAAAGTGTAATAAGTGACTTTGCTTTGGAAGTAATTATCTAATTTATTAACGATTTTAAATCAAAAATCGTTGTTCATTTTGCGTACAGAATTGAATGGGCTTTCCGAATATATGATTTATTTTGAGAAATAATTATATTTTCATAGTTAAAATTCTATTCTACTAGGATATTTGTATTCTGAAGCAGCCGATTGCACTGCTAATACCTGCTTTGTTTACCTTTTTCGAAAGCTCCAAAAGATATCAAAATATATATTTTTTTAATTTCTATTTTTTATATATCGGATTCTATATAGTTTATTTAACACCCGGTTTATGATTTTGTGTTTGTGTGGGGGTGCGATATATTTAAATTTGTCGTTTTAAAACGCATCCTTTTTTCATTTCGTCGGAAAGAAATGTTGCCATTTGAGTTATAGGAACTTTCTATTCGATGGATCAGAGATTATACACTATGTAAAGAATACGTCTGTGTGTCTGTGTGTGTGTGTGTGTGTATCTGTACCCGGATAAACTCTGCGAGCGTAGCGAGTAGCGAAGCGCTTTTTGTGTCAAAAAATTCAGAAAAATCCGGTCCTCCAGGAATTGCAGTTTCGGAAAAATTGCCCCATAATTAAGGGAGTTATTAACGAACAAAACTGTTTTTACTAAAAAGAAACCTACGTGGAAATTATTCCGCGCATGCCCAGAAGAGCTCAATCTTCATCTTCCGCAAAAAGAAGAAGGAAAGATCGCTTCTGCCGGTTTAGTTTTACGACTGTCTAAACTCGCCGACGGCGAACCGACAGAAATACGAACAAACCGTCCACATATTCTCAAAGAACGTACTTTTACGTCTCTAACGATACGGTCGGTTTGAAAAAATTTCGATATTAACCCTTTCAAAAAAAATAATCAAAAAGGGTCGAATTCGTGTTTTTGATTTTCTCCCTTTGTCCAAACCTTGCATCCGCCGGACTAAGAAAGATTCGGATAAACAGATTTCACCAAATAAAAGATCGGTCTTTGTCCTCTCCAATGCCACCTTCCATTAAAAAAAATACGTCAGTTAACCCTTCGAAAACGTATATTTTCCGTACACCGTTTCGCGATTTCGGCAATTTCGACTATTTTGAAAAATTTGCTGCGGCGGTTCCAAACGAGTCAGGGAAAACTAAAAATACCAGACGAGAACTACATTCTTTATCCTTTCGAAATCTGCGATCGTTTTTGAAAAATACAAATATTAACCTTTCGAAAAAATTCGCGCGCAGACTCACTTTTGCAAATTCCGATTCTCTGCAATTTTTAAAATCGCGCATCGGCTCTCTGAAAGAACAAAAAACAAACAAACACACCCAAGTACATTTCCGCTCTTTCGAGATTAATATAAAACCTTTAGTTTAAAAAAATATTTCAGTTAACCCTTTCGAAATCGTTTTTTTCCGTAAGTCTCTTTCGGTTTTTCAGCGATTTCTGCAATATTTAAAAATTCAATTCTGGGCTTCTAAACAAGATACGAAAAAATAAAAATACCGAGCCTAATCTACGTTCTTTTTCCTTTTGAAATCAGGTATCAGTTTCGAAATATTCGTTTTTTAACCATTCTAAAAAATGGTTTCCGAAACTCACTCACGTGAATTTTCGTTTTTAGGCCCATGTTTAAAAATCCGCATCGACTCGGAAAATGTGAATAGAGACAAATAAAATACACCAGATCATAGCCACGTTTTTCTTCTTCGAAACATATATTTCAGTTAAAAAAAATATGTATATTAACCCTTTAGAAACCGATCGTTCCCGTACGTCACTTTCGTGTTTCCTCTAATTTGCCAATGTATACCCCCCCCCCCTCCCACACCGCAGCAATTTTTTATCGATTTACATAAATTCTTAGAGAAAAAACTAAAAGTGCATACATTCATCTCTAGAAAGACACCTTTCAGTTAAAAAAATTCGAGTATTATGAATTTCAAAAAAATTCTTTTGTGAAACCCTGCGTTTTTCTGCGCATGCACAGATTAATAAAAGTGTAATAAGTGACTTTGCTTTGGAAGTAATTATCTAATTTATTAACGATTTTAAATCAAAAATCGTTGTTCATTTTGCGTACAGAATTGAATGGGCTTTCCGAATATATGATTTATTTTGAGAAATAATTATATTTTCATAGTTAAAATTCTATTCTACTAGGATATTTGTATTCTGAAGCAGCCGATTGCACTGCTAATACCTGCTTTGTTTACCTTTTTCGAAAGCTCCAAAAGATATCAAAATATATATTTTTTTAATTTCTATTTTTTATATATCGGATTCTATATAGTTTATTTAACACCCGGTTTATGATTTTGTGTTTGTGTGGGGGTGCGATATATTTAAATTTGTCGTTTTAAAACGCATCCTTTTTTCATTTCGTCGGAAAGAAATGTTGCCATTTGAGTTATAGGAACTTTCTATTCGATGGATCAGAGATTATACACTATGTAAAGAATACGTCTGTGTGTCTGTGTGTGTGTGTGTGTGTATCTGTACCCGGATAAACTCTGCGAGCGTAGCGAGTAGCGAAGCGCTTTTTGTGTCAAAAAATTCAGAAAAATCCGGTCCTCCAGGAATTGCAGTTTCGGAAAAATTGCCCCATAATTAAGGGAGTTATTAACGAACAAAACTGTTTTTACTAAAAAGAAACCTACGTGGAAATTATTCCGCGCATGCCCAGAAGAGCTCAATCTTCATCTTCCGCAAAAAGAAGAAGGAAAGATCGCTTCTGCCGGTTTGGTTTTACGACTGTCTAAACTCGCCGACGGCGAACCGACAGAAATACGAACAAACCGTCCACATATTCTCAAAGAACGTACTTTTACGTCTCTAACGATACGGTCGGTTTGAAAAAATTTCGATATTAACCCTTTCAAAAAAAATAATCAAAAAGGGTCGAATTCGTGTTTTTGATTTTCTCCCTTTGTCCAAACCTTGCATCCGCCGGACTAAGAAAGATTCGGATAAACAGATTTCACCAAATAAAAGATCGGTCTTTGTCCTCTCCAATGCCACCTTCCATTAAAAAAAATACGTCAGTTAACCCTTCGAAAACGTATATTTTCCGTACACCGTTTCGCGATTTCGGCAATTTCGACTATTTTGAAAAATTTGCTGCGGCGGTTCCAAACGAGTCAGGGAAAACTAAAAATACCAGACGAGAACTACATTCTTTATCCTTTCGAAATCTGCGATCGTTTTTGAAAAATACAAATATTAACCTTTCGAAAAAATTCGCGCGCAGACTCACTTTTGCAAATTCCGATTCTCTGCAATTTTTAAAATCGCGCATCGGCTCTCTGAAAGAACAAAAAACAAACAAACACACCCAAGTACATTTCCGCTCTTTCGAGATTAATATAAAACCTTTAGTTTAAAAAAATATTTCAGTTAACCCTTTCGAAATCGTTTTTTTCCGTAAGTCTCTTTCGGTTTTTCAGCGATTTCTGCAATATTTAAAAATTCAATTCTGGGCTTCTAAACAAGATACGAAGAAATAAAAATACCGAGCCTAATCTACGTTCTTTTTCCTTTTAAAATCAGGTATCAGTTTCGAAATATTCGTTTTTTAACCATTCTAAAAAATGGTTTCCGAAACTCACTCACGTGAATTTTCGTTTTTAGGCCCATGTTTAAAAATCCGCATCGACTCGGAAAATGTGAATAGAGACAAATAAAATACACCAGATCATAGCCACGTTCTTCTTCTTCGAAACATATATTTCAGTTAAAAAAAATATGTATATTAACCCTTTAGAAACCGATCGTTCCCGTACGTCACTTTCGTGTTTCCTCTAATTTGCCAATGTATACCCCCCCCCCCTCCCACACCGCAGCAATTTTTTATCGATTTACATAAATTCTTAGAGAAAAAACTAAAAGTGCATACATTCATCTCTAGAAAGACACCTTTCAGTTAAAAAAATTCGAGTATTATGAATTTCAAAAAAATTCTTTTGTGAAACCCTGCGTTTTTCTGCGCATGCACAGATTAATAAAAGTGTAATAAGTGACTTTGCTTTGGAAGTAATTATCTAATTTATTAACGATTTTAAATCAAAAATCGTTGTTCATTTTGCGTACAGAATTGAATGGGCTTTCCGAATATATGATTTATTTTGAGAAATAATTATATTTTCATAGTTAAAATTCTATTCTACTAGGATATTTGTATTCTGAAGCAGCCGATTGCACTGCTAATACCTGCTTTGTTTACCTTTTTCGAAAGCTTCAAAAGATATCAAAATATATATTTTTTTAATTTCTATTTTTTATATATCGGATTCTATATAGTTTATTTAACACCCGGTTTATGATTTTGTGTTTGTGTGGGGGTGCGATATATTTAAATTTGTCGTTTTAAAACGCATCCTTTTTTCATTTCGTCGGAAAGAAATGTTGCCATTTGAGTTATAGGAACTTTCTATTCGATGGATCAGAGATTATACACTATGTAAAGAATACGCCTGTGTGTCTGTGTGTGTGTGTGTGTGTATCTGTACCCGGATAAACTCTGCGAGCGTAGCGAGTAGCGAAGCGCTTTTTGTGTCAAAAAATTCAGAAAAATCCGGTCCTCCAGGAATTGCAGTTTCGGAAAAATTGCCCCATAATTAAGGGAGTTATTAACGAACAAAACTGTTTTTACTAAAAAGAAACCTACGTGGAAATTATTCCGCGCATGCCCAGAAGAGCTCAATCTTCATCTTCCGCAAAAAGAAGAAGGAAAGATCGCTTCTGCCGGTTTGGTTTTACGACTGTCTAAACTCGCCGACGGCGAACCGACAGAAATACGAACAAACCGTCCACATATTCTCAAAGAACGTACTTTTACGTCTCTAACGATACGGTCGGTTTGAAAAAATTTCGATATTAACCCTTTCAAAAAAAATAATCAAAAAGGGTCGAATTCGTGTTTTTGATTTTATCCCTTTGTCCAAACCTTGCATCCGCCGGACTAAGAAAGATTCGGATAAACAGATTTCACCAAATAAAAGATCGGTCTTTGTCCTCTCCAATGCCACCTTCCATTAAAAAAAATACGTCAGTTAACCCTTCGAAAACGTATATTTTCCGTACACCGTTTCGCGATTTCGGCAATTTCGACTATTTTGAAAAATTTGCTGCGGCGGTTCCAAACGAGTCAGGGAAAACTAAAAATACCAGACGAGAACTACATTCTTTATCCTTTCGAAATCTGCGATCGTTTTTGAAAAATACAAATATTAACCTTTCGAAAAAATTCGCGCGCAGACTCACTTTTGCAAATTCCGATTCTCTGCAATTTTTAAAATCGCGCATCGGCTCTCTGAAAGAACAAAAAACAAACAAACACACCCAAGTACATTTCCGCTCTTTCGAGATTAATATAAAACCTTTAGTTTAAAAAAATATTTCAGTTAACCCTTTCGAAATCGTTTTTTTCCGTAAGTCTCTTTCGGTTTTTCAGCGATTTCTGCAATATTTAAAAATTCAATTCTGGGCTTCTAAACAAGATACGAAAAAATAAAAATACCGAGCCTAATCTACGTTCTTTTTCCTTTTAAAATCAGGTATCAGTTTCGAAATATTCGTTTTTTAACCATTCTAAAAAATAGTTTCCGAAACTCACTCACGTGAATTTTCGTTTTTAGGCCCATGTTTAAAAATCCGCATCGACTCGGAAAATGTGAATAGAGACAAATAAAATACACCAGATCATAGCCACGTTCTTCTTCTTCGAAACATATATTTCAGTTAAAAAAAATATGTATATTAACCCTTTAGAAACCGATCGTTCCCGTACGTCACTTTCGTGTTTCCTCTAATTTGCCAATGTATACCCCCCCCCCTCCCACACCGCAGCAATTTTTTATCGATTTACATAAATTCTTAGAGAAAAAACTAAAAGTGCATACATTCATCTCTAGAAAGACACCTTTCAGTTAAAAAAATTCGAGTATTATGAATTTCAAAAAAATTCTTTTGTGAAACCCTGCGTTTTTCTGCGCATGCACAGATTAATAAAAGTGTAATAAGTGACTTTGCTTTGGAAGTAATTATCTAATTTATTAACGATTTTAAATCAAAAATCGTTGTTCATTTTGCGTACAGAATTGAATGGGCTTTCCGAATATATGATTTATTTTGAGAAATAATTATATTTTCATAGTTAAAATTCTATTCTACTAGGATATTTGTATTCTGAAGCAGCCGATTGCACTGCTAATACCTGCTTTGTTTACCTTTTTCGAAAGCTCCAAAAGATATCAAAATATATATTTTTTTAATTTCTATTTTTTATATATCGGATTCTATATAGTTTATTTAACACCCGGTTTATGATTTTGTGTTTGTGTGGGGGTGCGATATATTTAAATTTGTCGTTTTAAAACGCATCCTTTTTTCATTTCGTCGGAAAGAAATGTTGCCATTTGAGTTATAGGAACTTTCTATTCGATGGATCAGAGATTATACACTATGTAAAGAATACGTCTGTGTGTCTGTGTGTGTGTGTGTGTATCTGTACCCGGATAAACTCTGCGAGCGTAGCGAGTAGCGAAGCGCTTTTTGTGTCAAAAAATTCAGAAAAATCCGGTCCTCCAGGAATTGCAGTTTCGGAAAAATTGCCCCATAATTAAGGGAGTTATTAACGAACAAAACTGTTTTTACTAAAAAGAAACCTACGTGGAAATTATTCCGCGCATGCCCAGAAGAGCTCAATCTTCATCTACCGCAAAAAGAAGAAGGAAAGATCGCTTCTGCCGGTTTGGTTTTACGACTGTCTAAACTCGCCGACGGCGAACCGACAGAAATACGAACAAACCGTCCACATATTCTCAAAGAACGTACTTTTACGTCTCTAACGATACGGTCGGTTTGAAAAAATTTCGATATTAACCCTTTCAAAAAAAATAATCAAAAAGGGTCGAATTCGTGTTTTTGATTTTCTCCCTTTGTCCAAACCTTGCATCCGCCGGACTAAGAAAGATTCGGATAAACAGATTTCACCAAATAAAAGATCGGTCTTTGTCCTCTCCAATGCCACCTTCCATTAAAAAAAATACGTCAGTTAACCCTTCGAAAACGTATATTTTCCGTACACCGTTTCGCGATTTCGGCAATTTCGACTATTTTGAAAAATTTGCTGCGGCGGTTCCAAACGAGTCAGGGAAAACTAAAAATACCAGACGAGAACTACATTCTTTATCCTTTCGAAATCTGCGATCGTTTTTGAAAAATACAAATATTAACCTTTCGAAAAAATTCGCGCGCAGACTCACTTTTGCAAATTCCGATTCTCTGCAATTTTTAAAATCGCGCATCGGCTCTCTGAAAGAACAAAAAACAAACAAACACACCCAAGTACATTTCCGCTCTTTCGAGATTAATATAAAACCTTTAGTTTAAAAAAATATTTCAGTTAACCCTTTCGAAATCGTTTTTTTCCGTAAGTCTCTTTCGGTTTTTCAGCGATTTCTGCAATATTTAAAAATTCAATTCTGGGCTTCTAAACAAGATACGAAGAAATAAAAATACCGAGCCTAATCTACGTTCTTTTTCCTTTTAAAATCAGGTATCAGTTTCGAAATATTCGTTTTTTAACCATTCTAAAAAATGGTTTCCGAAACTCACTCACGTGAATTTTCGTTTTTAGGCCCATGTTTAAAAATCCGCATCGACTCGGAAAATGTGAATAGAGACAAATAAAATACACCAGATCATAGCCACGTTCTTCTTCTTCGAAACATATATTTCAGTTAAAAAAAATATGTATATTAACCCTTTAGAAACCGATCGTTCCCGTACGTCACTTTCGTGTTTCCTCTAATTTGCCAATGTATACCCCCCCCCCCTCCCACACCGCAGCAATTTTTTATCGATTTACATAAATTCTTAGAGAAAAAACTAAAAGTGCATACATTCATCTCTAGAAAGACACCTTTCAGTTAAAAAAATTCGAGTATTATGAATTTCAAAAAAATTCTTTTGTGAAACCCTGCGTTTTTCTGCGCATGCACAGATTAATAAAAGTGTAATAAGTGACTTTGCTTTGGAAGTAATTATCTAATTTATTAACGATTTTAAATCAAAAATCGTTGTTCATTTTGCGTACAGAATTGAATGGGCTTTCCGAATATATGATTTATTTTGAGAAATAATTATATTTTCATAGTTAAAATTCTATTCTACTAGGATATTTGTATTCTGAAGCAGCCGATTGCACTGCTAATACCTGCTTTGTTTACCTTTTTCGAAAGCTCCAAAAGATATCAAAATATATATTTTTTTAATTTCTATTTTTTATATATCGGATTCTATATAGTTTATTTAACACCCGGTTTATCATTTTGTGTTTGTGTGGGGGTGCGATATATTTAAATTTGTCGTTTTAAAACGCATCCTTTTTTCATTTCGTCGGAAAGAAATGTTGCCATTTGAGTTATAGAAACTTTCTATTCGATGGATCAGAGATTATACACTATGTAAAGAATCAACTTCATTTCGATCGTAGTAAAATAAACCATAGAGTCAACACAGGAACATCACCGCCAGGGAGCGCTTCCGGAAATCGGGTTCTATGGGCCCGATTACGACGTGGTTTGGTTCTTTCGACTGGATTTCGATAGCTTTACATATTTCGGTCATGTTCGTATAGAACAGATTGCGCCCCCTGGTGGTGGAAGGTGTAATTAAAGGATTTTTCATCCAACTCGGGTTCTATGGGTCACATCACGACGCGGTTTCGCTCAATCGACTCAACGTCGATAGAGGATACTAGAGCTTATCGATTTTTGCTCCGAATCTCACCACCAGGGGGCGCTTTCCTATCTCCGTTTCTACGGGCATGAAAACGACGGGATATGGCTCATTCGACTCGACATCGAAAACCCTAACGATTTCAGTTAACGATTTCAGTCAGTTCAGATCGTATAAACCGATTACACCACCTGGTAGTGGAAGGTGGAACTAACGTATACTGAAGCGCTTGCGCAGCACGACTGCTATACGGTGCCGCAGGCAGCGGGGACCCGAACCGGAGGTTCGTTCAGTTAGAGGTTTATACTATTCTATGTGCCGGTGCGTGCGTAGCACGACCGGTTTACGGTACCGAAAGCAGCGGGGACCAGGGTCGGAGATTCGTTCAGTTAAAGGTTTATACTATTCGATGTGCAAATTAAGGGATTATCCGGTGCGTGCGTAGCACGACTGGTATACGGTGCCGAAGGCAGCGGGGACCAGGGTCGGAGGCTCGGTCGGTTAGAGGTTTATACTACTCAATGGGCAATTTAAGGGATTATCCGGTGCCGATGGCAGCGGGGACCCGTGTCGGAAGTTCGTTCGGTTCGAGGGGGTGCGAGCCGGAGAATACAAAAGATTCGAGGCACCGATGTAAATTAGGGATTTTATCGATTTTAGTTACCGATGTAAATTAGGGTCCCGCTGGCGGGCGAAGCCAGCTAGTTATAGTAATAAAATGAAAAACTTTAGCTTTATATAAATGATTACTAGGCATGAATTTTATATACCAAATAATACCTGCTAACTAGGCTGTTACTGGCAATTATTATTTTTTTTTTCGTTACCACTATTTCTAAACAAAAATCTATTTAAAATAATTGTAGAATATAGAGCATGAATTATGATATAGAATTGCGAATAGAATTATATACTACGAAGATTACGGAATATTGAAGTTTTGGAATTGAGATACACAAAAAGAAGAGAATCAGTCAAAGTCAGTCAAAGCCCGGCGACAATCTTCGGTTTTTTTCTATTTTTAAGTTAAATATAAATGAACTCCCTTAGAAAAAAATAATTAATTAAACGTTTATATTTTCTTTCTGGTTGCCAGTCAATTTCTTTTATGTAATACAATTTCTGATTTTATTTGACTTGAACAGAAAGCTAAAGGTTGGTAACAAAGCCAATTCTTTTTCTGTCTGTAATAACGAAATAAACAAATTCGTTTTGAATTCATAGCTTCATTTTGAAGATTTATGATTATAAATATAGGAAACAAAGCATTTGGTTCATGAAACGTCTGTGTTAGAACGCTATAAAAAATGCAAAAAAACAAAACAAAACAAAAATAAAATAAAATAAAAATAACAGTAGATAGGAATGTGTCCCATTTAAGATTTTTAACAAACATACGGTATGGTAACGTTAATAAAACAGTTTAAAAAAGTTTTAAAAAAATTGTTAGCATATAAAGTATACATTTATTTATAAGTATTAAAACCTACTGAAGGGTGGTGGAATATATATATATATATATATATATTTAAATAGCAATTAATTTATACTAGTTTCTTTTTAATAAAATAATTTTCCTTTTATAATTTTGATGGCTGGGAGGGGGGGGGGAGATACTGTAAAATTACGTTTCCTTACATCCAAATATTTTTTTTTTCGAAAATTATGGTATTAATTCAACATTACAGAAACACAATTACTTGCCCTTTAAAGTGTTAAATACAACGAAAAACTCTATTCTGAAACAGTGGTACTCTAAAACTGAAAATTTGGCAGTTGTGCCTGTATGAATTTCAATAAAATAATAAAATATTGAATAGAGATTAAGCATACTTTAACATTTTGCCAGTTAAATCATTTTCTAAATATATCCCAAACATAATTATTCTTCTACATATAACTTTTATGTTACGTAAAAACATTACAAATAAGAGAATGTTATATTTTTCATCTTCAGTGTCTACGAAAATGTTTATTCGTTACAAAAACTCGAATATTCGTATAATAAAGAAAATATTTTCTTACACACGCGACGTTACATTTTCTACTTCGACTATTCTTTTACATTGCTGTATATTTTCCTACAACCCCAGACCGTAAATTATGCTTGGTTGTCACAATTTTTGGTTATTTCCCATTAAAACTAATTACTCGAGCACTGCTGAAACTGATCTGTGGTGTCGCAGTGAAGAATACGGCATGTCATCAACAGTAAATTTTATGGCATTACTTATTTTATGTTCATTTGTTTTGAACACTTAAGCATCTATGCCAAGTCCAAAATAAGTGTTATATTCTAGTGTTGTTGTGTATTCTCAATCTCGATGCGATTACGCATAAAGATTGAGAATAAGTAAATATTATAATTTGTGCATTTACAGTGTTGCCACTGGCAACTATTTATACATTCTATTTGCACCACTATTTAAAAAAAATAAATTTTGCAGTATATTTCTCTTTGACATGTTGTCAAAGTGTATGTGACAAAAATTTGTTTTAAGAAAGTGGTGCGAGATAGAATTGAAAAATAGTCGCCTGTGGCAACCCTGTATTTATAGTCTACAAACATATGTATTCTTTACAAAAACTCTAACCGTCACAATAATAAAGAAAATATTTCCTTTCATCCGCGGTGTTAAATTTTAAGCTTTGGCTATTCTTTTATCATTATTGTTTTTATTCACCTTACACTATATGAATTTTACTAGGTTGTCACTATTCTTGTTAAATTCCCATTGAACTAATTACTGGAGTATTGCTAAAAATTTTCTGTGGTGTCGCAGTGAAAATACGTCATGTTATAATGCGTAAATTTTATGGCATTACTTATTTTATGGTAAGTTGTTTCGGACACTTGAGCATCAATGCCAAGTATAAGATAAGTGTTATATTCTAGTGTTGTTGCTTCATGCAATTACGCAATAAGATTGCAAATGAGTAAATATTATATTTTTCGCATTCAGATTCTACAGAAATATTTATTCTTTTCAAAAACTCTAACCTTCACAATAATAAAGAAAATATTTTCTTTGAGCTGTGATGTTGAATTTTCCGCTTCAGATATTCTTTTCACATTACAGTATGTTTTTCTGGTTCGTACATTTTGATCGTACATTTTACTCGGTTGTGACATTTCATGTGAATTTCCCATTAAAATTAATTACCCGAGCACTGATGAAACTGGTATGTGACGTCGCAGTGAAAAATACTGCGTGTCATTAAGAGTAAATTTTATGGCATTACTTATTTTATGTTCAATTGTTACGGACACTTAAGCATCAATGTCAAGTACAAGATAAGTGTTATATTCTAGTGTTGTTGCTTCATGCAATTATGCATAGAAATTACAAATAAGTAAATATTATATTTTTCGCTTTCAGATTCTACAGAAATATTTATTCTTTTCAAAAAGCCTAATCTTCACAATAATAAAGAAAATATTTTCTTTCATATGTGATGTTGAATTTTCCGCTTCGGCTATTCTTTTCACAATACGGTGTGTTTTTCTTGTTCCTAGATCGTACATTTTACTCGGTTGTCACAATTCATGTTAATTTCTGATTAAAACTAATTACCTGAGCACTGATGAAACTGATATGTGACGTCGCAGTGAAAAATACTACGTGTCATTAAGAGTAAATTTTATAGCATTACTTATTTTATGTTCAGTTGTTTCGGACACTTGAACATCAATGTCGAGTACAAGATAAGTGTTATATTCTAGTGTTGTTGCTTCATGCAATTATGCATAGAGATTAAAAATAAGTAAATATTATATTTTTCGCTTTCAGATTCTACAGAAATATTTATTCTTTTCAAAAACTCTAACCTTCACAATAATAAAGAAAATATTTTCTTTGAGCTGTGATGTTGAATTTTCCGCTTCGGCTATTCTTTTCATATTACAGTATGTTTTTCTGGTTCCTAGATCGTACATTTTACTCGGTTGTCACAATTCTTGTTAATTTCCCATTAAAACTAATTACCCGAGCACTGATGAATCTGATATGTGACGTCGCAGTGAAAAATACGTCGTGTCATTAAGAGTAAATTTTATGGCATTACTTATTTTATGTTCAGTTGTTTCGGACACTTGAGCATCAATGTCAAGTACAAGATAAGTGTTATATTCTAGTGTTGTTGCTTCATGCAATTATGCATAGAGATTACAAATAAGTAAATATTATATTTTTAGCTTTCAGATTCTACAGAAATATTTATTCTTTTCAAAAACTCTAACCTTCACAATAATAAAGAAAATATTTTCTTTGAGCTGTGATGTTTAATTTTCCGCTTCGGATATTCTTTTCACATTGCAGTATGTTTTTCTGGTTCCTAGATCGTACATTTTACTCGGTTGTCACAATTCATGTTAATTTCTCATTAAAACTAATTACTCGAACTAATCACTCGCAGTGAAAAATACTGCTCGTCATTAAGAATAAATTTTATGGCATTACTTATTTTATGTTCAGTTGCTTCGGACACTTGAACATCAATGTCAAGTCGAAGATAAGTGTCATTTTCAAGTGCTGTTACTTCATATAATTACGGATAGAAATTGAGAATAAGTATATATTATATTTTTTGCATTCAGAGTCTAAAGAAATATTTATTCTTTATAAAACTCTAACCGTTACAATAATAAAGAAAATATTTTCTTTAACACGCGATCTTGAATTTTCCGCTTCGACTATTCTTTTTACATTACACAGTATGTTTTTCTAGACGCTAGAACGTAAAATTTGTTCAGTTGTCGAAATTCTTGTTAAATTCCCATCAAATTAATTACTGGAGCATTGCTGAAACTGATCTGTGGTGTCACAAGGAAAATATGACATGTTATCAAGAGTAAATTTTATGGCATTATTTATTTTATGTTAAGTCGTTTCGGAAAATTGAGCATCAATGTCAAGTATGACATAAATATTATATTCTAGTGTTGTTGCTTCATGCAATTACGCATAGAGATTGCAAATAAGTAAACATTATATTTTTCGCATTCAGTTTCTACAGAAATATTTATTCTTTACAAAATATCTAACTGTTATAATAATAATGAAAATAATTTCTTTCACACTAGATGTTGAATTTTTCGTTTCGGCTATTATTTTTACATTACTGTATGTTTATATAAACCCCTGGACGTAAACGTTACTGGATTGTCACAATTCTTGTTAAATTCCCACTAAAACTAATCAGTTGAGCACTGCTGAAACTGATCTGTTGTGTCGCAGTGAAAAATACGGCATGATATCAAGAGTTATTCTACAGAAATATTTATTTTTTTCAAAAACTTTAACTTTACACGTTTATGGCATTGTTTATTTCATGTTGAATCATTACATTGAGATTTGAAGAAAATAAATAATATATTTTTCGCTTTCAGGGCTTACAGAAATATTTATTCTTTACAAAAATTCTAAGAAAAATATTTTCTTTCATACGCGATGTTGAATTTTCCGCCTCGGCAATTCTTTTTACATTACAGTATGGTTTCCGAGACCCTAGCCCGTAAATTTTGCTCGGTTGTCACAATTCTTGTTAAATTCCCATTAAAAAAATTACCGGAGCATTGCTGAAACTGATCTGTGATGTCACAGGGAAATATGGCATGTTATCAAGAGTAAATTTTATGGCTTTATTTATTTTATGTTCAGTTGTTTCAGACACTTGAGCATCAATGCCAAGCATATTATGAGTCTTTTATTCGAAAATTGTTGCTTAGAGTGATTTCCCCTTTGTTTAGTTGTATAAAAATGTATAAGTTGAAGTAGAAAGTGTTCAGTTTTTTTAACACTTAAAAGGCGGCATTATATACCACTTAATTGTATTCACGATTTGTACTAGAACTTTTTAAAAACATTCTGAGCGTTAAAGGTGAGAAATTTATATAAGATAGCACGATCTTATTACAAATTTATTTTCCTCAAAACTAATTTTGCAGTTGTATTACATATTTTAAATGGTTTGTGTGTTTTAAATTTGTTCATAATTTACAAGATGTCTAAAGGGTAACCTTCATACACACTACAACAAACTGTACATCCGTTTTGGAATGTTCATTTAATTAAGGTCCTCCCATTATTACACTGTATAACATCTGTTGTTTTATAACACTGACAAAGGATGTGAATTAGTTTGCACTTTGCTAAACAACGCATAACCAACAGAGTGAAAAATGTGCCCAGACTGGGGATCGAACCTAGATACCCTGGTAAGTGCTTTACCATTTAACCCCTTGGGGACGAGCGACACGTATACGTGACGCATAAGATGCTCAGAATCCTCGATTATTCCCACCAGTTATTTTTTAGTGTAAGCTTTGCCTTATTTGATGGTAGAATTTCTGTGATTCCCTAAAAGAAAATTAAAGTCATCTCGTGCAAAGAACAATTTTTTATTATACGGAAGAACATGAAATTCTATAAAGGAAAAGAAGTGATATTGTAGAAAGGACGATTTTTATTTATTTATGCATTTACTATCCTTTACTTAACCATATTTAATGGCAATGAAAACTGCCTTTTTTAAAAAAATTGGGTAGCTTTACGCTCTTACTGCTTTACTTTACTCATAAGCGAATGAATCTCCTTTTGTAACTGTTCAACATACTTTCTCTTCAATTTTTCAATTATTTCTATTCGAAAGTATACTTTTTTAATTGATTTCGCTCAGACTAGTCATTATTATCATCCTCTTTCGTTCTTAAATCACAAGTAACCTTTGATTGGCTGCTCTACGCAAGCTATTCCTAATTGGCTAGCTTACAACTTTCGGATTGACTGTTGAAGTGGACAGTATAATCCACAGCTTCTTTTTCTTTTTTCGGTCCATTTTTTCTACTTTTCTACTTTTTTTTTACATGGCTCCTTTAAGGTGTGATACACAATTACTCATATACAGGGAGTGGAGTTGCTCGCAACTGGGAATCCCCTTGAAATGATAAACTGTTTACTGCAATTAAACATGATTCTTGTTATGAAGCACAGAGAATTCTGTTTCTGTTTAATAGTGTTACAGCGCCTAGAATACATAGTGTGGAAAACGATTTTACCGTTTTCTATTCAAAATTTTCGAATTCAAACCTGAAATTCTGAAACAAGAATTTTTACTTTAAGAAATCCCGAAATAGCTGCCATTAAGTTAGGAAAAAACATTATAGGAAATTTCTGGTGTGAATGCGAAATTTCGGAATTTAAAAAAAGCCAAACTGGTAATGCTTTAAAAAGTGCTAAAAAATTGTATCCAATAAATGTACAACGTTGCTGAAAATAGTAGGATGGGTTCGCAGCGCCATCTGCTAGCTCTTGACATTGTATTAGAATGTTTCGGCTGGTGGTAAGTATTTTAAATACTTAAATTATATCATTTTCTCCTCTGACTTAGTGATTTTTATAAGTTTTTTTTAAATTATGAAAGCATGGCTAAAAAACGTGATACGCATTTTTTTTTGTCTCTGGTTGCAACATTATCGTAGGCAGGGCCTGATTACCAACGGGGCACACATCCGCCAGTAAAAAAGAATTGAAATAGTTCCTTTATTCATGGTGGTAATTTTGCATCAATAGGGCGTTTTAATAAGACGAAAATTTCTATTAAATTTTACTGGTGTAAGTGTGCCCCGTCGGTAATCATGCCCTGCCTACGATAATGTTGCAACCAGAGACAAAAAAAAGTGCGTATCACGTTTTTTAGCCATGCTTTCATAATTTAAAAAAAAAAACTTATAAAAATCACTAAGTCAGAGGAGAAAATGATATAATTTAAGTATTTAAAATACTTACCACCAGCCGAAACATTCTAATACAATGTCAAGAGCTAGCAGATGGCGCTGCGAACCCATCCTACTATTTTCAGCAACGTTGTACATTTATTGGATACAATTTTTTAGTACTATTTTGTAGCCGGTTTCCACACTATGTATTCTAGGCGCTGTAATAGTGTTCTCGAACCTGGTGGATTTTTTAATTAGAAATACCGATTTCCGGCTTGAAAGTTTGAATATTTATCTTTGATCCGTGCATTAAAAAACATATATATACTATTAAAACTTTTTTGGTATGAATTTGGAATTTCTGAATAAAATGTCCGCCATATTAGATTTTGCAACACTGCTGTGTTTCATACGAAGAAAGTTGCTTCAATTTATCAGGATTACCCTGTTACATGGATAAAGTCTGTTCCATACAGAGACAATCTGTATCAGTTTAATATTTTTCCTTTGTGGTAACAATAGGAGAAACCTCGCAACATTGCTAACAAGAAAATTCTCGAAAATTTGCAGACTTTTTTTAAAGTGTATTAAAGTGTATTAACATGTTTTTTTTTTTTTTAAACTAAGTTTATGGAAAGTTTTTATTATTAATATTTTTATTCAAATTTCTATCTATTGGTTTGTTTAAGAAATGAGTGCACAGTTGTTAAAAAAAGGAGTACTTTTAAATAATAAAATGAGAAATAGGGTAAAATATTTTGAAAGCGTGAACTCACAGAGTATTTATTTATTTTTTATTTAAACTAATTTATATTTAATTAAATTGTTTTAATTTTTTTCAGTAAATTGATTGTTTTTCTTTAAACTTTATGAATTCATGATGTAAATCACTTTTTTGAAGAAGATCTTGTTTGAATATCATAAATAATAAAAAATAACTACCCCTTTTAATAATAGATTGTGCAGTGATGAATATATAAATCAATTAAAATTTAACCTTTAATAAATAAATTCAATTCTAAGCAAGTACTCTATTAAATTAAAAATAGTCACCTTTGGTAATCATAAGAGTATGCTATTCATTTTTTTTAAAAAATTCTTTTTTAAAATTTCTGTAATTTGACCACAAATATAAGTATAAAAAGTACTTCCAAAATACAAATTCGTGCAGTGTAGGCTTAAGTACGTCCACTTTTCTAAACGAATAATAAACAATCACTTGTTGAATAAAAAATAATTATATTGCTAAAGAAATTACATTTCTTTACAAACATTTTACACTTATATCAAACACACAAAAATATCCAATGGCATATTTAAATTTCATCAAATTGCCATTGCAATTTAATCGGCATCTTCATATTGGATATTTTTTAAACGAACTTAAATGCATCCACATTTCACAACTCTAAAAATTTCCATCTGACATTAATAACGAATAAATAAAAAAGTCTATAAAGGTGAAATAAAATAAAAATGCGCGAATAAATGGCTCATAAAATTTCATTTGCATCGGAAAAGATTGTTAAAATCTCATTAAATTATCTTCAAATAATCATCCAACTTATCAGTGTCTTTCTTTATGACGTCATAAACCTTACCTCTCACTATTTCCACCGTCAAAAATTTTATTTTATGATACCCGATGGCAACACCCTTGGGTCATAGTAGAAAAAGTAAAAATAAAGTAAAAAGGTGATAAGAGAATTCCATTCTGAGCTAGGTGATACTGAAATATGAGGATGAAATAAAGAACTGCGGAGGCATTTAACAGGTGGAAGAATCTTTACGAAGAATTTTTTTCTGGTATTAAAGGTAGAAATATTGTTTCGGTAGCGCATAATAATGCATCCTGAAACTAACAAATTTGATCAGTATCAGAGCTGGATTTTGGTTTTTATTGTCCGAGTTAATTAGAAACTGAATAAGTTCATAAATTGCTTGTGATATGGTTTTCTATATAATAGTTATATCTCGCTATGTAAGAATCGATATTAAATGATAGTATATCGATATTAATAGATAAATATTGTTTATGTTGCGCATAAATAACGCATCGTGAAACTAATGAATTTGATGTTTATCAGATAAATCTTTCGGTTTTTAGTGTTTTGGTTAATTAGAAATTGAATGAATGCATATATTGCTTTTTTATGTTTGGCATGCGATTTTCTATATAATATTTATATCTCGCTGTGTTAGAATCGATAAACTGATCTGTTTAGAAATGTTGTTATGGTAAAAATATTGTTTCAGTTGCGCAAAATAACGCATCGTGAAATTAGTGAATTTGATATTTATCATATCAAGCTTTCGGTTTTTAGTGCCTCAGTTATTTAAAAATTTAATCAGTGTATAATTGCTTTTAATATGTTTCCTATGCGATTTTGTACATGATATTTATATCTTGCTGTGTAAGAATCTAAATTTGGATCTATTTGCCATCTTAGTCCGTAAAACGTTTATATTTAATAATAGTACAAAAAATAAACTTAATAATATAAAAATAATGTAATAAATGGCGTTCTGATGCTAAACATGTATTACCAGAATTAGATAATATCAGAATAAATTACTAGAATTAGATATTTTCCTCTTTTACATAATTACAAAAAATGATGTAACAGCAGTGCATCCTTGATGTATTTATGAGTAAGTCGTTTCATTAAAAACATCAAAATTTCGCGAACATATTGTAAAGAAAAACTGCACAAGATGTAAAACACTGCAGTGTGACAGGGTTCGTACGCTTCAAGGACTTTCAAGGACCTTTACCAGAATTTTTATAACGTAATATTTGCATTATATAATAAAAATAAATTCTATTTTCATTATAGCGACCAGTACTTTGCGAAATTTCTGGTACTAAAACACTTAAAATCCCTTGAATCGCGTGATTCGTACGAACCCTGTGTGACTATGCAAAGTCTTTCATTTTCAATGCTTACCTTGCACGAGACTGAAAACCCGAGTCGTTTGCCTAACAAAAGACCTCCCAAAAGTGGTTCCTTTTCGCACATTATGCCCAAAATGCACCAAGTAAAATACACTTCATATAAACCAGAAGAAAGTACACCCCACACCAGTCCTAAAGGTTTGGAGATAACGATCACCATTTCTGTTAATTTTCCACTTTATTTCTAGTTTTGCATCTTTTTCTATGTTACTGCAAATATCTCTTTTCATAAATATATAAAAAATATATATATTTACGTATTCGTAGATTATAAAAATTATATGTTTGACGCATATTTTTAAAAATCACGACTATTTGGAAAATTAAATTAGAAATTTTCAAGTAAATTTTATTCGAAAGGACACTTTTTGTTCTATTTGATAGAGGAAATACTCGAATTATGCAATATTTAGGAGCAAAGATAAAATCACGACATCTAATGTTACTTTTCAGTTTAGCGTTGTTGACAAACACGTTTGTATTTGATAGTATAAACATGATTTAACTGTACTATAGCCAGTGGCGCCTCGTGACTAGCTTTATTTGGGGCACTAAATCCATGTCTATCAAACTTATTCTTTTCGTAACACAATTTTTTTAAAGATATTTTTGTCTTATTTATTAGCAGAAAAGTTCTGCCATTAAACAAACAATAAATTTCTTTTAAAAAGTAGTGGTTGCGGAAAGAATAAATATTTCAGGTATGTATTTAGTGCCCCCAAAAAACAGTCTGTCACGATCCGCCACTGGCTATAGTACATGTATGAATGCAATTGTTTTGATCTTAATATTCAATTTTAACTTCTGTTAATCTTTGCTTTTCTTTCCTTTAGCTATGGGATCGGAAGACGAGGAACGACTGGTGCGTGATCTTTTTCGAGATTACAACAAACTCATCAGGCCGGTGGAAGTCATGAACAAAACGGTAGAGGTTCAGTTTGGTCTCTCGTTCATCCAGCTCATCAACGTGGTAAGTTCAGTGCTTAGATAATGCTTGATCTTTTACAACTGACAATTTGAGGTTCCACTCTGTCCAGTGTAGGATTGCCAGTTTTTCCCTTTTTTAAATTCAAAAATTTGAATTCTTACCGGAAATTCTGAAAGATGAATTTTTACTTTAGCTAACCACGAAATGTCTGTCATTAAATAAACAAAAGAATATTGTAGAGAATTTCTAGTATGAATGCGAAATTTCGAAATAAAAAAAGTGCCAAACTGGCAACCCTGGTCCAGTGGTTAGCAAGCTGGCCTGACAAGTTTAGGAGTTTGGGCTGATGTTCGTGGTTTGCGCGGTGGCTGTGTTGGATTTTCTTTGCACGAAAACAGTAATTTGGACCACTTTCCCTTCAAACGTCCACACTGAAGGCATTCTTTTTATAGCAACATGACAAATCTGGCCGATGTCAAACAAATCCCTCTTCCCCAATTGACACTTTAATCTTTTAAGCTTCGAAGAAACAGCTGCTCGTCAGGGGGTTTACAATCACTATATCACCAGTAATTTAATAAAGTGAATTTCTATATGTTTAATCGTATACAGGGTTCGTACACTTTAAACACATTTTTTTAAAAAAAAAATTTCTATTTAATATTTAAATATCAAACGTTGCAGATGCTTCATTTAACTGCAGGATTTCTAATAAAAATTGTGGCAAAAGTGTACGAACGCTGCTATAACGTTCCACGATTAGATAAGGTCAAATTTAAATATACGAAATTTCTGGAGGTGAATGGATTGTGAACCGCCAATGCCCCGAAGGAACCACAAAATCAAACTAGTAGTTAATCCATTTAGCATATCGATAGGCATTAACAATGTAATACCTGAATTTTTCTTTTAGAATTGCGTTTTTTTTATATACTTATATTCAGGATTAGTCACCAGAAATTTTAAGATAAATTAGTAACTTTATTTAGTATCATATTTATACCTTTTATGTGAATTTTACAGAATTAAAATTTCTATATAAATATAGTGGTTGCGAAGAACTTGATTTATTATCAAAAGTTAAATAAAATGTGTTTCAAATTTGATACACTAGGCCAGGGCTGTCTAACATTGCGCCCGCTATTCACCAGAAAATTATTACAGAAATATTTAACTTTTTTTATCGAAGATATTCGGAGCTTGAATAAGGCAAGTATTTCTGTAAGAATTTTCTGGTGAATAACGGGCACCAGGTTGGACAGCGCTGCACTAGGCGTTTAAGGGTTAATACTACAATTTAGGATGAGTTCAAAATGTTTTTTTTTATATGTTCCAAAAGCCTTTTTCGTTATACAAACAAAAAGAGCATTTTTAAATAGATGATATAATTTTCAAATTTTAACACACTGACGACGGGAAACGTGAGTTCACTTTTTTTGGTCATTCGCCCACTTCCGGTACTTTTGCATTTTATGTGTAAAATTATTTCTTAAAAACCATACACAAAATTTCCATTTTTACAATTAGAGTACTATGCATATCAATATTTCTTTCAGTAGCAATATGATTAATATGCACATCAATTTATAATATAAGACGGTCAGAGAGACTTATTTTGTAAAATAATGTAACATGCCAGTTGATAACCACATGACTTGAATGTGTCTGTTCAGCTTCTTTTTTATGGTCATGGACATCGAATGAAATGTTTCAGTTCTTTATAAATAAAGGCCATTATAATTGTACTTTTTTTTAATTCTATAAAATATTAAAAATTATATTATAATAAAATTATTTGAGAATTGTAAAAATTCCATAAAACCTCTATAAATAGCTATTTAGTTTATTAATTTCAACAAACGAAATCTTTAAAAAAAAATTATTGCATATTTTCTAGCATAATAATAATAATAGTAGTAATAATAATAATAATAATAATAATAAATAAAATAAAAAGTCTAGGAAAATGAAATTTTTATTAATTTATAATTTGGGACGTAGAGGATTAAACCACGCGCAGTTTATTTTGCGAAAAACGAAATGACCAAAAAATATATTCAATTTCATACTTTCAAATAGTACTTTTTTTAATATATAAAATAAAGTAAGTAATATATAAAATAAAAAATTCTTTACTTTAAAAAAAATATATATTATATTTAGATAATTTATGGGATAAGTTGTATTTTGCATTTTTTATGTAAGAAATAGTTTTTGAGAAGCGAGTAATTATTTTTACTTAGAATAGATATTTGCACGAGGATAAAATTACATTAATAAATTCTTGAAAATATTTTAAATATAAAGAGATTATTTCAGAGAAGTTTTAATATATTAACAAACAACAGATTAATTCTTTGGAAATGTCAATGATTAATTTGCTCTTTCATAAAACTTTCGTGCTATATTCCTTAAACATCTGCAATATAAATATACCACAAATAATTTTCTTTTCAAATAGTGGAAAATTTTTAGGAACGCTGTGAGCCCTGAATAAATCTGCAATGTATTTTTTATCTTTCTGTGAGTAATTGAGTGTGATTGTAAATAGAGAAATAAAAAGATCGATTTCAGTTCTGCTTTACTCAACCCTGGAATCTTGTTCTAACTATACATTCGGAAATCGAAACTTCTAATGATGCTGCCTATCTAATGATGTTAGAGTTCGTAATTCAACTTACGAAAATACAAATAAAGTCGTTAACTTCACTAAAAGTTTAAAGTGTAATTTTCTTACTCTATCGTGTAATTAAATTTATTTCTTGAAAACGCCAGACAATAAAATTGTGGAAAATCTTTAGTATTATTCTAATATAGATTTCAGATAGTTGAATTCAATCTTTATATATTGAGTTATGGTATAAATTTATAAAGTCAAATTTTTACTAATTTCTACGCATTTCAGGAATATGTGAACATAAATTTCGAAGAAATTGAACTTACATATTTTCAGAAACATAATCAAATATGCTAGTTGAACTTGATATCGGAATAATAAATTGATTATGACGAAATAAAAGTAGTGACCATTTAATGTTTTTTAAATGTGAACTTTGTTTTTAATCGAATAAATTAAAGCCATTAACGAGAAAGCCCCAGTAACTGAAACTTTAAGGATTCTTTCTTTTTCAAATCGCTATTACACAAAATTAAATCTGTTTTATACTTATCTTTCTTTTTGAAAGGAAAGTAGAGATATATTAAAAAAATATTGTTGGCAAAATTTTGAAAAATATGCATTTTATTATTAAAAATTAATTTTATTCATAAATATGTTCAAAAACTCCAGTAACTGACACCATCCCCATTTCGAAACACCAGTAATTGACACAAAGTGAACCAGTGACTGACACTTTATTTTAAAAGATTAAAATGGGTTAAAAAAAAACTTTATTCTTTATTATAAAAAAAATACATTTATATTTATTATAAAACGAGAGATTTAGTAAGCTGTACTGCATAGTAAATAGTAAGTGTATATAGTAGTAATATTTAGTACTGTATTAATAGTAATGCAGATATCCAATAACTGACATTTATGAACCAGTTACTGACATCTGGAGTCAGACACAGGTAAAACAACTTAAATTTTAATGGTGTTTACAACAAGATAAATTTAACTGATTATTGTGCATTTTTAAACAGTTCAAATAATAGATTTCAACTTTCTTTAATATAACCAATAACTAAAAGCTCTGTCAAAAACTGGTGAAATGAAATTCTAGGAACCAATAACTGGCACCCCCCATTAAGCTAAATTAAATAACTATAAACCCTAAATCATTGCCCTAATATATGATATATACAAATTTAAACTAATTTCTACTAGAAAAACTTTAAGAAAAAAGTTTAGGATGGTTGCATTACAAATATATTAGAAAAACACTTTCTTAATTTTAGAAATAAGATGGTTGCTTCAAAATGGCACTTTTTGTGTTCTCAAAAGTTTCTTCCTCATTGAATATGTTCTTGGCCCTATGGTGGTGAATAAATTGACTCCAAAATAAAAAGAAGCGTCTCATTTACCACTAGATGACATTACTTTGTAGAATTTTACAACAAAATGCTTTATGAGTTAGATTTTTGCTCAAGTGTCAGTTACTGGTTAGGTGTCAATAACTGGGGGTTTCACCCTACTTTATGTTATTTATAAAAGAAAAAAAATGTTAGAAAACTAGATAATATATTTTTTTAAACACAGCAAATTCTTGACTTTACTAGAACTGCTTTACTAATTTTTAAATTTAAGCTTAGAAAATGATTCGTAGAAATTTTAGTCGGTTCAATAAAGATATTCTTAATTCTAATATTAAAATAATTATATAACAATAGAGTATATTAACCAATATGTTAAAAAGATAGTTCGTGTTATCACTACCGACCATACATGTCTTAATCCAATTGATAAAACAAAATGAGGCATCCCATTAAATTATTCATAACATAACATTTTCTTAAAGGAAACAATCTGGAGTGATAGCACTCGAATTTCTGAACACTTCTGTATGTGTCCAGAAAATTTAAAATAAAAAGGAATTTTCATAAAATTCTGCCACAATGGAGTCGGCTAGATTCGAACAAATTCATTGGCGTCCCGTTTTTACACCCCTGTATATATATATATATATATATATATATATATGTTTTTTATATATCATCATTATCATCTTCATCAACAACAGCCGTTTTCAATCCATTGTTGGATGTAGGTCTCCCTCAGATTTTTCCATACTTTTTTTGACTAGTGCTTTGGTCATAAAATAACTTCAGCCACTTTCCTGATTTCGTCGCTCCATCTTACCTGAGATCGTCTTCTCGGTCATTTTACATCTGTGGTATACCACTTTAGGGTGTTTGTACTCCATCTATTGTCTTGTCTTCTAGCTATGTGCCCTGACCGTGACCATTTCCTTTTAAACCCTTTATTTCTCTCGATGGTGCTAAAACTTCCATCTAACATCTTATCCTGGTTATTATGTTTTTGTCCCCTCTAGTTATGCCTTGCATACATATTTCCATGCTTCGCTGTGATGTTTGTAATTTTAACAAATATACATGCATAACTATATATATATATATATATATATATATATATATATATATGCAACAACTTTTTAGTAGTAATTTAAATAGTTATCAAAATACATGTTTCGTAAGAAAACATAATAAATGTTTCCGTACGACAATCATTAATGTCTTATGACAAGGAAAAAGTCTTTCAACATATATAATGCAGTAATGCAAAAATGCATTCCGATATCAGTTTCTTGATAGCTCAACTCTGCAACCATTTATGGTAATATTTTTTTAGCTTCAGCTATTATAATCGTACTTTTTTCTGCTTTTTCCCTGATTTTTTTCTGTCTGAATGAAATTTTCTAAAATTGCAACGAGCATATTTTCGTTTTTAAAGTTTTAGTTGTGTATCAAGTAATTATGAAGAATGGATTTCAATTCCAAAAAAAATTGTATATCCTTGTTATTGAATAAAACAGAATGAAAAAATCGGTAATAAAATTTCCAGAAACATCTAATGTCACAGACAATTGAATTACATTTCATATAGTGTAACACTTTCCCCTGCAAAAAAACTTGTATTTAACCTAATCCTAGCAATCCATCCCCTTAAGTTTGATACCGGTGGCAACGGGAGATATGAATTTATTTCCTAGCTACATTTAAATCACATTGGAACAAATAAAAAACCCTTTACACAATACATAATTTTATTTACTGGTTCTCAAGTTGTTGAAATGTGTTTGGATATCATGAATTAAACATTGTCATAATTTACATTACGAATAATAACCTTAAAAATATTTTAGATTTAAACATATATGGGACAGCATGATTAAAAATTATTAATACACTTTCTTATAATGTACCATAATTAAGATAACCATTATGCGCGTATGAAATTGTCAGTAATTGAAACGTCAACTTGTTCCAGTGTTTTCTTAAATTGTGAGATATTAATGGGAAGTTTCGGTTCGCATTTTTGTACACGCTACGTGTATTATTTAGCAATCAAATTTCTCGGTTTTTACTACATCATTGTCTATGCAAATACTACTGCTTCTAATATTTTTTCTGATGTTATCAATGACTTTCTAATGCAAAGTGCCAATATAATTTTTCAGATAAACAATTCGTTGTTTGTAAATTGTTTGGCACTCGTATATAGTTTTAGAAAATGTGATAATCCGTTTTTTTTCAAAGTAAAATTAGAATAATTACAATTACAGTAAAAACTACCCAATTAATTTTGAGAAATATTCAGGAATATATGAAATACCTTTTATTAAAGAAGACAGATCTAAGAATTACTACATGGGCATGACAAGCAGAAAATTTAATTATAGAAAAAAAGAGCATATAGATGATATTAAGTATAATAGAAAAACCACAGCCCTGGCAAAATTATATCAAGAAGAAACAATCCAAATAATTTTCAATGAAAGTAAAATAATTTTATCCTACACTATATATTATCCATCCATAATAAGAGAAACCATAGACATACTAACACGCAGAAATACAGTATGTAACGATGCAGCATCTTTTCACTTTTCCACGAAATTGTGGTTACAAATATGAAAATAAACAGCCATGTAAAAATAAAACATAACGTGCGTAATTTTTAAAAAGTACATGAAAATTAAATCATTGCTCTTCAAATAATAACTTCAAAGATCGTGCAATTATAGAATATTCTCATTTCTTTTTGAAAATGGCTCGGAGTGCGCCGAAACATGTCGACAATCTAATAAAAGTAATTTTACTGTATCTTATGTTGTTAATGTACACCTTTCAGCATTTAAAAGAAACATAGTATTACAAGATGTTATAATTTATTATATTTATATAAAATTAATTTCACTTATCATCATTTGGCATAGATCGTATAAAAAGTTCTGCGACTGTGGACACCATATTTATATTTTACACCTATAACTTTATAATATACATTCCGATGTTAATCATATTCTTGGCGTTACCTAATGACTTTAAGTTATGATTTTTTAATCTCTTTAACCCCTTGAAGGGCACCGGTATATTATATATACCACTTAATTTTAATCCCAAAATGCCACAATGACACCAGAATTTTATATTCAAATTTTGAATTTATAAGGAAAAAGCTTTTACTTATTTTAAAATAAATTCGTTCGTGAATCCTGGTGTCAATCAATCATTTCAATATTTTAGCTACAAGAGTACCTTGCCCCTGAAGGGGTTATCTCAGGATTTCTCGAAGTATGGTACGCGTACTCATTGAGGGTAGACTAAGAGGTTCTAAAAGTACGCGAAGATCGAGTGTTAACAATTAACTTACGATACGGCGCAGCTAAAGGAGTCAGTGAAAAGATTTTTCATCTCATTGATTGTTCGAATATATAAAAACATACTAGGACTAAATGTTAAAAATGATTTATGACTGTATCTCAGCAAATTAACGCCGAAATGTAAATCAATATTGAAATGTAAACAAATACATCCGTCACATTAAAAAACTTGCTACAGGTGAAACTACATTCAATGTAATAGAAACATTCGTATCCATGCGTTCCCATTTTTGACTCGCACAAGTAAACAGAAAATAGCATGGTACTCAAGGGACTTGAATTTCTTCAGGTGGCGAGCGAAGCATAAATGTTGCGGAATATTGACTACCTGAATCAAGAAACAGTTAGGTAACTCGATGAAAATTTGAAGTAAACAAGTTTATGGATATTTTTTTATTTACTACGTTCTGCTATATTTATTCCGGTTTTAGTATATTATTAGTATATTTACAATGCACAAAAACAATAAAGATAAATATTTTAATTTGTTCTCCTATTTTTTTACCTTTCATCTTGTAAGAAATTGAATCGGTATTTTGAGTAAAATTTTTCAACCTTTCATATATAATGGACGAAGACATTTCGCACACCTCGGATCCGGAAAATCATATTAACTTAACTGCACATGCTTTAAATTTTTGGGAAATGGTTAGTGTACTTTTATTCGACTCAGTAAATATATGCTTAACCACTATTTATGAAATGTTGTTGCGTTTAGAATCCAAACAAGTTCAGTTAAACGCGATATATTTCTGAATTCAGTTCAAAGTATATGCGGTTCACTTATTCAATTAATTTGTTCTTCTAACGCCTTCATAATATCCCCACGATTCATTTAAAGCAATGTCTTAAATATTTTGTTCAAAACACAACACTATTGCTAAAGATATGAAGTAGAATTATGATTGGGAATGGAAACAATCTCCTTCTGTATTTGACTGAGTACGGTGTCTTAATTTAATATCTTACAACGGTTACTCCGAACAATATTAACCTCTGAATACCGGTCATGTTTTAGTGTTACCGAATCTCTTTCATAGAAATAAAATTACACTGAACCTCCAAACAATGAATTCCGAACATAGGCCAGCCTACAACATTTTTTTAACGTTATGTTTCAACTTCAACTGAGATTGCAAATAATGTGGAGGGGAATTTGCTTATTTAGTTAATAGTAACACACGATGTTGAATTGAATAATACATTAAATACAGCCAGAATAACCATAAAAGGCAGTGGGTGCGTGAATGTAGATAATGATTCGGCAGTTTTTTCTACTTTTAACCCCTTGGAGACGAGCGACACGTAGACGTGACGCATAGGAGGCTCAGGATCCTCGATTATCCCCACCAGTTATTTTTTACTGTAAGCTTTGACTTATTTAATGTTAGCATTTCTGCGGTTCAGTTAGGCTAAAATTTCTGTTTTGGAAAACCGGTGGTAAAAGATTAAAAATTTTGTAAAGGATGCTCGTCGCGAAGAGAAGAACTGACAGAAAGCAAGATCAATGAGAATAAAAGTGATGACGAAAATGAAGCAGGAGATAATATGGAATTATCACAAAAAAGCAGCATAAAATCATATTCTGATGTTCTTTTTAGCTACAGAGAAATTAAAGATTTTGTACTCAAATCAAAAAGATAACGAGTTGTACAACAAATCTATTGAAATGATTATGCATTTAGAGAAAGAGATATGCTAAAAATGTTTTGTAAAAAACAAAATAATTACAAAAAAAATGATTTCTTTAGAGTAAAATAATAGTATGTATTTTTTAACTCTAAAAATAAAATGATTTTGGTCAGTTATTTTGATTTTAATTTAATGCAATTTTGAGCTTTTAAAATGTAAAACCTCTGAATAACGGCAAACTCCGTAGCACGGACACTTTATCATGCTCTCAGTGAAGGCTGCTATTCAGATATTTTACTGTATATGTATTATACTATAGTTTCCTATACAAAAATTGCATGCTGCAGTATTAGTGTAATGTGTTTTTTGTAGTACACCCTGCACATTCGGAAATCGAAGTTACTAATGAGGCTGACTGTTAAATGATACTAAAATCAGTAATTATTTTGATAAGAATGCTTCTGGATAAAAATGCAATGGGGAGACTAACTACATTTAAAGTTTAATTCAGCAAATGGATTATTCATTCAATTAATTAGAACTGTTTTCAACAAAACAGAAAAGAAGATAAATTGACATTTTGAAAATATATAGTATTGTTCCGATTTAAATATTGAGATAGTGGAATTAAACATACGTTGAAATTTTAAGTTTTAATATAAAACGAAAATTTCTAAAGTCTAATTTTCGGTATAACAAATCAGGTATGCGTAATTGAATGCATTTTTTGCAGACATTGAGTTGCATGAAAAACATATTGTACACTTCTAATGTGACTTCTTGTGACTGCATTTTTGGGGGGCACAAAATGCAAGTTTCAAAATTTATTATTTTTGGACAAATAATTAGTAAAAAAGTATTTACCTTATTTGTTGGAAGTAAATTCAGCCATCAAAAGAACAAAATGTTTTCTTTGAAAAAATATTGGTAAGCAAAAAATAAATTTTTCATCCATACATTTATTACCCCAGAAAGAATGAGGAACGAGCCGCCACTGCTTCTAATTACATAATACATTTTAAGATTTTATTTAAATATTATTACTATGATTATTTTGAAAAATAAGCTAATTCACCGTGAAAGAAACAGTGATCCTCGAGTGACAGAAAAATCCACATTTTGTTAATCAGCGAATAAATTAAAGTCATTCTTTAAAATATTTAAAAACAATAGTGGTATTTCATAAACTTTGATACAGATAACTATCCAATAACTTGTTTATTTATCAGAAAGCCATTAGTCTACGAAAAGGTTATACTTACATATATTTAGGTTTAAAAATAACATAGTATAAGTGAATATGATTAATAATACAGAGAATAACAATAATATAGATTTCAGATAATGGAATTAAGGATACATTGAAACTTTATGTTTTAACCTAAAGAGAATATTTGTATAGTGAAACTTCCCGTAATGGGAAATTAGAGATACCTATTTGAGTACAAGTGTCAAAGACGTTCAAATATCAGATAAAATATATTGTATAATTATAATTGCTTATTAAATTTTAAGATAATATATGAAAAAAAAGCAATTGGTTCTAAAGATAATAATGAATATTAAGTAGTAGAGACATTATAACTTCTTCTTAATCAAGGCAAATAAACCAAAACAATTCTATGATACATTAAAAAATGATTATTGTTATTTTTAAGGCTTTTGTTAAAGGTAATTATTGAATAATTTGTCCATTTGTCTATTAATGAAATCTTCTTAAATTTAACTGAATCTCAAGGATGAAACGGATATTGATTATATAAATTAGTCATGTTAAAAGCATTCTGAAAACATAATACATCATTGATGAATTATTAAGTTAGATTGGTTCACTAACTTAAAATTTATTTTACAAAAATAATTGGAGAATATCTAAGGAAAATAAAAGAAGAAAAAGCTGTCGACTACAACAAAAGAATCAAATAAGACTGTACTGTAGTACATGGAGATTGCATTAACACTTTGATTACAGGAGCGGAATGACAAATATATATACCGTATATACTCGTGTATAAGCCGACCCCAAAATTCATGATGAAAACATGTTTAATACCAGTATTTTACAATAATGTTCTTCGTCTTACATAATTCACAATTAAATGAGATAAAGCAGGGCGTAGAAAATTATTCTGAATTACTGGTGTTAAACTTTTTTGCATCTCGGTTTTGGGGGTCGGCTTATACACGAGTATATACGGTATATATATATATATATAATTAAATTCTGAAATTACTGTCACAAATTGTAGAATTTGTGGTATGCAAAAGAGAATTTACGAATTTAAAAAAAAAAAAAAAAAAAAAAAAAAAAAAAAAAAAAAAAACCTAACATACACATATTCTAAACTTTCTTTCTAGAGAAAACTACCAAAAAAAAAATATATATATACTTATATATACTTATATATATATATATATATATATATATATTGGTAGTTTTATCTAGAAAGAAAGCTTAGAATATGTGTATGTTAGTTTTTTTTTGTTTTGTTTTTTTGTTTTTTTTATTCGTAAATTCTCTTTTGCATGCCACAAATTCTACAATTTGTGACAGTAATTTCAGAATTTAATTATGATTCTGAATAATTTAAAATAATACAAATTACAAAATTTACAAACCCTTGCACAAGAATAGTGACAATATTAAGCAAAAGTTGAGTGTGCAACCCCCCTTTCCCTGCGACAGAGGCCACAAACCCCGCGAAGCAGAGCGAGAACCATCCCCTGATCCACGGTCCCTTATCAGTGTTGAGCAGATTGCTCATTATGTTCTAAAAACGTATACTTGCTTAATTTATTTATAGAAGTGGAAACAAACAAATTATAATGTGTTAAATCTCATATAAGAATGTTCCAATTCTAAAGTACAGATGGCGGCAGTAGCTACACTGATTCTCAAATCTCTGATCTGATGCTAATGCCAATGTTAGACGGTCGGGGTGTAGACGCTTGTCGCACGAGTCACTCACAATAATCACAATAATGAACTTAAAAGTCATAAAGTACAATTCACAAGTGTACTCATTGGTTAAACGTGTTACAATTTATTTATTGTGGTCTAGGTATTAAAAACAATAAAAGCACACACTCCAAACATTTTTAGCCGTCACTCGGCCATCGTCAGGGATAACGCTGTCCTTTCCCCTCGATCTTGCTCGAACAACAGCCCGAGAGAGACCAATTATCTTGACGGGTGGTACGGAAGGTAAAGTGTGGGGGTGTGGAAAAGAAAAATATTTCAACAACCATTTATCTTTTTTCTAACAATTCACTCCAAATTTCATGGATGTCATACAACAAAATATAATTTCAAACTATTTCATTTCTAGAAATTATCTCAAGAGATTTTGGATTTATTAAATTCAACTTTTATAGGTTGAGTTGACAGCCAGCGTCAGTGATATTAGCTCAAACTCAACCTATAAAAGTCGCATTTAATAAATCCAAAGTTATTTTCCGTACAAATAATTACCAAGAAGCCATTATAAGAGAATTTCTTGAGACAATTTATAGAAATGAAATAGTTTGCAATGATATTTCGTAGTATGACTTCCATGGAATTTCGAGTGAATAGTTTGAAAATATATAAATGTTTGTTGAAATAAATTTTTCTCCCCCCCCCCCCCTTTACCTACCGTACCACACTCGAACATTAATGGTCCTTCCCGGGCTGGAGCTCGAACAAGATCGAAGAGAAATGACAGTGGAGTCACTACTGAGGATGGCGAAGTGACGACTGAAAACTTTTGGAGTATATTTTTTTAGTGTTTTTAATATCTAGACAAAAATAAAGAGATTTTAGCACCTTTAAGCAATGAGTACACTTGTGAATTGTACTTTGTGGCTTTTAAATTATTTATTCAAGGTGAATTTTGCAGTGAAGTGAAGTTTATAACTTTTTTTAAAAATAATGATAAATATAACAAATCACACTGCCAAAGGATGTGAATTAATTTTCATTTTGCTAAGCAACGCATAACCAACAGAGTGAAAAATGTGTTCATACCGAGGATCGAACCCAGATACCCTGGTATAGCACACCAAGTGCTTTACCTTTAAGCCATCTGGACGACATCTAGTCAGGCGTTTTTCTTTTATACGTTGGCAAAGGTTGCAACTTCGCAACGCAATATAAATTGTCAAACATGAGTACACTACTGGATGTCGTCCATATGGCTTAAATGGTAAAGCACTTGGTGCGCTGTACCAGAGTATCTGGGTTCGATCCCCGGTCTAGACACATTTTTCACTCTGTTGGTTATACGTTGTTTAGAAAAGTAAAAATGAATTACTTACTTTGTCAGTGTTATTAAATTTACGCTCAATTTCAGTCCTGCTGAAAATTTAATTCGAAATTTATAACAAATCATTTTTTGAGAGGGAAAAATATCACTCGTGATAAAACATGTCATCGTTATTAAATAAAATATTTTTCTATTTATATTTCATGGACGGCATATTTTTAATTTTTCTTTTTTATAGTTGTTTCTTTCATATTTTTCCATTGATTTTCAATATTTTTTCAATAGATTGTACAATACGTTCAAACTTTTCTTTATCTTTCTAACAAGATATTGAAAATAGTGGAGCAAAAAGATCGATTTCAATTTGGTATCACTCAATCCTAGAATCTGTTTCCAACTCTACATTCGGGAATTGAAGGTAGTACTAATGATGCTAACTATCTAATGATGTTAACTGATAAAAATACAGTTAAAGACGTTTACTTCACTCATGGTTTAAATCGTAATTTCTTTACCCGGTCGAGTAATTAAATTTGTTTTTAATAGAGTGGAATAGGGAAGAGAAATAAATATTAGGAAATCCATAGGGTTATTCTAATACAAATTTCCAATAGTTAAAATGAACCTTTGTCTTTTATGCTGAAAGGTAAATTTGGAAAATCTTATTTCCGATTTCCACAAACCAGGGAAATGCACTTAAATATATTTGCACTTATTATTTTCACTGATATTTTTATAATAGTATTCGAAATTTGGAAATGATATCGGAAAACTAAATTAATGCAACAAAACATATCATTATACGTTTTTAAAAAAATCAGAGTTTTGTTAATATCTCATGAAACTTAAGACTATTTAAAAAATATATATATATATATATATATTTAAGTATATGCTGCTATATAAAAATATTTTTATTAGGATAATTATGGAATAACGTGTTTCAAGAAAATAATTAATGTACTAATAGAGTATTCCTGAATTTTGTTGTATATCTAAAGGTCAAATTCGTACTGAATACATAAATTAGCCTTTGAAACATTTATATGCGGATAGTATTGATTTAACCCTTAAATTCCTAAAGTATCAAAATTGCTACACTTTTCATTTATCTTTTAACCCTTTCAAGGGCAAAGAACTTCTTTTACTAAAATGTTGAAATATTTGAATGACACCAGTATTAACGATCAAATCTATTTGAAAATATCTAAAAGATTTTCTTTGCGTATATTACAAAAGTAAAATTTTATTAAAAATTTCTGGGTGTCACTTGGCAGTTTGGAATTAAAATTAAGCGTTCGCGCCTTGCAAACACCGCCCTTGAAAGGGTTAATAAATAAATTAAGCAAAACGTATACATATTAAGCGATCCAACTTAACAGGTTCGCAAAATTGAAACAACTGCACTACCTTGTGGACGGAGGGCATAATGCCAATGCGGGCGCTTTTAGGATAACGTCATTAGGTATGACACCAAGGCTAACGAAAAAGACAGGCTACCGCAGTGCATTCCACTTATCTTTTTTTACGGATCGCTAGAGTGACGTGAGGCTCTTTTCGTAGACCTGTATTGGTGCATTCGAGCATCACGTGACTCCCGCGGTCTGTAAAAAAAGATACGCGTAAAGCACCGCGGTAGCCTTTCTTTTCCGTTAGCCTCGGTATGACACAAAATCTATCTGCGCATCTCCGGAGCATATTTTGCGAATCTGCACTCAGTCAGGGAAGCTGCGTATCTTGTTTAGTAGATTTATTTCCAAATATTTTCGATACAATTTGTTTTGATAGAAATATGTATATTTAAAAAAAAAAAAAAATTCATACTACCATATTAGTTTAGGGGGAAAGCCCTAATTCCTTTTCACCCGAAATTAATATGATATTGTGAATGTTTTTTTTTTTTTTTTTTTTTTTTTTTTTTTTTTTTTTTTTTTTTTTTTTATATACATAACTATATAAAAACAAACTGTAACAAAAATATTTGACAATCAATCTAGTAAACAAGATACACATATTCCCTAACCAGATGTGTACACAGTATAATTACAGATTCCTAACATATGTTCACAAAATGTAATTATACTTTCCAGCAATAAAAATTATAAAATGTAATTATGCTTTCCAGCAATAAAAATTACCAGCGGACCCGATCGAGGATTTCTCACTGCAATCTAATATAATGAGTGAAAAGGCATGTGTTTTAAATGGATGCATTATTTAAATTTTCGAAATGAATGCAATACAAACGCTGGAGATGGGAACAACATTTAGCGATTTATCAACTGCACTCGGCTAACGTAAGACAGACTTCACTCACACGAAAACATGCCGTCGCTAATGATAATCCTATGGGACAGTTATTCATAATATCTCGTTTGCATTTCAATATTTTATTACTATTATTATTTTGCATTGGATAGCTGAGGTTGATCTCTATGCAGGCCGTTTTTTACTTTTTCTATTATGTTTACAAGTTTTTTTTTTTTTTTTTTTTATTAAGATACTATCACTTTCGGAACCGGTTTCACAAGTAATAGTATCCTCATTAAAATAACTGCAACCAAAATCGAAAAAATAAAAAACGGCCTGCATAGAGATCGACCTGAACTATCAATGCAAAAAAAAAAAAAAAACCGTTTAAAAATATTGAAATGCAAACGAGATATAAAATAATTGTCCCATAGGATTAATATTAGCGAGCGGGTATTTTCGCGTGAGTGAAGTTGCCTCTTAAAAGTACTCTTTTTTATACTATTTTATTTACCTTAACTTTACCTATATACATATATATATATATGTGTGTAAATGCGGAATTTTGCAATTGATTTAAAACTATGCTAGAATCTTAAAAATTATGTACACAGATATGTTTTCAGTGAGAGTAAAACACTGTGATATTTTTCTAACTTAATTATAAATTAATAAATTAATTTTATGGAATTTTTATGTTATCCGGGCACAGGTGATAAGTCACCAAAAATTCTGTACGATTGTTACAACTGTATAATAGATTTAACAGCGGAGATAATTATGTACCATACCACGATCTCTAAAATATGCCAGTTAGTTTTGACATTGTAACAATGAAATATTTTAAACACTAAAAAGTAGAAAATAAAATATTACATGTTACAAAGTAAATACAATATAAAGAAAATAGAATTAAAAGAAAAAGTGTAATATTTATTTTAAAAAAAAAAATACGCTTTATTTTCCATTTTCAAAACAAAGTTTATTGGTATTATTAAAAATTGGCTAGAAATATATATGGTCATGCGAGGCATGTGGAATCAATATAACGGCTTTAAAATCGTATTTGCCGTATTATTTCCTATGCCTGATTAATGGCCATTTGGAAAATATATTACAACTTTTCCTTAAGTAAGAAATTAGATTTTTGGAAATAAATTAAAATATGTTTTTTTTTAAATACATTTTCATAAAGTTCCATTAATATAAATTACAGTTTTTATTTAGGTATGATGCCTTATCTTGACGTATATAAAAAACAATAGGTATAGCAGCAGTTCAACATAAATAGGTTCTCAAAAACTAAGTTGCAGAAATAAAAAAGCATTTTCTAAATAATGGGTAACAGCTGATACATTTAAGCCTAATTTTTTTTTTCTAATTTCATCAGATAGTAAAACGGAATGTCAAAGATTTATGAAATACATTATTATGAGATAAAACTTAATATACTTTTAAAAGTACTTCCAAGAAATTATACTTCATTTAAATAATGAAATATGGCCTAAAAACGATATCTATAATATTTGCTTTACATTTTCTGAAATGAACGAGATAGATACATTAAAAATACAAATACGTATCTCATAAATACTAATGAAAAATATACCGCTTTTTTTTACCAGCGTTTGCATATTTATTATATTTTGCAAAGCATGACAGATGTAGAATAATTTTGACAATTTCAATAAAACTTGCATAAAAAGGATAAATAAAATGTATGATCTTACAAAATGTTACAGATCTTAAATAAAACATTCTTTTCTAATTTCCTTGATTTATAATTTGTGTATAATGCTTCATTTGAGTTTCTAGATAATATCTACATTTATTTATCAACTTTCTCTCTTAATAACTTTGTTTATCAACTTTCTTTTCGCATACCTTTTGAAATCTTTCTACCGCCAGTGCAAAGTGATGTGATTTCAAGTTCTCAAAATTTTTTAAATACTTATTAAGTTACATAAACCTTTTTAATATATTTAAGCCATATTTTCCGGCTTTATAAAATGTAAAAATAAGCACTTATAATATAATATAATAGTTTTACAAAATTCAGTTAGTATTCCAATATTTTTAAACAAGGTATATCATAATCCGCAACGATAACTTAACTTTTAATGAATATAAGTACAGTCGTGGAAAAAAAAAACGGAACACCCCCCACTAACTCTGCAACAAATTATAGTAGAAGGACGTGACTGGTACCAAACGATTGGAAATAAAGTCTACTTTTAAGTGATGTATCTAAAATTTGCTTAAGGGGCCATCTACATATTAAAACCAGCCTAAACTTTAATTTTTTCAATGGCAACACGCACTTTTGACATGATATTTTAAATCTTCGGTTCAAACTATGCCTAGATACAAAATTTTAAGTCATTTGGATGATAAGTTTTTGAGTTATAAACATTCAAATTTTAGAGCTTCTAATGTTAAATTACATTTTCATATTTTTATTAATATCTCCTGAAATTATAATCCTAATGTGCTAACGTTTAGTTTGGTTATAAAACTCAAAAACCCAAACATAACTACGTGAAATTTGTAATTTTTAAAATTTTATAATATGAATTATGAATTATGAAATTAATATTCGAAAAAATTATGAATTGCAACCTACAATTTTTTTGATGGATTTATATTTATTATGTCCTGCTTTATGTGTATTCAAAATTTCAATTTTTTTTTCCAAGTAGTTTTCAAATTATGCTTAAAAAACGACAAAATGCTGCTTTAAGGGGCCGTCTATGATGTGCATTAAAGCATAGTTTGAACAGGGATGGGAGCGCTCCGACTCGAAATTCCGATTGACACCACTAAATTTTAATAATATTTGTTACCTTATTCAAGGACAAAATTTCTGAAATTCTTTACGTTGGAGAATACTATTAAAATTTAGTGGTAAGAATCGATATTCGGGTCGGAGAATTCTCATTCCTCTTTGAGAAAATATTATACTCATAGGCTGGGATTATAGTGACTTGATAAACTTAGAGATTAAGTCTGTCTTACACTATAAACAATGCGTAAACCGTATTTCAATGCTTCGTGATCTTACGTTAAACAACTCTGACAACGACCTGCGATTGTAGTAAGATATAAGATAGCGAGGCACCAGAACCCCAGCCTTTATTAGTATATATATATATATATATATATATATATATATATATATTTTACTTTTTCAATGTCTGCTTTAAAATTTTTCATTAAAATTACGTAAACCGTATTTGCATGAGATATATGTTTTCATTTATGGAAAATAGTTTCGCTTTTATTTTTAAATTAATAAAGCTCATTTTTGAAAAATATGATCAGTTCTACCTTAGAAAAAACTTAAGGGGTCAGGTAACCTTTGAACTCACAAAATACATGAAAAGGAGACCTCTGTAAGAATTATCATAACTCCGTAACTATTTGACTTTGAATTATAAAATTTTAAATGCATATTAATAAAGGTTTATTTTATAAATTAAAATTCTCCAAAAATGTTTACACTCATATAAAGCTTTTAAATTTAATTTAAAATATAATAATTTTTTTACGAAAGAATTATTCTTGCATGTACTGCGCGCACGATTTTTCACATTTGAATTGCTAAAACCATTCAAAAAAAATTTAATGAGTACATATATAATGTGTTCTCAAAATGACCTACGATGAAAAAAATAAAATGAGTAGTTCTTGAGAAAAAAAAATTTTTTTTTAGAGAAATTCGAAATATCGAGTTTTTTTTTACTACAAAAGTAGTCATAAATTCTAAACTTGTTACTTGAGAAACATAATCGTAGGTCATTTTGTGCATATGTTTGGTTAAGACATTCAGTCAAAATTTCATGAAATTCTAACCAATAATTTTTCTTAAATCGTGCGCGCAATGACCAAAATCGTCGTTTTGAGAAAATTGACTTCAAAGATCAAACTGCCCCTTGATCATATACAAAAAGCTCAGACTGTTTTAGACATAACTCCTCTTCTAAATTGAATTTTTGCGTGGGGTTTATTTTAAAATGTTCCTAAACAATCATATTTAATTATAAGCTAATAAAATTTTTTTCAAATTTCTCACACTTTAAAGGTTACCTGACCCCTTAATCATTTTTGTCACCTTTAAATGGATTTATAGCTTCTTTTCCAGTCTAATAAAGCTATATTGTTTTTTCTGCAGTATATATGTTTGAAGTGAAGTTTATTATAAATGCATATGTGTAGAGTATTTGCTGAAACAAAATGGCCCCACAATTAACTGAAGCAACGAAAGGCCAAATGATTGGCATGTGGCAAGCTGGAAGACGTTTTCGTTATATAGCTGGGCATTTTCAAGTGTCTCTTCAAACTGTTTCAACATGGATTAATAGGTAAGGTTTATATTGGTAGTTTATTGCGAAGAAAAAATGACAATATTTCTTCTATAACTTTCGTATTTAAATCTATTCGATTAAACAGGCTAATTGAAAAAAATAACAAGTTATTCTTGTGGTTTTCTGATAGGCAAGATTATTTCCCAATCGCTAGCAGTGTGCAAAAAAATCTAATAATAATAATAATAATAATAAATAATAAATGTCATATGGCAAGTTTTCTTGCCAGGAGGCATTAATGAGTTAATTGTAAAATTTCAAATGAACTACCAGAATAGGTTTAATCATAGAATTATTACCCCTATTCCGAAGGAGAATAACGGATGTAAAGTTATTCAGATGTCTTTATAACATATATTTAGTTTTAGGTCTTCAAATAAATCGGAATGTAAATTCTGCGAACATATCTCAAAACAAGACACCCCCGCCCCTCTCGCTACTAAAAAAAAGCAATGTCTGGATTTATTTTCAGACTAAAAAACAATTTATCTGCGTTTTTTTTTTTTTTTTGTTATTTTTACTTTGTTTCATTACGCTGCTTTATACTATTTTTTTTTAATTCTAAATTTTGTATCTGTCAATATTATTCACGTTTCTGCCAATAAACTAAAGAAAAGACGAGTTAAATAGATGCAAAATCTGAGAAAAAGCATTATAAAACACCTGTAAAATTCCAATAACATTTACATATTCTAAGACTATTTTAATTACAAATAATCTTATGGTTTTTTAATCCCTTCGTGACGAGAGTCTATTACAGAATTTTTAATAATTTACCACCGGTTTTTCAAAACAGAAATTTTCGTCTAATTGAATTGTGGAAATGCTAAGATATAATAAGGCAAAGCTTGTAATAAAAAATAACTGGTGGGAAAAATCGAGGATTCTGAGCATCTTATGCGTCACGCATACGTGTCGCTCGTCCCCAAGGCGTTAAAATCGGATAATTCAACACTGGTAAACATTATCTTACAGCATATAACAATAACCGAAACTTATTAAGTGAGTAAAATGGTCATATCGGTAAAACATAATACATTAAAAGGTGACATTCTGCAGCATTTCAACAATCGAGTACCGAACTTCAATTTGGATACAGCCCCTTAAATATGCTCATTATAAAGTAATTAATTTCTCAGAAACTAATCGTAGGAATTTAATGAAATTTGGTATCTAGGCATAGTTTGAACTGCAGATTTCAAATATGTTGTCAAATTTGGGTCTTGCTATTGAAAAAAACAAAGTTTGGGTGTGTTTTTATATGTATATGGCCCCCTAAGCAAATTTTATATACATCACTTAAAAGTAGACTTTATTTACAATCGTTTGGTACCAGTCACTTCCTTCTACTATAATTTGTTGCAGAGTTAGTGGGGGGTGTTCCGTTTTTTTTTTCCACGACTGTACATAAAACGTATGCTAAAATGACCTTTAAACTCTATTTTATAGAATGAATCAATGATATATAAATTCATTGACAGAAACGATTTAAAAAGTTCAATTAAATTTGAAAAATACGAAACAATACTAAAAATAATTAATTAGTCATTAAAAATAATGAAGATATTTAGCTATCCCAATCATATTAATTCATTCTTTAAAATAGAGTTTAGCGGTCATTTTAACATAAGTTTTATGTTCACATATTAATTCTAAGTTAAATTATCGTGCGGATTGGGACATATCATGTGAAAATTTTTGAAATATTGACTGAATTTTTTAAAATTATTATATTATATTATAAGTGTATATTTTTACATTTTATAAAGCCTGAAATATGGTGGGTGTAAATATATTACTGAGGATTGTGTAACTTCAATAAGTATTTAAAAGCTTATGAGAACTCGAAACAACATTTTTTTCTTTCACTGGCGGTAGAAAGATTCAAAAGGTATTAAACCCCTTTAAATGAACGAAATAGATACATTAAAAACATTAGTACCATTTTCATATTTTATAGTATTTTATAAAGGAAATGCAATATAGAAGATTTTGGACATTAAAAATAAATATTTTACAAAAAGGACAATAAACGCACGTGTTTACAAAATATTATAAATCTTAAATGGAATATTTTTTTTCTAATTTTCTACCGCTACAGTTCTTGTATATTGTTTGAATTATTTTTCTGCAATATATATATATATATATATATATATATATATATATATATATATATATATATATATATATATATATATATATATATATATATATATATATATATATATGTATATATATATGTATATATATATATATATATATATATATATATATACTAAAACACAATTATACATTTACATTAACCACTCTATATAGCTAAAAACAAATAACAATATATCAACTGAACTCTAAACTATAACCAATTAAAACTATAAAACAAAAATAACCAAACTCAAAATACTAACGAAAAATCAATACCAGGAAAATTAAACCTGAAGGCAGGAGGGCATGGTTAACAACATGCGCTGCAGGGTTAAAACCGGCTTTTACGTTAACAACGTCCCCCCCTCTCCTGCCGATATATATATATATATATATATATATATATATATACAGGGTGTTCCGTTAAAGGGGTCCAATATTAATAGGGGTAATAGAGGAGATCACATGGAGCATAAATCAGTATATAAAGCCTGGTCGGATCTCAATAGTTTTCAAGTTACAGCAAATAGAATGAAAATTCGGAAAATTGTAAAAGAACCCTCATTGCTAAACTATCGATAATGCTACATAAAAACGAATTTTTAGAAAGATATTTAGAAAGAGCAGAAAAAACCCTACAAAATGACATCAATTGTATTAAAATAGCAATATTTATTGACGAGTTACAAGCCCTGAAACAGTGAAAAAAGTACGAAATCCAATATACATCAAAATAGTTAATCGTTAATTCCAAAAAGACAACTCTAGCTACAACAAGGAAAATGTAGTAAAATTTGGTCCATTCCGAAAACTTTCGAAAAAGCTTACAATGAACCATATCGGTTTAATTGTGTGAGAGAAATTAATCAGTTTCTTAGTTACAACTCCGCTTTCTTTGACACTAGCAAAGGTTAAACTCCGCCCATCACGATTGGAAACACCGCCTTTTTAATTACTCTCAACTATACATTTTCGGTCATGCTTCTTCTGAGATGCAACATTTTTAATTATTCAAGAGTTGAATGAACCAAAATAACTTTACAATAATAGTCTACATTTTAAAGTGGTCTTTTATTGATATAAAGCTTAAGTTAAATTCCTTAAAATTAAACTGGTGGTGAAAATTCGGAAATAATTAAAAATATTGCGATTTGTAACTATGCAAGAAGTTTCAGTACATGTTTTACATGGACAATTATTGTATGTATATGTGCATCATAATTTATGATAGGAAATAATAATAACAAATAGCATAATGATTTTATTAATTATAAATTTAAAAAAGACACTAAATTTTAAATTAATTCATACAAACTTTGTAATTTACAATTTGAGTACACCACAGAGTCTGTGACTTACAAAATACTGTGCCAAAAAGTGTTGAAAATAAAAGAAAAATGACAAATAAAGAATTACATTCCACGTACTTTATGACATATGTGAAGCATAGTCTTCTGGCCTGCGCTGCACAGTTCAATGTCGGAAGGCAGACGAACGGACATTATTATAATAGGTGTTCGAAGTTGCGCCCATTAACAGAATCGCACAGCCGACAGCGACGTCGTAAAGATTGGCGAACACGCCGAAAAATTCCGACGGAGTTGGGAATGTCTCCTGCAGCGACAACGATTCGCGCTAGTAAATCCTACGGTGTATCCACAGGCGTTTCATACACCAGCGATTTAAGGTGTCCCCAAACAAAAAAGTCTAACGGATTGAGGTCTGGAGAGCGTGCAGGCCAAGCAACAGGTCCACTGCGTCCAATCCATTTCCCAGGATATGTTGAATTGAGGTGATTGCGAACACCTATGAAAAAATGTGCCGGTGCGCCATCGTGCATAAACCACATATTGTGGCGCAATGTTGCTGGCACATTTTGCAGTAACTGCGGTAAGATATCCCGTAGGAAAACAAAGTACGTACTGCCATTGAGTACATCTGGGAGTAAATATGGTCCTATGAGATAATCGCCGAGGACACCTGCCCATATGTTCACACTGAACTTTTGTTGTGCGTTCGACGGGAAAACAGTGTGCGGATTTGTATATGACCATGTGTGCATATTGTGCGTGTTTACCACGCCCTCTCTCATAAATGTTGCTTCATCAGTAAATAAAATATTTTCCAGAAATTGTGGATTATTTTCTGTTACATTAAGCAACCAGCGTACGAATTCTGTAAGCTGAGCACAATCTGTAACTGATAACAGTTGTACCCGCTGCACATGAAAGGGGTGCATGTTTTCTGCACGCAGAACACGCCACACACTTTGGTGAGAAACACCGACTTCAGACGCAGCAGCTCGTGTACTCGTGGAGGGGTTATCTTTAAAAATATTCAGTACATCTTTTTCCATTGCAGGTGTTCGTACATGTCGAGGTTTCCCTGCATCAATGCTTGCTGTATTAAACGATACAGTCTCCCGTAATCGTCTATCGATTTTTATGAAGAGTTTCGAACTTGGGCAACGTCTCCTTGGAAATTCCTCACGGTACATGCGCTGTGCTAGACATGCATTTCCATGAGCTTGCCCGTACATCAGATGCATGTCCGCATATTCTTCGTTCCGGCATAATTCTTATACATCAACTTACTACAATCCCACTTACAACAGCCTCCCTTTAACATAACGCCCACTGATGACTGCTGTTTTATTACACTTTTCTTCCTATACACATAGAAAATTTGCATAAAAAGTACTTCTTCTTCATCATCCTGAAAGTTCATGTAGGAAACGCAGCAGTCACGGAGTTTGCTTTAAGACAAGGCGACAGCTGCACAATATGTCATTCACTTGACCAGACTGAATAATGAAAGGGTATTGATAGAGGTTGATCAGAAATGTATAATTGAAAGATATTAAAACGGGGTGTTTACAATCGTCATGGGTGGAGTTTCGCTCTTTCCGAGCGTGCAACAGTACAGAGTTGTAACTAGGGAACTGCTTGATTTCTCCCATACAATTAAACTGATATGGTTTATTGTCAGCTTCTTCGAAAGCTTTCGGAATGGACCAAATTTTATAACATTTTCCTTGATGTAGGTAGAGTTGCATTTTTGGAATTAACGATTAACTATTTTGCTAAATATTTGATTTTGTATTTTTTCACTGTTTCAGAGCTTGTAACTCGCCGTTAATTCTCAATATTCTAAAACAACTTATGTCATTTCGTAGGATTTTTTCTGCTCTTTCTAAATATGTGCTTCGTTTTTATGTAGCATTATCGATAGTTTAGCAATGAGGGTTTTTTTACAAATTTCCGATTTTTCATTCTATTTGCTGTAACTTGAAAATTATTGAGATCCGGCCAGGCATTATATACTGATTTATGCTCCGTGTGATCTCCTCTATTACCCCTATTAATATTGGACCCCTTTAACGGAACACCCTGTATGTATATATATATATATATACATTTTATAAAATGAACGAAATTTAAACATTAAAAATATGTATGATCATTAAAACATTATGAAACATTAGAAATATGCCTATATCATAACTAGGAATTAGAAACATCTCAAATTTTTAATGACCATTTTCATATTGCGTTACATCTTATGAAGAATAAACGATGTAGTATAATTTGAATATAAATAATAAATATTTCACAAAAGTGCAAAAATACACGTAAATGCTTACAAAATATTATAAATAATAAATGAAACAATTTTCTCCTCTAATCTTGCTGTATAATTATTCTTTATTGTTTATTATTGTTTATTCTTTATTGTCTTCTTTATGTCAACAATTTTGTTTACATTTTATCAAATGAACAGGATAGGTTCATTAAAAATAAAAATACCAATCTAATAATTACGAAGGAAACACTTAACTCAATTTTTTTTAACTACCATTTTCAAATTTTATTATATTGTTTTTAAGGAAAGGCGATGAAAATAATTATAATGTTAATAATAAATATTTTACAACAATAACAACAAAAAAGTTACAGAAAGTATGTACTTACAAAATATTAATCTTAAAACTGAAGCATTTGTCTCTAATTTACTTGTTCCGTAATTCTTGTTTCGTAATTCTTGTTTATTGCTTAATTTATGATTGTGGAAGATATCTACATTTTTTTTTACATTTTATCAAATGAACGAGATAGATTCTTTAGAAATAAGAAATAATATAAATGCTAGTTTGATATCTACTAACGAAAATATAAGGCAATTTTCTTTACGACCATTTTCATATGTATTATACTTTATAAAGGAAAACAAAGATAGAATAATTTAGATAATTATAATAAATCTTGTACAAAAAGGAAAAAAAGTATGTACTTACAAAATATTACATATCTTAAATGAAAGCTTTTATTTCTACTTTTCTTATCTGTAATTCATATTTATTGTTTCATTTAAGTTTTATCTACATTTATTGTTTAAATTTTAATACATGAACGCGATAAGTACATTAAAAATGTAAATGTCATTTTTATATTTTATAATATTTTACAGAGGAAAAGAAATATAGAATAATTTAAATATATGATTTGAATGATTATGAATGAAAAACTTAATTAAATTTTTTAACTACCATTTCCATATTTTCATTTTTTTTTTTTTTTTTTTTTTTTTTTTTTTTTTACAGAAAAAGTAATATAGAATAATTTGAATGTTAATAATAAATCTTAAAAAAAAAAAAAAAAAAAAAAAAAAAAAGCAGAAACTATGTGCTTACAAAATATTATATGTCTTAAATGAGACACTTTTCTCTAATTTACTTGCTCTGTAATGATTGTTTATTGCTTCATTTATATTTCTGGAAGATATCTACATTTGTTTTCACATTTTATCATATGAACGAGAGATATACATTAAAAATAAAAATGCCATTTTCGTATATTATTTTTTTTTCATAAAGAAAAGGCGATACAGAAAAATTTAGATATCAATAATAACTTTTCTACAAAAAGAACAAAAATAGCTTACAAAATATTAGACATCTTAAATGAGACTTTTTTTGTTTCAATTTTTCGTCCTGCTTTTCATGTTTTTGTTTCACTTATACTTATGGAGAGAGCCTACAAAATAGGCAATCTATTCTTTATTTTTCTAACTAGAGATTTTAAGCACTGAAGCAAAAAAAAAAATTGATTTCAATTTAGTGTCACTCAACGTTGGAATCTGGTTCTAACTATACATTCGGAAATCGAAGCTACTAATGATGCTGACTATCAAATGACGTTAATGTCAGTAATTCTTCTGATAAAAATACAGCTAAAGCCGATAACTTCTCTTAAAGTTTAAATTGTAATTTCATTACTCTGTCGAGTGATTAAGTTTATCTTGAACAAAAGAGGAAAAACGTGGAAAATATAATTGTAGAAAATCTATAGAATTATTCTGGGTTCAAAATTTAAAATTTTCGATTTAGATTTTCGTCTATTGATCTGTAGCGTAAATTTATAAAGTTAATTTCTTAGCTAATCAAGCTTGTTCATTTAAAATACAAATTTAAATATCTTATTTTATATTATAGAATACTTTTTTAACCTTTCTTTGCATGAGTTTTTCTTTTACAATTGTGTTTTTTTATACATATATTAAATATTCGACACCAGAAATTTTAAGATAGATTTTTAACTTTGTTCAGCAACATAGTTCACGGGAAATTTACTGGATTAATATTTCTATATAAATATAGTGGTGGCAAAGAAGTTGATTTATTTATTAAAAGTTAAATAAACAGTGATAGAAATTTACATCACTATGCAATTAAGGGTTAAAAATCTAACTAGTTGGAAACAAATATAACATAAAGATTACATAGTGATATTGATTGTTTTAAATATCTGGATTTTCTTAATCATTGAAAATACTGGAGTGGTTCTTTAAAAATATTTAAAAGTTCAATTATTATTTTCAGACATTTTTTTGAACATTATTATAAAATTAATTTGAAAAATATATGTTTCTACATACTTTTAAGTTAACTAGATGAATATATTATTAATTTGAATACTTATTGAATTATTACAATTAACATATTTTAAAGTTTTAATAGTTATTTATAAATTTTATCAAGAAAATACAATATAGACTATTGTTCCCAATAGTAATGAAATTAGAAAATTCTTATAGAATTTAAACATTATCGCTTGTATAATAATAATTAAAAAAATATTATCGCTTGTATATCAAACATTTGTTTTATTTGTTTATTTTATAATATACACATTTTGTATTGCTTTTCGATTGCTCGAGTTATGTTTTTGAAAGAAACATTAGAAATTGTGCAACTTATTCTTTATTTTTTAAACAAGATATTGAAAAAATTGAAACTAAAAGCTCATCGAAATCGTAATAAAAAATAATTTTCACAAAGAATGAAGAACATGCATTCTGAATTCGAAACTAATGATTCAGACTATCTAACGTTACTAATTCAACTAATTAAAATACAACTAAAGACGTTAACTCTAATTTTTAATTGCAATTTCGTTATTCTGTCAAGTAATTAAATTTGTTTTGAACAAATCTGTAAAAGACGGAAAATAAAAATGTCGTAAATAAATAACATTCTCGTAATATAGATTTAAGATAGTTGAATTGAATTCTAATATCAGCTACAGAATAAATTTATAAAGTTATTTTGCTAGTGATACCAAATTAAAAATCCGTTTTGAATTATAAAATTAGATGATATTAAATTATATAATTGTATATGTTTTATAAATATATTCAAGTAGGAATTTTTGAATTAGTATCGGGAAAATAATTAGAGCTTCATGACTGAGCAAGCTAACTTTTAAATTGTTATTATTACGTCATTTATTATTGCATTATTTGGAAAGAAATGCCTATGCTAATTTTTTAATAATTATTTTACATATTTTATTAAATTTTATAAAGGAACAGCGATACGGAATATTGATATGAATACTAATAACAAAGCGTTTCCAAAATAACTATATGCTTAATAAAATGTTATAGATTTAACATAAAACATTTTTTTTACCTTTTTTAATACTGTAATTCATATTTATTGCTTCATTTGTGTTTCTTCTTGAAATTCTACAAATCTGTCCGAGGCGAAACAATTGATTTCAAACTCCAACCACTCAACTTTAGAATCATATTCTAACTAATACTTTCTGGATTCGAAGATAGTGATTCCGTGTATCTAATGATGCTAACGTTAGTAATTGAACTGATTAAAATACAACTAAAGAAGTTAACTCTAACTTTTAATTGTAATTTAGTTACTCTGTTGAGTAACTAATTTGTTTTGAACAAATCAATAATGGGCGAAAATAAAACTGTAAGTAAATAGCATTCTTATAATATAGATTTCAGATAGTTCAAATGAATTCTAATATGAGCTATAGTGTAAATTAATAAAGACATTTTGCAACTATTACCAAATTAGAAATCCGTTTTGAATTAGTAAATTAGAAAATATTCATTTATATAATTGTATATATTTTAATAATTAATTCAAGTAGGAATTTTTGAATTTGTATTGGTAAAATAAATTAGAGCTTCATGGCTGAATAAGCTAACTTTTAAATTAAACTTTTATTACGCCTTTCATTAGTGAATTATTCGGTAAGAAATGCCTATGCAAATTTTTTATTGATCATTTTACATATTTTATTATGTTTTACAAAGGAAAAGCGATACTGAACTCTGGTAAGAAAACAACCAACAAACCGTTTACAAAAAACATATATTCTTTATAAAATGTTATTGATCTTAAATGAAACATTTTTTCTACCTTTTTTAACACTGTAATTCATAATTATTGCTTCATTCGCGTTTCTCTATGATATTCTACAAATCTGTTCATTATATTTCTAACAAGGCATTTTGAATACAGACGCAAAACGATCGATTTCAAATTCCAACCACTGAACTCTAGAATCTTATTCTAACTAATACATTCTGAATTCGAAACTAGTGATTCAGACTATCTAATGACGCTAACTTTAATAATTCAACTGATTAAAATACAACGAAAGAAGCTAACGCTAACTTTTAATTGTAATTTTGTTACTCTGTCAAATAATTAAATTTGTTTGGAACAAATCAGTAAAAGGCGGGAAATAAAACTGTTGTAAATAAATAGCATTCTTGAAATATAGATTTCGATAGCTGAATTGAATTCTAATATGAGCTATAGGGTATATTTATAAAGTGAAATTGCTAGTATTAAAAAATTAGAAATCCCTTTTGAATTATAAATTTAGAAGATATTCATTTATAAAATTGCATATATTTTATAAATCAATCCATGTATGGATTTTTGAATTACTATCGGGAAAATAAATTAGAACATCATGAAGAAAATATACTGAGTATCAAATGTTTCAAGAATCGGTAAAGGGAGGGAAATAAAACTGTTGTAAATAAATTGCATTCTTGTAATATAGATTTCAGATAGTTGAATGGAATTCTAATATGAGCTATAGGGTAAATTTATAAAGTCAAATTATTAGTATTAACAAATTAGAAATCCGTTTTGAATAATAAATTTAGAAAATATTCATTTATATTGTGTTATTGGGAAAATTCCTTCCGTTTGGGAAAACCAATTCGTACTGGAAAATTATGCCCGTAAATTATTAGACATTGCATATCCGAATTAATGTATAATAATTAAATGATAGAATTTTCCTGTACGAATTGGTTTTCCCAAACGAAAAGAACTTTCCGAATAACCCAATATAATTTTTTATAATTTTCATAAATCAATTCATGTAAGAATTTTTGAATTAATACCTGGAAAATAAATTATAGCATAAAATGAGCAAGCTAACTTTTAAATTGTTATTATTACACCATTTATTACTGCAATATTTGGAAAGAAATGCTAATTTTTTAATAATCATTTTACATATTTTATTATATTTTATGAAGGAAAAACTATACAGAATATTGATATGAATACTAATAACAAACCGTTTCCAAAAAAAAAAAGAAAAAAGATGTATGCTTAATAAAATGGTATAGATCGGAAATGAAACATTTTTTCTACCATTTTTGAGACATTATAATTCATGCTTATTGCATCATTTGCGTTTCTCTATGATATCCTACAAATCTGTTCATTATATTTCTACCAAGGCATTTGGAATATAGACGCAGAACGATCGATTTCAAATTCCAACCACTGAACTCTAGAATCTTATTCTAACTAATTGAATTCTAAGCTAGTGATTCCAACCATCTAATGACGTTAACGTTACTAATTCAGCTGAATAAATACAACGAAAGAAGTTAACTCTAACTTTTAATTGTAATTTCGTTACTCTGTCGAGTAATTAAATTTGTTTTGAACAAATCGGTAAAGGACAGAATATAAAACTGTTGTAATAAATAGCATTCTTGTAATATAGATTTCAGATAGTTGAACTGAAGTCTAATATGAGCTATAGGGCATATTTACAAAATGAAATTACTAGTATTACCAAATTAAAAATCCGTTTTGAATTATAAGAATAAAATATATTCATTTATATTACTATACATGTTTTATTAATTAATTCAAGTAGGAATTTGTGAATTAATACCTAGTATATAAATTAGAACTTCATAATTGAGCAAGCTAAACTTTTAAATTGTTATTATTACGCCATTATTGCTGCATTATTTGAAAATAAATACCTGTGCTAATTTTTTAATGATTATTTTGTATATATATATATATTTTATATTTTATAAAGGAATAGCGATACAGAATATTGATATGATTAATCATAACAAATCGTTTCCAAAATAAATATATACTTAATAAAATGTTTTAGATCTAAAATGAAACATATATTAATCATTTTTAATATTGCTTCATTTGCTTTCTTCATGATATCATACAAATTTGTTTGTTATATTTCTAACAAGACCTTTTGACTACACACGCGAAACGATCGATTTCAAATTGCAACCACTCGACTCTAGAATCTTATTCTAATTAATATATTCTGAATTTGAAGCTAGTGATTACAACTATCTAATGACGCTAACGTTACTACCGTAATTTCCGGCGTATAAGCCGCAGCTCAAAGAGTCGTTTTTCGACCCAGAAATTTTATTCAATTATTGTAGTTAAATATTTACAGCGATCTTTTAAGTTACATTTTATAAAATAATATTTCTGGGTTGAAAAACTACTCTTTGAGCTGCGGCTTATACGCCGGAAATTACGGTAATTCAATTGATTAAAAAATACAATACTCTAACTTTTAATTGTAATTTCGTTACTCTGTTGAGTAATTAAATTTGTTTTGAACAAATCGGTAAAGGGCGGAAAATAAAACTGTTGCAAATAAATACCATTCTTGTAATATCCATTTCAGATAGTTGAATTGAATTCGAATATGAACTATAGTGTAAATTTATAAAGTAATTTTGCTAGTATTACCAAATTAGATATCCGTTTTGAATTATCAGTTTAGAAGATAGTCATTTATATAATTGTATATATTTTATAAATCAATTCAAGTAGGTATTTTTTAATTAACACTTGAAAATTAAATTAGAGCATCACGACTGAGCATACTGAGCAAGCTAACTTTTAAAATTGTTAAATTGTTACTAGCAAGATTACTTTTAAATTGTTATTACTACGCTATTTATTACTGCATTATTCGGTAAGAAATACTTATACTAACATTGTAACGATCATTTTACATATTTTATTATGTTTTATAAAGGAACAGCGATACTGAATATTCATATGCGGATACTAATAACAAATCGTTTCGGAAAAAAAAGATATGTTTAATAAAATTTTATAGATCTAAAATGAAACGTTTTTTAACACTGTAATTAATATTTATTGCGTCTCTCCATGACAGCCTACAAATCTGTCCGTTACATTTCTAACAAGACATTTTGACTACATACGCGAAACAATCGATTTCAAATTGCAACCACTCGACTCTAGAATCTTATTCTAATTAATACATTCTGAATTCGAAGCTAGTGATTACAGCTATCTAATGACGCTAACTTTACTAATGCAATTGATTAAAAAATACAACGAAAGAAGTTAACTCTAACTTTTAATTGTAATTTCGTTACTCTATCGAATAATTAAATTTGTTTTGAACAAATCGGGTAAAGGGCGGAAAAATAAAATTGTTGTAAATAAGTAGCATTCTTGTAATATAGATTTCAGATAGTTCAATTGAATTGTATTATGAGCTAGCTATAGGGTAAATTTGTAATGTCAAATTGCTAGTTTTAACCAATTAGAAATCCGTTACTCCGTAAAACAATGAATTAATTAAAAACATTTTTATGGATTGTGTTTGTCTGTTTGCTGTCTGTCCGTGCTCTAACTGAATTTTATGAAATAACTGAAATTGATGTGTGTTACTGAGATTTATTATGGCTTGTTCTATATTTAAACTAAAATGAGTTTATATAGTTATTATAGGTTTTTTTTTTAATTTTTTTTTCAGGGACACTTAATTGAATCCCGTTACATTACAGTGTATGCATTTTCAGTTGTGGTTCGCGCTGTTAAATTTAACTAATTTTTTGCATATTAGTTGCTGCATATAAATTCTATAGATGATATACAGTGCTACAACGCCCAGAATACATAGTGTGGAAAACGGTTTTAATTTTTTTTTATTCAAAATTTTCGAATTTAAACAGGAAATTCTGAAACAAGAATTTTTACTTTAAGAAGTCATTAAATGTCTGCCTTTAAGAAAGGAAAAGAACATTATAGGGAATTTCTGGTATGAATGCGAAATTTCGGAATAATAAAAAAAAAAGCCAAACTGGTAACGCTTTAAAGAGTGCTAAAAAATTGTAGCCGATAAACGTGCAATGATGCGGTACAAAAATAATTCCATGGCAGCGACATCTGCTGTAAAAATAGATTTACCTCTAGAAAAAGTAACCGTTTCACTATTGACAACATGAACATAATTTCTGTTTATAAAATCTTCTTGTAAGTGTATATTTCAGATGTAACTGATTTTGAAGTTAGTTTTTCATCATATCAGGAAATTAATCTTTTCAACTCTTCTAGCAGAGATTCATTCTTTGGTATGCTAAATAGGGATAGTTTCTTGTTTGCTGTCTTGTATCGAGTGCTGCAACCAGGCACAAAAGAATGCGTATCACGATTTTTGGCAATGATCAATATCATTCATATTTTCAAAGCTTATGAAAATCACTATCCAAGTGAGAGGAAATAGGGGTATAATTTTATTATTTAAAATATTTGCCACCAGCTGAAACGTTTTCTCATTTCGATTCTTATACAATGTTTGCGTTGAACAGAGCTAGCAGACAGTGGCGTAGCCAGAGAGGGAAGTCCAAACGCTTTGGAAACCAGTAATATTATAAAGTTTTCTTCGCCTTTATTATCGTAGAAAAATTCTCCGATTGGATAAGGCAAAAATATTTTTATAAAATTAGTGGTATCCAAACCACCTGGACCTCCACCCTGTCTACTCCACTGTTAGAAGATATCGCGGCGATCAACCCGTTACCTTTTCAACATCGTTCCACATTTATCGGATTAAATTTTCACCGTAATTTCCGGCGTATAAGCCGCAGCTCAAAGAGTCGTTTTTCGACCCAGAAATTTTATTCGATAATTGTAGTTAAATATTTACAGCGATCTTTTAAGTTACATTTTATAAAATAATATGTCTGGGTCAAAAAACGACTCTTTGAGCTGCGGCTTATACGCCGGAAATTACGGTAGTACTATTTTGTAGCCGTTTTCCACAAAGTGCGTTCTAGGTGCTGTAACAGTTCTGCATAAATGATCTCGATATCATTTCTGATTATTGGTGGAATTTATTTTAGAATACTATATAGTACATATACAAATCGACAGATCCAATACAGGGCTGCCCAAAATAATTCGCATACTTTTTCGACTACTGACAGTAAATCCTATCATTGTGTTTTCAAAACTGTTATGCGTTTTCCAAATTGTTTGCTTAGTCTGGGCGGGGCTAGTTGAGCTTAAGCCGAATGATAGGCCTCCCCGCCCGGTTTGACCGTGACCTTGTTTACTTAGACATCATCTTCCATCTCATTAAACAGTGAAGTTTTTTAATTATTCTGAATGTGTTGGAAAGTGTTTTGCATTTAGCCTAACTCAAAAAATTCAGTGTGACACTCGTATAATCTAATCTTGTCGCATGATTTTTCGTTCTTGTTCAACGTAAGCTCCAGTTATTTTGCTGCAGTTTTTATATCTTTAACTGTGTTTCAAATTCAGATGTCATGATAGGTTTTATTGTGCTGAAAGTGGCGTACGAGAATTTTGTTCTGGCAGGCAAAAAAAATTAAGATTTTTCAAATGCCAAACTGAAACTGTATTTAAATTTATAGTGTACGAAGAAATTACTTTTAATATTAATATATATCAGACGACGATAAATTGAATTATTGCACGTGGTTTTATAAGAAACTTTTATTATTATTAAGACCAATTTTTTCGACGGGGATCTGCTGTAATATTACTGTCTATTCCGCAGAGTTTATTTAAATTTCATGATTATGGGAGTATTTTGATGAATATACAGACAGGCAGGAATACGAACTGAAATAATAAGTACTTTCGTCTGTAAACAGAATGTAGTTCTCACTTTATCAAAACGATTTTCACAGCCAATTCCTGTGCAAAAATGTCGTATTCTTTGCGGCAATTGTCTTTATTGTATAGCTATCAGTCTCTGTTTCGCAATTTCTATGAAAAAGAAATTTTTCTTAGTACAGCCATGTCAGTTTTCTCCAATATCTCTTGGGTGGCTTTCCAAAGTCTTTTCAGTGTTCGCTGGTGTCATCTTTCTAACGCTTGTTTTAAGGCTGTTTGTTACTGAACTCCCCAATTCCCCTCGCTAATGTTAAACATATGAACGTAGGATACATTCGTATATTTAAAATATCTCCTCAGGAAATTAATATTTTTAACTTCTTTTTACTTTGTACTGTTCTTAAAAAATGCCTCTTTTTTTTTCTTAGTTGTCAAAATATTTCTAAAATATATCCATAAGTTATAATTTTATGTGTTAAAATCTTAGCAAAACTGAATAAGATTTTAACTCTTCATTACTTATCTTCTACTACACTTACTACTTACTTCGCAACTATTTTTCTGGTCAACCGTACTACAATTTACAAAGAAGTTTCATTGTACTAGGTATCTCTTAAAATGTCCTAACATAAGTTTATGGCATAGATTAATTTTCAAAAAGTGGTACGGATAGAATTAAAAAAACTGTTGGGAGATACAGTGTCCTCACCCATAACCAAAATGTTAGAAATAAATAAGAAATTTAACATTTTAAAAAAGATTATATATCACATTTTTTTAAGGACAATGGGATAGTATTGATTCAAATAATTATAAGAAATCGTTTTCATAAACAGAAAAATATCATACAAAAATTCGCACCAGAAATTATTAACTTTCCTAAATCCAATAATATTTTTCTTTATTTTTTTATCAGATAATTTCTTTCCAATGACTAGTTTATGCTTTTTTAAAAAAATACTGTACAAAGTATGCAATTTCTTCTTAACTGTTTAACAAAAGATTGTATATGGTGAAGCGAAAAGATCGATTTCAATTTAGTACCACTCAACTTTAGAATCAGGTTTCAACTGAACATTCATTCGGAAATCGAAGCTGCTAATGATGCTGCTTATCTAATGATGTTAACGTCAGTAATTGAACTGATAAAAATATAGCTAAAGACGTTAAGTTAACTTAAAGTTTAAATTGTAACTTCGTTGCTATGCCAAGTAATTAAATTTATGCAGAACAAAATGTGCAGGCAGAAAGTAAAATTTTGGAAAATCTTTATATCTAATTTAACATATAAAATTTTTATAGTTGATTTAAACACGAGTTGTTGTCTGTTAAGCTTAAAAAGCATGTTTATGAAATCAAATTTACAGTAATTGCTTATTATAAATATAAACTGAAATATAAACTTTGAAGAAATTCATCTATATTGCTGAATGTATTTCATAACATTTATTCTGAAATTGTGTTGTGGAAAAAATAAAGAAAAAAATAATATCTAAGATGCACAGAGAGCATGCTTGAAAAATCTAAATTTTGTTGATTTTCCAATAGCTGTCAAAAATATAAATATTGAAAGAGTTCATTGGGTGAGAATATGTTCATTACAGGAATATATCAGAAATTTAAAAACTGTATGAGGAAAAAAATATTTATCAAATAGCGGGGAAATATTGAGATCATTAAATGTTTGAAAAGTTTTTTTTTATTTGTCAGAAAGTACAACTGAAACTATTCCTTTATATTAATTACTTTTCAATGAAATGTTTTGTCTTATTCATAAGATATTTTAGCAGATTAAACTAATAAAATATTATTCTACAAAACCTATTATATTTGAAAAATCAAAAGGCTACTAATAATTTAAATTTATACATAAAAAAGATCAAATCATTCCATTCACTAAATTAACTAATTACTTAACTAATTAAAATTATTCTTTAATGATTACATTAATATAATAACCTAAATCAATCCAACAAAAGTTTTGTTAAGGATCGTAGACGTATTAGATCTCTTTCTCTGATACGGAAAAATATTGATGCATAAGTCAGGGTTGCCACTGGCGACTATTTTTATATTCTATTCGCACCGGTATTTAAAAAAATTAAATTTTTTAGTATATTTCTCTTGCACGTGTTGTCAAAGTGTATGTGAAACAATTTTGTTTTGAGAAAGTGGTGCGAGATACAATTAAAAAATAGTCGCCAGTGGCAGCCCTGATAAGTATAAGATATACTTACCACATCAATATGCTGAAAACCCATTTTAGTATTCTAACAATAAGAATTTTTTTTTCAAATTTTATAAATTGAATGATATAGGATACTGTTCCAATAATTAAACAAGAACGAAAAATCATGCGTCAAGCATAGATTATGTAACACTTTCCAACGCTTCCAAAATAATTTTACAAATCATTACCGTTAAGTAAGCTAAAAGATGACATCTAAGTAAACAATTTGGAAAACGCATAATATATTTTAAAACATAATTTCAGGAATTTCCAACATATACAATAGTCAGAAAAATATCCGAATACTTTTATTCAGCCCTGTATAGGATCTATAGATCTGCATATATACTACATAGGATGCTAAATTTTAGTTCAGTTAGGAAACGCGTAACACAGTTTAAAATTCTCCGTCTGGAGTTTCTGTCACTAAACGGAAATGTGTCCGCGAACTTTTGTGCTTCCCTGTATAGGATCTATAGAATTTATACACATCACGTAATAGACAAAAAGCGAGTTAAAATTAAAATCGTGTTTAGTAACTTAAAACGCACTTCCAGGAATTATTGTTAACAGACAGTTGAGAATTCTTTTGTGTGTCCCTGTAAATGAACGATGACTGCTATACACACACTATTCTGCTGTAAGCCTCTTGTAATGCACCTTAGTGAAATATATAAATTTCAATGCGTTTAAAATAGTGAAACATTATTTAAATAAACCGCAGACGATTTTTCTCCATAGATGTAATGTAACGGAATTCTTTTGACTGTCCCTGTAAAGTAACTATAAGTTCTATGCACACCCTATTCCATATTAAGCTTCTTGTAGTGCACCTTAGTGATATATATAAATTACAATGTGTTTGAAATTGCGTAACATCATTAAAATAAATCGCAAATGATTTTTCCCCATAGATCGTAATATAACGGAATTATTTTGAGTGTCCCTGTAAAAAAAGCATAAGTGCTATACACTTCCGTTGAAACAGGGAACACGCTATAGATAACGACAATAACATATAAAAATTGCAGAGCAATCCGAGTATATTTACCGGAGTTAGAGAACGGACAGACGGCCAGACGGCAGACGGCAGACAAACCGAAGTCATAAACACTTTTCAACTAGGTTGGAAAGTGTTAAAAAGATCAAATCATTCCATTTACTAAATTAACTAATTACTTAACTAATTAAAATTATTCTTTAATGATTACATTAATATAATAACTTAAATCAATCCAACAAAAGTTTTGTTAAGGATCGTAGACGTATTAGATCTCTTTCTCTGATACAGAAAAATATTGATGCATAAGTATGAGATATACTTACCACATCAATATACTGAAAACCCATTTTAGTATTCTAACAATAAGAATTTTTTTTTCAAATTTTATAAATTGAATGATATAGAATACTGTTCCAATAATTAAAAAAGGTATGCATTAAAAAGTGAAAAACTAATATAGTAATTTAAATCAATCCAACAAAAGTATATGTTAAAGATCGTAGACGTATTATATCTCTTTCTCTAATACTGAAAAATATCAATGCATAAATATAAGATATACTTGCCATATCAATATGCTGAAAATCCATTTTAGTATACTAACAATAAGAATTTTTTTTTTCGAATTTTATACAGTGAAAGATATAGAATACTTCTCCAATAATTAAAAAAGATATACATTAAAAAGTGCAAAAAAATTATGTTCTATCAAATGTATACGGTAGAAACACAAAACAAAATATATGTCTTTTACACATGAAATCATTTTCACTGCTTCACTTTTATTAAGCTGTTTTCGTCAATCCAAGCTTTCAGCGCAAGACTAAAAAGAATAATAATAAAAAAAATAATAATAGATTAAAATTTCACAATACCTAGTTTTCTCCTAAACTAAATCACAAGAAAATAAAAGTAAAATTAAATATAACAAATCATAACATCTTGAAGTTATATACCGTAATTTCCGGCGTATAAGCCGCAGCTCAAAGAGTCGTTTTTCGACCCAGAAATTTTATTCAATAACTGTAGTTAAATATTTACAGCGATCTTTTAAGTTACATTTTATAAAATAATATTTCTGGGTCGAAAAACGACTCTTTGAGCTGCGGCTTATACGCCGGAAATTACGGTACTTCTTTTTAACACTTAAATGCCTAGAATCAAATTTGCAACACTTTTTATTTAATTTTTAATAAATAAATCTAGTTTTTCGCTACCACTTTATTTATATCAAAATATTAATCCTGTAAAAATCACATAAATATTCTACTAAATAAAGTTTAACCCCTTAATCGTCGAACCCGATATGTGTAGGCTACTTTTTTAATATTCAGATTGCTTGATTGCCACCAGTTTTCTGAAGTAGAAATAGTCACCCTATTTAAAGGCAAATAAAATCCTGCGAGTATAATGCCAATTACGCTATTTAAAAAAACTGGTCTGAATCAAACATTCTGAATTTAAAAAAAAAATAGACTACATTGCCCGTGAATGTCTCAAGCGCGATGCTTAAGGGTTTAAATCAAGTTAAAAATATATCTTAAAATTTCTGGTGTCTTAACCCTCCAATGCATAAACTTTTCTTTTAGAACTTTATATATATATATATATATATATATATATATATATATATATATATATATATATATACTTATATTAAGGATTAGACACCAGAAAATTTAAAATATATTTTCAAAGTCATTTAGTAGTATACTTATGTTATTTTTATTGGATCAATATTTCGAAATAAATATAGTGGTTGCAAAGAGCTTGATTTATTTATTAAACGTTAAATAAAAAGTATTATAAATTTGATTCACTAGGCATATAAATGGTTAATTGCTAAAAATGTGTAAAATAAAAAGATTATATAGCTGATATTAAGTATAATAGAAAAACCACAGCCCTGTCAAGATTATATCAAAAGAAAAAAACATCCAAAAATATTTCAATGAAAGTGAAATAATTTTCCCCTGCAATCTATACTATCAATCCATTATAAGAGAAACCATAGAGATTGTAACACGTAAAAATACAATATGTAACGATGCAACATCATTTAATTTACCAAAATTGTGACTTGAGTCACCATGGTTACAAATATGGATATAAACACCCAAGTAAATAATAAAAATAAAGTCCATGATTTTTAATTTTTTTAAATACGTGAAAAATTAAATGGTTGCTTTTCAAATAAATTCATAGACCGTGCATTTATAGAATATTTTTGTTTGTTTTGATAATGGCTGAGATTGAGCTGAAACATATGTCAACAGTGTAATAAAACATATTTTACTATTTATAAGCTTTTTATTTTACACCTTTTGGCAATTAAAAAGAATTATAAAACTTAAATTGTTCATTATAAAAAGTTCCTCATAAGGTATATTTATTATTCACATATAACTGTTTCATTACTAACTTCTCTCACTTTTTGTAATATAATTAAACTATATAGCTGTAGCATTCTCCGTTATATACACACTTTTTGTACTTATTACTTTATGAATTGTTACATTAAAATTTTTACAAGTATGTCGAAACATGAAAAAAATATATTTATTAGTGTACCTCAGCTCACAAAATATAAAAGAGCAATTTTGAAATTCAAAGTTCAATAATTCGTTATGCAACAGATGGCGCTACCTTGCATCAACGTATCATAATGCTGAACTGATATATAAGTCTGCATCAAAAATCGCCTTATTTTCACGCTTTAATATATAAAGCGAAAAAAAAATCATGAAACAAAATGGTTTGCGTTTTTAAGTTTTGAAGACAGTTTAAACAATCTTAGGAGCTAATGCAGAATAGTGAAACCTGTTATTTGCTAATTCAATTATTTTCAATGTGACAGTGTAATTATGTTCAAGGCAATCTTACAAACATCTCAGTTATTTCAACTTTATCCTTATGATCATAAACGAACTATTAAATTTTAAATTTAAGTAATTCTTTTCGGGAAATCTGAAAGTGAAAGTTTAATCGTAAAACTTTAACAGTACCTGAGCAATATTATGTGCTATAAAAGGTGCATTAAACATTTACTGATACACTACTCGTCATTATATTGGAATGCATAAAAAAGGAATTGTCGTCGAACTTTCACTTAAGAAGTGACAATCTGTAAATCATTGTACATCTTTTATAAGTGTAAATATAATTTTCTGCAGTTTTAGGTAGATTTCGTAAGAAATACTACCTATTACATTCTCACCTAAGTTGGAAATTTTGAAAAAATTTTGCAGATCTACGCCGATCATGACTCCCAGAACCCAAAACCACCCCCAGTTCAAAACTTTATCTATCTATCTATCTATCTATCTATCTATGTATCTATCTATCTATCTATCTATCTATCTAGCTATCTATGTCACTTTTTTCTGACCACGATAACTGGAAAAATTCTGCATTAATCGTTTACAAACTGATACATAAAATCAAGGGGCATAAAATCTCGGTCAAGTTCGTTAATGGGCAAAATCGAATCAAGGGGGGGAGGGTGGGGGGGCTTTTTGTGAAAACAGAAAAACCCCCATAATTTCTTGATTATGATACGTATCGAATCCGTTTAAAGTTATTATTACTTCTAGGAGAAGGGTCGAAAATGTATGTATGACAGATTTTTGATATAATTAAAAATGGCCCCAAGGGGGGGAAAAAAGGGGGGTTTTAAGAGAAAAAAAATCATAGCTTCGTCAATTCACAAGATATCAAATTCGCGTAAATTTATTATTAATCCTCTTAATATTATCTAAAACTTTTATATTGACAAGTTTTTTATAGGACCAACCGTTATAGCAAAAAAAAATTAAAAACAAAAAAAATCCCTGCCGGCTCCGCCTGCAAACAAGTTATTTTTCGAAGAGGCGGTTCCAACTCCCGCATCTTTTCGAAACTGATACATAAAATCTAGGTCAAGTTCGTTAATGGACAAAATCGAACCAAGGGGGGGGGGTGGGGGGCTTTTTGTGAAAACAGAAAAAACCCCATAATTTCTTACTTATGATACGTATCGAATCCGTTTGAAGTTATTATTACTTCTAGGAGAAGGGCCGAAAATTTATGTATGACAGATTTTTGATATAATTAAAAATTGCCTTAAGGGGGGGGGGGAGAGGGGTTTAGAAGAAAAAAATTCATAACTTCGCCAATTCTCAAGATTTCAAATCCGCTTAAATTTATTATTAATCCTCTTAATATTATTTAAAACTTTTACATTTACAAGTTTTTTATAGGACCAACCGTTATAGCAAAAAAAAAATTTAAAACAAAAAAATCCCTGCCGATTCCGCCTGCAAACAAGTTAGGTTTCGAAGTAGGCGGTTCCAACTGCCGCATCATCGTAAAAAGGTCATTTCTTCGCAATTCCCGACAAACAGGCGCCCCACGGTCTGCGTCTTCGAAATCTACCTGTGCCTGTAGGCCGAGCCGTCAGGGATTTTTTATTCTGAGTGTAAATTTTAGTTATAGAAACTCTGATTAGAAAGCTACAGTTATTTCTGCACATAATGATAGCTTTTCATTATTTATTGTTTATCACGATGGATATTCATTCTCTTAACTACTTAACTATTTTGTCGAACGCAGTTCGGAAAAGAAGAGTTTGCTTGCTTCGTTACTAAAAGTTTTTGGATACCACTAATTTTCAACTATAATATTCACTTTACTAATTTACAATGACTTATAAATACAGCTATACCATTTCACTTTCTTCTCATTATTTAGACTCTACCTTTAATCTCTTTCGCTTTACTTTATTGTTCCAAGTTTATTATAACCTCATTTCCTAATTTTTCATCTATCAGTTTTATTGCAGTTGTTCCTTTATCTTGTAGTTCATACTACCGTAATTTCCGGCGTATAAGCCGCAGCTCAAAGAGTCGTTTTTCGACCCAGAAATTTTATTCAATAATTGTAGTTAAATATTTACAGCGATCTTTTAAGTTATATTTTATAAAATAATATTTCTGGGTCGAAAAACGACTCTTTGAGCTGCGGCTTATACGCCGGAAATTACGGTACATCTTAACTTTTCCCAACGGCTCAATTTAATACAAGACACTCTACTGGGTGTTAAAATGATTGCAACTCGGAAGCCCCTTAACCGACATCAACTGTTCGGCAACTGTTTTCGATTATATAAGGCAGATATTTTAGTACGGAAAAAGTCCTATTTTTAGTTGATGGTGTCAAAAAAATAAATAAAGACAAGAAAAGAAATAAAAGAAAAAAAAGAAACAATTAAGGGGTTAATATTTCATTATTTTCATTTCTTTTTCTTTCTTCTGTGACTATTTTGTTTCTCAGAACTATACTATAAATAAAGCCAGAATTCCTGAAATATTCCAAGCGTTTAATAAATTTAAATGTATCTTCATTTAACTTATGATACCGGGAAACATTCTCCTGTCTTTAAATTTAGGCAAGCACAAATCAGAAGACCTCAGATAATAGAGCTTCCGAGATTTGCGGAAAAGTTTATGAAATTCGAATATCCTTTTCTTGCCAGTATATTTCAGAAAAGACGTTGTGGTTAATTTCAGAAACCTTTTAATTTCTGAATATTTCTTTCCTAATGTTTTTTTTTACGATAAAGGGATGATTTACGGTATCGATGATAACTAAGAATTAGCACGGATTTTCGCAAATGTTTCTTTCATATAAAAAAAAAAATTCCCTAATTTTGTATTGTGCTACCTTTTATTAAAATGTTTCAATTAAAAAATATTTTCAAATGCTAAATTCCGTTTATCAGTTCACTGATTCATTTATCTTACATGATGTTTTGTAACAGAGTCTGGTCTTAGAAATCATTTTTGTTCAAAATATCCATGTCCTAATCCTCCTGAAAACCAAATAAGCATTATCTAAAACTGAAAACACAATCATTTATCAGTCATTTCACATTACAAAAAATCAACAATTTCGCATTCTAAATATATGTGTCCTAACCCTTTTGAAAATCAAACAAGCATTATCTAGAATCGAAAACACAATCAGTTATCAGTCATCTCATAAAAAATTGTTCTAACCCTCCTGAAAATCAAGCAAGCTCTATCTAGAATCGAAAATACATTCCTTTAACAGTCTTCCAACAGAAAATCCAATCAGTCCGAATTTTCTATCAATAGAATAACAGAAATATTTCATTTATGTCTTCTAATGTTTTTAAGCTGTTTTAATTGAAATTTAATTACTTGGAATTCACCTCTATTTTAGTCTGATAATACAACTATCTAACAAATGACATTTAGAAACTGAATGACAAAAACACACACTGACGCAGAAGCAATTAAAAATTCATGTTCGGAAAGAATGAAATATACATTAAATCTGAAATTTAAACTTTATTACTACGCATTTTAATCATCGATTTTATAATCAACTTAACAAATCACTTAAAATCCCAAAAAAGTAATTGAGTGAAAAACTCTCGTTTCATGTTCCACAGAAAGAAAAGAACATGAAATTATATCCTGATAGTAATTTTTACATGCAAATCAAAAGTTTGTTCCCAACATCATTACATAGAAAATTAGCTCCGTTGACCACTAATCAAAAGACTAGACGTCCAGTAAAAGTTGAAGGGGAAAACCAGAACGTATTTGAGTGGGGCGGTCTTCATTTGTAGCTGGAACAGCTTAATGACGTTGGAACTCTAACATCGTTAACGTAAGTTGCTTGGATGACTTTCGGGTAATTGATTAAACTGCTCAGTTGCGGTGAAACAAGAATGATCCGGTTGCCCTTGGTAACGGAAGATTTCCTCAAACTAGGAAAGAGTTAGTTTCGCGTTTCTTAAATTTGAATTATGAATTAGACTTACAAAAAAGCGGTGGTGATTGAAAGAAGTTTGTATTCGCTTTGAATAGAACAGAATAAAGTGAAAGAATTTAATAATATAAAAAGCTTAAATTGTGAAAAATTAATTTAATACGTGAAAAATTAGTTTAATATGTGAAAAATTAATATTTTACGTAAAAATATGTAAAAAGTTTACATTGTTAAAAGAAGATAATGATATATTCTAAATTTGAAACAATACCAGGATTCGTACGCTTTTACCGCAATTTTTTAATACATTTTTTCTATTTAATATTGAAATAACAGAAATTGGTCACGTCTCTTTTAATTGCAGGATTTGTAATACTTTTCTGTATTTAAATAACACGAAACATTCTATTACAAAATTGTGGTAAACGCGTACAAACCCTGAATGTATGTAGTTCAAATATATCTTTGGATACTCATGATTGCTAAAGTAATTTTAATGCAAAACATTGTGATCATTTGCACAAATTACTGTTTGATAAAGAGACAAATGCCAGCTATTTTCCTTCAAAAACAATATAGCCAAAGATTACACATTTTATTACCTCTTCCCTCTGCTTGTTTTCAGAATTTTCAGGATTTGTAACACTTTTCTGCATTTAAATAAGGCGAAACATTCTATTAAAAATTGTGGTAAAAGCGCACGAACCCTGAATATATGGATGTTAAAGTATATCTTTGGATACTCATGATTGCTAAAGTAATTTTAATGCAAAATATTGTGATTATTTTTAAAAATTACTCTTAGACGAATAGAAAAATTTCACCTATTTTCTATTAAAAGCAATATAGCCAAAGACTGCACATTTTATTACCTCTTCCCTATGCTTATTATTAGAATTTTCAAGATTTGTAAAACTTTTCTGCATTTAAATAAGGCGAAAAGTTCTATTAAAAATTGTGGTAAAAGCGTACGAACCCTGGATATATAGATGTTCAAATATATCTTTGGATACTCATGATTGCTAAAGTAATTTTAATGTAAAATATTCTCATCATTTTCAAAAATTACTCTTGGACGAATAGAAAAATTTCAGCTATTTTTCTACAAAAGCAATATAGCCAAATATTGCACATTTTATTACCGCTTCCCTGTGCTTATCTTCAGACTCGTACAATCATAGAATTGATCTTATCTATCATCAATTGTTGTCTTATTTAGACGTTAATGTTCTTATTCACCATCTATCTCAATTGTTTATTAAACGTGTAACAGTCGTTCGAAAATTTAAATTAGATTCACCATTAATTTGAGTGGAAATCGGCTGCAATCACGTTAATGGTGAATATCATTTGAGCATCCGACCTAGGTTTTTGCGCCTGCAGTTGAAATAGATGGTGAATGGGACAGTGAATAAACCATGTTGCAGAAAACATTTTTCGATTAATCTTGTGTTTTTGTAAAACCAATTTACACAGTCACATTGTGAAGTCTCCATAAAATGAGACACCAGTTTGTTGTTTATTAGAAATATAAAACATACAATAATGTGATACTGACGCTAAGAACATTCAAACAAGTAGTGTTAGTTACCTAAGTCTGTTCTGACATCCAAGCTCATTAGACCGTAAAAAAAGTGAAATGTTTCTGGATGTATGAAAGTGTAATATAACCTCTTTTAGATATCTTCCATTTCGAAACTCTTCCTTTATCCTTATAAACCAATGTATATCCGAGATTTAAAGTAGCATTTCTAAAACAAAATGTTCTGTTGCTGCTCGCTTGAAACAAAGCAAAACTGAAACGTTTCCGAACGGTTTTTACAGTGCATTAATCAGTATTATCAATATGATATATTTAGTCAGGTCAGTGTCCAGATATTTTGACTCATGTTAAACATGTTTCGAACCAGAAATTTTACAAAGAAATTAATTTAAATTACTTCACGTAAAAAAGAAACACACAGGACGCAATGAGCCACTGGCGACTACTTTTATATTCTAATTGAACCACACTTATACCGTAATTTCCGGCGTATAATCCGCAGCTCAAAGAGCAGAGCCGTCCTTAGAGAAAGCGAGGCCCAGTGCAAGAACTTTTGCGAGGCCCTTTCCTTCCAAACTAATTACACCCCCCCCCTCCCTCTCACACGCACATACATACATTACAAAAAATCATTGAAGTAATGGTTGCAGTTTATCTAAAATAATCAACAGCACCGGCTTTTTAACAGTTGATATTATAACTGCAAAATAACTAATGAATCACAAGTGTACAGCATTGTTTATACCTAGTAGTATCAGCATCTGAAACTTAGTTCGATGGTGTTTACGGGTCACCGCGCCTTGTCCGAAACTCAAGCGTTGGACAAACTCAGACTTACAGTTTTATGCCGACTCTGATCGGGCTGGACCTGGACTTCATTCTTTCCAGGTCGGTCCGAGCCCTGGCCTCACTTTTTTCTGCTGACTAGGGCCGGGTTGAGCATGGACTTCATTTTATCTGGGCTTAGTCTGGCCTGAACTTTATATCATCCTAAACAAAGTCGACCCTAGATTTTATTTCATCCAAAGAAAATTGTCTCAAGCTCATGTCGGTTTGGTAGGCTTTATTTTAAGTAATAGTGATATTGTACTTTTGTTTGACGAAGTCTTTAGAAATTTAATTTGGTTTAACAAATTACTAAGAAACATTTTTAAAAATCTACTTTTTTTCCCCTTACACAGCTCTGTAAAATTGTGATTTTCTTTAATCGTCTTTTTCTTTCATTCTAAACCACTTATTTAAAAAAAGAAGAAGAAAAAAACTTACCAGCCCACATATATAGGATGATTCGGAACTCCTGGGTAAAACTTTAAGGGGTGATAGAAAATAGAACAAATCTAGACAAGCTCAAAACACCATAAAATGCATGGTCGCACGTAACCGAAGCAGTGAAGTGCTACAGGGCGCTTTCTGATATTGGTTATCACTATGTTTTCTACACAATATCAAACAAGTGATTGCTTATTTTATTTATGTGGAATAATGTTACTAACTATGATGCTGATATGGATGAAAATCGGAAGAAGAATAAAAAAATTGCAAAGTAAGTAGCTCAAGAAAGTGCGCGTGTGTGTGTGGAGGGGCGGGGGGGAGGGGTATCTTAAATTGGACCAAATTTCCTTCTAAGAAGTTTAAGACGAATCAGAACTTATGGGCAAAATTTTAAGGGGTGATATAACACATCTAAACGAGCTATTTTTGCTATACAATGCATGGGCGTATCGTAAGTGGCAAACCACTAGATGTCACGTTAATTAAACACACAAAGCGCTCATTTTTGACACATATTGTTATTTCTACTGTGGATTGCAAAACGGATGGCTGGTTTTAATAATCAGGAAAAGGCAGACCTGCATTTCATTCGTAATGCTGCGGTTGTGAGTGTTCTGGAAGTCCTACTTGTGTAGTAAACAGGGTTCTCTCCTCAATCAGAAAGCGTCCTGTAGCACTTCAGTGCTTGAGTTACGACCACGCATAGTAGGGTATTTTGAACTTGTCTAGGTATGTTCTCTCACCCCCTTAAGGTGTTCCGAATCATGCACCCTGTATTTTATCACCAAATTATCACAGAGGGATATGACAGGTACCGTTCAACTGGGAAATGTCTCTACTTTTTGAATATAACTGTAATTTTTTCAAATAGAGGTTGTTTACATATTAAAAATTATATCAACTTTCCTTTTTCATATGTTAACATCCACTTTTCACCTTCACAGAGAACAGAGTTAGAAGAGGCCAAAATTTTAAGATGCTAATGTTAAATGCACGGGAAAAACTTTAATTTATAGATTTCCAAAAAATCATCCTATTCGAATTTTCTCTTTTAATGAGATACAACGAACAGACCCAAACATATTAGAATTTTCTATTTTAATGAGATACAATGAACAGACCCAAACATATATTCCAAGTATTTTTTCGATTCAAAAAACTTTTTTTTTATTGTGAAAATTATTAATACATTAATATTAAAATAATACGAATTATGATCTGCATTAATTTTTCATAAACAGAATCAGGGTCATTGAAATCATGGCTATGTTCTTTTACAGCTCCTTCCTATAATTGTGTTTCGAGATATGGGGAAATTTTACTTATCAATGGTCTGAGGGAATTGTCTCCTGTATTCGTTGGCATCCACAGAAAATAAAATCTTAGAAAACAACCGGGAAAAAATTATAAAATTTTCTGATAATTAAAGTGAGTTAATGTAGTATAATTTGTAGAATTTTTAAATATTTTTCCTGATAAATAGTTGAATGTACCCCGTACTTTTCCTTGTACGATCTTAATATTATTTTTCGAAATTTATGGAAAAAACACTATTACATTTTTCTTTCATTAACTTCATGAAGATTTAAGAAAAAGTACATAAACTTTTTCCGAACTGCTTTGATCCAAGGAACTCAAATACAAATCAGAAGCGGGTGTTAATTTGAAAAATTAAAGTTGGAATTATTTTTAGTATGTAGACGACTCCTGTTAAAAATTTCATTCATATTTGAAAGTAGACACAATTCCAGTTAGACAATGAACAGTTATTTCTAAGGTCTCTTTGTGAGAGTTTGGTGATAAAAAAGTCTGGGGTTGGTGTCTTTTTCTTTCTTTCCCACGATTAGCATTATTATTCCGTATTTCACGAATTGCGGATATATAACCTGAAAAACAATGTAATTTATGTTTTTTTTTTTTATAAATATGTATGCAATATTATTAAAATAATTTTAATTTTAAGATAATGTTTAAGAAATATCGATATGTTTTGTGCCTAATTTCATTGCATGTAATGCCGGGTTTCATTGATTTTTTACACGGACCGGGCCAATAATGTTTTCACACGGATCAGACTGGGCTAGGCCTAAAAATTTCGGCCCGTGTAGACCTATAACTTTTCTTGATTGTCATTAAATAGTTCAATTTCTTTCAGAAAAATGCCACACTTGTAATTTGTTACATTTTAAATAAGTATATCGTATGCTGAGAAAAGAGCACAATCAACTTTCCTTTTCGGTGTTAAGTTTAGAAATTAAGTAACGCAATATAGTACGCTTGATAACAGGTAAAAAGCTTATCCGAAATAAAGAGAATTGCTCAATGAATGCTAATTATTTTAACATTTATGCAAAAGCTAAATGTTTTATTTATTTTTTATTAAATACAAAAAATCTTTTTCTGGGCGCGAGGCCTTCCTAGGCGCGAGGCCCTGTGCGACCGCACCTGTCGCACACCCCTAAGGACGGCTCTGTCAAAGAGTCGTTTTTCGACCCAGAAATATTATTTTATAAAATGTAATTTAAAAGATCGCTGTAAATATTTAACTACAATTATTGAATAAAATTTCTGGGTCGAAAAACGACTCTTTGAGCTGCGGATTATACGCCGGAAATTACGGTAAATAAATATATTTTGTTGTATATTTCTCTTGCACATGTTGTGAAGGTAATATGTGAAAGATTATTGTATTGAGAAAGTGGTGAGAGATAGAGTTAAAAAATAGTCGCCTGTGGCAGTCTTGAAAAAGTAAAATTAAAAGAAAAAGAAGGAGTCAAATAAATGATAATACACCAAATGAATTTTCAGGTTCGAAACTTCCTAAAACGTGTCAACTTAAAGCACAGATTACGGAAGAATTGCTGAGTGGACAGGTACGTAAATCAAATACATGCATGAATCAAATCAATACAAACCAGTATAAAATAAATTGTCGGGGGAATTTAACATGTAAATAATGCAAGAAATATGTAATTATATAAGCTGACGAATAAGTCGAATTTCTTTAAAATATTTGTCGAATAATCTAGGAACATAAACATAAAAATAAGCATTTTTACTTAATTTACAAAAAATCCTTCTCCAGGTACAATTTCGGCTAAATGTTAATAAGTTAGTAATTTCGTGATTATACAGCAATAAATGAGCGTGATGATACGAAAATGTGTTAATTATACTTTACTTAACAGCAAGTTTCTTTAACGTTTTTTTTATACACACATATTCCTTTTTGTATCGCATAAAGATTCTTTACATAAAATTTAATATTTAATGTTATCTTAGAGTATGCACAAAAGATTTGTTAACAAATTTGGAATTTCAAAGAATGGTAATTTCCGCTTATACCTTAAGCTGTTAATAGCTCGCTGAAGTAATCTACGAAAGGCAGTATAACTTTATGAGCTGACATAACTGCTGCATGAATTCAGCAAAGTATGCATATTTTATGGTAATATTCTAAAATTAGATATGCGAATTCTTTTTCGAAAATGTCTAGCTATGCATTACAGGAGATTTGTTATTAGGCTGGAAAAAAATGCTCAAAGCTGTGTTTTTTTAATTATTCAATGAATTTCTACTCTTTTCCATTTTCAACAGAAAATACTTTATGGATACTTTGTGTTTTAAAAGTATAATTGCGATTGTTAAAGATAATGTTTAGAAAATGATAATGAGCTTTAATTAAAATATTTGCGGTGATTTGCTTCGAATATCCTAAGTGAAGAAATTTACATGTTAGTGTTCTATATTATTCTTAATTTTACACTTATATTTGTGAAATTTCTTTTAATTAACTACATTTTACGATAAAGTTTTCTCATTATTACCAAATTGATTTTCAATAAAACTCTAAGATTTTTTATCTTTCTTATACATTTAAATGTATATCGTAAACCCCATGCTTCAATGATGCCATGATAATGTATTCATTATCTTAATTTACTTTATAATTCGATTTAATATTATAAGTCCATAATATTGTTTTAATTTCTAATTTTAGGAATCGATTTTGGTGTAGTTTATGGTACTGTTTTCTTGTTCTAGATTATGTTGTGCAACAGAAATTACAGGCAAAGTGACATTAGAAAAGGATTTTGTGCCTAGATAATCGGGTTTTACCTGTAAAACAATGAAATCAACGAGATTCGACCGTCTACCTTTAAAATTGTCATTTTACGCACAATTACTACAGCAATTTACGGTAAAATACCCGTTATTAAACCCATTGACATCATTTCCTGGATTTGTTTTTGCTTCAGATATTCCGAATTATTACCAGAAATCTTCAATAACAATTTTTGCTTTGTTTAATGACAGGCGTCGCACAATTACATAAAGCGGGCTGCCACTGGCGACTATTTTTATATTCTATCGCACCACAATTAGAAAAAAAAAAACTTTTTTTTTTTCGTATGTTTCTATATCACATATCGTCAAAGTGAATGTAAGAAAATTTTGTTTCGCAAAGAGAATTAATAAATAGTCGCCAGTGGCAGCCCTACATAAAGTAAAAGTTCCTAGTTAGGAATTTCTTAATTAAAAATAGACAAGAAATACCTGAAATGACGGATATATACACTAATTATGCAAATGATTGTTTTACAATTTTGTATACGGCGCATATATTTATTAATTATTTGTTGATAAAAAAGCAACCGGGATCTTTACCATTCATAACTGCTAATTTCTGTAGCTTAATACAGGGTTCTTACAAGTCAGGGAATTTCCCTGACTTTAGGTCAGTTAGTTTTCGTTTTATTTAAATGATAGAGTTTCTGAGATTTTTTGAGGCACAGAATAGAATTAAAATTTAGTGGTGACAATCGCCCAATTGCTCCGCCACTGTTCCATCACTGTTTATGCAATCGTTCGATTTCATAAGTAAGGTTTTTCTATACGAAAATACTGGTATATAGTTGAAACTGTAAAAACTCCTCTTATATCTAATTTCGTATCTTCAATAGTTTTTGAGTTAAGTTGATTATCTACCGAATTTCAAAATTATAAGGCGCTACAACCAGTCACTTCTTATTGAATCAGTTGATTCCCTAATAATTAAATCAATTCTTCGGGAATTCCTTAACCAATCACTTTATATATTTATAACTACATATAATGTATTACACTGTTATATGATACATGTGGGCGTAAAGTATGAAATAGGAATGAATAAGTACAAAACTGCTAATGTTATGTGGATTAGATTTTTTACCGTCTTCTTTAATTTCTGTGTAAAGTTATTTATGTTGTGAATATTTTCTTTAAAATCGCAAATTGTCGCGCATATTCATATTCAGGTTATGGAAACATCTAGGCGCCAATGGACTGATTCCCACAACTAAATGTTTAGTATTCTTCGACTAATAAGAATACTGATAAAATTTAGGTGAAGTATGCTAATGAAATTTGATGAAGAATACAAGAAAAATTTAGTGGTGGCAATCAGCCCATTGGCGCCTAAATTTTTGCACACCTGTTCATATTACTATAAGTAAGTAATACATTTCTAAATATAACTAATAAATTTTAAAGATGTATGTGATCATTTATTAGTATTTTAAACATCACTGATAACTCTTACTTGTGTTATTATACTTTTTTCTAAATTCTACATAATTTTCAAGTGAAGATTCATTACGTTTCTAATTTTCCCACTTCAGGGCGCTGTGAGAAGCAACTTCTTTCCAAATATTCATTACTCTATTCATAAACATCTTATAGAGATAATTGTTTAGAAGACATGAATACTTAAACAATATAAACTGTCATTTAATACAAAACTTTATAAAGGTCTATAAATTTGCAGCATAAATTTCTACATATCCCAGTACGATTTTAATTAAGTTCGTTATGTTCGAAATTTTAATGTTAGAGGGCGCTGTGAGCCATCACTTTATGTCACATATTACTATGCGTGAACATCATATTCGTAACTGTTACAAATTCCGTTTAAAATATGCGCATCCTAAAATTAATATCCATATATTTGTATATATTTGAAATGCTCAGTTATACTGTTGTATTCTGTTTTAATTATAACAGTAACTCTCCAGCTATAAATTCTAAAATTTAAAACAGCTCTATAAATATTATCATTGCGTAGTATTCGGTAGAGAAACTCAAAATTTATTGTGGCTGGCAATTACAACTTTTAACAATGTCGTTTCTATAAAATGAACATATTTTATTCTAGAATAAATTAATGAGCTTTTGAAAATGTTGTGAAATTTAGATTAGTAAAAATATTTTGCTTGACATTTTTGAAATTATATTTTTAAAAGTACTTTCAAATTTAAATTTGAGTTTTAAAATGACAGTGATATTGTGATTAGTAGTTAGAAAAAACTAATTTTTACACTTATTAATGAAAGAAGTATACAACGGTTTAATATTTCACTGCAGTTTTTTTGCTTAAATTATCCAGTTCATGTTTTTCATATAATTTAGTGCTTCACTATAAAGATAATGATTTGCACACTTAGATAAAAATTTGAGTAAAACATTGATATAACATATAAATGGTAAAAGTGATTCGGATAAATATAGGGAATGTAATATAAAATTAAAAAATGACTTATATCAAATTTAAAAACTTTGAAACTTGATCAACTATTATCATTACTCGCACCAGAAATATTTTGCTATTTTTTTTTAATTAAAAAAAAATCTTTCACATACATACTTATTACAGTAACACAAAAGCAAAATCCTTCAAGTATATATCAGGACCTGAATTTAGCCTGATATTTTATGATAAATAAATAAATAAATAAATAACTCAATTCATGGCATCTTCTGATGCAACATATTTCTGCATTAATATTCATTTCATGGTCAACTTAACCCTTCTTTGCATTGTGATGGAGATTTCCATCACTGTTTATTTAACTTTTAATAAATAAATCAACTTCTTCACCACTTCTTCGCAATTCAACTTTCTATATTTATATAGAAATATTAATCTAGTAAACTTCCCGTGAACTATGTTGCTGAACAAAGTTAAAAATCTATCTTAAAATTTCTGGTGTCTAATATTTAATATATGTATAAAAAAAACAATTGTAAAAGAAAAACTCATGCAAAGAAGGGTTAAAATTAAAATATGTCTTATCATTAGCAGGTTTTTTATTTTTAAAAAAAGCCAAAATTTGGTATCTCATGGTTAATTTGATCAGAAAGAATGAATTCAGAGAAATTACAGAATAAATTAACGGGCATTTGAAAATGTAGCAAAATTTAGAGTAGTGAAAATATTCTGCGTTAAAATTCTGAAATTATATATTTAAAAGTACCTTCAAACGCTACTTAAATATTTAAATGAACCTTAAATCAGAAAAGCTAATGCGATAATATATATTTTAAAAAAATCCAGTGTTCTATTCTAACTAATGAAAGAAGCTGAAAAAGGTTATATTTCACTGAAGTTTTTTCTTATTTGTTTGAAGTAGCCGTGCACGTTCTTTAAAAATTCACCGTTTCATTATGAGAGTAACTATTTGTTGATTTTAATGAATGTAAAAAAATATCAAGTACAAAATTTGGTAGGAAACATGATTTAAATGATTTCGGAGAAAGTAATTTTAATAATTCATAAAACGCCGAAGCTAAATATGTAACAGAAAATCCTTTTATTCACGAAATAAACTACGTATACAAAAGTCAAATGAATGTGAGGCATTTGTGTACTATATTTTTGCATAAAAGTTTAGTGCTTTAACGGTTTTACAAAATTTTAATGCATATTAAGTAGTTGCAATATTTATTAATTCTAATGTGTTTATTTGAGTATACCGCTATGAAGTTATACGTGACTTTACGGAATGTTTCAAACAGTTTTTCGATCTTATACATTTTTTTAATATAGTGTAGTTGTATATTTTATTTCATTAAGCATCACATTTATAGCTTTGATATAAGTATTTTCAATAGATGTATAGATACGTATTTTTTATTCAGAGACTTCTAATTCTCACCAGAACGTTTGAATACTTTTTTTTGGTTGTATAATGTTAGAAATGGAACAATGTAGTTAGCAGGATGGAATTTACCTAGTTGTGTACCAACTGAACTTCCCGGTTATAGGTAATCGACTTGCGAGGCAAATAGGGAGCCATGAGAAATTTAAAAAGCAAAATATTAAATAAAAATATAATAATGAAATGGAAGTTTAACAAAAAAAAGGTAAATAAAAAAAAAAAATTCCATTAGATCTAAGAAGATGACAGACGAAACATACCAAGGATCGAACCCATCTCAAGAAAGAAACAAAAACTCTTTACCGAGACCATACTTCTAGTTTAAAAGTTACAGAATAATAAACATTATTAATAAAAAGCCAATAGGCAGAGTAAATATAGTTTTTTTAAATAAAAAAATAAAAGACAAGAAAAAATATATAATGTTAGACATTTCATGACTAAATAAAATTGAAGTTTCATGAATAAATTTTTCTGGTATAAATTTTTGAAGAAAAATCCATCAGATTTGGCAACGCTGGTTCGGTCTGAACCTTCACGGAACTCTAGACCACACAGGGTTCGTACACTTTTACGAAATTTATTTAATATAATTTTTCTATTTAATATTTAAATACCGGAAACTGTAGACGACTCATTTAATTACAGAATTTGTAATACTTTTCTGAATTTAAATATGCGAAAATTCTATTAAAGAATTGTGGTACAAGCTTACGATGTATGTATGTATGTACGTATGTAGGGTTCGTACGGCTCCTGGAATTTTGCGACCAAGAAATTCTGCGGTACCAGTGTTTTCTTACAGAAAATCCTTGCTTAACAGATGGCGAAGTGTCACGAGTGTAATCTAGATTTCTCTTTCTATTGAGAAAATATTGGTAAAACTGCTGGTAAAAGCCCTGATCCGTCCCTGGTATGTACGTAACGAGATAACTCTTGATAGAAATATCCGTTTTGCTTAATATTTTGTATATAGGTTCATTGTGACAAGGCAATTCCCTGATTAGTTTTGGGGGTTCATTGGTTAAGCATAAAATGGTGGAACGAGGGCTAACCCCCCCCCCTCTTAATTTAGATAACTGGGTTTTTTCAGACAGAATTATCCGATGTGTTTCAAATTTTGTTTATAGATTCATTGTGATAAAGCGCTTCCCTGATTAGTTTTGGGGGTTCATTGATTAAGTATAAAGGGAGCTATGTGTACCAATCCCTCCTTAATCCTCCTGGGTTAGATAAATGGGTTTTTCATGCAGAATTATCCGATTTGCTTCAAATTTTGTATTTAAGTTTATTGTGATGAGGCGCTTCTCTGATTAGTTTTCGGGGTTCATTGGTTAAGTATAAAAAGGGAGAACGGGGGGCTAATTTCCCCTTAATTTATTGTCGGTTTCTTTCTTTTTCGTGGGACATTATTCTTTGAAATAAGAATGTAATATACAATTAGTGTGAATAGCCTGTGAGCTCAATGCCATCAGTAATAACTGGGCACTTTTCTTTTTTCTTATTATTTATTTACAACATGCTTAATTGAGTCCACAGCAAGGACTGTTAAATTGAGTTTACAAAACCTTTTTTAAAGTTGTCTGATCTTATATTTATTTCTTTGACATCGTGCATAGGCATTGCCCTTTTCTTAAACATGTTATTTAAAACTTTAGATATACATTCAAAAATATATTTATCCAAAAATTATAAATTGAGTAAATGTTTCATACAAAACTGCTAACATTCTCTAATTGTACACTGTATTTTCTCCATATATTCAATGTTTTGAGTTACGTTCCTTATATTTCAATTTTTGACATTCTAGGCACAGAAGGTAATTGCTTCAAGTCGCAAAATATTAATAATACTGGGCGCAAGCATCACATCGCTACTGTTACATTTAAAATATGCTGTTCCTTTGAAATGTGTGTGTATTTAACTTTTAATCTCACCATTGTATATATATAAAATATTCGTTATCGTGTTGTATTTCATTTTAATTGTATAAATAACTTTTTAGTTGCAATTTCTATGTCTTAACCCTTTCCGGCACAGACAAATTCTGTTCGTAAAATGAGAAATTAATGTCTGACACCGGAATTTACAATCGAATTTTTTAGAAAATAAGAACTCCATATTTTAAGCTTTCATTACAGAAACAAAATTTTGTTAAAATATTTTTGGTGTCGAATGCAAGTTTGGAATTAAAATTAGGTGTGCCCGGAGTGGGACCACTGAGCCGGAAAGGGTTAAAGCAGTAATATTCAATATTAGAATTGTAGGTAGTAGCATTATAGGATGTTATTCTATTTAATAGAATTACAGCATAATTTCTAAAATTAGTCCTTGCTCAAAAATATGGTTTAACAATGATGTTTTTAACACTTCCCAACAAAGTTGAAAAGTTTTTATGAATTCGGTTTGTGTGTATGTCTGTCTGTCCGTGGTCTGACTCACGTAAATATATTCGGTTTGACATGCAATTGATATATGTTATTGAGGTTTACTATGGCATGTTTGGTATTGAATATAAAATGTATAGCACTATTAGTTTTTTTTACAGGGACACTTAAAGAAGTCGGTTACACTACGGTTTACGGCGAAATATTATTTGCAGTTTGTTTTAATGATGTTGCAAAATCGTAAAACATTGAAATTTATATATATCACTGAGGTGCGCTATAGGCGGCTTACTATGGGATATGGTGTGCATAGCACTTATAGTTCCTTTACAGGGACGCACAGAAGAATTTTCTTTCTTTACGGTGTGTGGAGAAAAATCGTTTGAATTTATTTTAATAATGTTTCACTATTTCAAACATATTGAAATTGTTATATGGTGCAATTCAAGAGGTTTATTATAGAATATTGTGTAAATAGCATTCATCGTTCATTTACAGGGACACACAAAATAATTCACTATTGTCTATTAACAATAATTGCTAGAAGTGCGCTTTCAGTTACTGAAAGCGTTTTTAACTTTAACTCACTTTTTGCTTATCACTCGGTGTGTATAAAATCTGTAGATCATATATAGGGCAGCACAAAAGTTCTCGAGTACATTTCCGTTTATTGACAAAAATTTCAGCAACATAATTTTAAATTGTGGTACGCATTTCCTAACTGAACTAATATTTAGAATTCTAGATAGTATATACATAGCTGCCAACTTTTACGCTTTCTTGTTACCATTAAAATATAATAGAAATTGTTCCCTTACGTAATCACATGATTTTGTCGATTTAATAAGATAAAATTTACTATAAAATTTTAGTGGTAGGAAAAAAGCGTAAAAGTTGGCAGCTATGTATATATATAAATCTATAAATCATATACATGGCTGCACAAAAGAATTCGGACATTTTTCCGAATATTGTTAGTAATACATAAAATTGTGTTTTTAAGTATGTTATGCGTTTCCCAAACTGTTTAATTAGATATATTTCACCTTATTAAACGGAGTGTTGGAAAGTGTTACATAATCTATGCTTGACGCATGATTTTTCGTTCTTTTTTTTTTATCTGAAATGATAATCTTTTATTGAAAAATAAATAACTGAAAATGTTTCGAAAGAAAGACAATGTTTTAGAAAATGTTTCGAAATTTAGATTAGTTAAAACATTTTGTGCTAAAATTATAAAAGTATATATTTAAAAAAATGAAATATTGCTTAAATATTTAATTGAGTTTTAAAATAGAAATGCTAATGTGATTAGTAGTTATAAAAACAAATTTTTGCTCAAAAGAATGAAAGAAAAATAAAACGGTTTAATATTTCACGACGGTTTTTTTTTTTTTTTTTTTTTTTTTTTTTTTTAACTTTAGTGCTCCGCTAATGATTTTCAAATTTTAATGAATACTAAAAAAAGTGAAATAACATATCGTCGCTACCATATAAACTATCGAATATGAAAAAATCCATTTTTCATTACTTTTATGAATGGGCCGAGTGTCACCACTAAATTTTATTACCGTAATTTCCGGTGTATAAGCCGCAGCTCAAAGAGTCGTTTTTCGACCCAGAAATTTTATTCAATAATTGTACCGTAATTTCCGGCGTATAATCCGCAGCTCAAAGAGTCGTTTTTCGACCCAGAAATTTTATTCAATAATTGTAGTTAAATATTTACAGCGATATTTTAAGTTACATTTTATAAAATAATATTTCTGGGTCGAAAAACGACTCTTTGAGCTGCGGCTTATACGCCGGAAATTACGGTAGTATTCTTCGCCTACTAAAAATACTAATTAAATTTCTGTGAAGAACAGGGTTGTCAGTTTGGCATTGTATTTTATTTAGAAATTCCGAATTCATACCGGAAATTTTCAGAAAAAAAATTCTACATTAAGTAATCGCGAAATGTCTGCCATTAATTAAAGCAAAATTTTCTATTTGAAATTTGTGTTATGAATTTGAAATTGCTGAATGTAGAAAAGGAGGTCAAACAGCAAGCCTGGTGAAGAATACTACTGAAATTTAGTGGTGACAATCGGCCCATTTTTAAAAGTAATGAAAAATGCATTTTTTCACATTCGATAGTTTAACATGGTATCGACGAATGAATGGTAAAGGTGTTCCGAGTATACATGAAGTTTTTTTAACGAAAAATCATGCATAAGGCATTGATTGTAAAATAACTTCCAACATTATTAGAAAATTGTTCAGAAATTTATTTTTTTCATACAACAGGGTTCGTACGCTTTTACCACAATTTTATTTATTTCTCATGATAAGATCCGGAGATATAACATTTTTAGGCGCATTCGCAATTATATAAATACTTAGCACCTGTAGTTGTCGTCTGGTCCGTCTGTTCATCTGACCGCATATAACAGCGCCAAAACTCCACAACTGCATGGTTTGAAATTTAATACTTAAAACCTTTGCAGCATTTTGTCGAGCCATTTCAAATTTTATGATACTTGAATCAAAACTTCAAAATATATTAATAAAAGTTTTCCTCATTGTATTAAATCCTATCATACGTAATTAATTCACTGATGTCCCATAATAGGTAATGATTCTAGGTAGCCATGGTGATTACGTCCTATTTAAGATGGAGTCATATTATATCCGTAATAACCTAAAATGTATGCTATTTTTTTTTTTTAATTATAGCAATCATATAATCTCCCGACAGTTTTTTGGTTAGAGGTTTTCGGAAAAATAGATATTAAATGGAAAAAATAATCGAAATATGGATTTTAAACTCTGAAATTTTCAAAGTTAGGCTTAAGTGTCCCATTGGAATTTTCAGTAATTGTCAACAAAAGATAAAATGTTGCCAACTTAAAATGTACTTATTTTATTACGGAAATTTATCATATCATAATAACACAGAATATAATTCATTTTTTCAGTGAAATAATAACGATGATTTTTTACATTGTCTTGTATAGGATATTTGAGCATAGTATAGTCTTAATGTAACAGAATTGTAATTAATCATTTGTAAAAGTGTATTGAAACTTAATTTCATAAAATAAAATTAATATCTATAATATGAGAATCTGCACATAAAATAAATTTTATATTCATGCATTATTGTATAAGAGTACAACAGCTACTGCACCAAGATCTGAATATTTATAATACTAGTTATAGTACGAAACCATCTCATTTGTCAGGTTTGACGTACAATTTTCATGTTGTTTGTCTTGTGATACCGCGCGCGACCCACCCTCTGACTGCAATTTTAACTTCATTTATCTTAGAATGTATTTTTTCATGATTTGTCAACATTGAAAGGATAAATCTAAAATTCCTCATAAGGCATGGCTGCCAAATTTCTACGCTTATTTTGAATCAAATAATTATTTTAGTACCGGAAATTTCTCTTAACAAACACAATAAAGTGTAAAGTACGGTATGTCGTTTAATAAATTCAGTATACAATTTTTTAAATATTTTTCTGATCAAAACATGAATATTTGATTTAAAAAGGCGTAGAAGTTGGCAGCCATGATAAGGCATATGTATGAAAATTTCAACAGGATTTCGGTATTATATTTTTCAATATATTGTCTTCAGAATTTTTGATTTTGAGTGAGAATTGTGAAATTATACTAATTAATAGCTGACAAATTTTACGCTTTTTTCTACCACTAAAATTTTATAGTAAATTCAATCTTATTAAATTGCCGAAATCATGTGATTCAATAAGCTAAAAATTTCTATTAATTTTTAGTGGTAACAAAAAAGCGTAAAAGTTGGCAGCTATGCTAATTAATGCAAAGCTCACTCACGAAAAAAATTTAATTTTTTCACTCTAAAATTTATTATGAACTTTATAATTAAGATTTTTGAAAATCCTTAAGGCAAATTAAAATTACAAATTTTCTGTACACAGCAGTGCAAAAATTATGCAAATCATGCAAGCACTATTATAAATATTAGCATATCGTAATATTCAGCACGATACCAGAGAAAGGTTTCGAAACTAATTGTGACTTGCTTTATAAATTAAACAAACTTGTTTGTCCCCAAAAATGAATATATTTTGTAGCAGCATAAATTAATGAGCCTGATAATATATTTACAATTTGTGAATGTTGCTTACTTCATTTAAAATGTGTTTGCTGAAATTATAATCTAAGCATAAAGCTAATCTAAGCATACATTTAAACTATGTTGCAACATTGTATTCTATTTTAATTATAACAGTAAATTTTTATTTAAATTTCACTCCTAAAGCACTGTTATAAATATTATCATTTTGTAATATTCAGCAAAATACCACAAAAATGTTTCGAAACTAATTATGACTTGCTTTATAATTTAAACAAATTTCTTTTTCCTCCAAAAATGTACATATTTTATTGCAGCATAAATTAATGAGCCTGATAATACCGTAATTTATGGCGTATAAGTCGCGGCTGAAAAAATTCTCTAACGAGCCACAAATTTCACTTATTCAAAAAGGTCAAATACGTTCCCTGTACAAATAGGTTACATTTTATGAAATAAACTTTCTTGTCGAAAACAGATTTATTTGGGCTTCGTCTTATACACCCGAAATTACGGTATATAAATTTGTGGATGTTGTTAACTTCATTTAAAATGTGTTTATTGAAATTATAATATAAGCAGAAAACTAATATAAGTATCCTTATACAGACTTGCCAAGTCTCCGCCTTTTTGGATACCAGTAATTTAGTACAGAAAATGTTGTTTTATTTAATCGGAGCATTTTGCGATTTAAAAGAACAGCATTTTGTCTAAACAATTACTGGTGTTCAAAAAGCCGGAGACTTGGCAACTCTGCTTATAAATACATTTAAACTAAATTATAACATTGTAATCAGTTTTAATTATAACAGTAACTATTATTAATAATTTCACTTCTAAAGCACTATTATAAATATTACCATTTCGTAATATTCAGTGGAATACCACAAAAATGTTTCGAAACTAATTATGACTTGCTTTATAATTTAAACAAATTTCTTTTTCCCCCAAAAATGTACATATTTTATTACAGCATAAATTAATGAACCTGATAATATCGTAATTTAGGGCGTATAAGTCGCGGCTAAAAAAATTCTGTAACGAGCCACAAATTTCACTTATTCAAAAAGGTCAAATACGTTCACTGTACAAATAGGTTACATTGTATGAAATAAACTTTCTTGTCGGAAACAGATTTATCTGGGCTGCGGTTATACACCTAAAATTACGTTATTTAAATTTGTGAATGTTATTAACGCTCCAGCCGCGGGTAACGTTCCTACCACGTTTCACTTATTGTATACAATTCCACGTGATACGCTATTTTGTGGTTCTCCACACTTTTTATACTACTTAAGCATCGGGAGACTCCATTTCTTCGTTGAATCTATCTTTTTTAATTTAGAAATAGGGAGATTCGTTTACAAATTATAATATAAACTAGTATATAACCCCCGTCAAAAATGACGGATTGTTGATCTGCGTTCCATTTTCATAAGACTTCATACAAACAATATGAAGGTTTCATTATTGAAAGGTTTTGTATTGTAGAAAAGAACATTTTAAAGCCGGTAGATGGCGCCAAAACAATATTGTTCGCAACAGATTCAGATTCAACCAAGCAGGGTGGCCTACCATATGGCTTTAGCCTCTACAAGCCCTCCTTGGCAAGTTTATTTTTAAAAAAATGACAAAGCAGTTCTCATTGTTCGCAACAGTGTTCGTTTGTTTATATCATGGAGATATAAATAGATCAGGAGAAATTTCACCTATGGCATCCTCCAAGCAAACTTGGGCCTGACGCCGAAGTGGTCACATGCGGCCCTGCAGTCTGTACCAGCATGAAATTAACATTGTTCGCTATACGAATGTCTTATTATTTCCTTTATAAATCATTATTTTTACATTATATTTTAATATGGCTCGAAACTGCTTTGTATACGGATGTGACGCTGACTATGGGAAAGTCGAAAGACGGAATAATGAATTGAGTATAAGAAATCTATCATTGTTTTCTATTCCCAGTGTAGGCTTATATGTAATGTTGATCTAATATTTAACTGATTTTTATTTTAATTAGAAAAAAAAAATGAGTGAGTAAGATAATGTTTAAAATAACTTCTTTCAATTCTTTCTAAAAGTCTAGTTTAAGAGTTTATACAAAAGTTTCACAAAAAATTTCGTAATAAAACTTTGACACTATGTTAAACAGGCACTTTTAAATGAAATGTTTAAGGCAAGTATATAAAATTAGACATTGTATTTGCTAAATATTTCTATGACGAAAAAGTCAGTTATTTTCTCCGAAGACTTGTTTAAAAGTTTGATATGAAAGCTTTATTTAAGAATTTTGACAGAGCTATTTGAAAATAATTCTTTTTTATATCTGGAGTTATTTTTATATTGAGGAGACAGATGGCAGCACCAGCAAAAGTCAATATCCAGATGTTTAATTTTTTGAATTCTTGAAATTTATTTAGTGTTTGTTCTCTCTTTAAAAATGTTTGTCAATTATTTCTTACAAAAGTCTGCATATCTTTATTTATGTCATTTTTATTTAAATGCACACACATAAGAACAAAAGTTTTAATTTATCAAAATATATTGATCAAATGCACTATATACACAGACATCAACTTATATTTTGATTTGAATAAAAAAGGAAAAAGACATGTTAATAAAATTACCTAGATATTATATTAAATACTTTAAATAGTTTGTTCAGTACAGTAAACTTAAATAATAAAAATAATAACTTTGCTTCAGGACTTGTCTGGACTTGAATTATTTTTTTTCTTATACAGCTGGAAAAAAAAAATATTTTTTTTTAATTAGTTTTAGTTTGTAAAATGTATTATGAACATTTATCAAATTCTTAAAGTGAATAATTCTTTTGTTCATGTTTTTAATAATAATAATAATAAAAAGGCATAAAAACATTGCAGGATATGTTTTAATTAGAAAAAATAAGTTAATCCATGAAATATTTATCAAAATTAAACTGAAAAATGTAAATAACTAAATAAATCGTATCCAGAATTTTTATCTAGATACGGTCTTAATTACTTTAAATTATCTGAGTACAGTAAAATGTAAAAGAAAAAAATTAACTGTGTTCTAGGCTTGTCTTGAATAAGAATTAATATTTTTTGTTCCTTTTTAATAATATAGTTGAAAAAAAAATATTTGCTGTTTGTAAACTTATTATAAAGATTTCACAAATTCTTAAAATAGTTCATGTGCGTTTTTTTTAAATTAAAAAACTCGATAAAAACAACGCAGCATTTCTTTTTAAATGCAGCTAAAAAAAAAGTTACACTTAAAAAACGGTGTTTGATTTTAAATTCAAATCTAAATATTAGATGGCGCTCTGGCCAGTACTTGAATTACTGGCCATTACCAAACTTTATTTTGGAGGTTCCCCTACTTGAGATATTCTATTATATGGCTTATATCTGGGATTTGGATGTTTAATCTGGATTTTTAATTAAGAACTTAAAACATTATAATAGGATATGATATATATGTTTTATAGAAAAAATAATCTGAACAGACATGATTTTTTCATTAAGCCTAACATGGCGTTTAACTACAGTCGACTGGCACACCAGAGTGGTACCGCCTGGAATGGTTACAGACAGATTCTTGCCTTCGGATTTTATTATAAGTAAGATATATCAGTTCATACACTAGGTGATTCGGAAAGTTCTGCAGTTTTTTAAATATTTTGTATCATGTTCATGAGGAAAATGATTTTACTTATTTAGAATTTTTTTTTTTTTTTTTTTTTTATTCCGGTGTGCTTCAATCCTTATAACTGTTATGAGTGGCGAATAAAAATAGCCCGCGGTTTTATATAAGAAAATGGAAACATCGCCCGCGGCTAGAGGGTTAACTTCATTTAAAATGTGTTTATTGAAATTATAATCTAAGCAGAAAACTAATCTAAGCATCTTTATAAATACATTTAAACTAAATTATAACATTGTATTCAGTTTTAATTATAACAGTAACTATTAATTATAATTTCAGTTCTAAAGCACTATTATAAATATTAACAGTTCGTAATATTCAGTGTAATACCAGAAAAATGTTTTGGAACTAATTGTGACTTGCTATTATAATTTACACTAACTTGTTTCCCCTAAAAATGAACATCTTTTATGACAGCACAAATTAATGAGCCTTCGAAATAGTTGCGAAATTTAGTTCAGTAAATATATTTTGTGTTGAAATTGTGAAAATATATAATAATAACTATTCTCAAATTTCAAGTAAATATTTCAACAGTAATGATAATCTGATTAGTAATTAAAAAAATAATTCTTTACTTTAATTAAAGAAATAGAAAATAATTTAATATTTCATGGGAGGTTATATTTATTATTATTATTATTAAACGGTGAATGCTGTTCATAAAATTTAACATTTTACCATCAAGATAATAATTTACAGCTTTTAATCAGAAATTTAATAGTAATAATAATTGAATAACTTGTGTAAATATTAAAAACGCTTAGAATATAGTGAAATTATTTTATTTCATTGATAAAGCTCTACATGAAAATGTTTAAAATGTGATAGTCTTAAATAACAAAAATAATTGCCATACATAAAAATTCCTGACGGCCTACAGACACAGATAGATTTCGAAGACGCAGATTGTGGGGCGCCTGTTTATTGAGAATTGCAGAAGAAATGACCTTTTTGCCATAATGGTGCAGTTTGGACTGCCCACTTCAAAATATACCTGCGTCTGTAGGCGGAGCCAGCTAGGTTATTTTGTGTTTATTATTATTATTATTTTTTTTTTTTTTTTTTTTTGCTATAAGGATTGGTCCTATAAAAAACTTTTCAATATAAAAGTTGTAGATAATATTAAGAGGATATACAATAAATTTAAGCGGATTTTATATCTTATGACTTGACGAAGTTATGAATTTTTTTTTTCTTATTAAACACCTATTTTCCTCCCCTTGAGGTCATTTTTAATGATATCAAAAATCTGTCATGCATAAAATTTCGGCCCTTTACATAGAAGGAATAACAACTTCAAACGGATTCGATACGCATCATAATTAAGAAGTTATGGTTTTTTTCTGTTTTCACAAAAGCCACCCCCCCCCATCCCCCCCTAGTTCGATTTTGCTCATTAACCCTTTCCGCCACAGGCAAATTCTGTTCGTAAAATGAGAAATTCCGGACTGACACCGGAATTTTCAAACGACTTTTTTAGAAAATAACAACAACTTTCAATTGTAGAAAGAAAATTTTATTAAAATATTCTTGGTGTCGAATGCATGTTTGGAATTAAAATTAGGTGTGCCCGGAGTGGGACCACTGTGCCGGAAAGGGTTAACGAACTTGACCGAGATTTTACGCCACTTTACTTTATGTATCAGTTTGGAACAGATTTGTGCAGAATTATTGATGTTATCGTGTCCATTAAAAAGTGACATAGATAGATAGATAGATAGATAGATAAAGTTTTGAACTGGGGTGGTTTTGGATTCTGGGAGTTATGATCGGCGTAGATCTGCAATTTGTTTTTCAGAAATTCCAACATAAGGTAGAATGTAATTGGTAGTTTCTAATTATGCAATTACTTACGAAATCTACCTAAAAGTCAAAGGAGTGTTAGATATCTGTATCTTATATTTTTTCATTAAAGGTTATTACTTCCGCTGTTTTACAATGTTTTCTGTATGTTATGTATTTACTACTTTTACAACGTCTAGAAACTTTATTTTAAGACACAGCAATTACTATAAATATTAATTTATAGAACTTGTTATCTGACCTTGTATATTTTTCATATAGTTCGTTTTTATATTACAAAAATTATTGCGTAAACAACTATAACTATAATCAAAATATATAAAGGTACTACTTTTCTACAGAGGCCTTGGCATAATTCTCTTTTAAGAAAGTGCGATTTCGTGCCAAATATTATAAACAATCAAGATAGTGAAATGGCGTGTAAATAAAAAATTTCTAATCTTATACCGCCTATATATTTTATATGTTTTGTTTTACTTTATTATGTCTTATTGATGTAGAAATTTTGCAAATTGCTTATCAATATATATAAAACAATTTTTTGTGCATTCGATACGTTGCCAGTTATTTCATAAAGATATTACAATCATGATGACGTTTCTAAATTGTAAATATAAATTCCAAAAATTGTTTTCAAAACTTTGCTTTTCTGGCTAACTTTTACTTAGGCGTTTTCTCTCGTGCGCCAAGGCCTCTATAACACAAAAGTACCGATATATATTTACATTAATTATCAACTAAACTAATTTCATACTAAAACGATAACGATCTATAACTTTCTGTATTATATATATTTTTTATTATTTTCAGTACAATTTGAGTTATGTTTGTTATGCTTCAAGTTGTAGTATTGGAGAACGTTTTAGATAATCGTTTCATGTCTGCTATATTCATGTTGCTTTACAGAAACATAAGGTTTATAAATGTTGCTAAATCGTTTAACTCATTCGTTGCCAACCACGATTATACTCGTGGCTGTCAACTTTCTAAATAAAAGTGTATGATATAAAAATCCTGCTTAGCTATTTTAGTAAGTTCAAAAATACTTTATATGATGACAAAAACTTTTCTATTAAAGTTACCAAATATTAACTTTCAGAATTTTTGGTGGGAAACGAATTTCAGTAAAAGTATCGAAGACTCCGCCTACATAGTTTTGGCAATTAACGGGTTAAAATATGTGTTTGCTTTATAATGCAAGCATTCTAAATGTTTGAAATACTCCGTTATTTTCTAGCGCAAATGTTTAATTATAACAGTAATTCTTTATTTATAATTTCTGTATACAGAGTTCGTACGCTTTTACCACAACTATTTAATACAATTTTTCGCCTTATTTAAATGCGGAAAAGTCATACAAATCATGCAATTAAACGGCGTCTACAATTTCTGCTATTTAAATATTGAATAGAAAAATTATATTAAAAAGTTGTGGTAACAGCGTACGAACCCTGGTATAAATATAGATATTGAAGTAGTATGAATGAAGGCATTTCGGGACAGATGTGTTACTGATGACAATCCAATATTTTAATAACTTTAGAACTTAATTATAAATTAATAATATAACTTTGCGGCATTCTCCCGTTAGCCGGGTGTAGATGATAAATCGCCAAATATCCTTTATGCCTACAATGTTATACGAGTTACAATAATAATTTAGTTAATTGGCGCCGATCCACGCTCTGAAATTGCAGCAATGAAATATTTTAAACATTAAATATGAAAATAAAAGATAAAGAATGTATAAACATGTAATAATTTCTATAAGAAATGCACTGTTATTTTTTTTATTTAATAACTGAACTTAAATGCTAGACACTCATTCCTTGCATTTTGTTTATTTTCTAGAACGAGAAGAATCAAATTATGACATCGAATGTATGGTTACAATTGGTAAGTATGAAATTTTTACATACTGCAATTATCATTAGACAGTAGTTTTTATATTAATCCCATTTCGGTACTAACGGGTTTTAAAAGTGGCCTTATATTAATGAGAAACTATGTCTGTAATACAACATTTTGTTGTTTACGATAAAAATTATTCGGTCACTTACGATAATTCGTTGGTAAGGCCGAGATATAATTTTGAAATCCTAACCTCAAATACTACTTGTTGTTAATTTACTAAACTTCAGTTGCTATAATATATATTTTGAAAATATTTAGAATACAAAATATTGGAAAAAATTTTAATTTTCTCAAAAATCAAAAGATTTTTCAAATTGTGAGAAATTAAAGGAAAAAATTGAAATTTCGCGGAAATTCGCGCAACGATAAATGTAAAGACCTAATTATAAACGTCCTAAATTAGATAGTGCTAATAATAAAAATAAAATGTTGATATCAAACGTGCAATGTTTTCTTTAGTTATGAAATAGTAAACCATTTACCGTAATTTCCGGCGTATAAGCCGCAGCTCAAAGAGTCGTTTTTCGACCCAGAAATATTATTTTATAAAATGTAACTTAAAAGATCGCTGTAAATATTTAACTACAATTATTGAATAAAATTTCTGGGTCGAAAAACGACTCTTTGAGCTGCGGCTTATACGCCGGAAATTACGGTAAATTATTTTTATTTGTACCAGAAAATATATGTAGATAAAAGTTATATGAAATAATACACTGTTTTCACTGTTATTTCAATCTTTAATTCTTCATTCATTCATGAAATCAAGCTGTCGTTAATGGCGGCTTGAAAATAATGAAAGCAAAATATATTAAACAGAACAAGAGAGTAATATAATTTTAAGCCCTTTCGGGTCTAACAGTATTTAAAAGTACCGGTCAGTTTAAATTGATTTTTTTTTTGTCTTAAGAATTATTCGTGTTGTTATTTACTTGTAGTAATGATAGGATACGTCTATAAATACTTTATTATCATTTCATATATAATGCAGCATTTAGTATTATAACAAAAATAAAACGCTTCCTTAAAACTTTTTGCAGCGTTGGTGATACTTTTATTTTAAACAAACATTTTATTCTTGAAATTTAAAATAGATGATTCTTTTCCGAACCAATAATTTATGATAAAAAATTATAAAACACTGGAAAGTTGTTAAGTCATTTAATATTTTTGTAATTTAACATTTTCCAAACGTCTTAAAAAATTCTCCCTTAGCCCATTGTTACATTAATTAGAACGCAAATTAACTATATTCTTTAAATTTCATTAAATGACATATTCGTGAAATTTCAGCAAACCTTAACGTTTGTGATTTTGATAGATACTTTTAAATTTTTAAAACATATATATATATATATATATATATATATATATATATATATACACATATTGTACTGAAAGGGTTAAATTAAATAATTCATTCTCATTCATATTTTTTGTGTGTGTTCGATTATCAACAAATAAGTACAATTATGCAGTTGGTTTTGTTTATTTTAAAATTATCTACGGGAACTTACCTGACTGCGTACTTGAAAATCACGAAAGAAAACATATTAAAAAGAACAATAGAGTAATATAATTTTAAGCCCTTTCGGGTCTAACAGGTTTTAAAAGTACCGGTCAATTTAAATTGAATTTTTTTAAAAGAATTATTTGCATGTAGTAATGATACTGAATCAAAGTTTCTACTTTGATAATATTTTAACAATTTTTAAAGGCATTGTCGTTATATGTAAAATACTAGCTGTTTAACCCGTACTACGCACGGGAGTTCATGAATCGCATTCTGAAACCAAAATTAAAAATAAAAATCAGTACAACCAAATGTATCTATGTAATTCGTAGAAAAATATTTTTCTACTACTGTGCATTTTTTTAATGAAATTTAATTTATCACATTGCTATGGCAGCAGACGATAAAACGATACATTTGGAATAAGAGAATAAATAGAATAAAAATTTGTGTTGATGTTTGTGAAAAAATATTTTTCTTTATTTTTTAACCCCTTGGAGGGCAAGCACGTGGTCTAAAAATGCTACATTTTGCGATGTTTCGACACCAGTAAATTTAAGTAATGAATGTTTACCTTTTCAATCTGCAAAATAATAATAATAATAATAATAATAATAATAATAATAATAATAATAAATATTTTTATTTAACAATACTGATGGCAAAGTTATATATTAAAAAGTGGTATATATTATAAACCGGTGCCCCTCAAGGGGTTAAAAAAGGTAATAACTAAACGCAATTAAATTATCTCTAATTATTTGCATGCGAGGTAAAAGTTTATCGTAATACCCACTACAGCTTCTTAGTATTGCAGCGTGATGTATGTAATATGTATATCTCACTTTGCAGTAAACATTTAGAATTGCTTAGAACTCGGGCTATTGCGGGAGCAAAAAGGCAAAAATACGTCAAAAACATATATATATATATATATATATATATATATATATATATATACATGCATATATATATTTAAAATTTTTAAATGTTTTGCCCAAATCATTTATGGGCCTTCTACCAGCAACCAGTGTGTCAAATTTCGTAGCTCTGCGCCCTGTAGTTTCCGAGTTTTTGAGGTTACAGAGATAGATAAGCGCACGGATTTTAATAAGGTAGATTTTAATTTCGTTTGATGAAATATATGAAATTTAAACTATTATTTCTTTACATCCAAGTAAACTTGCTCCAATTGAATACTGAAAAAAGAGATTCTGCTATAATCATGCTGTAAAATAAGTTTTTCATTGCCTTGTAGTAATTGCAATATCGAAAAATAAAGAAATTGCTTTAAAAGAGTAACTTTATTGCCTTAGAAACCAATATGTAATTATTTAAGAAAAATGCACAATCTAAAAAAAAATGTTTCGTTAAAAAGCGTAAAATGTACTGAATTCGCAGCAGTCGGAACCAACCTCCTCTAGTTATTTGACAAAATTTTCCGTGTTATGATTGGAGGATTTCAGGGGAGATTGGAGGATTTCGGTGGTTTTAGGGAAAAATGACATACAGCAATATTTCGTATGAAGCTACAATCACACGTATAATCCTGTCGTAGAAAATATCACATATTTCCTCATAATTCTTTTTTTCTGAAAGAAAACGGTTGGAAACGCACCGTGTGATTGTTTAGCACTCGTAAATTCGTCAATGGTGAACTTATGACTATCTGTAAGTTTTACCTTCACCCTCTGAATACTAGGCCTGAGCGCTGATACAAAAACTGCGCAGTCGTAGGCGGAAATTTTTCAGCGTGCGTACGGTTCCTTGAAATTCAATACCAATAATTTCTAAAAGTTTTCTCCTCCTTATTTTTCTGAGATTCAATCAGTCAAAGAAAATGTTTAGAAAATACTATGGTGTAAAATTAAGGAACCGTACAAAGGTAAAAAAAATCCGCCTACGAGCACCGCCATTTTTGTGTCAGCGCTCAGGTGTAGTATTCAGAGGGCGGTGCTCCTACGGTAAATATCAGCTCAAATTCCACCAATCACAGCACTCTAAAAATCGTTGTTCTGAGTTCTTGGATTTTACACAAATTTAAAATTCTCAAAAGCGAATGCTCGCTAAATTTTCCGCGCATTGCTTATTTTAGAGGCTCTATACCAGTGGTTCCCAAACTTTTTTGCCCGTGCCCCACCAAAGCATCTCTTAAATGATGATGCCCCCCTCCTCCTAAAAAATATAATTCTTATAAAAATTTAAATGAATGAACTGATAGAGTAAAAAACATTTAACATTGATCCTGAAACATACCGAAGGTAATGGATGAATCAAATAATTTTTATAATCATCTGATACTACTCGTAGTTTAAAGTATCGTTGGCACATAAAGGGTCACTTTTAATCTCCTCGCAACGGTCGCCACGTATGCGTGATGTATAAAGTGCTCAGAATCCTTGATTAGACCAATCAATAATTTTCAATAAAACATTTTTGTCTTATTTAATCACAGAATTTCTGAGATTAAATTATACAACAATTTCTAATCAGAATAAAACGTGATAAAAGATTCTGTAAAGGAAGGTCGTCAGGTAATTGTTGTTAAATATACACTTTAATAGTTTCATGTGTAAAATGGATTTCCATGTGACATATTGCAGTGGGACTCATTCTATAAATAGTCGAAAAAGTTGTTTAAAATTCTATAATACTTATAAAACAGAAAAATTATAAAGAATTTTTAAATATATAAAAGTATCTAAATATCTTAAATTATTTTTGCTATAATTATTCTGGTACCCTTGTATTTAAAACTTTTGAATGGAGACTTTTTAAAAAGTGAATAAAAAACTTGTTTTTTTCATTTTGTTTTTTTTTATTTGAATGTGTTACTTTTATTTTCAGTCTACAGCATTACTATTACAAAAACAATTCAGAGGGTATGAGTTCAGAAAAATCTGGAATTGCCCCCCTGAAAAGTCAAATTGCCCCCCGTTGGGAACCACTGCTCTATACTCTCTTAAAAATAACCCTACTTACATGGCGAATAAGCAGATAAAAGGAATCGAGAAACAATGGCATATATTTCATGTCGTATGATTGTCCGTGTGATTGAACTTAAGAAATGCAACACTGATGACAATATAGTTGCCAGAAAACACACGCGATTTGACGAAAATGCAGTTTAGATTAGAAGAATTCAGTTAATTTATAGCTTAGATTAATTTAGCTTGTGTTTTGCGGTAATATGGGCCAACCAAAATAGAAACATTTCGATAATTAACTGGTATAATTAACCGAAAAATACATCCTTATTGAAAGATTATTTTTAACAAGCAGTCTAACATTTTTTATTTGTTTGTTTGAATCCAAAATGGAAAAATTTCGATAATTAAACATATAAATAACCGAAAAGTACATGTCTATTGAAGTGTCCTTTTTAAAAAGCATTTTATACATAGCTGCCAACTTTTACGCTTTTTTCCTACCACTAAAATTTTATAGTAAATTTAAACTTATTAAATCGCCGAAATCATGTGATTTGTTAAGGCAAAAATTTTTATTAATTTTTAGTGGTAACAAAAAAGCGTAAAAGTTGGCAGCTATGATTTTATATAATCTTTCGTTTGAATCCAAAATGGAAACATTTCGCTAATTAACGGATACAATTAACCGGAAAATATATTAGTATTGCCAAGTTCCTTTTAAAGAGAATGTAAGTTTTTCGTTTGAATCCAAAATGGATACATTTCAATAATTAACGCCTTGATTCTTTGGGTAGATTTCCCAAGAAAATGTCTTCAGAGATTATTTTTCAAAAACGGTGCACTGTAACTGAAACATATATGTTTCGACCAGTTGTCAAAGAGTTAATGGATATAGCTAACCGAAAAATACATGTCTTTTCGAAGTTCTTTTTTTAAGAGCAGCCTATCCTTTCTGTTTAAATCCTGTATTGTTAGTATTTTATTGTCATCTCACATTCTATTCATATTTTTGATAAATAATTAAAATAAATACAGATGTATGCAAGTTCAGTTAATACCATCTCTATATAATAAAACACAGTGTAACGATGCCGGTTCCGACCACTCTGGTTTACGAATCGACAGTAGCTAAAACGCCATGTTAGGCTTAATGAAAAACATATATTAATATATGACAGCTAAATGATAATTTCTGCTACTTGAAATTATGTCTGTTCAGCCTATTTTCGTATAAAACATGTATGTCATATCCAGTTATAACGTTTTAAGTTTTAAATAAAAAATAACAGATTATACCATGGATTACCTGATGTAAACAAACGAATACTATTGCCATTCAGAAACACAAATCCCATATCTAGAAAAGACTCTTTGAACGTTTCATTAAAATATCCGATTTCTCTCTTAAATATTTGTAAAAGCATTTTAAAGTATTTAAATATTTTAAAGGATTTCTTTAATTTATTTCTCTAAGTATTTTTTTGTAAGCACTTTTTTCAGATATAGCAGTGATAGCTTTCTTTGCGATGATCCATCAGTATGTTACATTTCGTTCCTAAGTACTGTTCTGGCGCCATCTATTGGCAATAAATATAAACGAAGGAAGTTTCTGTTGAAAAAAATATTTATATAAAATATTAATGAAATTGTAAAATAATATAAAATGTATATAAGCATATTTTTAAAATAAGAAAAATTCAGGACATATTGATTTATTTTAAGATTAACTTTTAAAAGCTTCTACTTAATATTATTTCTTTTTTTAAACTTTAATTTGGTTATATCAATTTTTAAGAGCCTAGCTTATATCCAATTAAATTCTGAAATTTTGCTTGCAATGTAAAATGAATATTTCTTATGAAAATGAGATAATATTTCTTATGAGCATATTCTCATATAAAACATGTGTATCAACATTTCTGTAAACAATTTATTGCATATACACTTTTTTCAGAAATAGCGGTGACAGATTTCAAAGGAAGGTTTTGCATATTGTTTTAGCACCATCTATGGAAAATTAATATAAACAAAGGATCTTTCTGTTGGAAAAATATTATATACCATTATAATAAGGTTGTAAAATAATATAAAATGCATATAAGCATATTTTTAAACTAAGAAAAATTCAGGGTGTATTAATTTATTTCAAGATCAACTTTTAAAAGCTTCAGCTTAATATAATTTCTTTCTTAAAAATTTAACTTGGTTAAATCAAATTTTAATCGCCTAGCTTATATCAAATTAAATTCTGAAATTTTGCTTGCAGTGTAAAATGAATATTTCTTATGAAACACAATTAAAATATAAGGAATATCACATGTGTTAATTATATTAAGGCAGATCAAATTTTAATTTTAAACATAGTAACATTTAAACCTAAATTTGTAGTGAAAACTAAATTGCAATTTAATAAGAGAATGTGAAAAAATATTTTTCAGTCATAATAATAAATGTAATAATTTCGATTTACTTATGACAGAAAATAAGATGATTTTTAATGATAAGAATTTATTATAGATTTTTTAGGCATATTTTTAAAATAAGACAAAATCAGGTTTTAATTTGATGAATACTTTTAAAAGTTAAAGTTTTATAATCTACTTTCATCGTTGTATTTATTTTAACTATTTCTTCATTACTGGAAAACTTTGTTTTTCTGTCATTTTAAATGGGATATTTTCCAACTGTGAATTAAGAAGCTAATATCCATAAACATCTAATTTTCTGTCTCTTTTTAAGTCTTTCTGCTATGTATTTGTTTCTTCATGACTGGAAAATTTTGTTATTCAAGAAATAATTCTACTATACTATTAACTAAAATTTTAATGTTTTGTGCAATCGTTAAACCATTTCAGAATTTGCATTTAATTTTTCTTATGTAACCAAACAATCAGCAGGGGGTCAAGCTCTTTAGAAACTCATTAATATTTTTTTTTCAAAAACTTTCGCGCATGGATTATTTTTTTAATATTTTTGAATGTTTTGTCCAATCGTTGAACTATTCCAGAAATTGAATATTGAGTAAAAAAAAAAAAAATCCTCATCATTTGTATTTGTAGAAATCATTTGCCATTCTTAAAATGTACTTTTCTACAGTACAAACCTTTCAATAACAAAATCTTCATGCTGTTTGTTTGCATGAAGTCTTGTGAAAATGAAATGCAGATCAACATTCCGTCATTTTTGACGGGCGTTATATACTAGTAACATACATAAATTATTTATATATCCCTTTCGGCCCTGACTTTTTTCTTAAAGTCCAAAAAAATTTTAACTTTTGTCAACTGTTTTGTTTTTTTACTATTTCAAAGCTAGATGGCGCTACTTGTCCACTAAAAACTCAAAATATAGAATGCACATATGTGATTATGAGGTTTTTACGTATCTACAAAGCGTTATTTATAGTTTAAAGCATTATAAAAGTAAGAAAGACATATGTGACCGCCAGGGCCGAAAGGGACATTGTAGAAAATTTTCTTTAAGGAAAGTGCAACATAACACTTTTACATTAAAAAAATTCTGTTAATTATTTCAATATTCATAAAACTAATTCATATTATTATTAATACGTATAATATTAATTATCATATTATTAATAACCGTAATTATTAATTATCAAATGTTATTGTTATCGTTAGCCAGTTATTATTAATTCTAACTATATTTATTACAAGAAGTATGGTATATATATATACATATACATATATATATATATATATATTGTAAAATACATTCTTATTCAGATATGAAAATCACGTTAGCGATATTTCATATTTGAAATGGTTAAAAAAGTATCATTAATTACTTTAAATACATCTTTTTATCCTGCTGCAATGAATTATGTTTAAAGAATCCTCTAAACTATATTATTATTCTTTTTCACACCACCAATTGGTTTTCTCTTTTGTCCTAATACTCTTATTTTTCCTAATACACACACGCACACATATATAACATGTATAAATAAAAATATTCTGTATACTCTTACTACTAATTTTATTTCAAAATGCTGTTCTTACCTCAATTGAAGCTATAAAAGCGGACCTTATAACTGTGAATAACTACATCGTACTAATTAAAAAAACTGAAATGTTTAACTTTTTTACTGTTTTGAATTTGCTCGACAGACAGGGCTGCAAAAGGCACGTGAAGCATGGTCTTCACTTTTAAAATTTAAGAAGGTCCCGAAAATAACTGCAAAATGGGGCTTCTAATTCAAATTTTTTATATTTTTACTTTCCCTTTAAATGTTTTGTGGGAAAAAATTACCAAGCATACATATAATTCAATCGAAATGTCCACACTAATTCAGGAAGCTTATATAACTAGGAAAACTGAATGTGGTACATAGGCCCTTATACAATCATAAGTATCCTGAAGGGCTGGATGGAAACCATCCGAGTATCTGAAAATACATCAAGTATATATATATATATATATATATATATATATATATAAACTTAATGTAAAATTAAACCACTGAATACTCCACCAATAGTGTATACAGGAAACATAAAAAATACGCTTAACCCTTCGCTACTAAACCTCCCAAGACACCCAAATAAGCAAACTACTGCCAGACAGCCCGCGAAACAGGTGTTAAATTTTCTTTCCATATCAAACTATTGTCGTAGAGTGTGAATTATTATAATCAACGGGTGGGGAGCCTCTTGTACTAGTAATCTTAGGCAGGTTCCACTTTCGAAGATTGCTGTCTTCTTATTGTGCTGCTAACAAGTACACAGGCGGAAGAAAGGGGGAGAAAAAAATCGTGCAGAATATTTTAGTGCTCGGGCGTTTGCCGTATATTGAATGATATTGCGTTTTTAGACTACAGTATTCAAAGGGTTAATGAACTCGACCAAACCACTCCCGGAAATAATATATGTACAACTCAAGAATTTCCATGTATGTAACTTATGGAAATAATTTCGCGAATGGAAAAGATCCCGAAATTGATACTGTGTTTCCCTTAGCTTTAGAGTTTGATCGGGTCCTTTTTTTTATTTTATTCGTAACACCTTTAGTTAGAAAAATATGACTGTCTTATAATAGATATTTTCAAGAGAAATCTTCCACAAAGAAATATTTTGCAAATTTTGTTACGATTGAATATAAAAATAATCGCCGCTCCTGGCCATTAAACAAAGGGATAACTATATAAAGTAATCAACTCAAAACTCTGAACGAATAATGCTAAAACAGGTGCTCTTTGAAATTACATTTAATAAATTCTTCTCGATATCGAATGTTATATATAATTTCTCAAATTCATTCTTATGTATATCTCAAAATCACATTATCAAAAATTCATATTCGAAAGAAAAACGAAAAATTTCGCTAACTACTTTGAATATACTTTTTTAATCTGCAATGAATCGTTTCTAAAAAGTCCGTTAAATTCCTTGATCGGGTCCTTTTTTTATTTTATTCGTAACACCTTTAGTTAGAAATATATGACTGTCAGACACTTATAATAGATATTTGCAAGAGAAATCTACCACAAAGAAATACTTTGCAAATTGTATTACGATTGAATATAAAAATTTTGATACCACTAACTGGTTTTCTCTTTTGAACTGATATACTTTTATATGCATATATTTTTCTATTACTCCAGGTTCGCTAGTTCAAACTCTAGTGTCTGGTTCTTACCTGAATTAAATCTGTTATAATGACTCCTGAAAACATACATCGTTCGGCAAAAAGAAAGCACTTACATCCTTCATATTTTTCCACTTCAACAGTGTAAGATAGATCCCGCAATGATGACTTAAAAAGAAATCACGAAGAAGAATTGTCTTATTTTTGAAATCATTGATGTCCCATTTGTATATCGTACATACAAGTTTGGATTTTAAGAACATAAAAATAGTAAATATGCAGTAAAACAAAATACCAAGGCATTAAGAAAAATACGCCTGGAATTATTTAAAATTATACTATGTGGCAGACCCTTCTTTCCAGGAAACCACGCCATAGTGTAATAATGAAAAAATCTTTGTAACTTGTGGAAACAGCAATCGACAGATCATAGTGAAATGTGTTTTTTAACACATAAATCATTCGCCCTCGTCTCTTCGTTATCGAGATATAAAGTCTTAAAGTTTACTAATTTATTTGTTTATTTAGGGAGAAAAGCGAGGTTCTGATTAAGAAATTTTAATAATCAAATTAATATAAAACATAAAACGTATTTAGATATAGTAATATAAAAATGAAAGAAGCCCACACAAAAAATGCTATTGACAAATATAGTATTGAACCAAAAAAAAAAAAAAAAAAAAAAAAAAGATTCAATCGTAGAAATTCGCGGCACCAAGAATATTTCATGAACTGAAATATAGTGCAATGATTAAAATGGTCCACTTCCTGCGAAAAACAAAATTCAAGGGCACTTCAAATGCAAGTGGCCCAGTTTGCACTAACCTAGACTTGTATCAAGTATACCGAATCATATCAGAGTATTGCGGCGCACTAAACTGGAAATTGACAAGTGACTGGAGTTTGATGATGCTGTTACTTTGAAAACGTAATAACTCCTCCTTCCTTCAATGAATTATCAAATTTTAAGACTTTATATCTCGATAACGGGGAGACGAGGGTAAATGATTTATGCGTCAAAAACACATTTCATAATGCTCTTTCGATTGCTGCTTACTTAGATTTTTTTCCTTATTACACTATGGCATGGTTTCCTGCTTAGAATCTAATATGTCTCCACAAAATTCTTTCATCCACAAAATTCTTTCTGACTCAAGTCTGAAAATCACGAACTAAACATCACATTTGTAACCAAATACACACACCAAAAAAAAGTTTTACTAATTACTCACAATATACTTTTTCACTGTGTTCCAACGAACCGCATCTAAAAAGGTTCTGAAAACTCTCTGATTATTCTTTTCAAATCATCAATTGATTTTCTCTTTTATCCTGATGCACTTATATATATTTTTCTTTCTTCTGTTACTCCAGATTCTCTTGTTCAAAATCTTGTTCTTACCTCAATTAAAGCTGTAAAACTGGCCCTTGTAATTCCGAATAACTACATCTGGAAGCGGTCCCATTTCCTTTAACTGAATACTCTCATTAATTGCGCCCACTGGAGCTTTTCTCCTATTAGTTTTGTATTTTCTCCTTTTCTTTTCCTTTGAAAATTTAGTTTAGCTTGACCGAATCTAGCCAGTTGCTTAGAAAGGAGAACAGGAATAAGAAAAATGAAATTCACTTTCTAGATCCTTTTTTAAAGTATTAATTCTCACAGACGTTCCCTAGATAGAACTTACATGAAATGTACTTATATTACGTAATTTAATTGAATTTATGTATTAACGAAAGAAAAAAAAAGATAGTTCTTGAAATTATTTTTAAGAACACCTTGAGGAACATAAAAGACATTAGTTGTTGTCGAAATGTCTTCATTCATTTTTTTAAAAGGTTGGAACTACACAAATGAGATGAAGGAATAGTTATTACAATAAAAAATTCTAATATCTAACGCAACTCTTTGATATTAAGAGTTGTAGTGAGGTTTATAAATTTGATGCTTTTTAATTTAATTTTAATGACATTAAATAATATATTTTTTTAAATATTTTTATTATAAAACTATCATTGTAACATTTTGTCCCCTAAAAATGAACATCAAATAAAAAAATACGGTTGATTATAATATTTATTTAAAAATATTATCACAAACTGATACATGTATAAATTGATTGAGTTGTAATGTTCCAACTGGACGAAAAATGTCCAGGGCCAGGATTCGAACCTGGGATCTCTCGGCTGAAGCTGCCATGCTCTACCAACAGAGCTATCGTGGTCGAATCTGGAGGACCTAATTTATCCAGTTAATGTTATTGATCATAGCATCTGGTATCATATCTGAGCAGAGGTGCCAACCTCTCATTAATATTCCATAATATGCAGGTGAATTTGACCCAGGTTTAACACGTTTCGCACCAGAAAAATTATTGGATGAATCTTTATTTGTATAATATCAGCTTTCTACATGTAATTAATTTAATTTAATTTTTTTTTTAATTTTCTGGTGCGAAACGTGTTAAACCTGGGTCCAATTAACCGACATATTGCGGAATATTAATTAGATGTTGGCACCCTCTGTCTGAGTCAGCTGAACAGGATAAATCGCATGTAATTTGGAACTCCAGTAAATGCTGGATACGAGATTACACTAGTTTAATTTTAACCCTTTCCGGCGCGGAGTAAATCTGTTTGTAAAATGATGAAATAATGGACTGACACCATAACTTACTAATGAATTCATTAGATACTAAAAACTTTCCGGTACTTAATAAAAGGAAATTTTTAATTAAATATTCTTGGTGCCGTTTGTCAGTTTTGGAATTAAAATTAGGTGTCCTTTTTAGTGGACACCGCCCGTTAAAGGGTTAACACAATTTCATAAACAAATAATTTCTAATTTCGATGCTTTTTATTAATGCACTTTCGATAAAACAACCTCTTTTTTCAATAAGGCATTTGTAACACTAAAAAAACTTATAGTGTAATATTTTTCGGTAAAATTTATATTACGTGTTCTGTAAAGAAAAACTGGTGTCACTATTATTTTTATACACTGAATGATTTTTGCATCAAAGATTTGTCATAAAATCACACCTATGTAGTCCTGGGTCCGATCGTATTACTAAAGTCATGGTTCGTTACTTAGCATGTACAAACCATATGATGAACACATAATCTAGAGAACCAAGTAAAATAAATAATTAGGGAATATATATTAAAAAAAAATATGGAGAATGTTTATAAATTATTTATTCCCTTTGTAAAAGAAAAAAAAACAATTATTCGCCTTATTTCTATTAAGGTTGCTTTCGTGAAATTTTAGAATAATAAATAAATATGGTTTTAACTATAAATATACAAGACGTACACATAACAATCATTATTAAATCTCTAAATTTTAGATTATTAATATATTAAGCTGCAATATGCATTTCAGTTTTCAAAAATTCATTAAAAATTGTTATTTGCAAATAAAACTGTAATCAATTAAAGGCCATAAAGTATAAAATTTTACACAACTGTAAAAAAAAAAAAAAAAAAAAAAAAAAAACTTTATGCGGGTGTATGATTTTTTTCCTCATTTAAGTGTGGTTTCTACATGTATTTGTAGACCTGTTACACCAATGTATGTTTATTTGTCAAAGCTTGCGTAAAACAGTTTAAATAGTTTTGAATCATTTTAATATTCTGAACATTAATCTGAACATATGTATTATATATAAAAATGCAATTTCTTGCTTGTGCAGTTCACGAATGAGTTTAATTATCTCATGACCATTTATCTTTTTCAGATATTTTTAAAATCTTGCTTTTATAACAACATTTAGATTTTTTTTTTCTGAAAATATAATTTAAGCGAACAAAAAAACCCTACATTTAAAAGAAGATGTTATAAAAAATTTAGTAAGTTTTTTTTCTTATTCTTTTGCATTAAACATCATTCAGATATTTTATTTAATGAAATTTCGAGGGAAAATTCTTATTTTCTACAAAAAATAAATTAAAAAAATTTATGTATGTAATAATTGTTTTATGATAATGTATTATAATTATAATAAAATATTATATAATTATAAAATGATATCTACAATTATTACGCTTAAAAATGTTTTAGACAACTTTTACAAAAACATTAATTTAATAAATTAAAATTCGTATAGAAAACTATCTATTAAATGGCACAATTGAGTGGTACTTCGCACAAAAAGAAAAGAAAAAAAATCAGAAAAATAGTACCATTTAATAATAATAATAAACTTTGTTTAAAGTACATTGCTTGTTTGAATTACGCTGTACTAGATTTCGACATTTTTTAATTACATGTGCAAGTACAATCTCTGACGTAATGAAATCATATGATTCATAAATAAGGGAAGATCAAATCATTAAATCATTAGAATTTTAATTTATAAACATAAACAGATAAAAGACCATTATTTTCAACATTATGTAATACATTACACGCGTGAATATATTTTTTAATCGAAAGGTGTTCCGAAATATTATTATTTGGGATTTTATGACATAATTTTCCGCATTTAATTCTCGTTGCATGTAAGAATTTAATTACTATTTTAAAGTTATCTTTCTCTATTAATATCCAGGTGCAAATATATATATTTTTTCAGTTGTAAAATGTTTGTAAATATTATTATTTGCGTTTTTTTTTTTTTTTTTTTAAATTATGGCAACAATGACTTAATTTTTTATTTCGAAATATGTATTAAATCGATATTGAGATACTAAAATTTTGATCAAAAAAATTATAACTAAACTAAAAGAAAACAGACAAATTTTAAAATTTAGTCCCGTATATGCTTGCAAATGATTGCTAAATTGCTATGCATAGTTTTTAATCCTATAAAGCTCATTTAACTGAACTACTATAACCGATTTCAACATTAACCCTTTCAGGGGCAAGTATTTGTGTTCCTGTAACGTTGAATTCTCACCGGAATTTAGGAAAGAATTTAGTTCAAAATAAGGAAAAGCAACTTTTCAGCTTTTTCCCATCAAAGTTTAAAAAGTAAAATTTAATTAAAAGTTTCTGGTTCGAATGGGATTAAAATTAGGTGGGATATAATATATCCCACCGCCCCTCAAACGGTTAAATAGCGCTTAAAATAAATCTTCGATTTAAAAACCGCCTACTTAAGCGCGTTTATTGTACATTTATATATATACCAGTTTTCATGTTTTATATGCCATTAGTTTTTTATTTGTTTCAGAGAAAGTCATAAAAAATTCAATGACGGTGACAACAACTTTAGTTACTTTTTCTTTTGAATAGAAAGAACAGTGTCGTATACATTGGTTGCCACAAAGAAAGGTAAATGTAACAGCACCTATGGCCAAAGAAAATATATTACAGATACATATAAATATATTTATTAATTTAACAATTAAATAGTTAAGATACCTTTACAATAAATGCATTCCAATAAATTCACCCAAACTTAAAAAACTCTTTAATTTAGTATTTATTTTTTAAATCATGCATTTCGTGAATAACACACACACGCACAATGGAATGGACACTGTAAGAATTATACTTAACCCGGGAGAAGTCGCATGGGGTATGACATTCCCCGAGTGCGCACAGATTTTACAATTATCACCACTACTTTTCGAAAAGTAATCTTTAGCGTATTTTATCCTACAATTTGTAACAGTTGTCACTGACTAAATAAGTTGAGAATTATTGTTTGAATTTATTGGTGACAAAGTAAAAACTACTCATACCCTAGATATGCGCGATTTCTCCCGGGTTAATATGGTGAAAAAGCAAAAATTGGAAAACTATAAATATCTTATAGAATCTTCAGAAGGGCTTTATAAGAATATTCATAGTAAATAAAAGTTATTTCATCAAATATTGTCAGCATTGTGCCTAAAATCGACAATTTTAAGCCCCTAATAACATATATGAAACTATAACATTAAAAAACTACAAGTGTTTCAAATAACAAAATAAATAAATCAAGAAATAAATATGCAACTTAAACCGAAATTAGATAAATAATCAATTATTTAACTTAAATAGAAATTAAATCATAAAATAATGTGTAAGACTCACAAAAAAAGAAAAATTTTACTGTAGATTGAACAAGATTATAAGTACTTGACAAACAGCCAGTCATCATTAACTCAAAATGGCTGCTATATCTATGCTCTAACATTGCTTAGAAAAAAAATCATCATAAAAATAAATTGTGTACTATTGTCATCTATCACAGATAAACATAAGTAAAAGCTGAAATTATTGACATGATATATAATAACTCTAGTGCTGTCATCTATCATGAATGAAGAGAAAATAGAATAAAAAGAAAATACTTTTTTTGATAAAGGAAATAATATTTGGAATGTGAAGAAACTAAAGGAATTAAAATAAAATTTAAATTTAATAAAGATGAAATGTGAAGACAAGTACAATAATGAGCATTGTATGATGAGACATTGTGTGAGTAAAATGAAGAATGTATTATTTATGTTGTAAAAATGATTTTGTGATGTAAATAAAATGATTAAATGCATACCCCCCCCCCTTTTTTTTTACATAGATTTTGTAGCTTTTTTTTAGCAGTCCCGCCACATCCCTAATTAATAGTATTTTTATTTTATAATTTTTTGAAGGAAAATTTTGTTATTTTATGATTTTGTTATTTTATGATTTTTTTTTTCAAAAATAAGTTTTAATAATTTTTTTAGTAATCCACGCCCTTTCTTAATATTGTTTTCAATTTATAATTTGTATACATATTTAATGCCCGTACTGGTAAAAATTGACCAATGTTTTAATGTTGAATCCATGAAGAAAGAAAAGAAAAGGGATAACTCTAAGACAAAGCTGTATGTTTTAAATATAATAAATTAGACCTAATGAAATGAGAGGAGCATAAACGTTTAATACGATTGCAGTGGCTTAGAAGAATATTTCTGTAAACTAAAATATGTAGACATGAATGAAAGTTAGTAAAATTAATAACATTGAAGGAAAAATCATTGCGTTTATCATAGATAATGAATGTTAGAGTGTGATTAGAAAGAATAGAGATATTAATGTCCATAAAATTAATAGTACACTTGTTTAAATGAGTAGTACTAAGTTCAAGATTGGGAGGATATGCTACTGGTAGTATATATATATATATATATATATATATATATATATATATATATATATATATATATATATATATATATATATATATATACTTCGTGTACTAAATTTCGTTAAAACTTTAAAAATTCATTTAAAATAAACAAATGCTGCTAAAAAATTGCGGTTTACAGGAATGGGATTAGAGAGAGATAAAGTTTTTATTAATAACAAAAAATACCAATAGATGGCACTGACATACAGAATATAAAGCAGATTTATGCAAATTAAGTTTATAGCAAATGACCCATTTCTGCGAAGCATCTGATAAGCTCCAGTATCCCAGCACATGCAACAGGCTCTTTTCTCGTCTTCAGCTGTTTTGACGTGCATATTTTTCGCAATGCTACAGTTGCAGATTCCCCGTTTTTGTAAAACATTTTAACAAACAGCGCTTGATCTGGTAACGATTTCATACTGCTGGCGTCAAATGAAGAATCTATGTGCATTGTGAGGTTTTATTGACAGCATGATTTGCATAAATCTGCTTCATATTATGCAGCTCCAACCATCGATAATTTTTGATCAAATTTTTTTTCCATATAAAAAAAAATCCGATATCCCTCTAATCCCATTCCTGCAAATCGAAATTTTTTAGCATCATTTGTTTATTTTTAATGTATTTTTAAATTTTAAACAAACTTTTGGTGCACCCTTTACATACAAATATAGCAAAAGGGACGATTTCCCGGACCAGTATACCATCAATAATTTAAAACACGCAATTTGAATAAGTATACATGTATTATGTAAGACTAGAATTTCAATATTTAGAAATTGGCATATTCTATTAAAATTCTAAAAAATATTGAAAATAAATTAATTTTGAAGATTATGCAGGGTTGCCTGTGGCGACCTTTTCTCTAATTCTATCTCGCAGCACTTGGCAACTTGCGAAAGAGAAATATACTACAAAAATGTTTTTTTTTTTAATAGTGGGGCGAACAGAATATAAAAATAGTCGCCAGTGGCAGCCTTGAGACTGTAGTATGCACTACATATTTCTGTTAAATAAGTAGCATTCAGATGTAGAAAACACTTAAAAGTTTTATAAAAAGATAAAGTTTCAAATTTGAAACAATGTTTTTTATTCTATGGCCATCAACTCCTTTATTGAAAAAAAATGTTTTATTTTAGAAATGTGTCTTTAAAAATAAAATAATAAAAAAATTGAACATTCGAACATTTTATATATACATTTATGGCTGATGTTTATAGCATGCTACTGTTATGTTAACCATCCCTTTTTTACCAGTATAAAACTGCCTATTCATTCTTCTATTGTTGAAGAATAAATATATTCTTTCTTTCATATTAAGCAGCAGTCAAATAGTATCAGTCACAGCTGTTTGTTTTCCAATTTTCGTTTGGATATTGCACGAACGTCATTCTATACTCATAGATGTTTTCTGTTACGTCTTGCGATATCATATTCTTCTGTAAACAAATATGATATTTTCGAGTCTGTTATGCGTTATTGTTTCTTATAACAATAGTTTTGTCCAAAGCTGTCAGACTATGGAAGTTGAATGTATGTGCAGAATTATTGTCTCAATAAAACGTTACGTACATTTGAAATCTTGTTTTTAAATGTTTGGAAGATAGTTTAGTTATTGTGTTCACATTCAAGACCTGATTACCTCAGAATGCAAACTTCTTCCAGTAATCTCTGAAAATTAGTTTTGCCTTTTTTATAACGAAAATTATTAGTCTATATAAGGAAACAATTACTTTAAAAATATTCTGGTTCAACTTTACCCCTCTAATAATCCGGCCCTGTCGTGTAGGTAATTTTCCTTTATTATATACTAGGGGATCCGACCCGGGCTTCCCGGGTTACAAAATACAGATGAAAACCATTGTTTTAATTATTTTTTTTTAAATCTGGTTTACATTTGACTCAGCCGCGTACGAACAATTTAAATGTTAGTATAAAACGCGTAACATTCTGATAAGCGATATATAATAACATACTCTAACAGATTTTTTACATTTAATATATTTTTTTTAGAATGCCCACTAACAATACCAAAAATCATTTTTATATGAAATTATGTATTCAAATAAAGTTTTGAAATGTATTAAAAGCGATATTGGCTTCGTGCCAGGAGTTAATAGCCTGTTAATTTATGCTTGAAAATTATTTAAAAAAGACATAATAAATCCGTCAATTAAGATGTAGTTTTCAAATAAATTGCATTCGAAAGTAAATTTTTTTTTCCCAATATAACGGTGTAAAAATTGAAAATGTGCGATGTTTAGTAATTTAAAAAATTGCAGTAGCAAAAGTCGCAAAACCGAAATTTCATCATGAAGTATTGACATTCGCAACATGACGTCAGCGTTACGCACGGACACATTTGTCCTTTATAATATATATATATATATATATATATATATATATATATATATATTTGTTACATACTTGAGAGGTATATTTGAGGCTTAATCCTCTGCCTACCAGACGTGTCCAATCAGAGCGATTATACTTAGAGTGCATGCAGTGCGTGTTTACTTTGCTATGGTACACTAGCACTACTATCCTCTCATGCGGTCGGTGGACAAAACTGAAGTGGGATGCATTGATAAATATGGCACTGAACCAAAAAATGATTGAAGCGTACACAATCGTGATACCAAGGGAATTACATGAACTTAAATTTAGTGAAATGGTTACAATCACCAACCTCCTGCAAAAAATAAAATTACAAGGGCGTTTCAAATGCAAGTGACCGAGTTCACACTAACCCAGACTTGCAGCAAGCATAGCGAATCATTTCGGAGTATTGCGGCGTACTAAACTGGAAATGGACAAGTGACTGGAGTTTGATGAAGTTGTTACGTTGAAAATGTTAACGACTCCTCCTTCCATCCTATTAAATCAATAAAGTAGCAAATTTTAAGACTTTATATCTCGATAACGGGGAGACGATGGGAAATGATTTATGCCTCAAAAAACACGTTTCATAATGCCCTTTCAATTGCTGCTTATTTAATTCTTTTTTCCTTTTGCTTTTTTCCCTTACCATGGTAAGGGTAATCAAGAAAGTTGGCTTTTAACCCTACAGTGCATAGTGTAGCAAATTGGCAACACTTTCTATTTAACTTTTAATAAATAAATCAAGTTCTTTGCAACCACTATATTTATATAGAAATATTAATGCTGTACAAATGAAATAAATATGCTACTAAATAAAGTTAAAAATCTACCTTAAAATTTCTGGTGTCCAATTCTTAATATAAGTATAAAAAAACACAATTCTAAAAGAAAAATTCATGCATTGTAGGGTTAAAAATTGCCAAAATGTGAGGTAATAACTACTTGCTGCAAATTCTTCGACTAAAGGCCAGTTGTCGAGTGCTGGATTGCAAAAAGTCTAGTAGGCCAAATGGAACAAAACAGGGTGTAAATACTATTTAGAGCAAGATTTTCCAAACTGTGGTATGCCTTCTAATACTGGCACGCGAATCTTCTAATCTGATTAGAAAATCGTTAAATTAGAGATTTTGGTATCTCCACACTATGTCTTTCTTAGCCGACATTATATTAATAGTAGATAATTAAAGTAGATGGGGAACTTTTTTACTAATAAAATACTTCATCAGTAAAAAGTATTAACCTATTCGCTGCCAACCACGAGTATACTCGTGGTTTATTAAACTAAAATTACGAATTCGTACCGGAAATTTCGAAAGAAGAATTTTTTTTTATGTAATCACGAAATATCTGTAATTAAGTAAAGTAAATTATTAGTATTTTCTGGTATGAATTCGAACTTTCTAAATAAAATAAAATTCCCGTAATTTTAACCCGGCAGTGAACGTGCTAACTTAACCCTTTCCGGCATGGTGGGTAAAATTCTGTCCCACTTAATTTTAATCACAAAGTGCCACAACGACACCAGGATTTTGAAATAAGTTTTTGTCTTTTATAATGTACGTGAAGAAAAGCTTTTGTTATTTTCAAATAAATTTGTTCTTAAATCCTGGTGTGATTCAATCTTTTCAACATTTTAGTAAAAGAAGTACTTTGTGCCTGAAAGGGTTAAAAAGGCATCTATCATCATGAACTTAATGTCTTATCATTAACTTAATTTCATGTCTTGTGATTAACTAAAAAAGGCATCCGTTATGAACATACTGGAATAAATATTCACTGTTAAACCTAATCGGAGGCAAACACATTGAAATAGTCAAACGCTGAAGAAACGCAGGAATGAAAACTAGCTTACTATTCTAATTTTCATAATTTTGTGTTTTGAAACCGTGCAGTTATTTGCATTTCACAGTGTAAGAAGAATAGATCTACTTTATAGCATAGAAGAAAAGAAATCAAGACAAAAAACGTTCAAAAAAGACGAAAAACAATTGCCTTTGCGCTTAAATTGTCTTAAATTTAATTTAATTTTCACTCATTTTCCTTTTGCTGTGTAAATACGTTTCTTCTATTTCATTATTTTATGCTTTTCAAAGCTGTAAGTAATATGATAGAAGAACATTTGCTTATAATGAAGAAAATTTGTAATCCAAATTTTAATACATTACATACAATGATAACTCGGCTAACAAAGATAATTCATTCGTGATTCATGTTCGTTAGCCCAAATGTCCATTTATCGGAACCTGATTTCCCGTTTTATTAAAATGAAATGCAACTGTTTTATGTCACTCAATAAGGCATTGGTTGGCACATGCAAAAAACGGTTTTCGTTAGCCAAAACATTTACTAACAGATGGGTTCGTTAGCTAATGTATCATTGCATTACTATTTAAATTATGAATATTTTTATATTTAAACCATTGATTAAATTTTAAATTAAAGCGGTAACTCAAACATTTAACACATATTTGATACTAGCATATTTTAACTGATATATATCAATGTAAAACCCAAGCAATAACAATTACCCTTACAGGTTCACCGATTTTCTTTCTTTGTTCTATGTCTGTCTTTTTTACTTTTCCTAATTAATCTCCCTATTTAATATCTCTACCGTTTCCAAAGGAATTATTATCATATATAAAACTTCTTTCAGGTGTGGGAAGATTACCAGCTAAGATGGGATGAAGCAGATTACGGTGGGATAAATGTGCTTAGGTTGCCGCCTGACAAAGTTTGGAAACCTGACATTGTGCTTTTTAACAAGTAAGCCACTTTTTCTTTAATTGTAATTAGTTATTAATTCTAATTCGGAATTTTCAAACTGAAATTTGTTACACTGTTCTAATATTTTTCTCATGTATTTCATTTTATTAGACTTTAAAATATATTTGTAGAAAAGTTTAACTATAATCAGTGGCGGCTCGTGACAGTCTATTTGTGGGGCAATAAATGCATAACTGAAACATTTATTCTTTTCTTACCGTTATTATTTTTAGAAATATTTTATTTGTGTAATGGAAGATTTTTTTTTTCAAAAAATAGTGGTAAGAAAATAATAAATTTGGCAAACATGTATGCAACAGACATGCATGGGGTACAGTGCCCGAAATAACGCCAGTAACGAGGCGCCACTGACTACAATCTATCAGTACTATTAGTCGCTCTTAATTGCATAGAGTTTCATAAGAAATCTCCATCAGATTAGACAAACTTTAAGCAAAAAAATCCATAAAAACAAAGTTAATTTGACCACTAAGACGCTCTGCGGTGAACACTGCTGTTTGCTAAATACGGTTTCTAAACAAACAAACAAGGTATTAAACATTTTCAAATAAAAGTAGAAACTTGGCAAACAATTCATTTTTACAAAAAAGTTACATTTATCATTTATTTTTTATTATTGTACGAATAGAATTTTGGAAAAAGAGCCAAAATATTACATAAAAACTACGTTTTTCAAAAAAATTTTAATTAAATAAATAAATAAATAATCATTATGATATAATACAACATAACATAAAATAATAAACAAATAAAATAAAGTTAAAGATGTAATTCATTTATTTCATTTTATTTATTTATTATTTTATTTTATTTTACAAATTGGACAAATTTATTGGCGCACTAGATACGTACATGTGTGGTGTAGCTTCATTCCACATTTAAAGTTGATAGCTTAATTACTAACTTTCAAACAATGTTCATAAGTTAAAAAACACCATTTTGAGAAAAAAAGTATTGAAAAGTTTTGGAAAAGGCTTATTTTTGGAAGAGCTTCCGCAGACTACAAAAAAAAAAGCCTCTAGAAGAGCAATTATTTATTTATTTATTTTTGAGCGCTGAGCAAGGTGACGTAGGAAATGCAATAAAAAACGTAGCATGTTTTAAGCTAAATAAATTTGATTTTTTAAGTTTTTACCCTGGCATCCCTATTTAACTGTAAAAAATCATAATGTATTATTTTTATGTCAAATTTTCATAATCTTCATCATACTTCTTCTTAGTTCTTAACTCCTTAAACACTTAATTGAGTACTTGATGTGAAAAACCCTCTCTTCTATGAAATTTCTATGCTTATGAGATAAGTACTACTTTTTGTCTTCAGTGCCTTATGCTACTTCAACTGTGATTTAGATGATAGGATAATACTGCTCTCCTTACTAAAAAAGATAAAGTCGAGGTAATTGTTACAATGTGAGGATTTGGGATATGGTTTAAGGGCTTTTAAAATTATTTTTCATTATTAATGTTATTCTCTTCTTCAAAGATATGTTTTGTACCATAAATTCAATAAATATTTTTAAATCATCAATGTTTTGAAAAAATAAAATAAAAAAAGGTTTTAATCAGTTAAATAAAATTAAAATACTGCATGCGTAAATTATTTTCTTAACTTTTTTATTGCTTGATAGCACTTTATTAAAAAATTCTGCATCCATGTTTTTAATAAAACTGAAAGTTTTAACTGCAAGGGAAAAAAAAGTGGGGGGACGGGAATAAATCGAATTTTCACAAAACACATATGCATCATTTAATAAAACTTTACTTAAGGTGTTTTTCAACCAGACATAACTGTTTGTATGTTTTTATGTATCTTTGTATGTTTTAAATAATAATTATAGTACAAAGGTGAATATTGATTCAAATGAGTGTTGTTAGCTCAAGTTTATTTTAATTTTTTATAATTTAAAAACGGATTGCATTGAGTGTAGACTTTTAAGAATAACTGAAAACAGAAATATATGTATCGAATTTGTAGAAATAGAATTTTGTAAAAATAGTGATAGATCACAATACATATTTTTTTTTCGAAATGAAATAATATATATTTAAAATTAATAATCTAAATACGATAAATTGTAAAGTTTGAATTTTTAAATAGAAATCGATTTCTCAAAGCTTCAAATATGCGTATACAAAAAATTAGAGATCATTCTGCCTAGTAATTTTTAAGTTAGGCTTAAAAACTACAAGCATTGCAATCTGATTTGCAACGATTAAAAATGAGTATAACATTATGAATTTCAAACTTTTAACTGGCATATTTCCTAAACTGCCAGGAAGAATGACTTCCCATTTGGTATCCAGAGATAAAATTTACTGCCGAATTCCAATGTGATGTAAAAATTAGGCGTTAATATTGGAAGTTTTAAAGTTTGTTATGGTTTCAGTCTATAAACTAACCCCGAATCGTAATTTAAATATAGTATTTCTGAGTAGACTTTATTATAAATCGGTTTGTACTAATCATATTTTTATACGATTATTTGCGGCAGAGTTAGTATGGTCCCCCCCCCCTTTTCAACTGTATATTTTTTAGTACACAGTATGACATAAATAGTAAACTAGACGATAGTGCAGCACATAAAATATATGGACCATTCGTCGTTGGGTCATCATTTTATGCTTGCGATCGCTTACAGATGATATGAAAGGTGTTCTTTTTTTTTAATTTCATGGTTGCCAGTTTAACCTTTTTTTAACATTTTCAGGGGCAAGAAATTGTGTTCCTGTAACGTCGAATTCACACAGGTATTTACGAAAGAATTTAGTTCAAAATAAGGGAAAGCGATTTTTCAACTTTTCCCGTCAAAGTTAAAAAAGTAAAATTTAATTAAAAGTTTCTGGTTCTAATCGGATTAAAATTAGGTGGGATATAATATGTCCCACATCCCCTCAAACGGTTAATTCAGAAATTTCGAATTCGTACCGGAAATTCTGAGAGAAGAATTTTTACCTTAAACAATCATGAAATGCCTGTCATAAATTAAATAAAAGAACATTATAGAAACTTTCTGGTACGAATGCGAAATTTCGGAATTTAAAAAAGGCCAAACTGGCAACTCTGTTAAATTTCCATTTAAAAACATTAAATTTACATCTACTTCATTCTGTAGATTTTAATGACGCTTCAGTTTGGGGCAATAAATTAAAATCTATCAAAAGTATAGTTTTGCCTCTTGCTTTTTCTTTCTTTCTTTTTTTTCTATAAATAAATTTTCAGGATAATGAGGAAGCAGGTTTATTTTAATACATAATTTAATAAACGTAAGTTAAATTAAATCAAAGAGTGTAATAAATTAGAATTGTTTTACTGCAATAATTCAATTATTATACATACTCCCTCTGTTTTAAAGTTTTTGCATAATAGTGATAAGTTTTTCTAAAATATCCTGATTCAACGAGCGTAAACGCCGTTTTTCGCTAATATACAGGGTGATTATAAAATGTATACACTGTTTGAATGATTATAACTTTTTACTCACATATAATTAATATTTAAATTGCAAAAGAATCTACATAAAATGTATAACTTTTCCTCATACCACAGATGTTCAAAATTACTACCTATGGTCAATACACTGCTTGTAACGGTTGGCTCACACAAATTTCAACAAATTTCATTTAGTGTTGTGATGCATTCTTACTCAACTGTGGCTCCAGAACGTTCTATGAACATCCATTCATTTCAAACTTACCTTTTATCAGATGAATTGTAAGTCCTGTATGTGCATCTGCCTGAAACTCGATATTGTATTTTTATTACATTTTCATTTTACATTACATTAATTTTTCTTTTTTCAAAAGTTAATCGTTGTCCACTCATTCTTTCCAATTAATTACTCTTTCAACAGAAAGAAAAGTGAGGAAGTTATGACCCGTTAACCCATTCGCTGCCAACCATGAATATACTCGTGGTTTTTCAATCTAAAATTACGAATTAGTACCGGAACTTTCGAAAGAAGAATTTTTACTTAATGTAATCACAAAAGGTCTGTAATTAAATAAAGTAAATATTGCTATTAACATTTTCTGGTAAGAATTCGAACTTTCTAAATAAAATAAAATTCCGGTAATTTTAATCTGGCAGTGAACATGTTAAAAAGTGTATATATACATTTTTTCTGACGCCCCTTGTATATCTGGACATTGTATAGTAAAGAAAATGTTAAGTAATAAAGAAGAATGGTTTGAAATAAATATATACAAAATCTCAGAGCAGCCGTATTGAGCTAATAACAAAATGTCCTAGAAAATAAATCTGCCACCTATAAAAATAATACAAAGATATTACAAACGCCCTTTACATAACAATGAATTGGATTAAACAAAGTATATTTCAAGATTCTTTTCCTCGTAGCTTCTACATCATATCTAAGAAAAAAATATGGAGAGGGTAAGAAAAACAACAACAAAAAAGTAACGGATGTCTTTATTCTTAAACTTCTTTCTAAGTATCTGTATGGAGACAGAGGTAGAAGAATGCGAGAAGAATTTTGTTCGTTTTCTATTATTTAAGATGTATTTTCATTCGTCCAGGTTTTCGATAGTTTTTGTCATTGTCTCCTTTCTGTTGCACTCATGCACGCCATTTACTTCCGAAATTTTTAGAAAAAAACAATATTTCTGCAAAGTTTCGTTCTCTAAAAAAGTAGTTTAATAAGTGGGTTTTTATCTTGCTATTATTTACACTTATGCATTTTTATTTAATTTTTTTTTTAAGTTTTAAAAAGTTGTAGTAGTAGATATATATATAGTTTTTGCGAGAGATAGATATTAACTCAGTTTTAAAAAATTAATTTTTAAGCAACTTGATTCAATGACTTTAGAAGTACCTTTTTTAAAAAAATAAAAATCTGTAAATTTTTAAATGAAATATTAATTAATAAATAAGAATAATTTTAAATAAAAACTAGCTAACACGCCCCGCGTTGCCAAGGCTCAGGAAAATAAATTAAAAAAAAAAAAAAAAAACAAGTTTTTATTATTTTAGATCTTTAACTCGATTTTGTATGAAATTATATTTTAAAATGAAAAATTCGCGAAAAAATATTGATTTGTTCTTTTTGTCCGAACTCTTTGAAATTTTTAATGGTTATAAATAAAATGGTTTTACAGTCCGTGTAAAAATTTTGTGAAAAAAAATATTTTTATCTAGCTGTAAAAGAAATGTTTTCTTCTCGCTTTTATGTTTGTTTGTTTGTTTTCGCGTCGGCTGCTTTAACGTAGCAATAAAAAAATAGTTCTCGTTCAATAGTTCTCTCTTTGAAATTTCAATCGGTTATAAATGTAACTGTATCCAAGCTCTCTTTAAAATTTTGCGAAAAATATGCATATTTGCTAGTGAAAACACGAGTTCTTAAAAAAGAAAACGTTCAACGCAATGGCCATATTACGCCATCCGTTTTCAATCAACCCTTTTCAATCCCCCTACAGGTCAAGGCTAAACAGGTAAGGGCTAAACACGTTTCCCGTTTCTGAGGGTAGAAGGCTTCAAAAAAACGTTGAAGCATGCGCAAAGAGACTGTTTTCGTGTGGAAAAGAGAGCGGAATTTGTTTAAATGCGCTTTTCGCTTTAAATATTTAGATAAATCAAAACTTACATACATGCTCTCTCCATTAAAAAAATTTATTAGCTAGATTATTTTTCTTTCAATTTCTAACAGTATATTGAAATTATTTTTCAGTATATATTTTCTTTTCAATAAATAGCCGCAAATTTTGTAACAAAAGGCATAGTACAATCCTGCACCACCCTATTCGGCCCAAGCATGCTTGAAAATGAATAGTTGCAAAGTTTGCAATTTGCAATGTAAATAGCCTAAATTTTGTAACAAAAGAAATGTTACGGGATAAATAAGAATGCTTTTAAATAGTCCTTGAACCGCCCTAGATGGGAGAAGCCCGCCTCGTTCTGTTCACATAAAATGTTCAATAATCTACATAATCTTCCTTCTAAATTACTTTTGAAATTAAGTATGTGTGTCTTCTCGTTTTGTCTGTAAATTTTTGTTCGTAAAAATAAATAAATAAAGAATCTAATATTCCTTAGTTTTAAATTATGTGTAGAAAACTTTTTCCTTTTTTTTTTTTTTTTTGTTTTTTTTTTGTAATTTCAAAATGGCATATCCAAGCAGTATTTTGTAACACTTCGCTTACCTTTTTTAGAAAGATGATTATGTTACAAAAAAATTTCGCTTGACAATAAACTTAAACTTACATAACTTTTGTCTAATATTTTTTTGATCTTCTATTTTTTAAGCAAATTACGTAAGGCATATTTAAGCAATGCTTGCTTCTGTTATGATTAAGAACATAACAAAGTATGTGTAGACAATACACTGAGCAATTACTATAAGGAACAGGTGTGAAAAAATGTAATTTTATACATCTAATTACGTTTTTATACATTTGGACCAGGATACAATCTTTAAAATGACCTGTGTTTATGTTTACAACGAAAGATGATTATTTCCGTTTTTGAATTAAAAATGAGATATCAGAACAAACAATCTTTAACCCCTTGAAGGGCATCGGTATATAATACATACCACTTAATTTTAATTCCAAAATGCCACAATGACACCAGAATTTTATAACCAAATTTTAAATTTATAAGGTACATGAGGACAAGCTTTTACTTATATAAAGTAAAATCGTTCGTGAATCCTGGTTTCAATCAATCATTTCAATATTTTAGCTACAAGAGTACTTTGCCCCTGAAGAGGTTAAAAAATAAAAACCTTTTTTTTTCATAAAATATTATAGAAAAAAAAATGTTTCGTGATAGCTTGTTTACAAGGGACATAGCGAAAAGCAACGTTTTACTTTAATTATTAGGTCTTTGTAATATAAGATTTTAAACTGTGAGAATATGTAACGAGTGACAAGCAATAGGATACCATTTAAATACAAAATAAAATTTCTCAATACCAAAAATTACTAGGAAAAACATCTAAGAAAATAAGAGTTCAATTGCAAAGTAAAATAAGTAAAATTTATCGAATAAGATTCATGACGACGTGAATGAGTAACGGATGATCAAAGAATGCTTAATTGAAAAATGTAAAATAAAACAAGATTAATTGTGCGTGAGAAAGGTATCCTCATAGAATATAAAACTCCGTTTATTGTTAGCCAAAATGATGCTTAGTCCTATTTTTTTCTGTAATGGGGAACAAAGTATCAGAATACCATTTAAACTTTTTTAAACTTTTCTTTTTAAAATTAAAAAAAAAATTCCGTATCAGGGAAAAATGTTCATTAACAATTTGTTTACAAAATATGGCACGTAATGAACAACTTTTTTCATTAATTATGTGTCAGTTCTACAATTGTCATTTACAATTGTAAACCAATATTTATGACTGCGCGAATACATAACAAATACCTAGTTTTAGAACACTATTTAAAAGTTTGATATATTTATATTTAAATAATAAAAAGTTACTACAACAGGAAAAATGTGTAGTAAGTGATTATTTGCAAAAGAAGGCAAACAAATTAGTTGTTTCTAATTTCTAACTTTGTAAATTAAAATTTACAAAAACGGTAATAAGTAACAAGCATAATTCATTAGTAACTAAGTGTAACGTTACTAGCAACGTTAGTAGTAGTAACTAATGCACAATTTTAAAAGTGTAAACAAATCCATGAGTAATTTTGGATGGGGAATGTATAGTAGAAAATTCCTTCTTTTATGTTTAGGTAAAATTATGCTTAGTTTTATTTTTTAATTAAAAACGAGCTATCAGAACATCATTTAAAAACTTATTTCTTTTAAAAAATTATATTAAAAATTATCATATTAATAAAGCATATTTCGGTTTTATTCGGTTATTCGGTTATTCGGGCATATTCGGTTTAAACAGTTTTATTACAAAATTAAGTATACAATGAACAATAACTTTTTCTACGATTTAACCTAATTTTTTTTTTTTTTTTTAAATAGCAATAATTACTGCAAGTGAAAAAACAATTTTTTCTGAACTGTTTGTTTACAAAATAAGGCATATGGCATATAAAGGACAGTAACTTTTTTTCTTTAATTATTAAGGACTCCGATTTTTATAAAATAAGTATTGAAATTAAGCAATATTTACTTGAAAACTGTAAACAAAGGGGCGAGTAATTACGAATGGGAAATAATTTGTAAACAAACGCTTTAACCCTTAAACGCCTAGTGTATCAAATTCTGAAACACTTTTTATTCAATTTTTAATAAATAAATCAAGTTCTTAGCAACCACTATATTTATATAGAAATTTTGATGCTATAAAATACCAATAAAACATATAAATATGACATTAAATAAATTTAAAAATCTATCTTAAAATTTCTGGTGTCTAATTCTTAATATAAATAAATAAAAAAAAAAAACCAATTCTAAAAGCAAAATTCGGGTATTTAAGGTTTAAAATGTACGACTTTCATTTTGCCGCAGTTAAAAATCTCGCCCATAGATTGATAAATACCTTTGAAATTTGAAATTAAATTTCATTTAAATATCAGAACTCCGCATAATCACTAAATAAAATATCTTTTTAAAAAAGTCGAAAAAAATACTACATTGAAAATAAATTTTTTGCAACAGTTTAATAGCAAAATAAAGCTTATAACCAGCAACAATTATTTTCTTTCTATTATTAAGTACTCCTACCTTTGTAAAATAATATTTATAACAGTGTGAATAAGTAACTCGTAATTAACGAATGTTCACTTGAAAAGTGTAAACAAACTGACAAGTTATTACGGATGGGTATTTAAGGTTTAAAATGTACGACTTTCATTTTGCCGCAGTTAAAAATCTCGCCTATAGATTTGTCAATACCTTTGAAATTTGAAATTAAATTTGATTTGAATATCAGAACTCCATATAATCACTAAATAAAATTTCTTTTTTAAAATGTCGAAAAAATACTACATTGAAAATAAATATTTTGCAACAGTTTAATAGCAAAATAAAGCTTATAACAAGAAACAACTATTCTCTTTAATTATTAAGTACTCCTACCTTTGTAAAAAAAAATATTTATAACAGTGTGAATAAGTAACGGGTGATTAACGAATACTCACTTGAAAAGTGTAAACTAACTGGCGAGTTATTACGGATGGGAAATAATTTTAAGCAAACGGTTTAAAATGAAGGATTTCAATTTTGGCGAAGTTAAAAATCTCGCTTGGAGTTTAGTCAATAGCATTGAAATTCGAAATTAAACTTGATTTTAGATCAGTTTAGATTTTTTTGATCAGTACTCCATTTAATCAAAGAATAAACTTACTTTTAAAAAGTTGAAGAATTACTACATTAAAAATAAATCTTTTGTGTAAATAAAATAAGTGACGAGTAATTAAGCAGTGTTCACTTGAAGAGTGTAAACAAAGGGACGAGTAATTACGGATGGGAAATAATTTGTAAAATGAAGAGTAAGAGTTTTACTTTGTAAATTAAATTTTATAACAGCGTGAATAAGTTAAGGAGTAATTAAGGAATGTTCACTTGAAAAGTGTAAACAAAGTGACGAGTATTTATAATCTAATATACTTTTTCTTCTGTTTAATAACAAAATAAGGCTTATAACCAGCAGCAACTATTTTCTATAATTATTAAATATTTCTATTATTATTAATATTAAAATATGGTATTATAGCACAATTTGAAGAGTAAATGTCTTCCAAATGAAGAGTAAGAGTTTTACTTTGTAAATTGATGTTTGTAACAGCGTAATAAGTTAACGAGTAATTAAGGAATGTTCACTTGAAAAGTGTAAACAAAGTGACGAGTAATTACGGACGGAAACTAATTTGTAAACAAACGCTTTAAAATGCACGACTTCCATTTTGCCGCAGTTAAAAATCTCGCCTGGAGGTTGGTCGATAGCACTGAAATTCGAAACTCTTCCTTTTAAAATCCGTTTAAGAAATTACATAACAACGAAATACCGTTGAGATCAAAGACGTTATTCCACAGCTGAGGCATGCCTCTATCGTCTTTCTACTCTCTGATACCAAACACACAAAAATATCCGAGAGAGAGAGAACGAAAAATGATAAAAAGAAGAGGGGGAATTTTAAAGGATAGGCGAGCAATTTTGAGGGTAAAGCTGAAGCGTGTTGACCTGGATCTATGTATGAATGAAAAGCTGCAGGCGGTCTCTCCAGATCAATAGCTAGCAGGGGCGGCATCTGCAGTGGGAGTAAAAGGATTCTATGTATCTCTCCCCCCCCTTTCATTCCCGCCATTTCTATAGGGAGCGATTCTAAATAGAAAAAGTGTGCAGATGAAATGTGGGTTAGTCATTAGAAGGGAATCGATGGATGTGGGAATGGTGATTGGAAAAAAGTGGGAGAGATTTGACCGATACTGTTTAAGATAAATGTCCAGCCACTACTCTAAAAGAAAAAAATATATTTATTTCTACGATTATTTTTATGATGATTCAATTAATGTACGCTTCATTTATACCTCAGTTATGCTAAGGAAAAAGTATATAAAACTAAAGGAAAAATTTCAAATACCCTGTCAGGTTACATAATGTATATTTTATTTATACATTATGTTACTTTATGCTTATCAATGTACATGCATTATGTAAACATTAGCGATTCTAAATAGAAAAAGTGTGTGGTGATTGGAAAAAGAGAAGAGATTTGAACAATACTGTTTAAGATAAATGTCCAGCCACTACTCCAAAAGAAAAAAAAATCTTTATTTCTACGATTATTTTTATGATGATTCAATCAATGTACGCTTCATTTATACCTCAGTTATACTAAGGAAAAAATATATAAAACTAAAGAAAAATTTTCAAATACCCTGTCAGGTTACATTAATATATATTTTATTTATACATTATGTTACTTTATGTATTTATCAATATGTATGCATATGTACATGCATTATGAATACATTAGCGATTTTAAAGAGAAAAAGTGTGTGGTGATTGGAAAAAGAGGGAGAGATTTGAACGATACTATTTAAGATAAATGTCCAGCCACTACAAATAAATAAATAAATAAAAATAATAAAAAATTCTGCGATTATTTTTCTGATGATTCAATCAATGTATGTTTCATTTATACCTGATTTATACCAAGGAAAATGTATATAAAACTAAAGAAATATTTTTAAATACAAGGTCAGGTTACATTAATGTATATTTTATTTATACATTATGCTTCATTATGTATTTATTAATGGATGTATTATCAGGGTTCGTACGCCTCCTGGAATTTTGCGACCAGGAAATTCTTCGGTACCAGTATTTTCTTACAGAAAATCAATCCTTAAAAGAAGGCGACGTTTCGCGAGTTTAACCTAGATTTCTTTTATTCTAAAACTAATTCTGGTAACTCTCCTGGAAAATTCCCTAATCCGTACGAACCCTGTATTATGTATACATTATATATAACTTAATTGATAAGGAAGTGCGTATTAATATTTAATTAGTGTAATAAGTAAATATTTTGTGAAAAATATATTAACTCTTTGATCACGATCTCGTACGAGTCAGGAAATTTTATCGCACCAAAATTTACAAAACTTTATTTGTGGTAAATTTCTCTTGAAGATATTATAAGCGTTTGGCAGATATTATTTTTGAAATAGTGGTACGAATAGAATAAAAATTAGTCGCTGGGACGACATACTTTCCAATCCCGTAGTCAAAAGGTTAAATCAATTTAACCCTTAACCCCTTGAAGGACACCGGTATATTATATATACCACTTAATTTTAATCCCAAAATGCCACGATGACACCAGAATTTTATAATCAAATTTTGAATTTATAAGGTACATGAGGAAAAGCGTTTACTTTTTTAAAAATAAATTCGTTCGTGAATCCTGGTATCAATCAATCATTTCAATGTTTTAGCTACAAAAGTACTTTGCCCCTGAAGGGGTTAATTGCATAGTGATGTAAATTTCCATCACTGTTTATTTAACTTTTAATAAATAAATCAACTTCTTCGCCACCACTATATTTATATAGAAATATTAATCCAGTAACTTTCCCATGAACTATGTTGCTGAACAAATTTAAAAATCTATCTTAAAATTTCTGGTATATAACATTTAATATATGTATAAAAAAACACAATTGTAAAAGAAAAACTCATGCAAAGAAGTGTTAAGAATTCACACAAAATATGTTAAAAAATATGTAAGGGAATGAAACGTAAAGGCGTCCGCAGTCAAAGTGACATGATTCTATGTATCTCCCTCCCACCCTTTCATTCCCACCATTCTAAATAGACCAATTCTAAATAGGAAAAGTGTGCAGAAGAAATGTGGATTAGCCATTAGAAGGGAATCGATGGATGTGAGGAATGGTGATTGGAAAAAAATGGAGATTTCACCGATACTGTTTAAGATAAAATGCAATATGCACCGAATTCTCCGCCCCCCCCCCACCTCCACACCAAAAAAAAAAACTTTATTCCTACGATTATTTTTATAAATGATTCAATCAATTTATGTTTCATTTAGACAATATCTATACCAAGGAAAAGTTAAATAAAATTGGCTAATATCCTGTACGGTTACATTAATGTATTTATGTATATGTTTATTTATGTATATTACTAGACAAGGAAGAGTATTAATATTTAATAAAAATAATATGAATTTAAAAATTCCCCCAGAATGTGTTAAAAAATATGTATAAAAGACTTACTTTAATCTTTTAATGGAAATATATGTGAAATTAAAAGAAAAAAAAATCGCATTTAATAGCGCATTATCGAGTAGTGGTAAATTTTATTTCTGGGAGATATACGTTATCTTGGAATCAAACTGTTACGAAACATTTTTCATTGTTATATTGATTTTTTTTTTTTTTTTTTTTTTTTTTTTAGAAGAAGAAGAAGCAGATGTTTATAATGCTGCCAAGCATATTGCTTTTGATTAAAAAATAGAACTAAGCCTCTTTTTAGATTAAATATAAACAGAATTTACATTTTACGATAATGCCTTTTTCATACGCAATTAATCATGACTTTAAGCATTTCAAATGCGCATTCATTAATTACTCGTTACTTATTGAATATGTGAATTGTCTTAATTCACACACAAAAAATAGAAATATTCAAAAATTAAAGTAATTTTGTTGTTCCTAAGCATTATTTTGCAAACGAAGTGTTATGATTTTTCCCCCTAGAATATCTTTGATTTGTAGAAAATGATTAAGTTCTTATATGCAGTATATTTAATTTAAAAGTGAAACCAAGCATCCTTTTCATTATCATAATCACATGTATTTTTTTACGAGTATACCTTAGTCTATGTATATAAAATTGTAACGCATTAAACATTAGATTTTGCACAGCAGATTATTGTAATATTTGCTAATTTTTCTGCGTATACTTAGTTACATTCTTAATTGTGAAGGAAATGAAACGTAAAGGGAGTAAAATGATTATATGTACAGCCCCGCTTTCGTTCCCGCCATTTGTAAAGGGAGCAATTCTAAGTATAAAAAGTGTGCAGATGAAATGTGGGTTAATCATTAGAAAGGAATCGATGGATGTGAGGAATGACTATTGGAAAAAGAGGGAGAGATTTGAACGATACTGTTTAAGATAAATGTCCAGCCACTACTCCAAAAAATCGTTATTTCTACGATTATTTTTATTATGATTCTATCAATGTACGTTTTATTTACAGCTCATTTATACCAAGAAAAATGTATATAAAACTTAAGAAAAATGTGCAAATATCCGGTCAGGATGCTTTAACCCATTCGCTGCAAGCCACGAGTATACTCGTGGTTTTTCAATTTAAAATTACGAATTCGTACAAGGAATTTCGAAAGAAGAATTTTTATTTTATGTAATCACGAAATGTCTGTAATTAAATATGGTAAATATTGCTATTAGTATTTTCTGGTATGAATTCGAACTTTCTACATAAAATAAAATGCCGGTAATTTTAACCCGGCATTGAACGTGTTAATATATATTTTATTTATACATTGTGTTACATTATCAGCCCACGGAGTGCTCCACGGGTAATTTTTTTTAATTTATTTTGATGATATATTTCTACAACATTTGCAATGAAAACCTCTTCACGAAGCGAGTTTCTACGACATATGCAAGAACAAATGATAAATCTAAACCGAAATATTTCGTAAGGAAATAGTGATGGACAAAATTATGATTTAGTCTCTTTTAATGTTGACCGCTCCAAGTCCTGTATTATGTATTTATCAATGTAAGCATTATCTATACATTATATTTATCTTAAATAAAAAGGAAGAGTGTATTAATATTTAATAAGCGCTTTAAATAAATACTGTTTAAAATAAACATTAAATTAATACAACAATTCACACAAAATATGTTACAAATTAAGTATAAAAGACTTACTTCAGTGTTTTGCTGATGATATATTAAATTTTTTTAAATAAAAATCAAGAAAAAAAGTTGCTTTTGTTAGCAGATAATCACACAGTGGGAAATTGTATTTGCCCGTTATATGCCTTATGTTGTAATCAAAATTTTACCAAACATGCTTCATTGTTATATTGTTTATTCATTTATTTATTTTTAAAATAAAATATATTCAGTCTTTTAATGTTGCTCTGGCACATTGCTTTTGATTAAAAAAAGAGAACTAAGCATGTGCGCATGCGTTAATTACACGTTACATATTCATTCTGTTAATTATATTTATTTTACAAAGATAAAAACGCCTAATAATTAAAGAAAAGACTTGTTGTTCACGATAATCCTTATTTTGGAAACAAACTGTATTGATTTTTTTAATTCTAAATTAACATTTGGACTTTTTATTTATATGAAAATTATTCAGCCTTTATACGCAGTTCTGATCTTTTTATTTTTAATTCAAAATCACCCTTTTTATTAACATAAACGCAGGCACTATTTTAACAGAGCATATCTTGCTTGTATAAAAATACAATGCACATCAATGTCACACAGAGATTTTATACAGTAGTTTCTTGTAGCAAATGATCTTTCTTTTTCTTCTTTACTTCTCTTCATTCATAATAAAAAACAAGTTGGAAAATGTACGTTAAATGTAACAAATGTGGTGCGTTCGTTTCGTGCTGTAACTAGTTTTACAATGTAAAATTTATGGTTATTACTTCAGTGAAATAAATTATATCGTCTGCTATGAGCGAAATGAGGATGCCTTTTTTGTTTCTTATTACGCATACCATGTTCACAGATGCGAATTATTTTTTCGACACCAAACAGCGCTATAAAATTCGCCATGGAGGTCTTGCTTTGCGAATGATTACCTCTATGGTTTAATATTTCTATGACTCATTATGAATGAATCTTTTGTATATTTACCGTAATTTCCGGCGTATAATCCGCAGCTCAAAGAGTCGTTTTTCGACCCAGAAATATTATTTTATAAAATGTAACTTATAAGATCGCTGTAAATATTTAACTTCAATTATTGAATAAAATTTCTGGGTCGAAAAACGACTCTTTGAGCTGCGGATTATACGCCGGAAATTACGGTACTTTTATGGATTAAGATATTCGGCTGTTAACCTAATTTCCATTGAAGTCATTTCAGAATCTATACATTTTTTACTGTAACTCATTTCTCAAGCAAACAATTTTTTTGAATAATCTTTCTAAAAATGTAACTTTTATGCAATTTTATTCGGAAAAATAATTTTGAATAAAAATAGCTGCTTGGCATATGGAAAACATGTGGTTAGCCCGTATTTGTTTTCCTCAGTCACATTACTTGCGCTTTTACTATATAGAGGGTGTCCCAGCTAAGATGTTACAAGCTTCGAGGGGAGGTAGGATACACCTGGACGACTCGGAATCACACAGGAATCCCGGGTCGGAAACGCCTCCCTGACCCAGTAGAGGCAATGAAAAGGTTGGATCACACAAATATGATCGTTGAGACTGGCAGTGTTGCCAATGGGCTACTTATTTTAATTGAGATTTCTTGATTGGCACCACCTTTTTGAAATTATTTATGTCCCTCATTTTCGACTTGGTTAATTATGTCCTGAACCCTTTAACGGACATTGGTTTCCCCATGAAACCACAAAATTTTAATTACGAAATTTTACAGTCACAGAAGAATTTTAGTAGAAATGTTTTCCATTTATTATGTAAGAGAAATATCGCTTTTTTTTTTTTTTTTTTTTTTTTATATACAAATAAATTTGTTCATAATTTCCGGTGTCAATCATTTATTTCAACATTTTAGCAATTGAAGTGCTTTATCCGTTAAAGGTTAAAGGGTTAAATAAGGCGAATTTTATCATTTTAGAAAAGTGGTGCCAATCAAGAAATTTGAATTAAAAAAAAAAAAGTAGCCTACTGGCTACACTGTGTCCTGGTGTTGGAAGAGTGGTGCCAGCGGATAAGACGGACAGTGTTCTTGGCACAAAGTTTCTCGAGAGAGTGTTAACCCCTTTCAAGCGCAGTGTTCCCACGGCAAGACCACCTAACTGTAATGCCGAACTTACAAACCAAGAATATTTTAATAAAATTTTGCGTTTATAGCGAATACTTAAAAATAGAAGTTTTTACTTTTGAAGAAGGTCATTTGTAAATTCTGGTGTCAGTCAATCATTTCATCAATTTACGAACCTTTTCGTAAATTTATTCTTAAAATGATCCCCCTTACTGGGTCAAGAAAGCATTTCCGACTTGGGATTTCCATTTGATTTCGAATCGTCTAGTTGCACCCTACATCTCCTCGAAGTTTATAACATCTTAGTATGATAGGATTTAATAGAATAAAGAAAACATTTATTAATATCTTTTTAAGTTTGGATTTGATTTTCATAAAATTTCAAATGACTCGACAAAACTCTGCAACGATTATAGATATTAAATTTCAAAACATTCTGTTGGGTAGTGTTTGTGCTGTTATATGCGGACGGAAGGACAGAACAGACGACTATATGTTTTACGTATTTATATAATTGCGAACGCACCTAAAAAGTAATAAAAGTAAATGAGCATAGAAAAAATAAAGAAAATGATCATAACTGAATTATGCCTTATTTTCTTAAAATATAGAAGATCACAGAAATTTTAGGCAAAAATTACATTTTAAGTTTGTTTCTATTTTCAAAATATTTGTTATTTAATTTTGTTTCTAATTATTGAATATTTGTAGAAAATTTTAAGCAAAAAGTTCAAAAACTTTTCTCGTTTGTTTTCTTTTTAAATTTACAACAACAAAAAAAAAATGCTTTGTGTAAATACTTTTAAAAACGGAAAGAGAACATAGGCGTCATTTATTATTTTTTAAATTGTTCTTATCTATTACTTCTCATTCCTTTTTTTTTACCCAATTTATGACTATTTATTGAAAAAATTATATATATATATATATATATTTATTTATTTAAGAAGTAATTGAATAAACACATTGTTACAAATTTAAAAAAACAAAATTTACCAGCGTGTAACATTTAAAAATTGAGAGGGAATGTACATTTTTCTTTATTTTGTTTAATTTAAAATCTTTCTTATTTTTTACTTACTATTTCTTTTAATAAACAATTTGAGGCAATTTATTTAAGAAAAAAATAGTGTTAAAATCATTGGAATAGGATATTTTTTTTAATTACAAAATAACAATAATAATTGGCATTTTAAATTTAAAAAATAGAGAGAGAGTGTATTGTATATTTATGTAAATACGTATTTTTACAATTCCTTTTTTTTATAAATAACTTGAAAAAACTGTTAAATGGAAATGTTGCAACATATATATATATATATATATATATATATATATATATATACATTTCCATTTAACATATATATATATATATTTATTTCTGTTTATTGAACTAATTTTATGGGAAGAAAACTCTTCAGAAATATATATATATATATATATATATATATATATATATATATACTTTTGAAGTAAATGACGCACGTGAATGCTAGAGGAAAAGATACAATGACAAACACTATCGAAAAAATGGACGAAGAAAAATGCATCCAAATAATAAAACTGAAGAATTTTTTTTTTCTCATTTTCCCCCCTGTTTTATCATACAGATGCTAAAAAGAAGTTTAAGGAAAAAAAGACATGCCCTTTTTCCCTCTCTTCATATTTTTTCTTAGATACGATACAGAATTTATGAGAAACAGAATATTGAAATATACTTTGTTTACTCAAATTCATTCTTATGCAAGTGCTCTTGTACACAGCGAAAAAAATTCCGTTGATTGCTAGTACAATGTCTGTACTACCACTTTTTTTTCTTCCATTTAATGATTTTCCGTGAGTGCGTTACAAAGTAGCTCAGAATGTAATGGATTTAAGAATAGTGCTAAAAGTCTAGTTAATTTGTCAGTTTCTCTAACGTTTTGGTATTTTTTATATTTTTACACTTGAATAAAAATTCCTGTTTTCAGCATGTATAATTTCCGTATACCGCTTTTACAGATTTCGTTTTTTGCAGTGTAATAAATAATAAAAATACATACAGCTTTAGAGAAATGAAAATTTAACATTGTTTGTCAAGGATACACTAAAATGCATATGTTCGCAGTATTTTTTGACTCATTCATGAAATCACTTTCATCGGGATAATCCCTTCAATAATAATAATAAAAAAATTGTTTGTTTTTTACAGTGTTGTACTGTTTCAATATTATTACTTACCAATCATACGTGTATAGGGTAAGTCTTGTAATCGGATTTACACGTTTCAGACAAAAAATCTCCCAAAAAATTGAGATAGAGGAAATTTGGTATGTACTTAGTATGTAATAATGGGAAGAAGCTTATTGAATTTCAGTAACCTCGATTATCCGGAACCATTTTTTTCGGACTCTCGAAATATTCGTTCTGATAAAAGGTATAAAAAAATTTTCGAAATTGTTTATTTTAAGGAAAGAATATAAAAGACAATAAAAAAACCTAAATTTTGCATAAAGCATGAAGTCGATCGGATAATGAATTGCCGAGATATTTGTAATCCTATTTTCCACACACTTCGATTTTTCATGACCCTGTATTTCATCCAAATTTCAATTCAAAGATATATTTTAATTGGAAATGAGACGCTTAATTAGATGCAATAAACCGCTAGTTAATAGGATTATTGTTTTTGGAGTTATAATGATGTTTCTTTTAAGCAATTCAGTAATCGAGCCTTTAAAGTTTATGAGGTCGTCAAGTCACGATTTTATTCGAATTGCAATGCATTTTATAAATAGTTTACACATTTTTTATTTTAATATTTTACATTATGCATATCCATGATGAGTGAGTATTACGGCGGCCCTCAACGACTAGTTTTTTATAAGTTCGTTAAATTTATTTTTAATACTTATTATTATTAGCTTATATGGATGGTTTAAGCTTTTCAATAAAGCAATGTCCTTAAAAAGCTGTAGAGTAATTCCGGGTGATGTGCCGCATATTTTTTGTAATTTGTGTATAATATACCATTGTGCACTTAAGCTAAAAAAAAAAACCATGCTGTGCTATTTAATGTTAAATGTACAGCATGAGTACTGCGACAAAAAAATAATAATAAAAATAATTAATATTTTCTAAACATTTTTTTCTAAAACATTACTTTGCACCCGTACATTCAGGGTGAGACGCCGCACTTGTGCGGGAGTTATTTCGCCCCTATCATAAGAACAGGATAAAATTATAAATACAAAATATTCAAACAAATATTCGTATCTGGACAATAATTAAAAATGTAAGAGCAAAAAGAAACTAAATGAGTGTAATGAAACGAACTTGTAGGTTCAAATCAATATTAGTCTGCCTACTTTGTTCACTGCTAAAATTATCTTCTTATTTTTTAAAGATTGGATTAACCCATTCGCTGCCAACCACGAGTATACTCGTGGTTTTTCAATCTAAAATTACGAATTCTTACCGGAAATTTCGAAAGAAGAATTTTTATTTTAAGTAATCACGAAATGTCTGTAATTATATAAAATAAATATTGCTATTGGTATTTTCTGGTATGAATTTGAACTTTCTAAATAAAATAAAATTCCGGTAATTTTAACCCGGCAGTGAACGTGGTAATTGTTACTTCATGATCAATGTAACATCATTAGAGAGGAAAAAGGAAAAGTGAAATAGTGTTTACATTGTTTTATTTGTTATTAGGCCTATTTTTTCGACCACAATTTACACAACAAGAACGAAAAATCGTGCGTCAAGCATAGATTATGTAACACTTTCCAACGCTTCCAAAATAATTTTACAAATTATTACCGTTTATTAAGCTGAAAGATAACATTTAAGTAAACAATTTGGAAAACGCATAACATATTTAGAAACGTAATTTCTGGAATTTCAGACATATACAATATTCGGAAAAATATCCGAATACTTTTATTCAGTGCTGTATAGGATCTATAGATTTGTATATATACTACATAGGATGTTAAATTTTAGTTTAGTTAGGAAACGCGTAGCACAGTTTAAAATTCTCCTTCTCGAGTTTCCGTCAATAGAAAGAAATGTGTTCGCGAACTTTTGTGCTGTCCTGTATATGATCAGCAGAATTTATACACACCAAGTAATAGACAAAAAGTGAGTTAAATTTAAAATCGCGTTCAGAAACATAAAACGCTTTTCCAGGCATTATTGTTAACATACAGTAGAGAACTCTTTTGTGAGTCCCTTTAAATGAACGATGACTGCTATACACACAATATTCTGCAGTAAGCCTCTTGTAACGCACCTTAGTGATATATATAAATTTGAATGTGTTTAAAATAGTGAAACATTATTTAATTAAACCGCAAACGATTTTTCTCCATAGACGTAATGTAACGGAATTCTTTTGACAGTCCCTGTAAAGTAACTATAAGTGCTATGCACACCCTATTCCCTATTAAGCTTCTTGTAATGCACCTTAGTGATATATATCAATTACAATGTGTTTGAAATTGTGTAACATCATTAAAATAAACTGCAAATGATTGTTCCCCATAGACCGTAATGTAACAGAATTCTTTGTCCCTGTAAAAAACTATAAGTTCTACACACTTTAGTTGAAATAGGGAACATGCTATAGATAACGACAATAACCTATAAAAATTGCAGTACAATCCGAGCATGTTTACGGGAGTTAGAGCAGACGGCCAGACAAACCGAAGTTATAAATACTTTTCAACTAGGTTGGAAAGTGTTAAAAACTGTTGAAATGAATACAGTCTCTATGTAACCACATTTGACACATGATGCAAAGAAGTCAATCACACTTCCTCTTACTTTTGGACATTATTATAATCTTATTTCCTCATTATTATAATCTTGACTTGCATCTTTCTTCGCCTTCTTACATTTTGTTTTCTACTTTTTCACCTTAGGTGTAGTAAACTACAAACTATTTAAACATTCATCAATGTCTGATGAACTGAATTTTATTAATCGTGGCATCTCGATCAAAAAAACTTCTGCATGTATACCGAATCGCAGTGCGACATGTATCCCATTTTGTACCGTACAGACGTCCCACATCACAGTTACATTCCTTGGTACAGGAAAATGACGTAACCATACACACAGTACTCTATACAGACGCTACACTTAGTTTTGACTTCGAAATCATGCATGTTACTTCATGAACAATGTAACATCATTAGAGAGGAAAAAGGAAAAGTGAAATAGTGTTTACATTGTTTTATTTGTTATTAGGCCTATTTTTTCGACCACAATTTATACAACAAGAACGAAAAATCGTGCGTCAAGCATAGATTATGTAACACTTTCCAACGCTTCCAAAATAATTTTACAAATCATTACCGTTTATTAAGCTGAAAGATAACATTTAAGTAAACAATTTGGAAAACGCATAACATATTTAGAAACGTAATTTCTGGAATTTCAGACATATACAATATTCGGAAAAATATCCGAATACTTTTATTCAGTGCTGTATAGGATCTATAGATTTGTATATATACTACATAGGATGTTAAATTTTAGTTTAGTTAGGAAACGCGTAGCACAGTTTAAAATTCTCCTTCTCGAGTTTCCGTCAATAAAAAGAAATGTGTTCGCGAACTTTTGTGCTGCCCTGTATATGATCTGCAGAATTTAATAATTTAGTAATTAACGTATAAAATGTATTCAAGCATAACGTGTTTAAAAGTTTGGATAGTGAAATCATGCGCTTACCTGAAAATAAAGATTGTAGAGCTGCAAGTAAACATCGAAATGGGATTCACGCTATAAACTGGTAAAAGTAACCTAACTGCGCACCTATACAGAGCGACTGACTGTCATCTATCGACAATTACAAGAAATACAAGGGATGCGGCATCTATCCCGGATACGACAACCCTCCCGGAGTTACTCTACATATTAATTTATATTGTAGTTCGTATGCGTGTCGAAAAATAAACTATGTGCAGGTGCACGTCTAGATATATTGCATAATCCTAAGCTGTTGTACCTCTTATTAGAGATTACGTAATTACAGTTTATGTATGAGCTTTTGTAATATTTCTGTATTGTAAGTTTGTTACATTTAATTTCTAAGACACTTTATTATTAACTGCATAAGGATATTTTGAGATGTTTTATCTAAAATTATTATCTAAATTTACCTAAATTTATTTTAAAACATTCTTTCTTCTTATTTTTTTTTTCGTATAGTTATAACAGGGTTCGTACGCTTTACCACAATTTTTAATAGAAATTTTAGCCTTATTTAAGTACAGAAAATTACAAATCCTGCAATTAAATGAGGTGTGTACAATGTCTGCTATATAAATATTAAATAGAAAAATCCTATTCAAAATTTGTGGCGTACGAACCATGTATAACTATTTATTTTGAAAAGCAACGCCAAAGATCCTTGAATCGGGATGTTTTTGAAAACAAATTGCCAGCTCTTAAATCATTAAAATAAGTACAAAAATACCTAATTTTTAGAAAACAATTTTATTTGTTAAATTCTTATTTATTACTTACTAAATTCCTTATTACATAACTTAGTCACTTATTAGAGAACTGATATGTCTAAATTCGTTGAATCAAGACACTATTATAAATTAAATAAATCCCGGTATTTACCATTTTAAAACTGAGAGAGTGTATGTCATTTATGTAAATATATTTTTATACGAATCAATTTTTGTAATTGAAGAACGATTTTAATGAAAACGTGGTATGGTAACTTTAAACATCTATAATAGAAATTTAGAACAAAGCTATTTGTTACAAATAATTTGTACAGATATTTGTATTCTTTGCGAAAATAGTTTATTTTTTCATTTTGATCTTGAAGGAGTCACCGTTATAGTGTATGATACATATGTACCGTAATTTCCGGCGTATAAGCCGCAGCTCAAAGAGTCGTTTTTCGACCCAGAAATATTATTTTATAAAATGTAACTTAAAAGATCGCTGTAAATATTTAACTGCAATTATTGAATAAAATTTCTGGGTCGAAAAACGACTCTTTGAGCTGCGGCTTATACACCGGAAATTACGGTAATCTATATACATTAAAATGTATTTTTAAGCCCTTTGTGTTATGTTTTCATCCGGGTTAAAATTACTGGAATTTTATTTTATTTAGAAAGTTCGAATTCATACCAGAAAATACTAATAGCAATATTTACTTTATTTAATTACAAACATTTCGTGATTACATTAAATTAAAATTCTTCTTTCGAAATTTCCGGGACGAATTCGTAATTTTAGATTGAAAACCCACGAGTATACTCGTGGTTGGCAGCGAATGGTTTAAGCAGTAATTACACTTTAATTTAAAGATATTTATTTTAAAATAGTAATAGCAAACATAAAAACAAATAAATAAATAAAATAAATAAGAACGGTTCAAACCCTGAGCACACGTGTGCAAACAGAAATGAGACGTTGACAGAAACATTCCAAAAAATGAACCAAGTAAAATGCATCTAAATAACAAGAAACGAAAAAGAAAATAATTTCGCATTTTTCCACATCAGTTTCCATACAAATGCTAGGAAGAAATATAAGAATAAAGACATCCGCTATTTTTTTTCAAACTTTTTGTTTCCCCCCTCTTCATATTTTTTCTTAGATATGATGTAGAATTTATGAAAAAGACAATCTTGAAATATACTTTGTTTACTCCAATTCATTGTTATGCAAGTGCTCTTGTACATTGAAAAAAAATCCGTTGATTGCCAGTACAATTTCCATGTATTTTTAAGTTTTATTTATTTTTTCCTCCAGTGTAATGATTTTCCGTGAATGTGTTACAAAGTAGCTCAGAAAGTAATGTATTTAAGACTATCCTTAACAGAAAAGAGTGCTAAAAGTCTAGTTCATTTGTCATTTTCGCTAAGGCTGTAGGATTTATGATATTTTTACAGTCTAAAAAGAATTACCGTTTTTTGGAAGAGCAAATTCCTTAATTTTCTTTGTTTTGCTTCGTAATAATAAATATAAATCCTACAGCTTTAGAGAAAATGAAAGTTTCGCACTACTCGCCAAGGATACTGTCAAATCCATGACTCAATACCGAAATTATTTTCATCGGGAAAATCAATTTTCCGTAAAAATAGGGAAATTGTACTGACAATAAACTTTTAGTGTTCTTTTATCATTTTATTATTATTTTTATAACCTTGTTAGCTTCTTTTCTAAAACTTATTGTTATAAACTCATATGAATAATATCGGCTTTTCAATAAAGCAATGTCCTTACCTTTCAATATATGTTGTAGCTCGTATCCGTGTCAAACACATATATCGCAATCCTAAGCATTATCTGTTGTATCTTGCATTGGAGTAGAGGTGCAAAAATCTAGGCGCAATTCCAACCACTAAATTTTTAGTATTCTTCACCGAATAAGAATACTGCCAAATTTACGCGAAGTATACTGAAAAAATTGGAAGAAGAATACTAATAAAATTTAGTGGTGGGAATCAGCCCATTGGCGCCTAGATTTTTGCACCCCTGCATTAGAGGTTATGTAATTGCAAGTTGCGTATGAGCTTTTGTATTAGTTTTGTATTAGAAGTTTGTTAGATTTATTTTCCTAGACAGTTTATTATTAATTGTATAAGGATATTTTCAGTTTTTTATTTATTTACGAAAAAAACATTTTTTCTTTTTCTTTTCTTTTCTTTTTTATCGTATAGTTAACAGAAACATATAAGTTAGTTGAGTAGGGTGTTTTTGAAAAAAAAAAAAAAACATCTAGATATATTTATATACACTGCTGTCCAAAAATTAAGGAACAGTGACAGGACGATTTCGCTTTTTTACACGGTTTGTCGAATATCTACGGAAATTCTTGACAAATTGTCTTTGAAATTCAAGGATGCAAAGTACATGTTTGAAGTCAAGAACTTTAGAAACAGTATATTGCAATTAAAAAGTAATATATTGAATATTTGATGAGATATGGACATTTGTATGAAAACAAATTATAAGTGCGCATGCGCAAACTATACTAAAGATTTTTTTTTTCATGATTTGGAAGTCAATTCTATAGAATAACACATATAAAAAGACCAGACAAATATCGTGAAAACTCAGGAAGAAACCAGCAATACAGTGAGCTAATTGACTAATTGGGAAGAAAATCCCTTATAATCCAATGGGATTTCAACCAATTTGTCAATTAGTTCACTGTATTGCTTGTATCTTTCAGAGTTTTAAACGATATTTGACTGGTCTTTTTATATGAGTTACTCTATAGAATTGACTACCAAATTTTGCTTATGACTTGCAATTTTCTTTATAACACAATTCTAAGTCAATTATGAGTAAATGGAGCGTGTAAATTCGACAAATAATTACACTGTTAAAAATTTTAAAAGGAAAGAAAAATTCTGTGTGAAGCTTTGAGCATGAAGCACTTTACAACATATTTAGAATACCGTAAAAAAAACTTTTCCGTTTAATAATGAGAAAAAAGCAACTTGGAAAACGCATCATAATAAATACACTCCAAGTAATATGAATCAAACTAGTTAAATTTAAATACGCGCACCACAAATGAAAATGCATTTCCAGCAATTATCGCCCATAGACAGTTCTGTAATCGAATAATTTTGTGTGTTCCTGTAAATGAACGATAAAATGCTATGCACACCCTATTGTGCAGTAAGATTCCTGTAGTACACTGATGTATATCAATTTCAATACATTTGAAATAGAGTAATGTCATTAAAATACATCGCAAACGATTTTTACCCATATACCTTAATATAATGGAATTTTTTGAGTGCCCCTGTGAACGAACTATAAATGACACAGACTTCATTTTCAACACCGAACATGCTAGGGTAAATCTCAATAGTGTATATATTAATTACGGAGTATATTTATGCAATCGGAGTATATTTATGCGAGTTAGAGCTAGGGCAGACTGACGGACAGACAAACCGATTTCATAAACAATTTTCAACTATGTTGGAAAGTGTTAATAAGAATCGGTGGTATTTACATTTCAAAAAATGAGAAATTGTCTAACTTTATGTAGATACGTATTACGCAGCTGAAAATCTTCTGGTTATTCAAGTCAAATAAACATAAAACATTTTATTATACGGAAATTTTATTTAAAATTTTAAAACATATAATTAATATATCTAATGATAATAACATTTTATTAAAACATTTTTTTGGTTTAAAGAATGTATATATGATTTACAAACATCGGAAGTTTTTCTGCTATGATATTCTACAATGCCAATTTCTGTAAAACTGAGGAATTGTTAAAAAATAAACATACGGCTGTAAAAATAAAAATAAAAATATATATTTAAGATTATTGAACTGCATTTTTTAAGAACGAAAATGTTTAGGCTTTTTTTTTTTTTTTTTTTTTTTTTTTTTTTTAAATTACGGAAGCAATGACGTACATGAGTGCCAACAGGAAGAAAACTAAGAAGAAAACGATCGAAAAAATGAAAAAAGTAAAATGCATCTCAATAATATAAAAAGAAAAGAAAGAAACATTTCTCATTCTTCCAGCTCTGTTTTTATACAGATTCTAGAAAAAAGTTTAAGAATAAAGACATCCGCTCTTTCTTTTACTTTTTGCTACACTCTCTCCATTTTTTCTCCTTATGTATGATATAGAATTCATTTGAAAAGAATACTGAAATATACATTGTTTAGTACAATTCATTATTATGTAATAACTTTTACGCTATTTTTGTATTATTGTTATAACCATCTAGATTTTTTTTCTAGGAAATTTATTATTAGCTCTTATGGTTCTATGTATTAGGCTTTTGAATAAATCTAATGTCACTAAAAAAATATCTGTTTTAATCAATACTGTAGTTTATATGCGATTCAAAAAAATAAACAAATAAAATCAGCAATGTGCATCTCTATATATATGCCAAGATTCTAAACTATATTTGTTGTACTTTGTATTAATTATAGCATTACTAGTAATAGTTTGAATAGCGGTTACTGGTTAAATTTCGTTTTTTTTATCAGAAATTTCAAACTTATACCGGAAAATTTTAAAGAAGAATTTTTACCAAAATAATCACGAATTAGCTGTTATTAAATAATTAAAAAAATTACTTTCTCATATTTCGGATATGAAATTAAAATTTTTAAATAAAAAAAGAGGACATAAACCCTGATTTGAAAATTAACCCATTCGCTGTCAACCACGAGTATACTTGTGGTTTTTCAATATACAATTACGAATTCGTACCGGATATTTCAAAAGAAGAATTTTTATTTTATGTAATCACGAAATGTCTGTAACTATAAAAAGTAAATATTGCTATTAATATTTTTGTGGTATGAATTCGAACTTTCTAAATAAAATAAAATTCCTGTAATTTTAATCTGGCAGTGAACGTGTTAAGTTATCCTCATGAACAATAATCTACATTATGGGTAAGGTGGTCTAAATAATATCATACATTAAATTCAATATTTTGTTTCAGTTGCAGTGAAATACTTATTTCTGAATGATATTAGATAGTATACACGGTGATTGAAAATCACCGCACAAACTTTGCACTTCAGGAATCCTTGGCAGATATTTCGTGATCATTTAGGTAAAAATTCTTCTTTAAAAATTTCCAGTATAAGTTTGAAATTTCTGATTAAAAAACGAAATTCAACTAGTAACCACTATTCAAACTATTACTAGTAATGCTATAATTAATACAAAGTACAACAGATATAGTTTAGAATCTTGGCATATATCTAGAGATGCACATTGCTTATTTTATTAGTTCATTTTTTCGAATCGCATATCAACTACAGTATTGATTAAAACAGATATTTTTTTAGTGACATAGATTTATTGAGGACTCAGAGTGTATGCAAAATGACCAAATAATCATATTTTTAAAGCTCGTAATTTTCCAGTAAACTGTTATAGAAAAAAGTTTGTACAAAAAAAAAAGACTTTAAAACGTAAAAACTGTGCACTGGCTTGTAACATTATAAAAAGAAATGAATGCTATATTCAGTGGCGCCTCATGACTGGCTTTATTTGGGGCACTAAATTATTATTTTCTCACCACTATTATTAAAAAAGAATACTTTATTTTATCTACTGACAAAAATTTCGGCCATTAAAGAAGGAAAATATTTCTTGTAAGAAAATAATGGTATGGAAATAATATGTGTTTCAGGCATGAATTTCGTGCCCCAAAATAAGACAGTCACAAGTCACCACTATATATATCAAATTTGGAAATGAACACCCGCCGTTCTTCTCACTTTACAAAGCGGCAGCTTGAAACTAAAGGCAATTTTCGCATAGTGATAATGTATTCTTTTCGTGAGTATTGCGATATGTACTTTTCTTTCGGTCGGTACAATGGTGATGCATTACCAGCTGCTAGAAAATAAGTGACGCTATATTTTTCATTTGCATTTTTCTCAAAACTATGATTCGTCCAAGTATGGTTCTTTGGACAACTTTTATGTACACATAGCCATGATTATTGTTCTGCACAGTTTATACTGTGGAATAGGTATATTCTAAATGCAGGGCGCGTCAGAAAATTGTATACATACACTGTTTAAGGTGTCATAACTTTCTTTTTTTTCAAAGTGTAATTAACCCCTTCAGCGTCGCTATATTTTTGTGTAGGCTACTTTTTTTAAATTTCAATTTGTTTGATTGCCACCACTTTTATGAAGTAGAAATATTCACCTTATTTAATGGCTGATAAATTGATGCGAGAATAAAGCTAATTTCACTCTTTTAAAAAACTGGTGGGAATCAAAGAATCTGAATTAAAAAAAAGTAGAATACACAGCCCGTGAATATGACGGGAGCGAGGATTAAGGAGTTAAACCATTTGCTGCCAAACACGAGTATACTCGTTGGTTTTCAATCTAAAATTGCGAATTCGTACCAAAAATTTAGAAAGAAGAATTTTTATGTTAAGTAATCAGGAAATGTCTGTAATTATATAAAGTAAATATTGCTATTAGTATTTTCAGGTGTGAATTCGAATTTTCTAAATTCTTTTAACTCCAGTAATTTTAATCCGGCAGTGAATGTGTTAATTGGAAATAATGGGTGAACCAAGATGAACTTTTGAAAAAAGAAAATTGAATTTAAAGTACTATTTATTGTAAGTACGAAAATATAGCAGAAGTAAAAAGAACAACATTGCAGGGAGTTTCAGGCAGATCCACATATTCGACTTACAAGTCATTGGATAAAATATAAGTTTGAAACGAATGGATGTTCACAGACAGTGTCCCAGAACCGCAATAGAGCAAGAATGTGCCACACCACCAAGAGAAATGTTTGTTGAAGTTTGTGAATCAATATCCCACCGTTTTAAGCAGTGTGTTGACGAGAACGGTAATAATTTTGTACATCTGCGGTAAGAAGAAAAGTTATACAAATTTATGTAGATTCTTTTGTAATTTAAATATATGTATTATACGTGAATAAAAACTTGAGTTATAATCATTAAAAGTGTATATACATTTTTCCGACGCATACTGTATATTAAAATGGTGATTATTTCTTAAACTGCTAATTTTAGATACAAACTTTCGATTACAGAAAGTATGTACATGAAGTATATTTCAGATATGGAGTTTTGTTTTACCAATAAATGTATTTATATTAAAATACGACACTGACAAAGGATGTGAATTAATTTTCACTTTGCTAAACAACACATAACCAACAGAGTGAAAAATGTATCCAGACAGGGTATCGAACCCGGATACCCTGGAATAGCGCACTAAGTGCTTCACTGTCTATGCCATGTGGACGACATCCAGTCTGGCATTCTTCACTTATACGTTGGCAAGGCTGCAACTTCGCAGCGCTAGATGGCATGTCATACATGAGCACACTACCCAGTGGCGTACATGAGACGAATAAATTCCCCGCATCGGATAATACAGGGGTCGCAGCGTCCTATATAATTTTTAATAATCCCCACCACTACTTTCAAAATATAATATTCCCAATATCCTTCAATTGCACAGTTTAAAGAAATCTACCATGAAATTTATAGTTTGACAATAGTGGTATCAAATATATAAAAAAAAATACAGGACGCTGCGACCCCTGGATAATATCTAAATTTCCAATTAAATTTTCAGCAGGACTGAAACTACTCGTAGATTTAATAACACTGACAAAGGATGTGAATTACTTTTCACTTTGCTAAACAACGCATAACCAACAGAGGGAAAAGTGTGTTCAGACCGGGGATCGAACCTCTGTTGGTTATGGCTTGTTTAGAAGGCGAAAATTAATTCATATCCTTTGTCAGTGTTATTAAATTTACGCGCAGTTTCAGTCCTGCTGAAAATTTGATTACAAATTTAAAATACGAATTTATTATTATTATTTAATACCTATAAGTAATTTTTAATACCCTTTTTGTAACTTATACTTAGAAAATAAATTCCTGCGTCTGAAAAAGGCGTTAAAAGAAGAAAAGCAGGTTTTCAAGATCGAAAGTTATGGAGTTATGCAACTATAAAGTTTAGGAATTTTCGGTCTTTTCTGGAATTAAAAACGCGTCTTTATGTTTTTAGTGCAAGAGAAAACTGAAAATTCGTAAATACAGTGCATCCGATTCCATACACGCCTTAGAACCTCCAAGGAGTCTGGCACGACTACTTCGGAACACAAAATATCTATTAATTTTTTCACTCACAGAATTTTCAATTGCCTTATTTAATCGTAGAATTCGTAACATTTTTCTGCGATTACATGAGGCTGAATTTTTTGTTAACCCGGGAGCAGTCGCATGGGGTATGACATACCCCGAGTGCGTACGGATTTTACAATTATCACCACTACTTTTCGAAAAGTAATCTATAGCGTATTTTATCCTACCATTTGTAACAGTTGTCACTAACTAAATAAGTTGAGAATTTTTGTTTGTATTTATTGGTGACAAAGTAAAAACTATTCATACCCTAGATATGCGCGTTTTCTCCCGGGTTAATAAAATATTTTACGCAACCTGTGCATCTATTTTGAATCCCTCGGCATATTACTATTACTGCTTCAGTTTTGTTTCTAGCAGTCTTAGACATAAAAGTGACATAAACTATTTTCAACTTAGAAATTTAAATTATGTAAAAGTGACATAAACTATTTTCAACTTAGAAATTTAAATTTATGTTCATCCTTTTAAAAAGATACATCGCGATACATTTTTTAATTAAAAGTATATAAAAAAAGATAAGATGTAGCGAAAGGCGAAAATTGTTATTGTTGATGCTTTTCTATGCCTAACTCCTTATTGATAATTTTATACTTGATAGAAGGTAAGTCTCCTTTGAGAGCGACGCCACCTGCTTCTGTTTTTTAATTTTCTTTTCAAAATCGATTTTTCACTTAAAAGACGATTCTAAAAAATATTTTTTCTTTAGCTGGAAAGTTTTCCTGTAAAAAATCTATCGTAAACAATAATCATTATTTCTTTAAAATAGATTATAAATAAAGATAATTAAATATTATGATATAATGGCATTTTGGGATAAACAGAAGCGTAAAATATAAATTACGTAATTAAAGATAATGAATTATTTTATTACATGGTCTTACAATTTTTAATTACAAATTGAAATGAGTTTCTATGATCTGAAATGTTTAGAATCCAATTTGATTAGTAATAATAAATTTTAAACAATTAAATATTATGTTATAATGGTGTTTTAGAAAAATGTGAAGCATAGAAGATTAAATATGTTAATTAAATGTAATGAATTTTTTTTTGACATTGATTTACACCTTGAATTAGAAGATGAAATATGAATTTATATGCAGTGCATAGTTGCCAACCTCCCGATTTTTTGAATACCAGTAAAATCTTACAAAAATTTTCGCTTTATTAAATGGCAAAAATTGTACGATTGAACAAAACAAATACTTTTCATTAAAATACTGGTATGGAGAAAATCGGGAGGTTGGCAACTATGGCAGTGTTTTATAGAATTTAATTTTATTACTAGTTTTATAACATATTCATTTTCAGTATCATTAATTCATGTTTGGCCAACATATCACTAAGATCATTGTTAAAATTATCTAAATACACGGAAACAATAACAACTCTTTAGTCATTTTAGACATACTTAATTTTTAACAACAAAACAAACCCCTGTTTGTTTGCGCCCCACCAGTGGCTGAGAGGTTGTGCTCTCGAAGCTGGTAGACGGGAGGTGCTGGGTTCGATCCCAATCGCGCCCGTCGGCCTAATCGTTCGGAGTTTTCGTGGTTTTCTTCGAGCCGTGGATTTATCCATGCGTAAATACGGATTAGGTTCCCTTAGAAAGACCCCCACGAAGGGCACTCCACCCGGGCCTATATCCCTAGTGTAGATAATTGGCGCGTCAATAATCAACCCAACCCTGTTTGTTTGCTTTTTGGCATATTCAGGGAACAAAAAGTAAACGGCTGTTCTAATAAAATATAATGCTGTTCTAATAAATAAATAAATAAATAAATCTCACTCAACGGCTAGAAACTTCCTTACCCCTCCAAGAAATCATTTTTGCATGTAAATGCATGAAATCAGCAAGCCTTAAAACTGATATGTTTAAGAATCAAATAACGCTTTCCGTTTTTCTGTAAATCTACGAAAACTTGAGTTATAATTGATTGTTTCTCAATGACCTTTTCCGCATTGTCGTATTCTTAAAATCAGCTCGAAATGCAAATTTTGTAGCTACTTAAAAAAAAAAAATCCTTTTCCATACTTGCCAACTTCCAACTAATCTCCCGCAAAATGCAGTGGATGTGGCGGATTTTTTATTCGGAAATTCCGAATTCAGATCAGAAAATTTTGAATAGTAACTTTGTTTTACTTTATTCACGATATGAATGTCATTATATAAATTAAAAATAAAGCGTTCAAATCTACTGTTGTTTGTATACCTGTAATATCTTATCGATTTTTTTTTCCTTTTAAACCTAAGAATTTTCCGATTAAATATAAGAAAATTTTCTGGTATACAAAAAGCCGGAGATTTGAAAGAAAATAAATATTCAAATTTTCTGATTGAAAAATTCGCTACCAGGGTTCGTAAGCTTTTACCACAATGAGTTAATAGAATTTTCTATTTAATATTTAAATAGGCGAAATCGTAGACGCCTCGATAAATTGTAGGATTTGTAATACTTTTCTGCATATATATACAGGGTGTTTTAGTTAAACGTTTCAGAACTTCTAAGAGGGGTAGGGTACATCCTGACAAATCGAAATCATATAGCAATGTGGGGTCGGAAATGCTTTCCTTAACCCTTTGCGGCGCAGAGAATTTCCATTGCTTAACTATTGAAATTAATGAATGACACCAGAATTTGAAAACGAACTTTCTTGTAAATATGAAAAAGCTATATTTCGCGCAACTAATAAACAGTATTTTTTTTAACAAAAATTCTGGTATCAGTGAGGGTTTTGGGAATTAAAATTAAGTGGTTTCATAAACATACTTAATTTTAATTCCCAAAACCCTCACTGATACCAGAATTTTTGTTAAAAAAATTACGGTTTATTAGTTGCGTGAAATATAGCTTTTTCATCTTTACAAGAAAGTTCGTTTTCAAATTCTGGTGTCATTCATTAATTTCAATAGTTAAGCAATGGAAATTCTCTGCGCCGCAAAGGGTTAAGGAAAGCATTTCCGACCCCACATTGCTGTATGATTTCGAGTTGTCAGGATGTACCCTACCGCTCTTAGAAGTTCTGAAACGTTTAACTGAAACACCCTGTATATATATAAAGGCGAAATATTCTAATACAAATATGTGGAGAAAGTGTACGAACTCTACGTACATATGGCAATACTGGTAAAATGCGGTTCAATTTTCCCATTTTAACATAAATCCGCATACACTGTGGTTTAATAATTAATGTATTTGACATATCTCTACTTTTTTATTTTAATGTTTTTTTCCATTGAACCTATTTGTTTTTATTTCTAAAAAAATTCTCGATCTAATCGGGTTTAAAATCGGTCAAATTAAACTACATTTTACTAAAGAATACGAGGAGGTTGGCAGGTAAGTTGTCTTTTTTAGGAAAAATATAAACGATATTTCATTTCTTAATATCGAAATGAAAATATTAGAACTGAATAAGAGTATCAATGTTGAATTATTGAATAAGACTATTAGTATTGAATTATTGAATAATAGTATTTGTATTGAATAACAATAATAGTAACTGAATTGCTGTATTTCCCAAATATTAAAACTTCATATGAGGTTAATGTCTAATAAAAAGTCAAAATGGAATATGCACATGTCTTTGAGGATTTTTTTAAAATAGAAATTCATATGAGGTTATCATGAAAATACCGAAATAAGAATATTAGAATTGAATAAGACTATTCGTACTGAATTATTGAATAAAAATATTAGAATCTGAGTAACTGTATTTCCAAACTATTAAAACTTCATATGTAATAAAGATTAAAAATAGAATATGCACATTTCTTTGAAGGTTTTTTTAAAAAAAAATACGAATTCATATAAGATTATCATGCATATTAAGTTAATAAACCGTTTTTAACATATAAATAAAAAGAATGAGAAAAAACAGTTCATAATATTCATACAGTGTTATAGTTTTATTTTCCACTCCTAACGACACTTAATTGTCTAACAAAAAAAAAGAATATGCACATTTCTTAGAAGGTTTTTCTTTTTTTAAATACGAATTCATATAAGATTATCATGCATATTAAGTTAAAACCCTTTCCGGCACAGTGGTTCCACTCCGGGCACACCTAATTTTAATTCCAAACTTTCAAACGACACCAAGAATATTTTAATAAAATTTTGTTTCTATAATGAAAGCTTAAAATAAGGAGTTCATATTTTCTAAAAGAGTCGTTTGTAAATTCCGGTGTCAGTCAGCAATTTCTCATTTTACGAACAGACTTTGTCTGTCCCGGAAAGGGTTAATAAACAGTTTTTAACATATATATATATAAACAATGAGAAAAAACAGTTCATAATAGTCACACAGTGTTATAGTTTTATTTTCCACTCATAACCACATTTAATAGTTTAACAGCACAACATACAATACGAATGTATCAGAATGTGTAGTAATCAGTTTTATCCATTTTTTAAATTAACTATGTTAATATGAAACTTTTAGATAATGAAGGCCGGAAAAGGAAAAGGGGAAGCAGTTTCTTTCTTTTAGCTCGAAAAGAAAATCAATTACTTGAACTGTCAGTTTAAGCCGTTATTTCCTCTTTTTCTGCACATCAATTTATAAAATTGAATCACACTTTCAAAAAGAGAAAAAGTAAAAAAACAAAAAAGTAACGGAAATGTGGTTGACGAAATTTCCGTATTCTGTTATTTTTATAGAATCAGATAATGCTTTTCCAGGAAAAGACAAAGTACTGAAACTGGGGTATATTTTAATGACAGAACTTTTTTTTTTCTACGTTTAATTCTATTTCTTTTTTTCGTTTTAGAAAGGGTGTTGGCAGAAAAATGTAATTTGTAGAATGTAGCTGTGATTAAATTTAGAGATCTGACACTTACATAACTGAAAGTGGAGAATTATTTTGTTATTTGCTGTTACCATTTACTCTTTACTTAATTTTTAAAATCTGTCAGTCAATTGTAGGACAATTGCATAGTTACATAAAATGCAGTCTGAATTTTAGTTGATGTGGTTGACAATTCTTATGCTTTCGTGATATTGGTTGCTAAGGAAATTTCATCATGTATTAGAAGAATGTTATATATAATATGCCCATTGAAATAATGTCCATCTCTATTACATTTAGAACGACGACAGGTAACGGCATAAACGTGATTTCTAAGAATATTAACACTTTGTTGACCACTCACGAGTGAACTCGTGTTTTATAACCTTCACCGTTGACTAAAGGCGTGCTCTGAATAACTAGTTCCGCCTACGTATTATTTCATGTGTAAAAGTTTGGCAATTTTTTATCGGAACGAATATGTATTTATATCATATATTTGGGGTTATTTAGGTAAACTCTATTAAATAGATTAATTTTGTATAAAATAAACTTCTTTCTAACGCATATATTCCATAATTTTTTCCAGAAATCGAACTCACCAAAGACCTTTCAGAAAAAGGTTTGGTTTCACTAGCCAGATTTCATATTAAATTGCCAGTCAACAACGTGTTAACGTCTCAATACGCTACATGATGAGACTATTTATTACGCTACCTTGCTTTAAACAGCGGAGTTAGTTTTCTTATCTCGAAAACGTTTTGATGTGAATGATTTTGATATTCGAATGGTATCATTCAGGCAGACGCAAAAGCAGAGCTGCAACTTTCGTATTCTTTTAAAAATTTTAGGCCATAAATTTTAAAAATTAAAAAAAATAATTAATAGCGTGGCACTTAATTTAATTTTTTATTATAAGTTTTTTATATAAAAGTTATGGTTTTAATTGATTACAAAAAGCTTTGGCAGCTAAGCTTTTGGGCATTCCGAATGATTGATCCATTTAAATATCAAAATGATTAATCATACCCAGCACTACGAAAGCGGTACGAGACAGGTGAGAAAAGTCAAATGCAAAGTTGTAGAGCGTGCTCTATTTAGAATGAAATGATGTCTTACATGTAAAAATACTTTTATTAGAAGCCCTGAAATTTAAATTTATTATATACAATCACTAGCTTAAATTCACCAATAATTGCATGTAGAAGTGTGGTATTATATGTCAGACTCACATTTAACTATAAAGTTAACACATGTAAGCTAGGTACTGTTTCTGATTATTATATATCACGTTAAATATGCTATTAGTGTGTACTATCAGACACAGATCATCATGCATTCTGTATCGCAGACATTTCTGCATGCGATGGTGGGCACATATAGAAGACTTAACAACATATTAACAACAGTGATCAATTTTTCTAAGATTTGGTGACTCTAATAAACAGAATTACAGGATTTAATGCAAAACCATATACAAACACTTAATATATAGAGTGAATAAGAATTATCTTTACAGATTCGACACTTGATAAAATCTGAAAGGTAGAAAGAAATCCAAGTTATGTTGCTTATATACGTAACAGCAACAGAAAGTTTTATTTTTAAGAAAAGGCTTTTTTAAACCAACAAAAAAAAATTCAAATTTGTAGCAATGATTTTCAAACTCCCGAAAACGTAATTTCCAGGCATGGTGGATTGGCCGCTGCTTTCCCATGCCTTGATCAGTTAGATCACCAGATATAACACTGTGTGGTTTCTTTATGGGGAGATATATTAAAAATCAATGTGTGTGCCGTACTCAGTAACTTAAATCAGCAATTAAACGATAAGAATCAAAGTTGAAATTGCAAATATTCACGTATATCTTGGAACGTGCTTATTAGATCTTGAATTTCACTTGCAAAAACAAACAAACAAACAAAAATAATAAAAAAAAAATTATTATAAAAAAAATCTATGTATTTCTGTTATCCCTTTCCGGCACAGTGGTCCCACTCTGGGCACACCTAATTTTAATTCCAAACTTGCATTCGACACCAAGAATATTTTATTAAAATTTTGTTTCTACACTAAAAGCTTAAAATTAGGAATTCTTATTTTCTAAAAAATTCGTTTCTAATCAGTAATTTCTCATTTTACGAAGAGAATTTGTGTGCGCCGGAAAGTATTATATGTACAAGAAGCAAGACATGGCTTATATATTTCATATATTATTATGTGTCATAGCTATAAATATTATTATCACTCAACCTATATATAGATTACTTATAATTATGAACAACTGTAACCAAACAACGTGAATTTTGAGGTAGTGTTTAAAGTAAAACTTTACATTCCAAAAAAAACGAGAAATGGAAAATACAAGTAGCAGTCAAAAAGTTCATGGAATTTTGTTGTAACTCTTTAATACCACAATATAATTAATTTATTTGTTTACACACAATGTCCTTTCCTCGACTAAAGAAATCACGTCATGTCAATTCCAAAACAAAAGTTATGTTTATTGCGCTTTTCGAGAACGAAAGAGTGGTGCACCATGAATTTGTACCAGCTCGAAAAACTGTTAAAGGCTCTTTGTACGTGAAAGTTTTTAAAAGACTGATGGAGGCAATCCGAAGAAATTGTCCTGCCAAATGGCAAGGAGCACACTGCATCACAACAATGATCCCTCCCACACATCGATTGTTGACATGGCTCAAAGAAAATAACATTCCACTTTTCCACCAGCCTCTTTCCTCACCAGATTTAGCACAATCGGATTCTGGGTCTTCCCCAAGATCAAAATGGGAGTCAATGATAATCATTTTGATACCGTAGAAGACATCAAAACCAACGTTACGGCTGAACTTTTGAAGCTATCAACACAGGACTTTCATCGTGGTTTACAGCAATGACAGGAGCGGTGGAGCAAGTGTGTATATTCTGACGGAGTCTAGTTTGAAGACGATTACGTAAATGTGTATACGGCGGTAATAAAGTGTTACAACGAATTTCCGGGAGCATTTTGACTGTCCCTCGTATAAATCAGAAATTAATTTATACGAATACCATCAGGTGTCTAAACTGTTCACTGTTTATCTTTTGCTCGTTTATGTTTTGGAAAAAGCTCAAGTGGCCTAACTGTTTACTTATGACCGTCGGTCGACAGTTAGACATGCTGAAACAGTTAAGCAGATTAGTTGTATTTAAAGATATAGATAAGCATAGGTGGTTAAGCACGAATTCAGTTAAATTTTGTCACCAATGGATAGGGCCGCTGTCAGAAATTGTGAGCCTGTGTATATATTATTCCTATTCCCACGCCTTCCTTATATGTACCAGATATAGATACGATACATTGTATGTGAAATTAAGGAATCTAATAAGGTTCCCTTGGAACGCGAGGACCAAGCTATTTTCTATTACAACATCTAAGTTACAACATTGCCAACAACGCATAAAAACAGTTTTTTCGCAGAACACACTGTATTAAATATTATACATATCATTTAGTACATGGCATGTTGATATTCCTTATTTGAATGTGAATAAAAATAAATTAAATGCTATTTATTTATTACTAATTATGCAATTTTGAACAATAGCATTATCTTTGTTTTCTGGTGGTATTGTTAAACAGGGTTCGTACGCTTTTACAACAATTTTTATAAAGAGTTTTTCTATTTAATATTTAAATAGCAGAAATTGTAAACGCCACGTTTAATTGTAGGATTTGTAATACTTTTCTGCATTTAAATAAAGAGAAAAATTGTACTAAAAATTGCGGTAAAAGCGTGCGAAACCTGTTAAAATATGAAATTAAATTTAGTGATACGCCACTCTAAAAAATTGGAAAATCTTGAGATGTAGCCATCGATAATATTACACGTATTTTTACAAAATGTGAAATATCTGGTCAAAAATATATCTTCAGATTCGCTTTCAATTGTACTCTAATTATATTAACCGCGTTTTCCCAGCAAAAACCTCGTTAAGTGATAGGAATTGTCTACATTTTACTTTATAGAAATACATACCCAAATTTTTAACTTTGTTAGCAAAACAATCGGCCAAATAAAATTTAACCACATGGCTTGTGTTTATGATTTCTGAGATAAAAATTCATTTGTGACCTAGATTTCAGTTGCAGCTCTAGTACATTACATTTATTCTTAGCAGGTGAAAATTAACCATAAAACTACGGGAAATTTTACTCCAACTAGATAAAAACATTTTACACAAGAATTTTTATTTAAAACTATTTCACTTATTTGTTTATTTCTGTTCTATGTGGTTTCTTTTTAACTTATTTTGTGAAACAAATTCTAGTTCGAATAGTCATTTTGAATGTTCCTGTCTGAACCATTGGACCCAGCTGGTAGGCGGAGGGTTAAGTAAGTCCTAATCTTGTTAAAAAGTTAACATCTGCTTTCACCGTTCACTGCTGGGTTAAAATTAGCGGAATTTTAATTTATTTAGAAAGTTCGAATTCAAACGAGAAAATACTAATAGCAATATTTACTTTATTTAATTACAGACAATTCGTGATTACATAAAATAAAAATTCTTTTTTCAAAATTTCTGGTACGAATTCGCAATTTTAGACTGAAAAACCACGAGTATACTCGTTGTTGGTAGCGAATGTGTTAAATTAAAACTCTTGCGAAAGCAGTGTTCGTACGTCAATTAAAAACGTTAACACATATTGTTATAGCGTAATATGTACCACATAGAGAGAAATTCCCACATTCATATGAGCAGAGGCGTAGCGTCAAGGGGGGCACGGACCACTTTACTACCAGTATTTTTATATACTATATTTGGCCTTATTTAATTCATACCGTCCAAAGATTAAATAAGGCCAAATGTAGTATATAATTATACTGGTAGTAAAATGATCGTGCCCCCCCCTGACGCTACGCCACTGCATATGAGAGAAACAACAGATTTCGCAATGTTAAAAAATGGGTACTTATAATTAAACGAAATGTACTCATTTTTGAATATTTACTTGACTTATAATAGTTCCGAGTAATTAAATCTGAAGAGAAATTTTGAAGAGGACAAGCAATTATTTGTATCAGAATTTGTATTTATATACCCTCATTTATACAAATGCGTCCATGCATAGGCGTCAACATAACGGGGATATATATATATTAGGCAATCTCCACCACTAATTTAAAAATATTATTTTTGTCTTAATTAATCACATTGATTAAATGTGAATTTTTTTTAAAAATTAATGGAAGCTGTATGCCTTATTGACCATTTTGCCTCTTTCAAGTGGGCACCTATGCATACATGATAAACCGCAGTGTCACATGAAATGTAAATAAAGTGATGCACATACTGACACACATGGACGCTATTTATCAACCATGAAATAGAGTTATTTAAATTTAAAGTGCACAGATTTACTCTTCTAATAAAGTGAACTCTTCTGAACTAATAGGATAAAATGTTTCCAAATTGTGCTTCCAGAATTATTAAGCAATTTCTCTTCAAATCTTTAATTCATAAAATTAACTTATACCAGATTATATTTATATATATCTAGAAGAAGCTTTTTAAATAAAGTCGTTCACGGATACTATTTAAACATCTTGTTTAAAGTAGAAATAAGTTCAGGATCGCATATTGTAGTGGTGACGATCGTCCCATTTTTAAGAGTAATGAAAAATTAATTTGTTCGTATTCGATAGTTTGCCATTGTAGCGACGATGTGTTTTAGAGAGTGTGACAAACATTTTAACCCTACAGTGCATGAATTTTTCTTTTAGAATTATGTTTTTTATACTTATATTAGGAATTCGACACCAGAAATTTTAAGATAGATTTTTAACTTTATTTAGTAGCATGTTTATGTTACTTTTGCAGGGTTAATATTTCTATATAAATATAGTGGTTGCAAAAAAGTTAACATATTTATTAAAGATTAAATAGAAAGTGTTGCCAATTGGCTACACTATGCACTGTAGGATTAACAAATATCATCAAATGTTAAATTTTAAGGAACTTTTCTTCATAGAAATATTACTGAAAATGATCTTTTGGAAAAAAAGGTAGACTTTTAGCCAATACATCGGCCTACAGTGCATGAATTTTTCTTTTAGAATTATGTTTTTTATACTTATATTAGGAATTCGACACCAGAAATTTTAAGATAGATTTTTAACTTTATTTAGTAGCATGTTTATGTTACTTTTGCAGGGTAAATATTTCTTTTTAAATATAGTGGTTGTAAAAAAGTTAACATATTTATTAAAGATTAAATAGAAAGTGTTGCCAATTGGCTACACTATGCACTGTAGGATTAACAAATATCATCAAATGTTAAATTTTAAGGAACTTTTCTTCATAGAAATATTACTGAAAATGATCTTTTGGAAAAAAAGGTAGACTTTTAGCCAATACATCGGCAAAATAACATTTCACCATGTTGCTGGTGTTTGTAATTTCTGAGATAAATATCTATTTGTGACCTACATTTCAGCTGCAGCTCTAGCAAATTGCATTCACTTTTGGCAGGTGATAATTAAACAGGTCTTAATCTAGTTACAAAGCTAACATCTGCCTTCGCGTGAAATGCTATTATGTTAAATTAATGTCCTTGCGAATGCAACGTTGACATTGTTTTATACGCTCTAAAGTATATCATTTACATTATTAATAATGTTGCGTAATAATTATGTAGCATGTTCCAGGTAATATAAGGAAATTTTCTTAAATCGTTAACAGTTTGATTACAGGCCAGAACTGGCTTCTATTTTTATACTCAATAGTAACAAAATTTACACACACACACACAAGTAAAAAAAAAAATAAATCTAGTACATTCTACTTGAAAATATGTTAATAAAAATGTATGACAAATATTATTTTTAAAACCGTGGTACGAACAGAATACAGAAACAACTCCCTCCGTATGTGTCCCGACCAATAAGTTGATTAAAAATAAATAGTTTAGTGAGAGAATTGTGTTAACCACATATTACCCATGTTAGAATGCATTCTGGAAACTAAGAAATTAAGCGAATCCGAACTCGTACCAGCAATTGCATTTTTTTAAATCACCGAATAGCAAAGCCATTAAATAGTAAGCCCAGTCAGATAGTGTTAAATTTGTTAGCGACACACTAGCGCCAAACCTCTGCTGCGGAAGGAGGACAAAACAGAAGTGCGTCGCAGAGAAACGATACGATTTATTTATATCGATATTTTATACGATTTTTATCTATGTTTTATTTTTGCACTTCCTTTAAAAGCTTGCTAATTATTGGGATCTTTTACATTAAAGCTAAAACTATAATGAAAAATAAATGTGGAAATTTACTGGATTAATATTTCTATATAAATATAGTGGTGGCGAAGAAGTTGATTTATTTATTAAAAGTTAAATAAAAAGTGATGGAAATTTACATCACTATGCAATTAACCCTTTCCGGCACAGACAAATTCTGTTCGTAGAATGTGAAATTACTGACTGACACCGGAATTTACAAACGACTTTCTTAGAAAATATGAACTCCTTATTTTAAGCTTTAATTTTAGAGGCAAAATTTTATTAAAATATTCTTGGTGCCGAATGCAGCACTCCCAACCGCTAGATGGCGCTATTTTCAACTTGCGAAAAGTTTCTCATTTATCTGACTGGGCTTATTATTTAATGGCTTTGCGGAATAGTTATCATTAATTAAACCAGCACAACCATTCTGATTTTCTGGTTTTAATTCAGAATATCTGAATACAAAATCCCACAATTGGCAAAACTGATATTATTGTATATGCATAGCTGCCAACTTTTACGCTTTTTTGTTACCACTAAAAATTAATAGAAATTTTTGCCTTTTTGAATCACATGATTTCGGCCATTTAATAACATAAAATTTACTATAAAATTTTAGTGGTAGGAATTATTTATGCTGAATTATTTGTATCAGGGAATTGCAACACTCGTTTTCCGGGTTACTGAACACACTGTCCAATGCGCAGAAAATGCAAGCATGTGCGAAATTCCTTTTTATTTGAAAACTCTATTATTATTATTATATTTTTTACATTTATTTACTTTTTGAATGCAAACTAACAACATAAAAAGACATTTTTATTTGGAAAATATAAATTACTATGCATTCAAATAAACTTTCGAAAGTTATTAAGAGCCATACTTTCATATTATCTCCATGCCAAAGATTCATAGCTGAAAAAATCTACATCGTCAAAAATTTCCTTAAAGCAAAAAAATTCCTATTTTCATATTTGAAATTATATAACAAAACTGTATACTAAGGAAAGAAAGTTATTCGAATTATGTGGGTGAATATACTCAGTACCGCTGATTCTTACCCACTACCGGGTGTCCCAAAAATGACTGATGGATTTTAAAATTCAATAACTTGCTAACGTTGACAGATATTTAAAAAAATTCTTACAGGAGGGTTATGTATGATGTCAGGTGTTTTTTTTATAGGGGTTTTGATTTTAGTTAGAATTTCAAACAATAGAAGGCGCTGTAAGCGATTGGAACTCTGTCGAGGCCGAAACTGACGTCACTCAGCATTGATGCACCGCCCCCTGAATATTAGGCCTGCGCGTTGATAAAAATGGTGGCTGCCACAGGCGGATTATTTTTCAGTTTTTGAACGATCCCTCGAACTTCAACACCAGTAATTTCTATAAGTTTTCTTCGCCTAAAATATGTGAATAATTTAATTTTTAAAGTGCAATTTGTAATACAAATTATGTTTTTTATAACGGTGATGGTGCATTTTGTTTGTTTTTATAAATAAATTGAAAATGATACAGTTTTTTTTTTATACTTTTACCTATCATATATATTTTTTACACCGAACATTCTATTCTATATGAAGTTTAAAAATGAACCAATAACCCCCCCCCCCCATATATATATATATATATATATATATATATATATATATATATATATATATATATATATATATATATATACATATATATATATTTCCTTGCCTTTTTAAATATAACATACATTTTTTTTTAAATTTAATATGTATTTTTAATTTAATCTCATGCGCTCTAAATGTCTTATCTTAGAATAATATTTTTGATATCCCATAACATAACGAAAACGTATAAAGAATATTATAACATATATAAATATAAATTTAAAGAATAACATATATTCTTAAACAAACATATTCCTATGAAAATATTACTCTTGTTAAAATAACACTTACTTCGTCGAAATGTATTTATAATTTTCAAAATAGTATCTCGCACTTATTTTGACCTAAATTTAAATTGCTCATTTTACAAGTTCTATTTTATCTTCCCTGACAACAGTTATTAGGCCGAAACATCATAACGTTACTAGCCTCAATATCCTTCTCAACTAAGAAGCATCATTATCTGAAATTAGAACCAACGTCAGTACTTATTTGACATCATTGTAACAATCTTCAAAAATATTTTAAAACTTCAAATTTGAGTTTCTCATTAGCAGCATCAGATCGGTAAACACCTAGAGAAGATTTCAAATTATCTTCATATATTAAGTTGCTAAATCCAGATAGCAGTATAACGTGCTATTAAATATAATATATTTAATAAATAGAATGTTAGATATTTTGGATAAATGTTCGAATTTACGGTACGTGGGACTGACGTCATAGCTAATACAATTAAAGTAATAATTCTTATTGTCAAAAGCAAGAGCAATAGAGATTATATCTATGCTGTGAGATTGTTTAATATTGTATAAAATAGAATGTTTAAAATTAATGTGTTTTACAAATATAAGTACTATTAAATATATGTTAATAAACAGAATATTGGAGGTTTTGGATAAATTTTTGAATTTGCGTGGGATTGACGCCATAGCTAATACAATTAAAGTAATAATTTTTATTGTCAAAAACAAGAGCAATAGAGATTATATCTGTGCTGTGAGATTTTTTAATATTGTATAAAATTGTATGTTTAAAGTTAATATAATTTACAAGTACAAGTGCTATTAAATATAATATATTTTAATAAACAGAATGTTGGAAATTTTCGATAAATGTTCGAATTTACGCTACGTGGGATTGACGTCATAGCTAATACAATTAAAGTAATAATTCTTATTGTCAAAAACAAGTGTAATAGAGATTATATCTGTGCTGTGAAATTTTTTAATATTGTATAAAATGGTATGTTTAAAATTAATATAATTTACAAGTACAAGTGCTATAAAACATATTTTAATAAACATAATGTTGGAGGTTTTGGTTAAATGTTCGAATTTGCGTGGGACTGACGCCATAGCTAGTACAGTTAAAGTAATAATTTTTTTGTCAAAACAAAAGAGCAATAGAGATTATATCTGTGCTGTGAGATTTTTTAATATTGTATAAAATGGTATGTTTAAAGTTAATATAATTTACAAGTACAAGTGCTATTAAATATAATATTTTTTAATAAACAGAATGTTAGAGATTTTGGATAAATGTTCGAATTTACGCTACGGGGGACTGACGTCATAGCTAATACAATTAAAGTAATAATTCTTATTGTCAAAAACAAGTGCAATAGAGATTATATCTGTGCTGTGAGATTTTTTAATATTGTATAAAATGGTATGTTTAAAATTAATATAATTTACAAGTACAAGTGCTATAAAATATATTTTAACAAACATAATGTTGGAGTTTTTGGTTAAATGTTCGAATTTGCGTGGAACTGACGCCATAGCTAGTACAGTTAAAGTAATAATTTTTTTGTCAAAAACAAGAGCAATAGAGATTATATCTGTGCTGTGAGATTTTTTAATATTGTATAAAATGGTATGTTTAAAATTAATATAATTTACAAGTACAAGTGATATTAAATATAATATATTTTAATAATTAGAATGTTGGAGATTTTGGATAAATGTTCGAATTTAAGCTACGTAGTATTGACGTCATAGCTAATATAATTAAAGTAATAATTCTTATTGTCAAAAACAAATGCTATAGAGATTATATCTGTGCTGCGAGATTTTTTAATATTGTATAAAATGGTATGTTTGAAATTAATGTAATTTACAAGTACATGTGCTATTAAATATAATCTCTTTTAATAAACAGAATGTTGGAGATTTTGGATAAATGTTTGAATTTATGCACCGCCACCTGAATAGGCCTGAGCGCTAATACAAAGTGGTGGATGTCGAAGGCGCATTTTTTTTAGCATTTTCATGGTCCCTCGAATTTGAACACTAGTAATTTCTAAAAAATGTTTTCGCCTTAATTTTTAGAGATAAAATAAGTCAAGGAAAAGTTTTAGAAATGACTGGTGTGAAAATTCAGGGGACTGTACAAGCGCTTACAAAAATCCGGCTACGACAGCCGCAATTTTTGTGTCAGCGTTCATGTCTAGTATTAAGAGGACGGTGATTTACGTGTGACTGACGTCATAGTTAATACTATTAAAGTAATAATTCTTACTGTCAAAAACAAGAGCAAAAGAGAATATATCTGCATTGTGAGATCATTTAATATTATATAAAATGGAGTGTTTAAAATTAATGTAATTTATAATTACATAATATGTTATTTTACAAGGTATACGATAGGAATCGTAAGATGTAAACGACAGCATTTTTGTAAAGGTTCTTTAATTTTTTTTATTATTATTTACAGACATTTTGCTTACATCACGCTTTTAACATTTTTGATTGACTGAAACCTATGAATGATGGGGATTCATTATAGCTAGAAGTGAATTTTATGATAATACCATACAGTTGTCTGATATATATATATATATATATATATATATATATATATATATATATACTATATATATATAATGACTAATAGATTATTGAATGATAGACTACATTAAAAAAATAAACTAAATAAATAATCTATCTACAGATGATAATTTTCGAAGCAATTAAAAAAATATATTTAAACAATTTAAATTAACAACATTTAAATGTTGTGCGTGAGAAATAGAACAAAATAATAAAGTTATTATAAAACATTTTATAAAATTGTTATCAGCTAAATATATATATTTTTTAAGTTGTCTTTAAAATACTACATACGGTGTATTAAATGTTAATTGAACTTAATTTTGACAGCTGAATTATACACTTAACACATTGACTGCCACGGCACATAAATATGTGTGAAAACAATATTTCTCGGGACACCATACCACACGAATACATTTGCCACCAATATTTTAATTGAAGAAAATTTATTGCTATAAAACGAGACTATTAATAATTTATTATGTATTTAAAAAAAAAAGGACCCCGTGCGGATCTGCCAACTCTCCGGCTTTTTGGACACCAGTATTTTATTACAGAAAATGTTGTTTTGTTTAATCAGAGCATTCTGCAATTTAAAAGAACAACATTTTTCTCAAAAAAATTACTCGTGTGTAAAAAGCCGGAGACTTGGCACCTCTGATCGAGCACGCTGCACGCAAGTTTAGTGACTTAAGCCAGGCGTTCGACGTGCAAAAACAACTAAAGTTTCATAGTTTTTAATTAAAAATGTATAAAATTAACAGTTTGCATAAAAATGAACGAACATTGCCGCGATTGGGAATTGTGAACCGACTCGATAAACACCAAAAACCGCTTTGTAAATGTCTTTCGAAAAAGCCATTTCGTCCAGTCTGAAGCGGTCAAGTCAACATGTTAAAACACGTATTTCAAGAAATGAAAGAGAACTCAAGGTTCAATCACAGGTACTATCATATGATTTAATATATATGCTATTGTCTCTCTCTTCCTTCGTGCTGCTTATTCATACTACAAGTAGGGTTATTTAGAAGACTGAATGAGACACGTTTATGTAAGCAACACTCGAGTAATCGTCATTAAATGTATAAAAAAGTTACGTAAAATCCAAGAACTGAGAACAACTATTTTCAGAACTCCCCAGGGTACATACAATGCTATCACAATTTTTAAACAGAATTTGTGGCTTTCTTTAACAATTGATAAATACTAGATATTCTATCAAGAAACGAGGTGATTAAGAATTCTGACATTTCAAAAATAAATAAAAATATTCCTATTATTAATAGTTGCGGGCAGGGATGCAAAAATCTAGGCGCCAGTGGGCCGATTCCCACCACTAACTTTTTAGTATTCTTCGCCTAATAAGAATACTGATAAAATTTAGGCGAAGTATACTACTAAAATTTGACGAAGAATACTAATCAAACTTAGTGATGGGAATCAGCCCATTGGCGCCTAGTTTTTTTCACCCCTGATTGTGGAGAATTTCTTTTAAATTCCAAAGAGTGTACGCACCTTGGCGCTGTGATTGGTGGAATTCGAGCTGATATCTATGTAGGAGATACAAATAACAATAAATTCGCCATTCAGAAAATATCATCGCCCACGGAATACTAAGCCTACGCTCCTCCACAAAAATATCTTTTGTCGTCGGCGGATTAAATAGTTAAATACCAGTATTAAAAAAATATATTCTTAACTTTCTTTTTCTGAAATTAAATAGGCATAGGATTATTATTCAGGCGGTGAGGAGATTTCGACCATTTTCCTGATGAAAAGCCTGTTTATGACGAAATATCTGTATTGTTTATGATCGAATAATTCGTGGGTCGCAGATTTATGTACCAAACTTAAAATTTAAGATTATGTAGGAATTACTTATGTTTTGGAATATAATAAGTGTTTTTCATAACACATCTAGACATAAATTAATCATATAATGTTTGACATTTGTGGTAATTGCACCAGTAGTTGATCAATAAAGTATATTTTCGTCTTTACATTTTTTCTATCATATGCTCTTTCAAATAACATTATGTTAAAATAATGATTTTGTTCGTTGTTTCCATACTGAATAAATATGTGTATAACACAATAGTCTACACAGTGCTGTTAACCCTTTCAAGGTCGGTTGTTCATTTTTGGACCACTTAATTTTAATCCCTAAATGACAGATTGAAACCAAAATTTTTGGAATGAAAATTTACCTTTTATTAAGTGCGAAATGAAGAGCTCGTATTTATTTTCAAATAAATTTGCTTGTAAATTCTGGTGTCAACCAATCATTTCAGTATTTTACGAGTAGAGGTACTTTGCCCTGAAAGGGTTAAGTGATTATTCTATTCTAATCATAAAAAATAAAACTTTGCTAGTGTTAATCATCCACCACTATTAGTTAATTAACTATAAAACACAAGTTGATCAAATGAGTAAAGTAGTTTATAAACAGTACAAACTCTGCTGCGCAAAAGCTAGAATATAATATTTACTGAATAGACAGATAGAATATAATAGAAGACTGATAGATAGAATATAATATTTACTATTCAAATGCTGCGGTTTGTCCTATCTGTTGTTATATATAGTGACAATATTCTATCATTTGTCGGATTGGTCTTCTTTTTTATTAAGAAATTCTGAATTCATATAAGGAATTCCTAAAAGTAATTTTTTCTTTATTACAAAATAGAGGTTTCATGATTACATAAAATACAAATTTCTATTTCGGAATTTGTGAATAATAAAAGAGTCAAAACTAGCATCCCTGGTTTGATATGCGACTTGTGTAATCATCTTATTCATTGTTTTGAATGTTACTTACTAATTTGCCAATTCAAATAAATATCAACGCCATACTTTTCTTCACGCGAAGTTCAAATATCTTTCTTTCAATATTATATTTAATATTTTTCTTCCAAAATAAAACACAAACTAATACAGTCTGTTATTAAAGTATTACGCTCGTTAGAAAAACAATTGCTTCGTTGAAATGTATTTTCTAATTTTCAAAATTCTCTTATTTTGATCAGATTTATTTATTTATTTATTGTTTATTTATTTATTTAATTTATTTAATTTATTTATTTTTTTATTATTTATTTATTTTTTTAATTTTTATTTATTATTATTATTATTATTATTTTGGGGGGGGGGGGCTATCTATTCTATCATACCTGACAGCAGTAATTCGGCAGACGATCAAAATGTTTATACTCTTAAAATCATTCTAAACTAAGAAACATTATTTACTAAAACTAATACAAACGTAGGGTTCGTACGCTTTTACCACAATTTTTAATAGAATTTTCTGCCTCATTTTAATGCAAACAAGTTTTACAAATCCTGCGATTACACGATGCGTCTGCAATTTCTGCTATTTAAATATTAAATAGAAAATGTCTATAAAAAATTGTGGTAGATGCGTACGAAGCCTGTAACGTCAGAGTGGAGTTGGCATCATTGTAACTATCTTGAAAACTATTTTTTAATTTGAAATTAGAGTTGCTTGTTAGAATTATCAAATCTGTAGGCATCTAGAAAAGATTTAAATTTTTGCGATACATTAAATTTTTAAAATTAGGTACTAATCTTATGCATTGTTTTAAATTTTACTTCCTAATTTGTTAATTCAAACAAATCTATACGTCATATTTTACTTCACACGAAGTTCAAATATTTTTTCTTTCAATATTATATTTAATATTATTCTTCCAAAATAAAACTCAAACTTATTAATAATATTTTAACTCTTATTAAAATATTACACTCGTTAGAATAACGATTTCTTCGTTGAAATGTATTTTCTAATTTTTCAAACTTGTTTATAGCACTTATTTTGACCTGAATTAAAATTGTTTATTTTCAAATGTAGTCTATCATATCTGTGACAGCAGTAATTACGCAGGCCATCAAAATGTTTGCACTCTTAACATCATTCTAAAGTAAGAAGCATCATTTCCCGATACTAATATTGACGTCAGAGTGGAGTTGGTATCATTGTAACTATTTTGAAAACACATTTTTTTATGGAACTTTCAGTTGCTTATTAATAGTATCAAAACTGTAAGCATCTAGAAAAGATTTAAATTTTTTCCATACATTAAATTTTTAAAATTAGGTACTAATCTTATGCATTGTTTTAAATGTTACTTCCCAGTTTGTTAATTGAAACAAATCTCTACGCCATACCTTACTTCACAAAAAGTTGAAATATATTTCTTTCGATATTATATTTGACATTAATCTTCCAAAATAAAACTCAAACTAATACAGTCTCTTATTAAAATATTACACTTGTTAGAATAACGATTTCTTCGTTGAAATGTATTTTCTAATTTTCAAAATTGTTTCTAGCGCTTATTTTGATCTGAATTAAATAAAATTATTTGTTTTCAAATCTATTCTATCATACCTGACACAAGTAATTAGGCTGACCATCAAAATATTTACACTCTTAACATCACTCTAAACTAAGAAGCATCATTTCCTGAAACTAATACTGACGTCAGAGTGGAATTATCGTCATTGGAACTATCTTGAAAACTATTTTTAAATTTGAAATTTGAGCTGCTTGTTAATCAAATTTGTAAGCATTTAGAAAACATTTAAATTATTCACATACATTAAGTTTTAAAACTAGGTGGTAATTTTATGCATTGTTTTAAATGTTACTTCCCAATTTGTTAATTTAAACAAATCTCTAACCAAAATAAAACTCAAACTAATACAGACTCTTATTAAAATATTACACTCCTTAAAATAGCGATTGCTTCGTTGAAATGTATTTTCTAATTTTCAAAATTGTTTATAGCGCTTATTTTGACCTGAATTAAAATTGTTTATTTTCAAATCTATTCTACCATACCTGACAGAAGTAATTAGGCAGACATCAAAATGTTTGCACTCTTAACATCATTCCAAACTAAGATGCATCATTTCCTGAAACTAATACTAACGTCAGAGTGGAGTTGGCGTCAATGGAATTATCTTGAAAACTATTTTTAAATTTGAAATTTTAGCTGTTTGTTAGAAGTATAAAATCTGTAAGCATCTAGAAAACATTCACATACATTAAGTTTTAAAACTAGGTGGTAATCTTATGCATTATTTTAAATACTACTTCCCAATTTGTTAATTTAAACAAATCTCTAACAGGGTTCGCACACTTTTAAGCCACGCCCCATTTTGTAAGGACTCTTCCACCAGTAATCGCATAAAACTATTTTCTTCCTAATGAATCTTGAATAAAATTAGGAAGAAATATATCTTTCAATTATACTGGTGGCAGAGTCCTTACAAAATGGGGCGTGGTTTAAGAGAATGCGAACCCTGTCTAAGCCATACTTTACTTCACACGAAATTTAAATATCATTCTTTCAATATTATAGTTGATATTATTCTTCCAAAATAAAACTCAAACTAATACAGTCTCTTATTAAAATATTAATCTCGTTAGAATAACAATTTCTTCGTTGAAATGCATTTTCTAATTTTTAAAATTGTTTATTTTGAAATCTATTCTATCATATCTGACAGCAGTAATTAGGCAGACCATCAAAATGTTTGCATTCTTAACATCATTTCCTGAAACAAATACTAACGTCGGTGTGGAGTTGCCGTCATTGTAACTATTTTAAATACTATTTTTAAAGTTGAAAATTTTCAGTTGCTTATTAGAAGCAACAAATCTGCAAGTATCTATTGGATTGTTCGTAAGTTTTTTCCGTTTGTGAAAACCAACTGGCACCGGAAAAAACTGCCCGTCAATTATTACACATTCGATATTGGAAATAATATCTAATAATCAATTGGTAGAAATTTTGCGATGCGAACTAACTTTCTCAAACGAAAAGAACTTTCCGTATAACACAATAGAAAATATTAAAATTGTTCTCATATATTAAGTTATTAAAACTAGGGAGTAGCAATACATGCTATTAAATGCCATTGGTAGTTTCTGTTAAGTGTTTTATTTTGCTAAATGAAATTATAGTAATAATGTTTAACTGCAATATATTAGATTTGCGCTATCAGGTAATTTAAAATAACGTGAAATATATCATTGTATGATTATATAATATTTTTAAATGTTACTTACTAATTTTTAAGTAAAATGTCTGTTTACTGTACTTACTTACACTCGAATGCCTATTTATAGTTGTATGTACCGTAATTTCCGGCGTATAAGCCGCAGCTCAAAGAGTCGTTTTTCGACCCAGAAATTTTATTCAATAATTGTAGTTAAATATTTACAGCGATCTTTTAAGTTACATTTTATAAAATAATATTTCTGGGTCGAAAAACGACTCTTTGAGCTGCGGCTTATACGCCGGAAATTACGGTAATTTATTCTTCCAAAATGTAATCCAAATTCATACACACTTTTTAAAAAGGTCCCTTATCAAAATATTTCACTGAAATGCATTTGTAATTTTCATAATAATATCTAATCTAGCACTTGTTTTGACCTACATTCAAATTCCTCATTTTGAAAATTTTATTCTATCTTGCCTTAACAGTAGTAATTAGGCAAACGTTCATAACATCAGTACTCTTAGCATTATTTCTAAACTAAGAAGAACAATTACTCGAAATTAGTACCAAAGCCAGCATGAAAATGACATCATTGTAACTAGGTAGATAAATATTTTAAAACTTGAAATTCGAAATGCTAATTAGAAGTATCAAATCTGTAAGCACCTACCGTAGATTTGAAATTATCTTCATGTATTAAGTTGCTAAAACTAGATATTGGAATAACTTGCTGTTAAATAGGATTACTAATTTAATCTACAGAACATTGGAAATTTCGAATATGTGTGGGATTTTACATTTGACTGACGTCATACCGATTTCAAAGGATATAAATTTACTTTCGATTAATTAATTTAACAATGATTAAAAGTTTTATTTACCGCAAATAACTTTTATACAAATATTGGCTGCGAGGCAACCCGATGTGTTACTTTTCAATTGAATGAAATAATTCGGTTCTTTGGGGGAAATTGAAATGTAATTTTATTGTGAATTTAGAAATCAATTATAATACGAACTTGATTTAATAATAAAATATATTTACAATCAAAAGCTAAAAATGCACATTTTCTATAACTTTGTTTGTCAAAAGCTTTTCGTTTTTCCAAGATTTGGCTATTAATTTCGGAGGTTGTTTAAATGACATCATTTGAGTAAACTACGAGGCTAACGAAAAAGAAAGGCTACCGCGGAGCTTTACGCATATATTTTTTTACAGACCGCCGGAGTCACGTGATGCTCGAATCCACCAATGCCGGTGTACGAAAAGAGTATCATGTCACTCTAGCGATCTGTAAAAAAAGATACTAAGTGGAATGCACCACGGTAGCCTGTCTTTTTCGTTAGCCTCGGTAAACTATACAACAAGAGGGTAAGTGTGATCGAAGATCGTACAAAAGGTTTCGTTTAATGTTCCTTTCAAAACACTTTATCCTTTCTTTAATGAATCCAAATAAATTTCTTTTTCCAAAAAAAGAAAAATCATGTTTTTTTTAAGTAAAAATTTCTATTTTTCCGTTTTTTCAAATAACTGAACCGGCCCGATAGCCGGCAAAGCTTGCTATTATACTCTGCCATACAAATATCTGTCATGCGAACTAAATGCGATATTAAGAAAAAAACAGTTTCAAAATTAAACATGTTGTATAGATAAATTCAAAATGTTAAAATATGCCAATATTTCCATAAACGGCTTTTTATCATGATTCAATACGTTCCTCAAACTCACATAACGTTATAATCACTTGCTGACGCCATATCTACTTGCTTTCTCTGCTACAAGTACTCATATTGATACTCTCTTTGCATGATTCTCAAACATTTGAAAACGTCCGTTAAACTTCCAATATGACGCCAGATTAATTTTCTTTTTAATTTCTAATGACGTCATATTAACCCGCTTTCCGTACTTACACATACTCATATTCCTTGTGTTATGGAGAATTGTTTGAAAATTTCCGTTTTATTACTAATAGGACGTAATATTAATCTTCTTTTTCAATTTTTGAAATTTTTTATTTCATTTTCATTTTTCACGTGGAAATCTTTCAATAGAAAATTAATTATTGTAGAAAGAATTTTATTGTGGATTTTAAATTGTTGGCAACTGCTATAACGAAAAATGTTTAAATTTAATAGGAAAAGGCTGTTAGATGTTTGGTTTTTTTATCTCTCTATATTAAAATAATACGACTTTTTCAAAATTTTATGATTTTCAGCATGACAGTAGGTATTCAGCTGTATGTACACAAAATTTCAAATCTGTAACTTATACAGTTTCTGACAACCGGATCTGTGACAGATAGGAATAGGGTTTCATGAGATGAACAAATCCCTAAAAATGAATTTGTTTTGGGGAATTTATTCACAAGCATTTTATATTTATGAGTTAAATGGCTACAAAATTATAATTCTTATCGCTAAAACATTTTATTTAACCTTCTTGTGAAAAGTTTTAATTGTCATCTCAAGGAAAAAGTTAAAAATCTGTTTTTCTTCTTTAAATTATTTTTTTCTAAATAGGGATCAGTAGGCAATTTCCTAGTTAAATGCAAGTAAATTAATACATATTTTGTTTCACCTCCTTGGTTGAATGTAAATTTTTAAAAAGTTAAAATAATTCATTTATGTCAATTGTTGACGTACGTTTTTTTTTTTTTTTTTTTTTTTTTTTTTTTTTTTTAAGATAAATTGATTTTTGAAGCTTAAATATGTAAAAATAAATTTTTATTCCTTCAAATTTTATTCAAAATATAATTTAATCACGATATTATTTTCACCACCTGCTCGAATTAAACATGTTTATTCTTGTCAATTTGATTGACAAAATGAGATTAATAAATAATATTCTCTATTAATTTCATTTCCCCCCTTTCTTTTCCATAAAAGCGTTTATAAAAATGGCGTCATTTGTATGAATTTATTTAAAATATGTCCATTTTATGAATTAAAATAACTGTTTACAAAATTGTATTTTTCATTCCGGGTTTAAGCGACATTGTGCAAAGTTTTAATCGCCATCAATAAGAAATAATTACTTTGAAAATTGTTAAAAAAAAAATTTGTTAATTGAAATTCATTTCCTGTAAATATGGGACAATAATTCTTTACTTAAATGAAAGGAGCTCAAATGTATTTTTCTTTAACCTTCTTGGTGTTGATGGTATAACTGAAAAAGCTATAAAGAAATTATTGTTATGATTATTATTATTTTATGTCAATTAAATTTATGTCAATGTTCAAGACGACAGAAGATTTTTAGCTTTCTAAAAAAACTGAGTCCTGAATCTTGAATGTGTGAAAATAAGTTTTTATTTCTTCAATAAAATATAAATCATTTACAATAATGCTTTCACTATCTATTCAAATAAAAGATAATTTCAATTTGAAAATGACGTTAAAAAATAAAGATAATAATCCTATACGTTTTTCCCTTTTCTCCACAAAAATGGGGTTTCAAATTTGCCATCATTACAGAAATATAATTAAAATTTACAAAACACTATCTCGAAAACTAATTCAAATTTTAAAATTCTAAGATCAATTTTTATATTCTCGGATGCATGCGGATATCGGGTTCTAATTTGATAGAAATATAATAGATTTACGAAGTTATAATTTCCTTATGGAAAATTGTTTTACATATTCGTTTCAAATATCCAAATTAGTCGTTTCTCAAAATCGTTCCATAAAATCGTCTGTTACCGTAATTTCCAGCGTATAAGCCGCAGCTCAAAGAGTCGTTTTTCGACCCAGAAATTTTATTCAATAATTGTAGTTAAATATTTACAGCGATCTTTATAAATTATAGCGATTATTTTATAAAATGTAACTTAAAAGATCGCTGTAAATATTTAACTACAATTATTGAATAAAATTTCTGGGTCGAAAAACGACTCTTTGAGCTGCGGCTTATACGCCGGAAATTACGGTAAATTAATTTCATTGGGATTTTATATAGATAGGGTAGATTTAAAATATCCACATTAGTCGTTTCACAAAATCGTTTATTAAAATCCTTTATTAAATTCGTTTCATTAGGATTTTACATAGATAGGGCATATTTCAAATATCCGAATTAGTCGTTTCATAAATTCGTTTCAATAGGATTTTATATATATAGTTTAGCTATATGCGTCTCTCATCTTCAATGTGTTAATCAAGCGAAATGTATTATAATACTTTAGTGGTAAGAGTAAAACGTACAAGTTGGCAGCCATATTAATGCTTAAAAGAAAGCATTGACATGAATAGTTAAAAAGAATTATCACGGATTGTAATGCAATGATAACAAATAAAATTTAATGTAAAATATTGTAATAGAAACTTATAAAAAGAAGTATGAAAATATATTCAGCATAGAAAATAATTTTCAAAAGCTTTGTCACATGAAGTTTTAATAATATTCCAGTAATTTTTATATTTTTCTATAATTCAAGTAATAATTACTTATATTTGCCATTGTTCCCTGTTCCGAATTAACTCCAACAACTTCAGGCACATGTATATTCCTTCGAGACCACTCATAACCGATTCACCAAACCGAACAGACATTTATCATGCTTAAGAATCTTGTGTTAAAACTCACGGGGCTTTACTTTAGCCTTGATAACTTTGTAAAAGTTGTGGAGGATATTTGCTGCTATTGTGGGCACAGACAGGAGGCTCTTTGAGAATAAATTAATCACTTTCATTAGAAATCTTTAGATACTTTCTGAGAAAGTTTTTCCCAAACTTTTCCCGCAATTGTTATCTTCCTTAATTTTCTTTAGAATTGAAATTACCTATAGATAGGGATAAATATTTTTAAACGTTATATTTTGTGGTTTTCTTTCCTATTAGTTAATAATAAGTAACACAGTTGCGTTTGATTTAAGTGAATGCCATATACATTATTTTTTAATTTTAACCCATTAACTGCCAAAACTATGTGGGCGGACTCTTCGCTATTTTTAGTGAAATACGTTTTCCACCAAACATTCTGAAAGATAATATTTGATAAATTTATTAGCAAAGTTTTTGTCATTAAATAAAGTATTTTTTAACATATTAAAATAATGGTGGCTAGGCAGGTTTTTTTTTTTTTGTTATCATACATTTTTATTTTGAATGTTGACAACCACGAGTATACTCGTGGTTGGCAGTGAATAGGTAAAAAATAGTTTTCTAAAAACAGTAACAATATATTTCTGCTGCTTTTTACTTTATTACCTTATAATTAAAAATATTTTCATTGAGTTGAAAGATTATAGTTTGAAGATATAGAGTTATAAAAGTTAAATATTTTCGTATATTATAAAATTTCAAAATTCAAGTAGCAATTATTTACTAATGTTTACATTTCGAAAAGAGCCACTACATTACTTCCAGTTTCTGTGTATACTTTGAGACCAATAATAACCAAATAGACATTTATCATAATTAAAAATTTCTGTTAAAACTCATTTACATTAACTTTGATAACTTTGTGAAAATTGTGTAGGATATTTGTTCTTATACTGAGCACTGGTAGGCTCATTGACAATAAATTCACCTCATTAGAGATATTTAGATACTTCCTAAGAAATTCTTCCCCAAACTCTTGCAGCAATTGTTATCTTCCTTAATTTGTTTAGAATCGAATTTATTTATACATGAAAGTTAATAATTTTTTTAAGTTCAATTGTGTAGTTTTTACTTTTTTTAGTTAATAATAAGGAACAAAATACAATTTATTTAAGTTGTAAACTATCCATTATTTTTAATATTTAGATACTTGTTCTGGAATTTGTTGTATTTTTAAATATTACATTAAAAAAAAAATTCATTGACTAGAAACCAAGGTCCACACTCTCTTTGTAATTTCCACGGAGTATGATAACACTATTAATCATAAGAAAATTTCTAATTAATGTTTAAAATACTGAATTCGTGATTGCATCGCTTATTCACAGAAGAATATGCCTCGAACAGCATCTGTCAGAGAATACATGTAAAATTGGACAGATGCTGTCCGAGTCCCTGTGTAAAGATTAAGAAATTACATAGTTTAACAATTCACTTTTTTTTTTGTATAACATTTTACAGAATGGCTCAGCTTTATTAAATGTTTGGCCGTGATGTACTATAATTCACATAATAAGCACTTTTATTATCAAAGTTGAAAATTCTAAAAGTACACCACATTACTTCCAGCTTCTACAAATCCTTTGAGACTAATCACAACTAAATAGATATTGATCATTCTTAAAACACTTTCACCGTCTGAGTGTTTTCATGCATTTACATAAATATATTTGTAAATCCCAGGATATATATATATATATTTAAATAGCATGTTATAATATCTTTTATATCATATCACTCTATATACGGTTACATGGTCCACAATCTTTTAAAAGAATTTTTCTATTTAATATTTAAACAGAAGAAATTGTAGACGCCTCGTTGAATTGTATAATTTGTAATACTTTTCTGCATTTAAATAAGGCGAAACATTTTATTAAAAAATTGTGGTAAAAGCGTACGAACCCTGTGCTGAAAACAAAAGGCTATTAAAAATATTTTTGTCTACAGCTATGCTAACATGATTTCTAGAAACTGTAAAACACAGGTCTGACGGTTAAAGAGTTAAAAATCTTAAGTTAAATCGCACGGGGAAAACATTAGTCTTGAGAACTTTCTAAAAGTTGTGCTGGATATTTGCTCCAATTGTAGAAAAGAAGAAATGCGGTTCATTTACTTTTTGGGAAAGTTTTCCCGGAGGTTTTGCAGCAATTGTTATCTTCCTTAATTGGCTTAGAATTGAAATTGCGTATAAATGGAGAAGAATATTTTACAAAATTAGATTTTGTGGCTGATATTGAAGAATTTAGCGTTTGTTTTCTCGGTGTTTGTATAGTGATCTCTCGCTTATACGCGATACACGGAAATCATTTTTCCGCACCAGTTTTTTTATACGGTATTTTTGGTTTCTTAAATCGCAGAATTTATAAATCGAATTTTACTGTTTTAAAATAGTGGTATGAAAAAGTAATTACTGAACATCGTTTATAAGTGAGAGATCACTATAATTCGAGTATTTTTAATGTTTAGTTATGTGTTCTGAAATCTAGGTTTATTTCAGTATTATTTTACATCCCCCCTTTAAGTTGAACGTTTATTTTTAAAGTAGTGAATTCAAAAAATTTAACCATAAATAAGCATTTTGCAGAATAGAATAGAATTTTTAATTCCAACTAATTGTAAAATGATAGAAGTGATTAAGAGACAGTGAGATAAAATATTTTTTTAATTAAATATCCGTAGTTAACACGGAGTTACTATGGTTACTACCGGTTTCACTGCTGGGTTAAAATTACCGGAATTTATTTTATTTCGAAAGTTCGAATTGATACCAGAAAAGACTTATAGCAATATTTACTTTATTTAATTACAGACATTTCGTGATTATATGAAATAAAAATTCTGCTTCGAAATTTCCGGCACGAATTCGTACTTTTTAGCTTGAAAAACCACGAGTATACTCGTGGTTGGCTGCGAATGGGTTAAGAGAGTTATATTTCCTAAGGTTTCGTCCATTGAGCTGCTTGATATTGCAGAATGGGTGTTATTGTCAAAAGTTTTTCGGGTAAATTGACTTCAATGTTATATGAACATTAAACATATTAACTTAAACATATTTCTATGACACACTTGATACACATTTGTGACACCTTTATGTTACGCTAAACATCTGTTGGGAAATACTGATATACTGTATTTTACATTAATTTCATTTACTAACTATTTTTAATGCAGTGTTTGGAGTCACAGAATTGAAATATTTGTAGAACAAATGGACAACTACAATTTGTTGCAATTTCGCGAGATTCTCAAAGAAATGCATTTTCATTGTTTATTCATATTTTCAAAATTAACTTAACCCCTTAACGGTTGCGCCCTATAAGTGTAGGCTACTTAAAAAAAAAAAAAATGTTTGATTGCCCTTTTTTTTGTAGAAATATTCACTTTATTTAAAAACAGCTAAAATAATGACAGAATAAAGCCAATTGCACTGTTTTAAAAAAACTGGTAGAAACCAAGCAATTTGAATTTTTAAACAGTATCCTACACAACCCGTGGATATCACGGGCACGACCGTTAACGGGTTTACTTCCAAATGTAATAATTAATACATCGTTTTATAAATTATAGAATAAAGAATGTTTCATAAAAGCGCATCTAACTGACTAAAACTAAAATTAATTTTTCTAAAAAAGTCATTGCTTCCTGTAAAAGGTTTCATATATTTCATTTAAATTTATTATATATTTTTTAATCTAAAAATGATCGTTTAGAACAATGGTAAGAAAAATATTTTTTTATAAACTTTATAGCTTAATTGTATTTCCTCGTGCCTAATATGTACACCACGTTGTTATTTTAAAAGTTAAACAGATTTTTTTAAATTTTTTTAATTTTCGCTGCCAACCACGAGTATACTCGTGATTGTCAACATTCAAAATAAAAGTGTATGATTAAAAAAAAAAAAAAAAAAAAAAAAAAAAAAAAAAAAAAAAAAAAAACTCTGCTCTGCCACCACTATTTTAATATAGTAAAAATACTTTATTTAATGACAAAAACTTTGGTATTAAAGTTACCAAATATTATCATTCAGATTTTTTGGTGGGAAATGAATTTCAGTAAAAATATCGAAGACTCCGCCCACATAGTTTTGGCAGTTAATGGCTTAAGAAGGTTACTTTAACATCGATATGCTAGTTATTATTCACATTATTAGTAGTTGGCATGTTATTACTTTAGCATTAAAATATTTTTTTTATTGTAGTCAGACACCTTCTCAATAAAATGCTGCTCCCACATTAATCGCGTTTTCCATTCGAATGCGTTGCCAGATCTATTTTTCTAGTATATTATTATCAGCAAATATTCTAAAATTCAGACTCTGGTATCTGTTTCTTTATAGACAGCTTTCAAAAATGCATAATAAAGCTTTCAGACTAAAACTCATATTCAAGAATCCTATTATTTCTGATAATTTGCGAAATTATTTGAAATCCTGTAGTGACATACCACTTCAACACTGGCATTTTCACGAAATCCAACGATCAGCAACTTGAGCTTATAGGTTACGATGGCAACCAATTATACTTAAAGCCACTCTTGCAGCGTTCGGCAGACAGACTGAAATGATACGGCGTTTTAAAATTGCATCAAATACATAAAATCCTACCAATTTAAGCTAAAGACTGAGTTTCATTGTGCAATGTAGTGGAAATATTCATCTGGGCTTATAGATCTTTATGAATATTTTATTTTGGATGCTGAAGTTGTATAACAATTATGCGATAAGAAAAGTGTATCATTCTATAATGTGTTGTAAAGGGACGAAAATATAAGCATTTTAATGCAGAATATGATTTTAAATAGAGGAAATGAGCTTTTAAAATTCAGAATTAATTTATATGTTTACGTCGCTTTGTCTCACTTTTACATATCTGGCGTGTTATGTTCTGAATCTGATTAAATACTTTAGTTATAAGAGTAAGCACTAGAAAAAGACACAGTGGTCATTTTTATCGATACCAAATAAAAATATTTCGAATCGAACCAAACGTTTCTTCATAAAATGAGTTAAATATATACTGCAAAGTGCAGAACAGTCTGATGCGGATTTCAGGGGCATCCTAGTTGCAGCCAACTGTTCGTTCAGTCGAAGAATAAGATGTCTTGCCAATAGATGGAGTCATTGATAAAAGGTTAATCTGTAACTACTGTAAAGTGTATTAGGATAACGAAAAAAAAAATAACGGGAGAAAAAATATAAGTATAGCCGTAACATTAAGAAGTAAGAGTAATAAAAACTTTATAAATAAGAGTACAACAAGAATTTACGATGGAGGAAAATATTAAATATGGAGGATAGATAATAAGAAAGTTAAGTACTTGTCCGTATGGGGCCAGGAATAAAATTTAGCCATAAAGAGTGGTGCAAAAGCCACTTAAATAACAAAATAGAACCTTTTCATTTCCACATATTTCTACAAATAATAAAATACAAATAACTTTTAAGTATTTTTTCTTATACATTTAGTAAAATTACTAATACAAAAATGTTTTAATAATACTTTTTTCCTTATAAATTTAATAAAAGTGTTATGGACCTATTGCTATTATTAATTACATATTCCATCATTTCACCGAAGGTTAATAATTTTGAAAAATATATTTTTGGGATGAGATGTGTTCCAGAACACTTTTGAGTTTGCAGAACATTTCAGAAAGAAATTATTTGGAGTTATTTTTCTTATTTTAATTGTGATTTCAGCAATATTTGGAATATTATTAGAAAATTGACGAAAGCAAAATTTAAAATTATGTGAAATAGTTTTAAATAAATATTGTGGTGTAATATATTTTATTAAACATGAGTAAAATGTTCTGCCGTTCTAGTGCTAAACGCAGGGATAGCAGCATCCTATACATTGTTATAGATTTGCTACTAGTATTTTCATTCTATAATCTTCGCGAGAGAGGCTTGATGAACATAGAAAAGAAATTTATCATGAAGATTATCGATTCAAAATACTGGTAGCAAATACATAAACATATAGACGTTGTGAACCCTAATTAAAGGTGATATTTCTCTATTCCATTGGTTATGTTTAATTAGAAAAATATTTAACAAATTTCAATATATACTCTAATTGTAAATGTATGTGTGATGTTTTGATTGGTGATAAAAATTTTGTATATGATCTTCAGTACTTCTTCATATTTTCTTGAGATCAGAAAATACCACATTGTCCTTTTAAATAGTTAAACACATTTTTTAATTCTGCATAAAATTATTTTTATAGTAACAAACAAATTATTTGTCATTTACGTCCATATGTCTAGTTTTAGTTTTATTATAACTAAAGTAAACTTTAAGTGCACGAAACACAAGCTTTCGTGAAGAGCTGTGCTTGCCATTCTAAAACGTAAGTCACAAATATTTCTCTATGATTAAATTATCCACAAATAATCTAAAATCTAGACTCCTGTAACTGTTTGTTTACAGGCAGCATGAAAAAAATAGGAATAACGCTCCCACTAAAACGCATATTAATTAATCCTGTTATTTCTGATAATTTGCGAAATGAGTTGAAATCCTATGCTGATACCCCAGTTTAATATTGGTACTTTCACGAAATACAACGATCGGATACTTCAGCACGATGGCAGCCAATACACTTAAACTCGCAGTGTTTGGGACGGTGTTTGATAATTGCATTAAATACATAAATTCCAAGGAATTTCTGTTAAAGACGGAATATTACGATGCATTGAAGTGGATATATTCATTTGTCTTACACATCTTTATGAATGTATTATTTCAAATACTGAAGTGGTATAATTATGTGAAAAAAAAGGATAACATTTTATAATGTATTGTAAAATAATGGAAAGTTAAGTATTTGAAAAGATAATAGGAATTAAAATAAAAGAAATGGGCTCTTAAATACACCATTCATACAGAACTGTACGATGTATAATTTCGAATGCTGAAGTGGTATAATTATGTGCTAAAAAAAGTAAATCATTCAATAATGCATTGGGGAAATCGCGGAAATATAAGTATTTTAACACAGAATAGGAATTTAAGTAAAGGAAATGGGCTTTTAAATACACCATTCATACAGATTCTGCATTAGATGTATAATTTCGAATGCTGAAGTGGTATAATTATGTGTTAAGAAAAGTATATCATTCAATAATTAATTGTAAAATAGCGGAAAAAGAAGTATTTTAAAACAGAATAGGAATTTAAATAAAGGAAATGGGCTCTGAAATAGGCCATTGATACAGATTTGTATTAATGCATTATTTCGAATACTGAAGTGGTATAATTATGTGTTAAGAAAAGTATATCATACAATAATGCATTGGGAAAAGATCGGAAATATAAGTATTTTGAAACAGAATAGGAATTTAAGTAAAGGAAATGGGCTTTTAAATACACCATTCATACAGATTCAACATTAGATGTATAATTTCGAATGCTGAAGTGGTATAATTATGTGTTAAGAAAAGTATATCATTCAATAATTAATTGTAAAATAGCGGAAATATAAATATTTTAAAACAGAATAGGAATTTAAATAAAGGAAATCGGCTCTTAAATACACCATTCATAAAGATTCAGCATTCGATGCATAATTTCGAATGCTGAAGTGGTATAATTATGTATTAAGAAAACTATATCATTCAATAATGCATTGCAAAATAGCGAATATAGGTATTTTACAACAGAATAGGAATTTCAATAAAGGAAATGGACTCTTAAATAGACCATTGATTTATTTGTAAAATGTATGTATGTACATCTGCATTAATGCATTATTTCGAATGCTGAAGTGGTATAATTATGTGATAACAAAAGGATACCATTTCATAGTGTAAAATGACGGGAATATTAGTATTTTTAAATAGATTTTAAATTTAAATAAAGGAAATGGGTTCTTAAATTTGAGTATTTATAAGATTTCATCAATTTGTCTCAATTTACATTTTCAACATCATGAATCTGACAAAATAATTTGTTACTGACTTTAAAAATGTTTTTTTTAACTTCATTAGTTATTAAAAATAATAAAAAAATGACATTGTAATAAACAATTTTTTGTTGTTGTATCCTTATAATTTCTTTCCTTTTTTGTCGAGATTAAAAAAATAAAAAATGTCAATATGTAATATATTTTTAGTAAATATTAATATTTATAATAATTATTTTAAATATTAAAAGTTTTTTATTGAATTATCTATAGCAGGGTTAGAACGCTTTTACCACAATTTTTGAATAGAATTTTCCTATTTATTTTTTAAATAGTATAAATTGTAGACGCATCGTTTAATTGTAGGATTTTTAATACGTTTCTGCATTTAAATAAGGCAAAAAAGTCTATTAAAAATTTGTGGTAAGAAAGTATAAAGACTGTATAAAGTTACCTTCCATTGATATACTATTTGTTACTCACTTTTTTTTTTTTTTTTTTTTTTTTTTTTTTACACGTTCACTGCTGAGTTAAAATTACCGGAATTTTATTTTATTTAGAAAGTTTGAATTCATACCAGAAAATACTAATAGCAATATTTACTTTATTTAATTACAGACATTTCGTAATTATTTGAAATAAACATTCTTCTTTCAAAATTTTCGGTACGTATTCGTAATTTTAGATTGAAAAACCACAAATATACTCGTGTTTCGCAGCGAATGAGTTAACGTTTTATTATTTTTCGTCTAGTTAAAAGCACCAAATGTACGTTTTCAGGACGTATTCCCGGCGTTTTGAGTAATTTATGTTTTTATTTCTAATAAGTAGTCACAAATATTCTTCCATAATACAGAGTGTGCGAAAATTATTTCCTTTCCATATTACAAAATTTATTCTTATCCGCTATATATGAGACAGACGTGTGAAACCAGTGCCAAACTTTTGTAAAAAATATCCAAGTTGTTCTGTTGCAGGATTTCGAAACGTGCTTGTAGCGTAGCAGTTGTCAGTGTCCAGGAAACCGGACCACGTACCGAGAACTGGCCGATCATCAATCTCGGCTGAAAGGGTGGCAGAAGTGAGACAGACTTTTGTGTGAAGTCTCATGAAATCAGTGTGTACCGCTTCATGTGCATTACAGATACCAAAAGGGTATCGTGGTACCACAGGACTCACTGAGCTTTTCCCTGATTTGTAGACATTTACCGGTTTCCTGTACACTGACACCACTGGCACGTTACGAAAACCTGCAACAAAAGAACTTCGTTTGTTTTCCAGCATTTTGATATGAGTTACACACGTCTACCTTATATCGTCGCTACCATGTCAAACTATCGAATGTGACAAAATGCATTTTTCATTACTTTAAAAAATGGGCCGATTGTCACCACTAAATTTTAAGAGGGTTGTAGGGTTACAACATCACCAGGGGTGCAGTTTGGCCTTTTCTTCCATTCACAAATGCTGAATCCATGACAGAAATTTAAAATAGACATTTTTTCTTTATATAATGACAGTCTATCTCGTAAAAAAATTTCTCTCAAACTTTTCGGTATGAATTCGACATCACTGAATAAAAAAGGAGCCAAACTGGCAAACCTGTTCTTCACAGAAATTTTAATATTATTTTTACTAGCGAAGAATTCTAAAAATATTTAGTGGTGACAATCGGCCCATTTTTAAAAGTAATGAAAAATGCATTTTTTCATATTCGATAGTTTGACATGGAAGCGACGATATATACTGGACAGTGGCGACTCGAGGCCGCCTTTGTTTGTGGCACTAAAGGCATGCTTGACACATTTATTATTTTCATACCATTATTGTTTGCAAGAAATCTTTTACTTGTTTAAAGTCAGAACTTTTTACCAATAAAAAAAAGAAAGTATTTCTTTAGATAATAGTGGTAAGAAATGAATAAATTTTGCAGCCATGCACTTAATACCCCAAATAAAGTCAGTTTTTAACCGCCACTGATAGCGGATATGAAGAAATTTTGTTACCAGGGGAAGACTTTTCCAACCAGTGTGTAGCGTTATGTGTGTGTGTGGGGCGGGGGGAGGGTGGATCACTTTACTACCAGTATAATTATATACTACAATTGGCCTTATTGAACCTTTGAACATTATAAATTAAATAAGACCAACATAAAAATACTGGTAGTAAAGTAATTCTGCTCCCCCCCCCCAAGAAAAAAAATCCCACCCCGTACACCCAGTACAATTATGAACAAATAATCTAAAATCAAATCCCTAGTATTTGTGTAGAGACAGTTTCCAAAACTCACAATAAATCTCCCACTAAAACACACAGACAGGAATCCTTTTATCTCCGATAATTGCGAAATTATCGGAGAATTAAATCCTATGATGATTTCCACTCCAACATTGGTCTTTCAACGAAATGCACCGATCCAAGACTAGATATTACAGGTTACGATGACAACCAATTATATTTAAACCCTTTCTTGCAGCGTTCGGTATTCAAACTGAAATCGAAAGAGGGCATTTTAAAACTGCATCAAACACATAAAGTTCAACGATTTTGCGTTAAAGAATGAATTTTAGTGTGCAGTGAAGTATAAATACTCATCCGGCTTACAGGTCTGTATTATATATTAGTTGGAATGCTAAGCAATATAATCGTGCGATAGGAATAGGATATCACTCGATAACGTAATTTGATGTAAATCTAAGCATTGTAAAAGATACAATTTAAACAAGGGAAACGGGCTTTTAGAACAGTGGGTTTGAGATTTCGTAGATAAATCCGATAATATAATTTACTACTGACTTAAAAAAAAATTAATATGTTCATTCCATTGATGTGTAGAATAAGAAAAAAATGTCAATATTTAATATATTTTTTAATTATAAATGTATCTAAGCTGTTTGGATTGTATTATAAAACTGTCTGTATAATCTTCATAGTTTGTTAAAATTTATTCGAGATTAAAAAATACAACAAGATTGTTATTTTAAATGGTTAATTTTTTTAAAATTTATCTTAAGAATACTTTTATATCGATGTATTATTTATTATTTACATTGATTTCTTATCATTTTAATTTTATTAAAATTAAATTCATTTTATAAATGTAGTTAAATCCACCAAACACAAATTTTGATGAAATATGACCATTATTCTAATACGTACAGGACCAAGAGGATCTGTCTGTGTTATACTTATGAACAAATAGTCTACATTCGATATTTTGGTTACTGTTTTTACTGGCAGCTTTCGAGAACTCACAGTAACCTTATATCATGACCATTTCCGAAATCAGTTGACATACTAGGTGATACCTCACTTCAACACGGACGAAATCCAACGAATTTCACAAAATCCAACTACCCTCGACTTCAGCTTTTAGGTTACGATGGCAACCAATTATACTAAAATCCCCTCTAGCAGAGTTTGTAAGATAAACTGAAATGGTACGGCTCACAGTGGTTTCAAATCCCTTTATACCGTGGATAAAAGTAGAACAATAAAGTTTATATTTTGGGATTTTTATGTGGTCACCTCGATATAGAAATATTTGGAGAACCATATAGCACAATAGAGAGCAGATTTTCCTTATTACTTGCACCGGGATTTCATTGTGAACTTTACGCTCGAATGACTTTCATAAATGAAAATGCAACGTGTTCTTTAAAAATGTACTGTATTTGACATAATTGACCGATTTTAATTCGATAAAATAAGTTCAAGCGAAGAAAGTACGTAGAATATAAATAACTATATTATGTTTTTAATTTTAATTGCTTATAAATAAATAAATAAATATTTTAATGGAGAATATCAGACAATTATTGTTTTGATAGGTAAAACAGTTATGGATCCCATAGAAGGTTTCAATGAAACTGAATATTTTATAATCTGTGGACTATTTTCTTTAAAAAATAATCACAAATTATCCATAGGTGGTCCGGCTTTTTGTGCACGATTTTCTATAACTTGTCTTATTTTCATTTTGTTTCATGATGTCCGAAAAATACATGTCGGATTATTCAATAAAGGCGCAGCATTCAATTTGTTTTCCGTACCGTTTTTTTTTATTTAATTATATAAATACATATTTATTTGTTTCAATTGTCAATTAATAAATATAACTTTAATGAGTTTAATTATAATTTATACAGAGTTCGTAAGCTTTTACCAAAATTTTTAACAGGTTCACTGCCAAGCTAAAAATGCCGGAATTTTCATTTTATTTAGAAAGTTCAAATTCACACCAGAAAAAACTAATAGCCATAGTTACTTTGTTTTATTACAGACATTTCACGATTACATAAAATAAAAATTCTTCTTTTGAAATTTCTGGTGCGAATAACTAATTTTAGATTAAAGAAACGTAGATAGCACTACGAGTATACTCGTAGTTGGCAGCGAACGTGTTAATAGAATCTTTCGTTTTATTTAAATAAAGAAAGGTATTACAAATCCTGCAACTAAACGCAGCGTCTACAATTTCTGCAATTTAAATATTAAATAAAAAATTCTATATAAAAAATGTGGTAAACAGTACGAACCCTGATATAACATATTTTATTAGCAATTCCCTATTATAATATTCATAAAAAAATTAGAAAACACAAATCTATTTTCAATGAATTTAACTTAGACGTTGTTATTTTTTATTTTTATTACGTTGTCGAATTGTGTGGGAAAACATACAATATATTACGAATAACATCAGTAACACATAAATGTTATTTTCGAATGATTTCAATCCATTTGGGAGATTTTCAAAACATTTCAATGAATGTAGTCACAAGAAAATGAAATTTTCTACTAGTTTAAATATTCTTATTAGGTAGCTTTCAATACAAAAAAGTATAAAGCTACTTATTGCAACCGTTCGGAGGAAAGCAATTTCGGAAAATGTTGGTATATTTTCAGCGATCATGACCCCCAAACCCCGAAACCACCCTCCGTTCAAATGTTGATATATATATATATATATATATATATATATATATATGTGTGTGTGTGTGTGTGTGTGTGTGTGTGTGTGTATACAGGATGTATCTGAAATGCTTCAACAAACTTAGAGGGATGATAGTACTCATGAAGAGGAACAAAAAATGCAATGGAACATGGGGTCGCAAATGACGTGTGATCCTTTCAGGGGCAGTGGTATGTTTATGAAACCACTTAATTTTAATTCCAAAACGCTACAATGGCACCAGAATTTTGCTAAAATCTTTAACATTTAATATGTATGTGAAATATAGCCCCCCCCCCCCTTTTTTTTTTTTTACTTACAAACAATTTTTTTTCGTAAATTCCGGTGCCAGTCATTTATTTCAACATTTTAGTACTAAAAGTGCTTTGCCCCTGAAAGGCTTAAAGGATGAAAATCGAGGAAATGCGTCTGGAGACAAGAAAGAAATACTCCAGAAAATTATTTATTGCACAGAATAGGTACAAGACAGCTCGTGATGTCCAGAGAAAAGAAATATTTTACAACAATTGTCCAAAGTGTCGACCGCGGACATTATTACACATAGCGTGTCCGCCAGTTGTTGCTCCGTAGATGTACTCTGTATAATAATGTCCGCGGTCGACACTTTGAACAATTGTTGTAAAATATTTGTTTTCTCTGGACATCACGAGCTGTGTTGTACCTTTTCTGTGCAATAAATAATTTTTTGGAGTGTTTCTTTCTTGTCTCAGTTTGTCCATTTCCAGACGCATTTTCTCGATTTTCATCCTTTAACCCTTTCCGGCACAGTGGTCCCACTCCGGGCACGCCTAATTTTAATTCCAAACTTGCATTCGGCACCAAGAATATTTTAATAAAATTTTGTTTATACAATGAAAGCTTTAAGTAAGGAGTTCTTATTTTCTAAAAAAGTCGTTTGTAAATTCCGGTGACAATCAGTAATTTCTCATTTTAAGAACATAATTTGTCTGTACCGGAAAGGGTTAAGCCTTTCAGGGGCAAAGTACTTTAAGTGATGAATAAATGACTGGCACCGGAATTTACAAAAAAAATTATTCGTAAATATGAAGAAGGCTATATTTCACATACATATGGAAAAGTTGTAGCAAAATTCTGGTACCATTGTGGCATTTTGGAATTAAAAATAAGTGGTTTCATAAACATACCACTGCCCCTGAAAGGGTTAAACGTCATTTGCGACCCCATGTTCCATTGCATTTTTTGTTCGTCTTCATGAGTACTATCATCCCTCTAAGTTTGTTAAAGCATTTCAGATACACCCTGTATATATATGATCTATGTCATGCGATAGAGAACTCGTATTTATAAATCAATTTGGATGAAACTAATTGTGTGTATCAAGCTCACCAATGCCTCGACCGAGTTCGTTGGTCAGCTTGGTCCGCCATCTTGTTTCAAAATGGCGGCCACTAAAAGATTTAAAACTAAAATAAATATACAAAAAAGTTAAAAATTTATTTTATACTTACGTGTTAGGCCTTGATACAAGGATTCCGAAGCATTTTTTGTTTTACCTCTATCTTAAAAAATGGCTGAGATAAAGCAGTTTGAAATTCTAGGGTGGCTGACATTTTGAAACAAGACAGCACATTGCGAACACAACGGTTAATTTATGAGTTTTAGTGAACGCGCTTTCTCACAAATTATTATCTTTCATTGTTGTAATCATTTTCCCAATCACACGCTTAAAACTATATATTCATATCCGTTAGCGTCAAATTCTCGCCATACTTGGCGACACTGGGCGAAATATCGTCAAATTTGGCGACCAAAACAAGATTCTATAAATGAAGCGAACTTGGCTATAAGGCTATTAATTGGGCAAATTTCTTATTTAAATTCAGTATTAATGAAGATATAGGAAACTACATTTTCCTCCCTGTACAGGCCGGAAGGACTTTTTTTAACGATGGCCTTGGAAGTGTATTTTATAATTTAATAGAACAAGGTATTTACTAGTGGCAAAATAAATAAACAAACTATAATTTTGGTCTATTTCGTAAATTTTGTTCAATTTGTCCGCCCTATTGGACCCAGCTTTTTCAATATGAAACTTTTGATATCAGATATGTAATTAAAAAAAAAAAAAAAAAAAAAAAAAAAAAAAAAGAAAAACTTTAAATTTACTCGTTTCCAAACCACATACTGCAAATTGATTTTATTTCATTGATTTTTTTCAATTTCATCTGCCATAGTATATCTCCCATTTTGAATTTCCATTTATTGATATCAAAATTGTAATAAGCAGGATCAAAAGCCCTTAAGTGTCAACTTCCATACGCATTCATAATAATTTTCACATTATGATCACGTTTTTGGCGTAGTGGGCGGTGTTTCACACAGTAGGCGGTGTTATAAAATTCATCAAATAAAAAGAATCCAACCAGTTTATGTTGAAGAATGAATTTTACTGTGCAATGACGTGAAAATAATTATTATAAATTCTGATCTAGTATACTTATATGATAAGAAATGGATATTATAATATATTGTGAAATGAAAGAAATATAAGTATTTCAATAGATAAATTTTAAATAGGAATTAAATTAAATGACAATTTTAAATAGGATTTAAATGACAAAAATTGATTTTTAAAATTGAGTGTCTGTGAGATTTTTTCGCTATGTTTTATTTTTACATTGTTTGCATGTTTATTTATTATATTACAAAGCTGATAAAATGTTTTAGTACTGACTTAAAAAAAAGTACTTTTTTATTCCATTGGATATATTTAGTCACAAAAAATTAGCAAATTTTAATACAGTAAACCCTTTGAAAACGAAAATGTTTGGGACCAGGGGAAAATTCCCTTTAAAAGAGGTTTCATTATTAGCGAGTAAACTTGCATAATATTCCTAACTCAGGAACACGACATTTTTATGTCTAATATAGTTTTACAATATATACATGTTCCTTTTTCACAGGTTTTAACGAATTTATAGTAGTTGTGGGCATGTAGGCTTCTTCGATAATCTGATAAAAAAAATTCTGTAATATCCATAATTTCTTTCCATTTTCTCTAACTTAAAAAATACAACAATGTTGCTTTTCTAAAAAATTAAACGTTTTTTGAAATTATTCTGTATAAAATTATCTTTGTATTATTTTATTAATTATTATTTACCTTGTTAAGTTATCATTTTTAATTTATTAAAATTACATCAATCTTTTGAAGGTAATTACAATCATCAAATATACGATTTCAAAAAATGTTGAATAAACTTTGCATCTAGTTATATTTTCAATTCTTATCTATACAACCCAAAATGTTTTGTTATTAAGTGGTTTTTATTGCTATAATCTAGATTGGGTTTGTTTACAAGCAGCTTTCCAAAACTCACAATAAAACGTCCTCTAAAACTCACATTCAAGAATCCTTTTATCTCCGATAGTTTTCGAAATGAGTTAAAATCCTATGGTGATCCGACATCAACATTGGCCTTTTCACGAAATCCAACGGCTTTCGACTTGAGCTTATAGGTTACGATGGCAACCAGTTATACTTAAACCCCCTCATTAAACGTTCAATAGATAGACTAAAATGGTACACCATTATAAAATTGCGCCAAACATTTAAAGCCCAACCAAATTGTGTTAAAGGCTGAATCTTACTGTGTAATGAAGTGAAAATATTCATCTAGCTCATAGATTTGTATCAATATATTATTTGGGATGTTAAAGTAATATAATTATACGGTATTAAAAAAGTATATTAATTCATAATGTAATGTAATATGACAAAAATATAATTATTTTAGAAGGAAATATGATTTTAACCCCTTCAGGGTCGCTTAATATTTGAAAAAACCATCGAAAAGTACCTATTTTGTTTATTACAGAAATTGAATAACTATAAGGTTTCTAAATAAAATATGCAATTAGTTTATTTAAGGCAAAAAAAAAAAACAATATGGTACAGAACAAATTGACATTTGTAGAAATGCCATCATGCGAGAATTCTGTGTCTTAACACTTTAAGCAACCCCCCCCCCCCGATAAGTGTAGGCTATATTTTTTTTATAATTCAGATTATTCGATCTCTCACCCCCTTTTTTATGTAGAAATATTCACCGTCGTTTACGGCAGATAAAACGATGCGAAAATATAGCCAATTACACTATTTAAAAAAACTGGTGGGAGTCAAACAATCTGAATAAAAAAAATAGTAGTCTGCATTGCTCGTGAAAATCACGGGCACGAGAATTAAGAGGTTAATGTTAGCTTTACACCATACAAATTAATGCGAATAAATTTTCACATCTTTACAAATTTTTACAAATAAAATTTAATATAATATATATATACATTAAACATTGATTATCAATAACTTTTTTGAGTATGATATATTTCAAAACATGCAATACAATGTCCAACATCACAATCAGCGCAATGGAATCTTCAAATGGAAATCCAGTTGAATTTTTCAGGTTTCAAAAGTCTTTTCCAGCAGTTAAATCTTGATCCCGGAAATATGACGTGCACGAGAAATAACGCACGACACCTCAGCCAGTGATATTGACGGGAGCGAGAATTAAGGGGTTAAATAAGGGAAATCCGATTTTAGAATTGGGTGTTTATGAGATTTTAGCGATATTTTTATAAGAATTCTTCTATTTGTCTCAATTTACATTTCCAGCATGATGAATCTGACAAAATAATTTATTACTGACTTTGAAAAATGTAATTTATTTATTTCATTGGTTATGGTGAATCACAGGAGAAAATGGCAAATTTTAATAAATTTTGTTATTGTATCTTTAAAATTTCTTCCCTCTTTTGTCGAGCAAAAATTTCAATGGTTGGTTGGTTGATTTATGACGAACGATTATCTACACGCCGGATATAGGCCCTAGGGGAGTGTGCCCTCCGTGGGGGGTCTTTCTGAGGGATCCTAAGCCGTATTTACGGCACGGTTCGAAGAAAACCACAAAAAACTCCGAATGGTTAGTTTGACGAGCGCAAAAGGGGTTTGAACCCAGCACCTCCCGTCTACCAGCTTTGAGAACAATTTCAATGTCTAACATATTTTTCTATATATTAATATTTATAACAATTATATAAAATGTTAAATATTGTTGAGTTATCTATAAAGTTACCTTCACATTGATATATTATTTATTGCTTACATTATTTTCAGTGTTTTTTTTTTTAATTTTTGCATTAATATTTTTTAAATCTACTTTGAAGCACCAAATACACATTTTCATGAAGTATTGCAGATGTTTTGCATAATAATGCTTTCCATTCTAAGAAGTAGTAAAAAATATTTTTTCCATAATACAATTATCAACAAATAATCTAAAATCAAGTCTCTGGAATATGTTTGTCTAGAGACAGCTTCAGACAACTCACAATAAAGCTCCCAGACACCCACTAAAACGCACATTTATGAATCCTTCTATCTCCGATAATTTTCGAAATCACTTTAAATCCTATAGTGATATCCCACATCAACATTGACCTATTCAAACAATCCAATGCCTCGCGACTAGAGTTTATAGGTTAAGTTGGCAACCAATTATACTTAAAACCCATCATTAAGCGTTCAATAGACAGACTGAAATGGGACACCATTTTAAAATTGCGTCAAACGCTTAAGTTTCAAAGAAATTGTGTTAAAGACTGAATTTTACTATGCAATGAAGTGAAAATATTCATCTATCTGGTAGATCTGTATTAATATATTGTTTGGGAAGTTGAAGTAGTATAATTAATTATAAGAAAAGGATATCATTTCATTATTTATTGTAAAGTGACAAAAATATAAGTATTTTAGAAGGGAATATTATAGTTCTATATTTCTTTTAAATGCTAAAAGGTGTAAATGAACAACATAATACAAATTAAAATAACTTTTATTAGGTTGTTTGACATGTTTCGACTCATTCCGAGTCATTTTCAAAAACAAATGAGAATTTTCCATAAGTGTACGGGTTTTGAAGTTATTATTTTCATGTGCTGTTTTAAAAAGTACGCACGTTATCTTTTATTTTTACTTGGTTGTTTATTTTCATATCTGTGAACATGGAGTAACTCGAGCTACAGTTTCGGTAATTTAAAAGATGCCGCATCGTTACATATTGAATCTAAATGCATTGCAGACGCTTTGCATAATTAATGTTTCTCCTTCAAATAAGTAGTAAAACTTTTTTTTTTCCATAATACAATTATAATCTAAAATCTGATAATCTAAAATCAGTTTGTTGTCTAAAGTCAGAACTGTTTGCGTAGAGACAGCTTATTAGCGTTCAATAGACAGACTAAAATAGGACACCATTTTAAAATTGCTCCAAACACTTAAAAATCCAAACAAATTGTGTTAAAGACTCATTTTTACTATATACAATGAAGTGATAGATTATAGATCTGTTTCAGTATATTACTTGGGATGAGGAAGTAGTAAAATTTTACGATAAGAATCAGATATCATTTTATAATATAAAGTGGCGGATATATCTGTAAAGTGTTAATATATAATATTATTTTAAATAATGAAAGTCGGTGTTTAGAATTGGGTGTTTACGAGATTTTATTGATATTTTTTCCATTTGTCTCAATTTACATTTTCAACATCATGAATCTGACAAAATAATTTATTGCTGACTTTGAAAAATGTAATTATTTTTATTTCAATGGATATGATTAATCCCTAGGAAAAACGACAAATTTTTAATTTTATTCTGTCTTCATAATATTTTCCCCTTTTTGTCGAGCTTAAAAGACACAAAAATTTCACTGTGTAATATATTTTTACCATATATGAAACTTCATAATAATTAATTTAAAGGTTATTTTTTTTTTAATTATCTATAAAGTTACCTTCACATTGATGTATTATTTATTGCTCAACTTATTTTAAAGTTTATTTAAATTTTAGCATTAAAATTACAATTTAAAAAAATCTCAGTAGAAGCACCAAATACACATTTTAATGACGTAATGCAGACGCTTTGCATAATTTATTTTCCCCATTCAAATAATTAATAAAAAATATTTTTTTCCATAATACAATTATAATCTAAAATCTGATACTCTAAAATCAAATTTCTGAGAACTCTTTGTGTAGAGACAGCTTCCAGAAACTCATATTAAAAATCCGACTAAAACGCACATTGAATAATACTTTTACATCCGATAATTCGCCAAATGAGTTCAAATCCTGTGGTGATATCCCAAATCAACATTGGCCTTTTCACGAAATCAAACGATTAACGAATTGAGCTTACAGGTTACGATAACAACAACCAATTAAACTTTAACCCTTTCATTAACCGTTCAATAGACAGACTGAAATGAGACACCATTTTAAAATTGCGCCAAACACTTATAAGTCCAAAACAGGTTACGATAACAACAACCAATTAAACTTTAACCCTTTCATTAACCGTTCAATAGACAGACTGAAATGAGACACCATTTTAAAATTGCGCCAAACACTTATAAGTCCAAACAAATTGCGTTAAAGACTCATTTTTACTATGCAAGGAAGAAAAAATATTCGTCTAGCTTATAGATCTGCTTCAATATATTGCTTGGGATGAGGAAATAGTATAATTTTACGATAAGAGATAGAGACAATTTCAAAATGTATTGCAAAAAGAGAATTAAGAAGAGAATATGATTTTAAATAAAGAAAATCGGATTTTAGAATTCGGTGTTTAAGAGGTTTTATTGCTCTGTTTCCTTTTTTCATTTTATGCATGTTAATAGGTCAAGTTATAAATCTGATAATATAATTTATTACTGACTTTAAAAGGGGAAATTTATGAGTTGGACTAATTATGTTTAATCACTAAAAATCGGCAAAAAATAACAATTTTTATAAGTACACAGTGAGTACACAGTGCCAAGATAAGTAAGTATATTTTTGTTTGATTATCTCTTGGAAATTTTCGCAGTATTAAATATTTGCCATATTACTTAATTCTATTTTGGCATAGCAAAATTTTCACACGAGCAAGTAATTTTGCTGTTTTTATTTTCTTAATTAAATAATAATAATAATTATTATTATTATTTTTTTTTTGCGTTTGAAGCACTTTGGAGCATTTCCTCTTTGAAAAAGGTCAACAGAAATAATTTTGTTTTTTGAAAAATATATTTACAAATTGTAATGAAAATATGCTTATACTTCACTAATATTTGATTTAAAAAAAATCTATATTTTCAATCGTCTCGTATACAGGGCGTTCAGATATTACGCCACACACCGTGTGAAGTGAGCATTCTCGCTATGAATACATAAATGTTCTCCAAAGAACCATACTTTGACGACGCATATTTTTTGAGAAAAATGCAAAAGTCAAAACATGGCGTCACAAATGCCTTAGCAGTGTTACATAATGCATTAACAATCCAGCATTTAAAGTAAATTACATGTCACAGTACTCACTAACGAATTACATATTCCCTATGCTCCGGATGTGACGTATTACTTTTCCTTTCGTATTTTTCTCGAAAACTATGCGTTTTAAAAGCATGGTTCTTTGGACGCTTTTCGTATACTCTGAGTCAGGATTCTCGTTCTGCAACCTTAGCCATGTACTGAACACACTGTTTATAACATATACTGTAATAGACCAGACGTATCGAGAATGTGTCGATCACTAATTGCATAAACAACGTGCGTACACTACTTGGAATTACGAAGCAGTCTAGAAACACTATTTTTGATTAGAACGTTTCTATTTAGTATTTAAACCACAGAATTTGCAAATGCCTCGCTTAATATCAGAATTTGAAATGATTTTCAGTTATTATATAAGACGAAAAATTATTTTATAAAATTATTATACAATTGTGTGCATCTTGACAAAGCATCTTTATATACGTAATATAGACGATCGTTATGATTCAGTCATAAAATAAAAGTTAATGAAATTTCGAATTATTTTTTTTTCTATTTCATGCATATTAATATTTGGATATGTTTAAAAATACTATTCGTAAACAGAATTACAATAAATTTTATTTAATTTAGTTTACTCAATTCATTTGTAGCTGTTGTAGATAATGTATAATTTATAAATATGCATTTTTCATGAAAAATGAATTTTGATTCTCTGTGTTGCATAACTTGCAGGAATTGATAGGATTTGTCGAAGTAAAAATGAGAAAATAATTTTACTTAATGTCTTCTAATTCACGAAAATGTTTTCGGAATTTAATATAAAACCCGTGTGCGGCTTTTTATATCGCGCATTGAAGCATGGACTAATGACATGTGAACATGGACTAAAAGTTAATTTTTGATTGTTTTATATCGTACAAAACTGGTTTAATACATTTAGATATAATAAATTTTGTAAAAATACGATTAATATATATTTTTTAAATTCTAATATTTTCCAGATACGAAATCATCTAAGATTCCTCAACGTTTAAGTTTCATTAAATTACTCGTGGAATGTTATTGAAAACTTGCATTTTTACCATATATAAATTGTACGTAAGGATATGCATGAAAGAAAAATACGAAATGTAGATTTACGTATATTATTTTATAGCTTGAAATATCATTTAATAAATATTATTCACTATATTGTGATACAATGTTTTGTGAATATACATCCGTATATTTTTGAAATGTTAATACTATTTAACTGAAATTTGATTTAAGAGTAAAGTGGATAAAATTCTCTTTCTTGTATATTTTTGTTTTCCTGGAAAACGTTTTCTAAAAAGGCTGCGTAGGCACGTATAAGAACAACGAAGCAGAAATAATCTAAAACACACATAATATTTGACAAAAATGGATTTCGAATAATGTTTCTTCATATACACGAGCAATACATTGGATAAGTATTTCACTCATAATCGATTATGCTATTTCGATAACATTAAATGGGTTAAATTTTGAAAATTGATTTTTTTCACTTCTAAGAAGAAAAAATAATGGCTGTAATTGCACGAAAAACTTAAGATACTTTTACTGGTGCGTAGCAGTTTTTTCTTCAGTGTTTCTTTAAAGATAATTTTCTTTTGAAGTATCTCTTGTTGGCTGCGGATAAAAAAAGGAAATATTTTACTTAAAAAATATATATATTCTAAATCATTTATAATGTATTTAATAATGCATGGCTCTTTAAAAATTGCTATGATGTTTTGCAAGTACCAAATGTATTACATTTTGAAGAAATGTATTAAATTTTGGTGTTTTCCCTTTTCCAGAGGGAAAAATATTCGCTGTCTTTCATGTAAAAACTTAACACACCTGCTCTTCTTAATAGTCTCCTCTACACAAAGATATTTTCTTTTGTTTATACTTGATAAAATAAAAATTTTAGTGTTTCATTTTTTTTTTCATTTATTAAGGAATGTACTTCAAAGTTTTAGAATTACAGGATACATTTTGTTGACGAAAATAGATTTTGAAAATATATTTATTCATAAAATCCTGCACTTCATTTTTTATGTAGTTTACTGAGAAACGATCTCACTATTTTGCAAACATTAAATGTATTAAACTTTGAATGATGGTGTTTTTTCCTGTTTAAGAAAGTGAATAATGATTGCGATTGTTGCAAAATTTTAACATAGATAACAGGTGTTTATTAATTCTTGTTTCAGTGCTTCTTTGTATTTTATTTTCGGTATCTCTTCTGTTTGATCTGAACCCCTTGAGGGGCACCGGTATATAATATATATTATTTTTTAATATATAACTTTGCCACCAGTATTATTAAATTTATTTCGTATTATTTTTTACAGATTGAGAATGTAAAAATTCATTGTTAAAAATTACTGGTGTCGAAACATCGCAAAATGTAGCATTTTTAGACCACGTGGTTGCCCTCCAAGGGGTTAATAACGAATATACACTGAAGTGATTTTAGCTTTTATTTATTAAGGAATATACTTATTGAAGAACATTATTTGATACCCTAACAATCTTTTCACTACATCTGAATTCAATTGAGTATATTTAAACACCACATTTTGGAAGTATACGTCAATATATTATTTTCATCCTTTAAGATTTCTCAGTATTTACGTTTTGACAAAAGTACTTTGATTTCTAAATAAATGCAGCGTGTGTTTTCTTCTTTAAAACATACTGAACAATATATACGAACGCAAAACACTGAAACTTCGTTTTATACCGTTTTCTTGACTAAAAATATTTTAAATATCTGAATATAATTCAAAATATTAGAAGGTTCCATTTGATAAACATTATTTCCATATAATTTAAAAATTCTTATATTTTTCACTGAAAATTTTCTGTTTATTTTATTGTACGAAAGGATATATATATGGATTCAAAACAATACATTTCTGCTCTACATTATTTTATTTAAAAAAAATATCATTTAATATATATGATTATTATTGAACATATTTAAATACTGCATTTATTGACTATTTTTTCTCATCTTCTCAACTGAGAAATTATTTTAAAGTAAAATGGATAAGACAACCTCGGATAAAAACATGAAAGCACGAAAGCAAGGAAGAACTAAAATTAATCTACAGCACACATACTCTGTTGAGGAAAATATGTATCTTCATATAGATCTCCAATACATTGGTTAAGTAGTTTACCGAGAAATGATTACACTATACTTTTCAAATATTAAATGTATTAAAATTTAATTTAATAGCTACCAACTTTCCGATAATTTACGTAAATCTGTATCGATATCTTCGGTAGCAAATAAACACGTTTTGAACAAGGAAAATTATTTAATTACATGCATTTTGCTTAATTGTTGTTCTTACTCAGCTTTATTTTTTATGAATATTTCTGGCGCGAAACATGTTTATTTGATCTAAGCCTAGTTGATATTGTTTTACGGAAATTCTCATTAACTTGGCAGCTTCTTCAGATGAGTTCGCAGCATTGTTCAAAATGAATAGCAAAGTTTATTATTTACTAAAAGAAATACTTATTGCAGTTGTAGGCAAAATTGACATAAAGTCACTGGTGTTAATTATTTTTTCTTTTAGTATTTCATTTAAGCTTTTTATTAGTTATCTCTTTTGTTTTCTCTTGAAAACACACAGACATTGAAGGTTTTCACAAAAGTGCTGAAGAAACTGGTGTTTACATAAATATAGGTGAAAAACCTCTTAATAGCACCATAAAATTAAGAGATGCGCAAAGTATTGTCTTTCTTCGTCAGGCACAAAGAATACGTGCTACCACTTAGAAAGCAGGAGCAAGACTAAAGACAAAAGTCTTGCTTCTGATTTCTAAGTGGTAGCACGTAATCTTTTGTGCCTGATGAAGAAATACAAAGTGCTTTCGTAAGACCTGGCGCATCTCTTAATTTTTTAATGTTATTAAGAGGTTTTTCCTTTATTGGAGGTTTTTTTTTTTTTTCAAAAATTAAAGTATATACAAATTTAAGAACTTTTTTTATACCCAAAAATTTATTTTAATGTATCTAAATATAATTCCGTATATTTAACTCCACTTTTTGGAAACAAAATTTTAACGTAATATAAAAGTTCTAATATTTCTTTTTAAATAATTTAAGTTTTCTCATTGTTTACGTTTTATAATTTTTTTTGGAATATTCTATGTTAAACTGTTTTTTTCTTTTCGTTTCTTTTTTTCCTAAATAGCACTAAAGTATATATATGAACGCAAAACACTGACGTTCCGTTTTATATGGTTTCACTAAACAAAAATAGTTTAAAATACATAAATGTAATTTAATACATTTAAAGGCTTCGTTTAATAAACATCCCTTCTATGTAATTTAAAAATTCTTATATTTTCCATAGAAAAATACATTTAACAGCGAAATGTATAAAACAATCTCTTATGCTACCGGTTACGATACTTCAGTTTTCACATGGAAATACTTTATAAAAATAGGAGCACAAGAGAAAGGGCCAGGAAGTATTAAATAATCTAAAACACACATATTCTTTGACGAAAATGGATTTTGGAAATATGTTTCTTCATAAACACCTGCAAAACATTGGTTAAGTAGTTTACTGAGAAATGATTACGCTATTTTGCAAACATTAAACGTAATATATTTTGAAGAATGGTGCTTTTTATTTTAAAAGAAAGTAAATAATGGTTGTAGTTGCCGCGGATACTGAAAATACTTTTACTGGTACTTGTTAATTTTTGCTTCAGTGTTTCTTTGAAGATATTTTCTTTTAAAGTATCTCTTTTGTTTTCTGATGATAGAGAAAAAAAGAAAGAAATCTTTTTGTTTTTTATTTAGATTCGGTATTTTGATGTATTTGAAATAATTTTTAATGTATTCAATGATGGTTATTTAAAATAAGCGATTACGCTATTTTGTAAGCATTAAATGCATCAACTTTTGAAGCATGGTATTTTTCATTTTATTCAAAAGCAAATAACTGGTATTGATGATATAAAAAATTAAAAGACATTTACTCGTGCTTTCTAATAATTGCTTCAGTGTTTCCGTTAAAGATATTTCCTCTTGAAGTATCTCTTTTCTTTAGTCTCTATAAAGTAAAAATTCGTAAAAAAGTCTTTTTCATTCTTTGATAAAAGATGAAAGTATATTCCATACTTTTATACTTAAAATTTTTATAATAATAATAATTTATAATAATAATAATTTTTATAATAATTTTTATAATAATAATTTTTATAATAATGATATATTTAATTTTTATTAAGTTCTTCACCAAACATACTTCTTTATCTGATAAATGTGCTTGTTGTAATTTCGCATAATAGATTTTTTTAATTTGAAACAATTGCATAAACAAAAATTGCGTAAACACCAATTGAATAAACAACTGCAGTACGCAAGTTATGTACTAGTTAACTGAAAATTGATTACATTATCTCGGGAAAATTAAATGTATTATTTTTTATTTAAAATGTTATTTTATATCTCATAATGACGCATACAATGCCTGTCTTACCTTCAAACACACTACAGAATTTCACTTGCGAATTTTAATTTATGCTTAAGTATTTCTTTGAAGATATTTTCCTCTGGAGTATCTCTTGTGTTTATTCTTTTAAAAGAAAAAAATTAATTATTTTACTTTTTTATTTATTAAGTAATATTCTCGAAAGATTTTAAATAATAGAAATCGCTTTTAACTTCTTCTTCTTCTTCTTCTTTTTTTTTTTACGATTATGCTGTTTTGCAAACAATAAATGCATTGCATACATTTTGAAGAATGGTGTTTTTCATTTTATAGTTGAGCAATTAATGGTTTTTCTTGCTGCAAAAATTTAAAACACTTTCACTTATACTTCTTAATATTTTTCTTTAAAACTATTTTCTTTTGAAGTACGTCTTTTATTTACTCTTGATAATTTTTCATGCGCTTTTCTTCTTTCTTTTTTTACTAAGGAATGTAAGTTATAGTTTTGCAAAATCCTGATAATTTTGATTATTCATTGGTAACTAATTCTTTAAAAAAGTCTTTTTTCTTTAGTATGTTTATCTTTTTCCTTTATTATCTTTATGTTTGTTCAGTAATATCGCACAATAGATTTTGAAAATATGTTTTTTTCTGAAGAAAATAAAAATAAAATAAAATATAAAACCATAGATATCAAGAATTACGGAATTGAATTACCACTTTTTTAATTGAAAAACATGACATATCCGTAGGATAATGAGGCTTCAACTGTAACTGGTACCGTATGGGCTGATTACCGCAGGGTAAAATTTCCATCAGAAGATGTGAATAGAATTTTTTTCTTATGTAAATCCTTTACTTATGCCGAGGGGCCTCCGTGGCCGAGTGGTTAAGACACTATTTCGCTAATCGCTTGAGAGCGTAGGAGTCAGGTCGGCGGGTTCGACTCCCGCCAGCTCAATTGCACACACTTTGTGGAGCTCGCGGATGTAACTCTCTGGTGTTGTAAATTTCCTTGTGGCTATCTCGTCCCTGTATATTGACGATGACTTATAAGCGGGCACTTGATGTCAAGCACACAAGTCAGATGTATGTTCTCAATAAACAAACAAACAAACTTACGCCGAATTTCTGTCATAATTAAGACAAAAATATCTATTCGTCATTACTGGTGGAATTTTGCTGCGGTGGTAGTCAATCCCGGCGGTTCCACCATATTTTGACAACAAAAACAATTCCCTTGTCAGTGAATTAGATTTTAATACTACCGGGTCAAAATACCAGCAAAAAAAGAATGGAAATTTTTGCCTTTTTATGGCGGAAATTGTCCATGAATAAGGCAAAAACTTTATATTTGGAAGTTTACCCCTGTGGTAGTCAGGCACTATTGATTCCATGTAAATAAACAACAGCCGCCATATTGTAACTACATCTTCAGTTACTTCATTCCAAACTCGTAAACACTACACGATGTGTCTCTTCCTCTTTACTTATAGATCCATTATTTTTCTATAAATGAAAATGAAGTATTAAAATCTGTAACGCTTGACATATATTATAAACACCTGCAATATATTGGTTATATAGTTTACTGAGAAATGCTTATGCTGTTTTACAAACATTAAACGCATTAAATTTTGATAAATGAAGTTATTATTTTCATAGTAGAGGTCGAAAATTGTTTTCGATTAATGCAAAAACTTAATACACATTTACTTGTCCTTCCAAACTTTTGTTTCAGTGTTTCTTTGAAGACATTTTCTATTCAAGCACTTCTTTTGTTTAGTCTAGCAAAAATAAAGATTTGAAGTACTTTAGATATTTATTTATTTAAAAAAAATACACATGCAATTTTTAATGCATTTTAACCCTTACATGCCTAGAGCAGGGGTGTCAGACTGTGGCCCGCCGGATACCACTAAAATTTTACAGTAAATTTTTCCTTATCTAATCATCGAATTTGTGTGATTCAAGAATTCGACTATTTCTTTTAAATTTTAGTGGTATCACGCGGGCCACAGTTTGACACCCCTGGCCTAGAGTATCAAATTTGCAACACTCTCTAGTAAACTTTTAATAAATAACTCAAGTTATTCTCAACCACTACCGTAATTTCCGGCGTATAAGCCGCAGCTCAAAGAGTCGTTTTTCGACCCAGAAATTTTATTCAATAATTGTAGTTAAATATTTACAGCGATCTTTTAAGTTACATTTTATAAAAGAATATTTCTGGGTCGAAAAACGACTCTTTGAGCTGCGGCTTATACGCCGGAAATTACGGTACATTTATATTGAAATATCGATCCTGTAAAATCACATAAGTGTGCTACTAAATAAAACTAAAAATATATCTTAAGATTTCTGGTGTATAAACCTTAACTCTTCAATGCATGAATTATTCTTTTAATTTTTTTAAAAATTATATTAAGGAATAGACTATAAAGAAATTTTAAGATATATTTTTAACTTTATTTAGTAGCACATTTATTTGATCTTTCAGGATTAATATTTCGATATAAGTAAAGTGGTTGCGAAAAACTTGATTTATTTATTAAAAGTTAAATAAAAAGTGTTGCAAATTTGATACTCTCGGCATTTAAGGGATAATGTAAAATGATTACTTTGGTTTGCAAAATTAAATATTTTAAATTTAGAAGAATATTTATAATTCATTTAACCCTTTAGCGGGCGGTGTCCACAAAAAAGGACACCTAAATTTAATTCCAAAACTGACAAACGGCACCAAGAATATTTCATTAAATTTTTCCTTTTATAAGTTACGGGAAAGCAAGATTTTATTTTCTTATAAATTCTTTTGTAAATTCTAATGACAGTCGATAATTTAATCATTTTAAAAACAGCTTACTCCGCGCCGGAAAGGGTTAATAATATTACGAATAAGGATTGTTATCGAAAGGAAAAACTACCACACATTTACTATTGGAAATTTCTGTTGTTGCTTCTCTGTTTATTTAAAATATAATCTTTTAAAGTATTTTCTTTTTGTTTAGCCTTAATAAATCTAAATATTATAAAATATTCTATAATTTTATAATAATAGGAATATATTTTACAATTTTAAATAATAGGAATCATTATTAACGGTATTATATTGATGGTCACGTCACGTCTTTAAAACTGTTTGATGCACCTTATCCTATAACTTATTCATATATAGCTGATGCACTGCCTTGTAATTTCGTGTAATGCATTTTAAAAATAGGCTTCTTTATAAATACACCTTCATTGTATTACTTGCGTAGGTACGGAAAAATTATTATGTGATTTCAAAAACATTAAGCACAAAAATATTTGGAGAATGGTGTTTTTTATTTCATGATTGGTCAAATAATGACTGAAATTGTGGCAAAATCCTTCATAATTTTATTGGTTTCTCTTAATATTTGCTCTCGTGTTTCTTATAGATTTGGTATATCTTGATAAAAGATTTTTTATTTATTTATTGAGGGACATGTTACACAATTTTAAAGATCGAAATCATTTTAATGCATTCATTTACATTAGATGATAATTTTGACGCTTTTTCCGTACGACTAAAAGTTGATAGTAAATTTTATCTTATTAAATCGGCAAAAATCGTGTGATTACATAAGGAAAAAAATTCTGTTAAACTTTAGTGGTAACAAAAAGCGTAAAAATTGGCAGCTATGCTTACATTATTATTTTTTAAAGTTTTCATCACCTTCCACCTCCAGTGTATTTTCTTTCTTAATTTACTGTTTGATATAATTTGGCACAATCGATTTTGAAAATTTATTTTTTCATATATGTACCTGCAATAGATTAGTTAAGCTTATACTGCTCAGTGAGGCATATATGAATCAACCTAAATTTAACCTTTACTAAATCTTAATAAGTTACAAATTGCCACTATACTTGAATAGAGATATTCGTGTGATGTAATCAGAATGTTCTTCGAATAAATAAGACTAAATATTACTATTTAAAATTCGTGATATCTAACCCTAAATATGAGTGTATAAAAATCGTGCAGTGTAGGATTAAGTACATTACTAAAATGATTACGTTATTTCACAAACATAAAATGTATACATTTTTTAAGAAGGCTATTTTTTCTTCAAAATGAAGCAAGTACTAAAAGGATAAAAAAGTTTCGATACTGTGCATATTAACTCTTTAACGGACATTGGTTTCCCTGTGAAACCACAAAATTTTAATTACGAAAGTCAACAATGACAGCAGAATTATAATAGAAGTGTTTTCATTCATTATACATGTGAAATATCGCTTTTTTATTATATACAAATAAATTTGTTTATAATTTCCGGCGTCAACCATTTATTTCAACATTTTAGCAATTGAAGTGCTTTATCCGTTAAAGGGTTAACGGATCCCCTACGAAACAACAAAATTTTAATTACAAAATTCAACAGTGACAGCAGAATGCTAATAGAATGGTTTTCCATTTACTATGTACGTGAAATACCTTTTTTTTCTTATATATAAATAAATTTGTTCATAATTTCCGGTGTCAATCATTTATTTCAACATTTTAGGAATTAAAGTGCTTTATCCGTTAAAGGGTTAATATAGACAACTTGGAGAAAATCCGGTTACATTTCACTTTATTTGATGTATTTATGATGTTCTTTATTTTCAACGGAATTTGTCCCCTTAAACCTTTAAAATTGCTTATATCATTTGTCCTTTAGAATCTGTATGCCTATAACTGATACAGTCGTTTGTTATAATTCCATATAAATATATATTTTTTGTAAATTCATTCAAATTTCGAAATTATAAGTTAAACCAACTCTGATTTGCATTATCTGTCTTTTGGTATATTACAAAGAAGTATCATGAATGACAATTTATATATTTTCAGAGCTATTATTTTATATTGTTGCATAATAATTATTTTCAAATAAACGTATTTTTTGACTCAGGATCTTTAATTTCGGAGCATATTCTGCAAAAGTTTCAATGAATTTTAAATCCCGAAAGAAATATATTATAGAATTATTTTTGTGTAAGAGGACTAGAATTGTTTATATTCTAATTGTAATTGCACTGAAAGTTTTTATCTCTAATTGTAAACAAATATTTTTTATGTGTTTTATAAGCTTTGAACATTATTAAACTTCATTAATTAATAACAATTGAGTAGTCAGAGAATAAAACAATGATACTTACAAACTACTTATTCATCATTTTTCTTCACGTGGAAAACCTATCTTATACTGTGTACCGACCTATCTTTAGAATTGATTTACATTAACGACATTTTTGATTTAATTCAAGTTTAATAAACAATAGTATGCCTCTATAACTGAGAGATGGATGAATCACCTCAAATCCAACAAACATAAATAATCATTGTTTTTCACCTCTGACTCCTCAATCTTTATGATTCATAATTATTTAACGTAAACTTTTTTAAAAACACATTTTCTTTTTTTTTTCAGTGCGGATGGAAACTATGAAGTCCGCTACAAATCGAACGTCCTCATCTACCCCGAAGGTCAAGTAATGTGGGTCCCGCCTGCCATCTATCAGAGTTCATGCACCATAGACGTAACATATTTCCCCTTTGACCAGCAGAAATGCGTAATGAAATTCGGTTCTTGGACTTTCAACGGCGATCAAGTGTCCTTAAAGCTCTACAATGATAACTATTGGGTGGATCTGTCCGATTACTGGAAGTCGGGCACGTGGGACATCGTAGAAGTGCCCGCCTTCCTCAATATCCACAACGCGTCCAAGACAGGGCAGCCCACGGAGACGGACATCTCGTTCTACATCACGATCCGCCGCAAGACCCTCTTCTACACGGTCAACCTGATCCTGCCGACGGTGCTCATTTCCTTCCTCTGCATACTGGTCTTCTACTTACCGGCCGAGGCCGGAGAAAAAGTGACCCTAGGCATCTCGATCCTGCTCTCACTGGTCGTCTTCCTGCTGCTGGTCTCCAAGATCTTGCCGCCGACCTCGCTCGTGCTTCCGCTCATCGCCAAGTACCTGCTCTTCACCTTCCTCATGAACACGGTCTCCATCCTGGTCACCGTGATCATCCTCAACTGGAACTTCCGCGGGCCCCGGACTCACAGGATGCCAAACTGGATCCGGGTGGTCTTCCTCAAGTACCTACCCGCTATGCTGCTCATGAAGAGGCCTAAAAAAACCCGGCTCCGGTGGATGATGGAAATGCCCGGACTGGCCGGGATGCATCACCACCATCATATCCACCGGACCGGCTCGCCCGATGCCAAAACGACAGCGTCCGCCACGTGCCACGTGGTGAAAGGTGCAGCGTCTCGCATGGACTACGTGGAGATGCACGACATCCACCATCCCAACTGCACAGCTGCGGCTGCGCAACAACAGCTCGGTGCTGGTGGAGAGCTTAGAGACATTGAAGCCGTGGATACGCTGCTTCTTTCGTCCGAGGCCTACAGGGCGACTGAGGCCATCGAATTCATCGCAGAGCATCTAAAAAGTGACGACGAATACATACAGGTAATTGAGTTCTATTTCTAAATTACGCAAATAACTCAGACTGCATATTATGCACTTCAACGGTTTTCTTCTACAAATAAAAGACTTTTTAATGTTACTTATGACCAGGGTGCGTACATGTTTACCATAATTTTCCAATAATTTTTTCCCTTTATTTAATCGGAGAAAACGTGACAAATTCAGCGATTAACTACCGAACGGTTTTTAATCGGATGAGAATTAATAATCAAAACCGTCTAATATCAAATACTGGTACAGTAATCCTTGTAATTTATAAAGAGTGTACGCACCTTGCTTATTACATGCTTGTAATCACTAGCATTGTTTAACTATTTTTAATATTGTGTCTAATTGTTTTCATAAGATGTATATTGAACACTCTTGTAATGTATATTTATTGAATGTAGATTCAGACGTATAAACCATGGATTTTTCTGTGTGTTAGGGGAGCATTCTCCACTTAAATCTTCCAAAAAATATTTTTCTAGGAACACCAATATGAAAGAGCATTATTTTCTGCATATTTTGAAGCACGCCGCACAAAAAATTACTAAAATTATGCAGGATAAGAGTAAAAGTATATAAGGTATTCTGAATATACTGCGAAAAAGGTTATTTCCAAGCCAACCTATGGTTCGTATTCTAAATTCTATCGTTTCATTTTAATCGAAGACAGATGTTGGTTTATGCAACAGCAATTGCTTAGCCTCTCTTTCTTTCTCTTCTATAAGCAAACGCTATCGACAAACGCTCAATACTCTGAATACTTAGTTTCACCTATGTAATTTTTCTTGCATAAAACGTTTACAATCTTTTCACAGAAAATATCTGTATTTATACCATATATAATTAACCATTTTATATTTGATTTGTACCAAATTTTATATTAAATCTTTATAATCTGATATTTGTTTGATTCGCGAACCTGAAAATAAACCTAAGCTCATACAAAGGAGAAGGCGAGTCTTCTATTTTTTATTCATAGAAAATTACCGGTTAACCCTTCCCGGCGCAAAGTAAGTCTGCTTTTAAAATAGTGAAATTGTGGACTGAGCAGAATTTACAAAAGAATTTATTAGATAATAAAAACTGGTTTATTTTACCGTACTTTATAAAAGAAAAAATTTAATTAAATATGCTTGGTGCCGTTTGTCAGTTTTGGAATTAAAATTAGGTGTCCTTTTTTGTGAACACCGCCCGCTAAAGGGTTAACAAAGTTTCCTGAGAGATATCTGTGAAATTCCTTAATATTTTTTAAAGAAAATGTTTCGTAAAGTATATATTTATTATTGACACAAACATATTCCAATGAAAGAGGGATATATCCTACAATATTAGATATTTCAAGTTTTAATAAAATGTTTTTTAAGGTGAATTATCTCAAAATAAGATTTTTCGGAATTGCGCGCACGATATCTCTCGAATGGCATCATATCTTTACATTATATTTTTAGACATTATAGATTTAATTTATATCTTAAGACTGAACCTGAATTTTTTATTGTATCACATACAAAATAAAATTTTGCATAGATGAACACTGAAAAAATAATATGCAATACTTTCAACTTTTTCAAATATACGCACGTTTAATTTCAGTTTTAGGATATAGATATGACCTATAAATGCGTGAATATTGCATGAAAACTTTTAAATGGTTCAAGAGAAATATTACAGGCAATTTTTAAAAAGCACATTTTCAACATTTGAAATCAATGACGTTATAAAGTATTCTTTTAAACATTCATTACATAAGGATCAACCGATATGTTTCTAGTTACAACTAGCGTAATTATATAAATATAATTATACGGTTTGTTTTAAAATACACCGAAACTGTAGGTGTTCCTTATATATGTTGCTCGAAATATCGAGTTTTCGAACCTTCGTACCATTTGCGGCGAACGTACTTTGCACAATTTTCAATCTTATATCACCAATACATCCGAAAAGAAATTTTTGCTTAATTGCGGAAATGTTATTAATATATATAATGTAATTTTTTAATTGCTCGTAGGAGTATTAAGGGTTCCTGAGGACCCTATACGTCATGTATGCGTGACGTTTCTCGCGAAGGGATTAACACTTTGTTGACTGGCAATTTTGTATGAAATCGGGATTTTAAAACAGTAGAAGCTTCACCCTCTTCTGAAAGTCATTCATTAAATGGTTTCTAGATAGATTTTTAAAGTTTATGTATCAGTAAATAACGTTCAATGTACGGATTCAATATAAAACGTTTTACAATCTAAAAAAATGGACAACATAATATAAATGCATTTTATGTAAGGTAAAAGCCATTCCCTTAGTAAATGATGCTAGGTGAAACAAACACGAGTTAACTCGCAAAGGGATTAACACTTGGTTGACCAGCAATTTTGTATGAAATAGGGATTTTAAAAGAGTAGAAACTCCACCCTCTTCTGAAAGTTTTTCATTAAATAGTTTTCTAGATAGGGTTTTCAAGTTTATGCATCGTAAATAATGTTCAATGTACGGATTCAATATAAAACGTCTTAAAAAAAAAAAAATATGTACAACATAATATAAATGAATTTTCCGTAAGGTAAAGGCTATGCCCTTAGTCAATGATGCTCGGTGAAACAAACATTAGTTACCTCGCGAAGGGATTAACACTTTGTTGACCGGCAATTTTGTGTGAAATCAAAATTTTAAAATAGTAGAAACTCCACCCTCTTCTGAAAGTCTTTCATTAAATGGTTTCCAGATAGGTTTCTAAAGTTTATGCATCAGTAAATATCATTCAATGTAGGATTCTATAAAAAACGTCTTTTAATTAAAAAACAATATGTACAGCATAATATAAATGCATTTTCTGTAAGATAAAAATCACGATCTTAGTCAGTGATGCTAAGTGAAACAAACATGAGTTAACTCGCGAAGGGATTAACATTTTGTTGACCGGCAATTTTGTATGAAATGGAAATTTTAAAATAGTAGAAACTCCACCCTCTTCTGAAAGTCTTTCATTAAATGGTTTCTAGATAGGTTTCTAAAGTTTATGCATCAGTAAATATCATTCAATATACGGCTTCTATATAAAACGTCTTTAAATAAAAATAAAATATGTACAACATAATATAAATGAATTTTCCGTAAGGTAAAAGCTATCCCCTTGTTTAATGATGCTAGGTGAAACAAGCATTAGTTACCTCGCGAAGGGATTAACACTTTGTTGACCGGCAATTTTGTGTGAAATCGAAATTTTAAAATAGTAGAAACTCTACCTCTTCTGAAAGTCTTTCATTAAATGGTTTCCAGATAGGTTTCTAAAGTTTATGCATCAGTAAATATCATTCAATGTAGGATTCTATGTAAAACGTCTTTAAATAATAAAAAAATATGTACAACATAATATAAATGCATTTTCTGTAAGGTAACAGCCACGTTCTTAGTCAATGATGCTCGGTGAAACAAACATTAGTTACCTCGCGAAGGGATTAACACTTTGTTGACCGGCAATTTTGTGTGAAATCAAAATTTTAAAATAGTAGAAACTCCACCCTCTTCTGAAAGTCTTTCATTAAATGGTTTCCAGATAGGTTTCTAAAGTTTATGCATCAGTAAATATCATTCAATGTAGAATTCTATATAAAACGTCTTTAAATTAAAAAAAATATGTACAACATAATATAAATGCATTTTCTGTAAGATAAAAACCACGTTCTTAGTCAGTGATGCTAAGTGAAACAAACATGAGTTAACTCACGAAGGGATTAACACTTTGTTGACCGGCAATTTTGTATGAAATGGAAATTTTAAAATAGTAGAAACTCCACCCTCTTCTAAAAGTCTTTCATTAAATGGTTTCTAGATAGGTTTCTAAAGTTTATGCATCATTAAATATCATTCAATATACGGATTCCATATAAAACGTCTTTAAATAATAAAAAAATATGTACAACATAATATAAATGCATTTTCTGTAAGGTAACAGCCACGTTCTTAGTCAGTGATGCTCGGGGAAACAAACACGAGTTAATGCGTGACCGATCAATAATGTGTTAAAAGTAGTATGTGCTCTTAATTCCTGATGAAAATATCGCTATACTCATGAATAATTTTCACTTGAAGTGCTTAAAATTACTAATCTTGTGGTATGCTCTAAAGTGCTTGTTCGGTAGAAAATTTTATTTTATAGATTATTTATTGTAAGTGATCGGAAGTTCTATATTAAACGAAAAAATATATATTAAAAGAACATGAATAGATAAGCACTGATGTTTCGTCCTAGCCAGTCTGATTTTTTAACACTTTCCAACATAGTTGAAAAGTGTTTATGAATTCAATTTCTCTGTCTGTCTGTACGTGCTCTATCTTGCGCAAATATATTCAGATTGTCATGCAATTGATATCTGTTATTGAGGTATACTATAGCATGTTCGGTATTGAAAATAAAATGTGTAGCCGCTATAGGTTTTTTTTTGAGGGACATTCAAAATAATTCCGTTAGATTATGATCTATGGAGAAAAATCGTTTGCGGTTTTTTAATGATGTTACACAATTTCAAACATATTGAAATTAATATTTATCACTGAGGTGCAGTACAAGAGGCTTAATATAGAACAGGGAGTGCATAGCACATATAATTCCTTTATAGGGACATTCAAAAGCATTCCGTTACTTTACGGTATATGGAGAAGAATCGTTTACGGTTTATTTTAATAATATTTCACTATTTTCAACATATTGAAATTGATATATATCACTAAAGTGCATTACAAAACGCTTACAGAGTGGCTAGTGGTCAGGGAAAAGTACAGTCAAAAAAAGTGATGAACACCAGTATATTCTTTTCATTATTTGCCTGTATTTTTCCCTGGCCACTAGCCCGCTTGTCTCGCTGTAAAACTGTTAAATTCTATTTCGTGGAGCGAGGAGATCTCCAGGAAAAGAAAATATAATATATACAACTCTATTGTAAAGAGCATATTGTTACATGGAGCAGAGGGATGGAGAATTGTGAAGACAGAAAAAAAGAAATTAGCAGCAGTGGAAATGAATGCTCTAAGAATATCATGCAGGATATCAAGAACAGAAAGAATAAGAAATGAAAGAATCAAGGAAATGATTAAAGTAAAGGGAATCATATTAGACGATCTACAAAAGAAGCATTGGTAAGAAGCACAAGATCTGGTATGGTCAGGTTAAAAGAATGAGAGATGAGAGACGATCCAAAATCGCATCTAATTATAGAACAAACCAAAAAAGGAAACAAGGAAGACCACGAAGCAAATGGATGGATGGTACAGAAAAAGCCATGATTGATAGGGTCTGGAGGAGAAATGGACCCTTGACCGGAAGAAATGGTGTGGTCTCGTGTAGATTTTTCGAAAAGAAAACAGAAAAATTTTAAAAATTATTTTGGGAGTGTTGGAAAGTGTTACATAATCTATGCTTGACGCATGAATTTTCGTTCTTGTTTTCACTAAGATGTTTAGATTATTTTGATAAATTTTAGCTTTTATTTTACAGATTCTTTAATTAATTTTTATTCGAAGATACTTTAACCCTACACTGCGCATCGATGCATGCATTTTTGAATCAATTAAAATTTGACCTTTAATAAAAAAAATTAAACTCCGTGCAATCACTGTATTTAAAAAATATATATTAATCTTATGTAATCATAAAAGTCTGCTATTAAATAATGTGAACAAATACTCTTGAATATTTCTGGGGTCGTACTCAAAATAAGAATATAAAAAACATACTTCCAAAAGAAAATCATCGTGCAGAAGCGTTTGCAGAACTGCAAACGCTTCCAAAAATGTTTGGCCGCGGCATGCACCTCCTCCGGCAACAATCGGTCCCATTCCTGGCGCAGTGATTTCTTCAGAGACTCCAAACTTTTGTGGGGCTTGGCGCAGGTCCTGGTCTGCAAAATTGACCATATACTGTAGTCCAACGGATTCAGATCTGGTGAGTAAGGCGGCCATTCTGCAGACGAGATGAACTCCGGCAAATGGCTTCTGCACCAGTCCTGAGTCTCTTTCGCCTTGTAAGCCGGTGCTGAGTCCTGTTGACACGTCCAAATCGCATGCTTGAAGTGCTGCCGGGCCCATGTAAGTACCACGGTTTCCAAAATGTCGCGTCGGTACACTTCTTGATTGATTTGGACACCTTGGTCCACGTAAACGAGTGAGTCTTGCCACTGGCACAAATTCCGCCCCAAACCATCACGAACTGAGGATTTTGCCTGCGTTCGACAACGGCCGAACTGCCAAGGCCTCGGCTGACCAGCTTCTGTCGTTTTGGTGATTGTGAGCTTGTTCGACGGTGAACAACTTCTCATTCGGGAAGAGGATGTGGTCCCAATCGAGGGGTGAGTGTCGACGAAGAATTCGGTTGCATCTTTCGAGTCGTACGCGCTTGTTATCGACGGCGAGGAGTTGAAATTTTTGCAGCTTGTATGGCGTTAAATGGAGATCCTCTTTGGCTATTCGCTGAACCGATCTGTCACTGATTCCAATATCATGTGCGATTTTTCGCATCGAGACCCTCGAATTTCGCCTCAGCCGCTCTCGAACCAGTTTTCGGTTGTTGTCGGTTCTGACGGTGCGCTTTCTGCCGCTTCCTGGACGGCGGCCACCATGGCCTAGCTCCTTGTATCCTTTGATTGTCCCGGAGATAGTGTCCGGGTCGATGACGAGAGTTCAAGCGATCTCACTGTTGCACTTTTTCAGGCTATGTAACGCCAAAATTTGTCTACGTTGGTTGGACATCTGAAAATAACATATAAAAACCATTAAAAATTATGCAATTAGACATACCAGTACAGAAAAACATGGGCTATCCAATAATAAAATAAAATTAAATTAAACAGGTTCAAACAATCGTTTTAGAACAACAGAAACATTGATGATTGCTTTTTTTTGCCGCACCCTGTATTTTCCAGTGAGTCTGTGCTTTCCCTACTTAATATTGTCTACAGCAAGGTTTCTATAATAATCACAGTTTCCCATTTTCTCGTTATTATTTAAATTTTGTTCTGTCTCGTTACCTCCGATACAAAGGTATTTGGTCTTATTAACGTTCATGTAAAGTCCTCATTTCTCATATTCTACTTTAATTTTTATCGTCATTTTCTCTAAATCATTTATACTTTTTGCAGTAAAAATTGACGTTCCACTCACATTAAGTCCCATTTCACTGCAATTTTCTTTCCAATTTTTCAATGCTTCCTCAATATAAATGTTAAAAAGAAAAAATATTTAAAATTATTTTTATTTGATACAATTAATTATTTATTTAATGTAATAAAATTAAATAAATTTAATTATATTAAATTCATCTAAATAAACCTATATTTATAATACTGTATAAGACATTTAAACAATCCTCAAACACACATTATTCAGAGCGGCAATAAATGCTGAAAGTAAATTATATTAAAATAATGAAAATATTTTAGAACTAGTCGGGTGTATCAATCCCAAAACGTTCTTTTATCTCACACAGGTTTCGCATACACTAAAAAGCGCCAATATCAAAATATCAAGTACTATACTAGTGAAAACTATATAGAATTATTAAATACTAATAGTGAAGAATCTTTTTTTCATAAAACGTATCGGGTTCATAGTATAAATTTATTAAGGCTACAAAAAATTACGTGTAAGGTATCTTTTCTCATAAAGACCAAAAACGTATACAGCTACTTGTAGAAAAGAAATAACCGGAGAAAAACATCAAGTACAATACTAATGAAAACTATATACAATTATTAAATACTAATAGTCAAGAATCTTGTTTTTTTTTTCATGAAACGTATCGGGTTCATAGTTTAAATTTATTAACGGTTACGTGAAATTACGTGTAAAGTATATTTTCTCATAAAGACAAAAAAAAGTATACAGCTACTTGTAGCAAAGAAACAACCGGAGAAAAATATCCTGTACTATAATAATGAAAACTATATACAATTATTAAATATTAATAGTCAAGAATCTTGTTTTTTTTATGAAACGTATCGGGTTCATAGTTTAAATTCATTAATGGCAATATAAAATTATGTGTAACGTATCTTCTCTTATAAAGACAAAAATAAAAGTATACAAATACTTGTAAAAAAGAAATAACCGGAGAAATATATCGAGTGCTATATTAGTAAAAACTCAAGAATGTTGTTTTTTCATAAAACGTATCGGGTTCATAGTTTAAATTTATTAACGACTATATAAAATTACGTGTAAGGTATCTTATCTCATCAAGACAAAAAATATATACAGCTACTTGTAGAAAAGAAATAACAGATGAAAAATATCGAGTAATATATTAATGAATACTATATACAATTATTAAATACAAATAGTCAAGTATCTTGTTTTTTTTTTCATGAAACGTATCGGATTTATAGTTTAAATTTATTAACAGCTACATAAAATTGCGTGTAAAGAATCTCTTATCATAAAGAAATAAAAAAGGATACAGCTACTTGTAGAAAAGAAAATAACAAGAAAAAAATATCGAGTACTATATTAACCCATTTTCGGCCAAAGGTGCGGAAACGCACCATTTCAATAAATATTTTTTTATTAACACTGTGACGTATATTTTTCACTAATTTTATTTTTCTGCTATTTTTAAGGGTTCTGGAGACATCTATAAAATATTAGTAATTCAATTGAAGTAATCACTTTCTTTTGAGAAATTTTCAAAATACGCTGGTTTTTACTTGAAACGGTTATTGACAAATTCGACTTTTTGAAAATGTATAATTATTCCATTTGAGATAAATCATATGTGTTTATAATGGAGTAAAGTTGCAAGTTCTGCAAATAAAATAAAAATAAAACAAATGCCATAAGTAAACTTAAAATTTTTTATTTAAATTTAATGGTAAATTATTAATAATAAATTAATAATGGTAACGTCAAATTAAATAAAATATTATTTTTCATGCACGAAACTTTTTTGATGTCTTAATGAATGTAATTTAAGCAAATTTCAATGCAAATAATACCACATTTTATAAAATTTCTATGCTTGGCCGAAAATGGGTTAATGAATACTATATGCAATTATTAAATACAAACAGTCAAGAATCTTGTTTTTGTTTTCATAAAACGTATTGGGTTTATAGTTTAAATTTATTAACAGCTACATAAAATTGCGTGTAAAGAATCTCTTCTCATAAAGAAAGAAAAAAGGATACAGCTACTTGTAGAAAAGAAAATAACAAGAAAAAAATATCGAGTACTATATTAATGATTACTATATGCAATTATTAAATACAAATAGTCAAGAATCTTTTTTTCGTATAAAATGTACCGGGTTCATTATTTAAATTTATTAACGGCTACATAAAATTACATGTAAGGAATCTTCCTCACAAAGAAAAAAAAGGATACAGCTACTTATAGAAAAACTAATTACCGGCAAAAAATATCGAGTACTATATTAATGAATACTACATACACTTATTAAATACTAATAGTCAAGAATCTTGTTTTTTTTTTTTTTTAATTATAAAACCTATCGGGTTCATAGTTTAAATTTATTAACGGCTACGTAAAATTACATGTAAGGTATCTTCTGTCATAAAGACAAAAAAAAAAGTACACAGCTACTGGTAAAAAAAAAGTAAACGGAAAAATATCGATTACTATATTAATGAATACTATATGCAATTATTAAATACAAATAAATAGTAAAGAATCTTGTTATTTTAATTAAACATATCGGGTTTATAATTTAAATCTATAAACGGCTACATAAAATTACGTGTAAGGTATCGTCTCTCATAAAGTAAAAAAAAAAGTATACAGCTACTGCTAGAAAAAAAAAATTATAAAACATATCGAGTACTATATTAATTCATGCTATATACAATTATTAAATATAAATAAATAGTCAAGAATCTTGTTATTTTCATAAAATGTATCGGGTTTATAGTTTAAATTTATTAACGGCTACATAAAATTACGTGTAAGGTATCTTCTCTCATAAAGAAAAAAAGTATACAGCTACTTGTAGAAAAGAAAATAACCAGAAAAAAATATCGAGTACTATATTAATGGATACTATATACAATTATTGAATACAAATATTCAAGAGGCTTCTTTTTTTCAGAAAACGTATTGGGTTCATAGTTTAAATTTATTAACGGTTAAATAAAATTACGTGTACCTTCTCCCATAAAGAAAAAAAATGTTTACAGCTACGTGTAGGAAAAAAAATAACCAGAAAAAAATCGTTAAAAAACGACGTTCACTCCATTCCTCTCCACCTCCCGTAGCTACAAAGAAAGTTTTTATCATAAGCGCTGCATTTTGGGCCAATTTTCAGCAAAATAAATGACCGAATTTTCCCACGAGAATTATAAGTTACGTCAGTCTTACAACCTGTTTCGTTTTATGTATGGATACATTTTTTATTTAAGAGTGCATCTTCTTTCTTCTGGATTCTTTATATTAACACATTTTTATTTTTATTAATGTTAAGGTATTCTTACTCAAAAATAAAAATATATTTATAAGAGAAGTGTATTTGTTAGGCTTTAAAGACTTTTATTTAACCCTTTCAGGGGCAAGTAAATTGTGTTTCTATAAAACTGAAATCACAACATAGCTTTCGGATATTTTCATTTCAAAATAATGAAAGGCAATTCTACATTATTTTTTACACGAAAAATATAAAAATAATATTTAATTAAAAAATTCTGGAGAAAAGTTTAATTAAATTTAAGTGGTATAAATAATAGAACACCATTCTTAAAGAGGTTAAACAGGGGTCGTAGATCTTAAATGGATTTGAATAAGGAACAACTGACATAAAATTGTAAAATATAGTATAAACGAGAAAATAAATTAGCAAGTTGTAAAGAAGTAATTTTTCCATTCCTCCTTTTTTTAAAGTAACTCTTTTAAATAGATGAAAATATAATTTATTTTATTATTATTTGATTTATTTACAACTAGCTGAACCGCACGAGGTTTCCCATGCCCGTGATAATAAATTATAAGAAGCCCTCAAGTTTTCGATACCAAGTCGAATAACCCAAACCGTGTTGTGATCGGGTCCATAGAACCCGAGATAGAAATGCCCCCTGGCGGTAGAAAGTGGAACTAAAATATGTAAGACTATCGATATCAAGTTGAATGAGCCACACTCACCGTCGTTATTGGGCCGATAGAATCCGAGATACTTTGCAATGAAATAAAAAAGTCCTTCCGGCCTGTACCGGGAGGAAAAGGTAGCTTTCCTATATCTTCGTTTTAAAATTTTAGCTAATGTTACACGAAAACAGCAACTTAAAATGCAAATAAAACGTTTACAAAAGATTCGTTAATACTGAATTTGAATAAGAAATTCGCCAAATTATTGAGCAATAGCCAAATTGGCTTCATTTATGAAGACTTATTTTGGTTGCCAAATTTGGCGATATTTCGCCAAATGTCGTCAAGTTTGACGAGAATTTCGCGCTAACGGATATGAACATATAGTTTTATGCGTTTGATTGGGAAAATTATTACAACAATGAAAATTTTTGAAATGTGCTGTCTTGTTTCAAAATGTCAGCCACCCTAGAATTTCAAACTGCTCTATCTCAGCCATTTTTTAAGATAAATTTAAAACAAAAAATACTCTGGAATCCTCGTTTCAAGGCCTAACACTGAATTAAAAAATAAATTTGAATTTTTAACTTTTTTGTACATTTATCTTAGTTTTAAATTTTTAATTGGCCGCCATCTTGAAACAAGCGGAAAAAATTAGAACAAAGCAGGATTTTTGCACAGGTGCTAGTTAGGGTATGTAGTTTAAGATACTAAAAGTCCTCATCGATCCGGTGTGAGCTTTCGCCGCCAGAGGGCGCGAATGATCCTGAAAATCGGTTTTTTGAGAATATCTCATTAACGATGACAGCTAGAAAAAAAAAATTCAATTACAAAGATGTAGAAAATTTGATTTCCTACAAAAAGTGTGCTCAACATTATTTTGTCTCACCAATACTTCTCTGTCAAAAATCAAGAACAGTGAACGTACTTGGAAGAAAAGCGATAAAAATACGAAAAACCTGCTGCTATTTTCAAAGAAATTATATTGAAAGGTGTAAAATTCTTACTTTTAAAGAAAAGAGGTGAATGTATAATATACCGATTTCCATACCACCCTTGAGGTAAAGCATTTAGCGAATTTTTCTGAAATTCTGGTTTCACTCTTAGGCCTAATCAACATATAATGACTGGCTTGTGCAAATCTCAATCATTTGACTGCTTGAGTATGCGTTTGCACATCTACAACTTTTTCACTCGATTTAGTTTCGTCATCATCTGTATTTTTTCTTCAGTTGTTGTATTACCTTCACTATTTTCTGGTTGACCTTCGATATCATCACGAAATTCAGGTGTAGCGATTCCCTCATTCCTTGCAATGGACATGATATTGTCAGTATCCTCCTCATCTTCTAATTCATCTTAACTTGCATTGTGACATGAAACTCCGCAACAACTTACGCAAACATAAGAACACTTGAACAAAGTTTTTAGGCATCCACACGCTTTGCAACATCCTTCGGAGAAAGTATAAAAAATGGATTAAATAATATTTTTTGATGCGGGCGGTAAGTAGCTGGAATTGGAGACAAAATAAATGCATTTTGCCAGTCCCAGTTCTCAGGAATAAGTTTATTGCCCAACCAGTATTGTATTCGATGATAAACACATAAAATGTGCAATCTAGCTGCGTCCACGGTAAGAGGTAACGATGAAAACCTTTTTCTACCAACAGCAACTCCTTTCTTGAAACATGTGTAACGGCACTTGCTCAGAGAAATTTCTGTTTTATCACCATATAAAGCAAGAAAAAAGTTTTCCCTTTCTCGAATATTTCAAATTGGGATACTTTGCCACTTTTAAAAGTGCTGGCAGCTGTATGTTACGGTTTCCTTCCCTTTTCGAAATTTTTAATAACGACATTTTGCCTTTCCCAAGCATTGCTGTGTAGAGTCAGAACCTCAAAAAGCGTGAAGAAACAATATATGATATTTCTGAACTGCATCATTATTGAGAATGAGCGACGAATACAAGGTGGTTGTAATTCTTGTTCTTCGTGGCTTATTAAAAATATCTCTGTCTCTGGAGGTGCTAAGACAGTCAACAATATGAGCAAGTCAGCATCGTCGCTTGCAATCGCAACCTGCTCACCAGTCTTTGCTACTTCAATGGCTGCGTTAACAATAAGTGTGTCAGCATTTCCTTCTGCCTGTTTTGCTTTGAACCCATTCTCCATAAATTTCTCCTTCCGAATAAAGATGAGGTGGGTATTTTTGGATGATTAGATAAAAACTTTTGATTAATTGACACATTCATTTCTTCGTTAATATCGATGTTGAGAGTAAAAATTTTCGAATACCGATGAGTTCATTCGGCCTCTTTTGTATTATAAACTTCGTCAGAGTAAACATTGAAAACGGTTACACATATACCAAAATAGTTTCTTAAGATATAGGAAATATAACTTTCTACGACACTCCTGTATGAGGAAAGTGCAGCTGACGTCACTGTGGGGAAGCGAGAAATACCTGACAGTCGTTAAGACTACTATTGTTCGCAAGCTTTCAAGTGGTCTGATTAGTCTACGATAAAAAGATCTGTGATATAATTGGTCTGCATCGCCATGATGATTTCTGCAATGATCGCTAAGGAGAAAATGTAGATTGGTTGGTGGAATTGTTTGTAAACATGTCCTTTCCTTATTTATTGGTTTCCACTTACTTGGTGAAAAACCCTTATAAAGAATTTGTGGTGGTACCTTGCTTCAGCAAGTCAATAACATTAGATAAACGCTTACTGACTTCTTTGCCCCATTTGTCTTCATTGCAGACACAATTAGACTGTTTTTCACCTCTAAGATTTAACTATTATCACTTTTTCGCAATACTTTAGATTTTTCTTTTTTCCTTCCGTATAAAAGCTTCATCCAATATATCAGAACATAGTACAAATTTTTCATTGAATTCAAATAAGCGATTGTCTTTCTCAATTTTTCATTTAACGGTGTAGTTTGTGTGGGCGTTGATGGTTTTATGCAACAGATTTCTTGTACGATTTAACAGAATTCTTTCGTGTATCATTTTTTTACACGTTAGATGGACTATAATTCCACTATTGTTTTCTGCCATTTCTTCAAATGCTGTTTAATTATTGTCACTTCTTTCCAAACTTGAGGTCACAAGTGACTTTAGTGCCTTTTTTCCAATCATTCACAACGCAGCTCTCACCATATAGAAGACAAAATACTTCGTCAATCTCTTTTTTAACGCTCTCGATCAACAATCAAGAAAAAGTCATTTTACACTCTCAAAACTATTTAAAACTTTCTACAAAAAGCGTGGAAAATAACACTATTTACTTTCTAAAAACTCACAAAGAATACTTCATTCAGTAAGTTAGGGTGATTTAATACCAGCGAAATGCTCATCAATTGAAGTAAAACATGACAAAGATACCAGCACGTGGTATATTTCGACATAAGCATGGAATGCCACGACAATGACTACAGGGTTGTGAAATCAGTCTACAGAGAAAAGGACAGAAGAAGAGATGTAGGGTTCGAAAATAGATAGGTATTTGTTCTGCTTCTTGACCGCGTTAAATACAATCGTTTCCCTATATTTTCCAGTTATGTTCACTGTTTCTGATATTTGACAGGGAAGGGTTGGTGTGACAAAAAAAATTATGGAGCCTTTTTGTAGGAAATTAAATGTTCTACATCTTTTAAATTGAACTTTTTTTTCTAGATGTCATCATTAATCAGATATTTACGAAAAACCAATTTTCAAGATCATTCGCGCCCCCTGGCGGAGAAAGCTGACATCGTATCGATGAGGACTTTTAGTATGTTAAACTACATACCTTAAAGAGCACCTGTGCAAAAATCCAGCTTTGTTCTAATTTTTTCCGCTATTTGTCAAAAAAAGTACTAAAATGTCTGTAGTATTATAAGTTTACTTTAATGTTGCAGAGGGTGATTATAAAGTTAATTATACATCCATTGTCTCGATAGCGTTCGAAGTCCGCAAGGTCTGTAATATAATAATATGTGTGTCATGTGGACTAAATTCGACATTTAATTAACCCTTTCCGGCACAGACAAAGTCTGTTCGTAAAATGAGAAATTGCTGACTGACACCGGAATTTACAAACGACTTTTTTAGAAAATATGAACACCTCATTTCAATCATTAGTGAAACAAAATTTTATTAAAATATTCTTGGTGCCGTATGCAAGTTTGGAATTAAAATTAGGTGTGCCCGGAGTGGGACCACTGTGCCGGAAATGGTTAAAACTTATTGTAGGTGTATGAGGCAAGCAGAGTTTGCAGAATAGCACGACATAAGACATTTATTTACAATTAAACGAAGACAAAATATATACAGCTCGTATGCGACTGAGCGCCGATATCTTTCTTACAGTAAACAACTGCTCTTGCTTCCGGATCATCATCATCGTAACTGTACGCGCATGCGCCATATGTGCGGAGAGGAGAAAATGAACGTTGTTTTCCAACAATTCCCCCCTTACAACGTGCATTTTCTTAACAAGGCATTAATTACTCTCCTATTATGCAAATATTATATGCAAATTACAGAGAAACAAAATATAAAATTACAAATACAAACAGTATATACTTTAAACTTATATGGAAAAAGGATACAGAATAACATTGAATGTTTTTAAACACTTAGTCCTATTAAATCACAACATTTCTTATGTTTATAGGCACTTAAAGCTTTTGTTAAAATGTCAGCTGCCATATTTTCAGTTTCTAGATATTTAACTTCTATTTCTCCATTCTCATATATTTCGCGCACAAAGTGATGGCGAATATCAATATGTTTTGTGCGAGAATGATAAATTGGATTTCTTACTAATTTTTGAGCAGACTGATTATCGCAGAATATTAAAGTAGGTGCAGTCACTATTTCAGGAGAAAGTTCATTTAAGAACCGTCTGAGATGTAAAGGCTCTTTAGCAACCTCTGATAAAGCCATATATTCTGCTTCAGTTGTGGATAATGCAACAGTTCGTTGCTTTCTCGATTCCCAAGATATAGCACCACCGGCATATTTAAAAATGTATCCAGTATAGGACTTTCTATCATTGACATCTGAAGCCCAATCAGCATCAACAAATGCAACTAAGGACTTAGTATCACGTTTAAAAATCAGTCCTTGATCTTGAGTACCTCTTAGATATCTTAAAACTCTTTTTGCAGCTATCCAATGAGGTTTGCCTGGATTGTTGTTGAATTGACTTAGAAAATTCACAGCATAGTTATATCAGGTCTAGTTGCTACTGATAAATACATAAGAGAACCAATTAGTTGACGATAAGGAATATTATTCATTTCAGATTTTTCTTCTTCAGTTTTGGGACACATATCTTTAGTAAGCTTCACATTGTTATCAAAAGGTGTAGATATTGATTTTGATTCTTGCATATTAAATTTGCTCAGAATATCTTCAACGATCAAATTTTCCTTTACTTTGTCTTTTATTTAGTACAAAACATTTTTGCCCAAATATTTTAAAATATGATAAAGTTGGCTTGATGCCAAAAAATACTTCGTAGGGTGTTTTGTTATCGTTTAAACGTCGCGAAGGACAGCGATTACGTATGTATACCGCACAATTAATAGCTTCGGCCCAAAAAGATTGTGGGAGATTGCTTTGTAATAGTAAACACCTCGCCATTTCAGCTAAAGTTCTATTGGAGCTCTCTGACGTACCATTCTGTTGTGGAGTTAGTGGTGAGGAAAATTCTCGTTTTATACCACTTTCTTCGATATATTTATTAAATTCTTCTCCGAAATATTCTTTACCATTATCCGTACGAAGAATTTTTATTTTCTTTCCTACACGGTTTTCAACTGCTGCTTTGTATTTAACAAATGCATTTTTAACTTCATCTTTGGTTTTAAGAAAACTGACTTCAATGTAACGTGATTTGTCGTCTATAAAAGTAACGAAATATTGCGATCCTCCGTGGGATGGAACTCTCATAGGACCACACAAATCTGAATGTATAAGAGTCAATAAATCGTCACTTTTAAAGTTTGATTCTTTAGGAAAAGAACGCACAGTTTGTTTACCTTGAATACAAATTTTACAGTCTTTAAGAGACTCATTATCACTGAAATTTAGATTTCTAACCATATTCTTTGATTTAAGTCTTCTTAAATCAGACTCATTTAAATGACCTAATTTAAGATGCCATTTTAGAATTTCACTTACCTCTGCTATCGCAGCTCTCTCGATGCTTGGGTATACGTAATACAAATCCCCATGACGGACAGCATGTACTAATGTAGAACCATTTGGTTCGATGATTTTAGCAAATCGTTCTTTAAAAATCACTGAACGATTATTGGCTGTTGCTTTAGATGTTGAGAACAAATTACACTTTAATTCTGGAACACACAGAACGTTCTTGAGTGTGAGTTTAGTAATTCCACCCCCGTTAGGTACTGTAATGAAAACTGTTCCTATTCCTCTAATTTTCGCTGTTTGATCAACTGCAAGCTGTATAGTAGAATTCGTACGAGGATGAAATTCTGTAAATAAATTTCTATCTTTACACATGTGAGATGTACATCCACTGTCTAAACACCATGCAGAAGGTTCTTGATATGCGTCATTAAATGCCATACTAGTCGGTTTTTCATAATTAGTGGCTATCATCGATCCTTGATTTCCTTTATTTAAAGATGTAAGCTTTCTATCAGATATTTTCTTTCTACATTCCGAAGCTTTGTGCCCGATTTTCGAACAATAATTGCACTTGAAATTTCGGTAACACCTTTCCGAGGAAAAATTTTTGTTTGGATTCATTTTCCATTTTTCATTCTTCTTCTGTTCTTGATTGTTTCTTTTATTTTCTATATAATATGCGTTTTGTGAATCTTGAGTGGATTTTCCTTTCCTGGCATCCCATTCTTCTAGCATTTTAATTTTCAAAGATTCGGGTTTAGGTAACTCATCTCTGGATTCTATAGCGCATCTAAAATTTTCGAAGTTCTCAGGAACACTATATAGAAGTAGAATTGATAATAAATCATCCGCGATTTCTATTTCCGTATTTTTCAGTTTATCAACTATTTCGAAGAAAATATTTAAATGATCAGCCATCGTTTCATTTATGGACATTTTTCTAAACAGAAGTTGTTTTAACAAAGTTGCTTCCTTTGCGGGTCCCCTCGATTCATAAACATCTTTCAGCTTATTCCATACAGCACTTGAAGTCGTACAATGCTTTATATGACTCGGTTCACTAGGATTTATAGAAAGAATTATATCTGCACGAGCTTTTTGATCAGCTTGGAGCCACTTCTTTTCTTCTCCGGTTCCTTCAGCCGGTTTGATATCTTTACCAATTACGTAATCCCAATGATCATTTTTGATTAATACAGCTTCAATTTGAAGCTTCCAGCTATCAAAATTATCTTTTCCGAGCTTTTCAATTGTCGTTACATGAGACATAATTATGCAGAGTCTCTCACAGCCAGAAATAATATAAATGATAAACAGAATGAAGAACAATTCTTACTTTCGATTAGGCTTAAGAGTTCCAAATCCGAATGTTCGAATTAAAAATAATTTCTGCTAATTATAGCGCAGTGAAATAGCGTCTCTGGGCCCATAACCATATGTATATTATGAGGCAAGCAGAGTTTGCAGAATAGCACGACATAAGACATTTATTTACAATTAAACGAAGACAAAATATATACAGCTCGTATGCGACTGAGCGCCGACATCTTTCTTACAGTAAACAACTGCTCTCGCTTCCAGAGCATCATCATCGTAACTGTACGCGCATGCGCCATATATGCGGGGAGGAGAAAATGAACGTTGTTTTCCAACACTTATATTTAAAATAAACTCCCGATCCCCGCAAATATAACAAACCCGGCTAATTATCATTGATAAGTCGACAAAATCCTTTAAAATTAAGTTTTTAGCATATGGAAATGTTTAATATTTAAGCTCTCTAATAGAGTCATTTTACTTACCCATAATGCCGTTTAAACTTCTAAGTTGAGATTTCTTCCAGCTTTTTATTTCATTTCCCATAAAAAAAAAAAATCAGGATTTTTTATTGAAAAAAAAAAAAACTTGCGGCCGATTTTTTTTTACTTTTAGAAAATCTTAACTGGGGTATCGTTTTGCCTCTATATACCAATTTTCATAACCGTATCTTATATAGTTTTAAAAAGTTGTATATAATTAAAATTTCCTATTTAAACTTGTAATTTGCTTACTTCATATCTTTCTCTCTTCAACGGGTTTGGCACTGAAATTCACACGTTGAAAGGAATCATTTTTCTGCAATCGAAAAATCGTTCAAAAAATTATTTTTTTAAAATTAATATCTTCGTTAATTACGGGCAGAATTTTAATAAAGTTAGATATTTGGATTCGGCGTTAAAAAATATGCCTAGATGTGTTAATTTGAAATCGATGAATATGCAATATTAAAAAATATATATATAGAACCCAAAAAGTGCTCAATCCACAATCTCACAGATGCGAAAATGAAAATGCCAGTGCTCCGGTGAAAGAAGACTTCAGTGGTTCGTTGCTAGCCTCAGCTCGGTATATATATATATATATATATATATATATAGCTCATAGAGTATACGAATACTTTAAACTAGATTTTTTAATTAAAACTATTGAACTCAATTTTCTTAATTCTCTTATTTTATAAACAAATATCTGGTTTAGATTGACAGATACAGTAAATTTCATCAGAAGCAAAATTACCTAACAAATAAGAAATGCAGCTTTTGAATTATGTGTAGTTTAAATTTCATCTCATTCGGAGCAGAAGAACTAAGCGCCAGAACCTTCTGAAGTGAACTACTTATTTTTCACAAACGCAATATATTTAAAAATGGTACAGTATTTTATTATATGAAATATGATATAAATGTGTATCTTAAAATTCCTAAAATTTAGGTAAAACAATACACACGCTCATATAGCTCTTTTTCTCCGCTTAGGACGGAGTTAATGCTACCAGATCACGTGATCGCTGGCCGACACAATCTGACAAGAAAGCTCTTGTTTGCCTCCCCTCCCTGGAACAGATTTCAAAGGAACATCACGTGATCTGACGTCATGAACAAATTTTTAACCCACCACCTTAACAAACAAGAGCTTCCTCAGCCGTAGAAACCCTTCAGAACCCTGTATGAACCCTTTTAGAACCCTTTTATGATAACAGCCCTTCAGAACCCTTCATTCAGAGTCCGACGCCCTAACCACTAGACAAGCATGTGGACATCACCTTTAAGGATAAGCATATGTGCAAATAAATCCGGAAGCTTATTAATAATATTAATCTGAATACACATTATTTTCATATGTCTATAAAATGCGAACGAATCAGCTTAAATTAATTTAAAAAAATACATATAACAACATTTTATTAATTAGTAGTATGTATGTATGTATGTATGAATTTAATTCACATGACCAATGCTGCTTATGAAAGTCGATTTATCACGTATTTCTTATTGATTATTCGATTTTCCATAATTTCAAAGATTCAAAAGGAATGTAACTTATTACTTGAAAAAATCTTCAACGTACTTAACCTAGAACCTTTCACGTTATTACAAATTGAGTGTTTACGCAGGAAGCAATTTCTTTAAAAGTTCTTTTCAAAACACTTTTAAGTACGTTTAAGGTATCTACGTTCTTTGTAGCATACATACTTGAAACTCAAAGACTTTGACTATTTTTTAGAGAATTTCATAATAAGGTTTTTTATTTTAAGCGAAAAGTACACTTTGTTTCCTCTGGAATTGACCACTAACTTATCACATAATGAAGTACCTACAAGTACCTAACATAAGATTTTTAGAAATCATTTCGTGATATACACTTATGTATACTATTCAAGCATCTAACTTAAATTAATTTCAGACTAGAATAAATTAAGCATACTAAAAAGCTCAATCAATTAAAAAAAATAAAAAAATAAATAAAAAATTATTTGTTGATTTCAGAGGATAGGATTCAAGAGGTCAACGGAAATGTCTTATACAAGGTGTATTTCATAAAAACTAATTGTATAAACATAAGAAATAAGAATAAATATATGTACAACGAAAAATATTCTGAAAATATTTTCTCTGAAATGGTAGGTAATAATCTCATTTTTCAGATAGAAAATCAGATAAAAAGTTATACTTCGGTCGAAACGAAACTGTTTTTCGAAGGGCACTTGGTATACATTTTGTAAAATTAATTAGAAAACAAAATTAAAAAAAAACTCTTCCTTTTATACAAAAACACAAAGTAAAATCATAAACAAGAACGAAAAATCATGCATCAAGCATAGATTATGTAACACTGTTCAACACTTCCAAAATAATTTTACAAATCTTTACCGTTTAATGAGGTGAGAGATTATATTTAAGTAAACGATTTGGAAATACACACAACACATTTAAAAATCCAATTTCAGGAATTACCAACAGCATTCGGAAAAATATCCGAATTCTTTTGTACAGCCGTGTATATGATCTATAGAATTGTATATATAGTACTTAGTATGCTAAATCTTAGTTCAGTTAGGAAACGTGTAGCACAGTTAAGAAATTTCCCTTCTGCAATTTCCTGTCAATAAATACAGGGCCCCGAAATGGTCTGCTTTTTGTATACCGGTATTTTTTTAGAAAATTTTATTTTTAGATTTTTCTTCAACGTTTTTCAAAAACCACCTCCGGAGGTAATTTTTTGCAAATTTTCTGTTAAAAAATATTGGTATCCAGTTGGTGGACCATTTGGAAGCCCTGAAAAAGGAAATGTTCTTGAGAACTTTTGTGCTGCCGTGTATATGATCTATAGAGTTTATACACACCAAGTAACAGAAAAAAATGAGTTAAATTTAAAAACTAGTTCAGCAACTGAAAAGGCACTTCCACTAAGTACAGGACAGTTAAAAAAAATCGAATTATTTTGTGTGTCCCTGTAAATGATCGATCAATGCTATACACACAATATTCTATAGTAAGTCTATTATAATGCAACTAGTGATATATATCAATTTCAATATGTTTAAAATCGTGAAACATTTAAAAAATAAACCCCAAACGATTATTCTCCATAGACCGTAATATAACGGAATTCTTTTGAGTGTTCCTGTGAAAAAACTATACGTACTACGCATTTCATTTTCAATACCGAACATGCCATAGTAAACCTCAATAACACATATCAATTAGGCGATAATCCTGTATATATTTACGCGAGTTAGAGTACGGGGAGATAGACAGACAGTTATACAGGCGGTAGACAGGCAGATGGCAGACAGACAGACAAACGGAATTCATAAACATTTTTCAACTGTGTTGGAAAGTGTTAAAAAGCGAGAATTATAGCTCACTTAACTCTTTCTGGCACAGTGGTCTCACTCCGGGCACACCTAATTTTATTTCCAAACTTGCATTCGGCACCAAGAATATTTTAATAACATTTTGTTTTTACAATGAAAGCTTAAAATAAGGAGTTCATATTTTCTAAAAAAGTCGTTTGTAAATTCCGGTGTCAGTCAGCAATTTCTCCTTTTACGAACAGTCTTTGTCTGTGCCGGAAAGGGTTAAAATAAATTTAAGTGCAGAATTTAATTCCAAAAACTTAAAAGCTCAATCAATGTCAATAGCATTCTTAGATTTTAATGGATACTTCCCTTGTAAATCCCTTGTAAAAGGTGCAGTCCATAAAACTAAAAACAAATTAAACAACAAAGAAAAATCATGTATCATGCATAGATTATGAAAAACTTTCCGATAAATTCAGAATATCGTAAGATGACTTCTCCTTTTGAAAAGTTGAAAGGTGATATCTAAATGAACAATTTGGAAAAAGCATACACATTTGAAAATCCAATTTCAGCAATTATCATCTATAGACAGAAATGTATCCGAATTATTTCGTTCAACCTATATATAATCTATATATTTCTATAATTATTACATAGTCTGCTAAAATCTAATTCAGTTCAGGAACCTATATCACAGTTGAGAATTCTTTTAAGACGTTCACAGTCGGGTTAAATTTACCGGGATTTTATTTAATTTAGAAAGTTCCAAATCACACCAGAAAATACTAATAGCAATATTTACTTAATTTAATTATAGACATTTCGTGATTACATGAAATTAAAATTCTTCTTTCGAAATTTCCGGTACGAATTCGTAATTTTAGATTGAAAAACTACGAGTATACTCGTGGTTGGCAGCGAATGGGTTGAGCAATTTTAGTCCGTAAACGGAAATATACTCGAATTATTTTGTGCATGTAGCCCTGTACATGACCTGTGGAATATATACACACCAATTAATGTACAAAAAAATTACTTGCATTTTAAACGAATACCACAATTGCACTTTCAGCGCATACACAGTATTGTAACTACATTTTTTTTAATTGTCAATTTGAATATGTTTGGAATATTCTAACTTTATTAAAATACATTGCAAACAATTTTCAAAAATATAACCATAATATTCTGGAACTTCTTTGAGTATCCCTGTAATGAACTATAAATGCTGCACTCTTTCTTTTCAATAGCGAACACGCCATAGTAAACCTTAATAACATTTATGAATTGCATGGTAATCCGAATATATTTACGCTAGTTAGAGTACGACCAGACAAAAGGCTAGACAGACAGATGGCCAGACACACTTAACCCCTTCGGCCTTGACGTCCTACTAATAGGACATATCTTTTATTGAGTATTATTTTGTCTTAAACATTATTTTTATTAATTCCAGCAACCTAATAGTGATAGTATGAATCTCTACATTTCCTATTATGACTTCACTTATGTTTAGCATTTAGTAATAATAATAATAATAATAATTTTCGTAATTATTAGCAAGCTGTTGGCATTTCTTTTAATTAAAACATACGTTTCAGTCTTTAAATTAAAATTTGGGAATCCTTTTCCGAATTGGTAATTTGTGATAAAAGATAAAATATATTACTAAATTTTTATGCTAGTTTAATTTAGTTGTAATACGACATTTTCCAAACGTCTTCAAAAATTCTTCCTTAGACTATTGTTATACGAAAAACACGCAAAATAACTTCATTTGTGAGGTTTTGGTTCAAAAATTCTTCCTTAGACTATTGTTATACGAAAAACACGCAAAATAACTTCATTTGTGAGGTTTTGGTTCAAAAATTCTTCCTTAGACTATTGTTATACGAAAAACACGCAAAATAACTTCATTTGTGAGGTTTTGGTTCAAAAATTCTTCCTTAGACTATTGTTATACGAAAAACACGCAAAATAACTTCATTTGTGAGGTTTTGGTTCCAAAATTCTTCCTTAGACTATTGTTATACGAAAAACACGCAAAATAACTTCATTTGTGAGGTTTTGGTTCAAAAATTCTTCCTTAGACTATTGTTATACGAAAAACACGCAAAATAACTTCATTTGTGAGGTTTTGGTTCAAAAATTCTTCCTTAGACTATTGTTATACGAAAAACACGCAAAATAACTTCATTTGTGAGGTTTTGGTTCAAAAATTCTTCCTTAGACTATTGTTATACGAAAAACACGCAAAATAACTTCATTTGTGAGGTTTTGGTTCAAAAATTCTTCCTTAGACTATTGTTATACGAAAAACACGCAAAATAACTTCATTTGTGAGGTTTTGGTTCAAAAATTCTTCCTTAGACTATTGTTATACGAAAAACACGCAAAATAACTTCATTTGTGAGGTTTTGGTTCAAAAATTCTTCCTTAGACTATTGTTATACGAAAAACACGCAAAATAACTTCATTTGTGAGGTTTTGGTAAAGAACGCATTTGTTAACTTTCATTAAACCCTAACTTCTGTGATTCCGGTAGCTATTTTTAATTTTGTTAGCATAACAGTAATTTGTTCCCAAAATTGAAAAAAAAAATCAGGGCCGAAGGGGTTAAGTTATATACCATTTTCAACCTATGTTGGAAAGTGTTACAAATTATAAGAAAATATATGCCTTCAGCGAAAAAAATATGTATCAACATTGAGACAAAATTAATTTTTTCAAATCATATGAAATATTTCTATTCTTCATGTAGAAAGTCGGATTTCAGATCAGATAAAAATTATGCATCAGTCGGACGTTTTTTCATTGGACACTGGGTACAAACTTTATAAAACTGAATAGGAAACTAAATTTTTAAATTGTCACTTTTATACAAAAAGCGGTTTAAATCATAAAAAAATCGAGGCTTGGCTGTAAAACAATGTAGCTAAGAAAATCCAAGTTCCAAGATGGTGAATATTCAATTATTCAAGAACAAAATAGCTGCCAACTTGTTGCTGTTCTTCGTTACCAATAAAATTTAATAGAAGTTTTTGCCTTATTTCATCGTTAAAAGTAATTTAGATATAAGCGAGTAAATTATGCAAAATTTGTTATTAAATGTTTGCTGTTAAAAAAATACTCACAAGGTGGTATGTATTTTATTATGATTGCTCACACTCCGGTGATTTACTAAGAATGAACCTTTAATTATTTTATGTGCAACATTTTGTGTCTGATTGAATTTATCTTATTCGACTTGATGAATTTAAATAATGAAAATTCTTTACTTTACTTCCCTCCTCAAAAAAAAATAAAAAATAAAAATAAAAACTTTGATTATGATGGCATATATTGCGTAATAAATAAAAATTGTACTTCAACCCCTTGATGTGCAGCAGTATATTATATATACCACTTTGAAAAAATGCGATTACATCATGTTGTCCATATCTTTTAGAATGTAACACATTTTATATTATATCCGTACATTGAAACATATTTACTGATGCATAAACGTAAAAAAAAACCTTTTATTAAACCAATTTACGAAAGACTTTTAGAAGAGGGTGGTGCTTCAACTGTTTTAAAACCCTGATTTAATTAAATTACGATTATATCATGTTATTCATATTCTTTTGGAATGTAAGACATTTTACATTATATCTGTAAACTGAAACCTATTTTCTGATGCATAAACGTAAAAAAAAAAAAAAAAAAAAAAAAAAAAACTTTTTAGGAAATCAATTTACGAAATACTTTTAGAAGAGGGCGGAGTTTACTACTGTTTTAAAAACCTAAATTAATAATTTTACCACATTGGGTAGATATTTACTTATTGCACCCTAGCTGGTGTAATTTAATAAGAATCGTTTGTAAGAGTTTATCTTTATTGTTAAATTATATTTTTGACAATATCGCTCCTTTTGACGCTCAGTAGACAATCATATATTATTATATTTGAAGTGTGTTGTAAAAATAAGAAAAGGGTAGCTGACTTCACAGAGGGAAAATGATGACCGAAAACTAGTCATATTTATCCATTTAGCCTCCATATTGCACAAGCAAAACATGCAAACTGAGTGGTCTACGATTATCTGCTTTGCGATACAAAAGTCTACGTCACCATGGTGATTTCTGCAATGACTGCAAGAGCAAAAAATGTAGTAGGTAGAGTGGTTGACAAAATTGTTTTTGTCTGAAAACATGTTTTTACCTTACGTATATAAAGTTTAACAGTAATATAACCATTTCTCTTTGCACATGTAGAGTAACAGCAACAGTAATAGCAACAAAAAACTATACAAATATGCTTTTTTATGGAATATTTAAAAATATTTTTTTTGTAATGTTGTTCACGATTTTTTAAACTCGATTTTTTCTCAAAATTTCGTGACACCTTAATATTTTATATTTAATTAAATTCATCATCAAAATCATTTCAGGAAAACCAGACTATTAGAAATGAAACCAGTTAGTTTCAAAACTTTATAGAGAACTAGAGTTACACAAGAATTATTACGTGAGATAATGTGCAACATTAGTATCCTTCTGTACCAAAATATTCTTTTTAAAATTTTTAATATACTGTTAAAAATATTCTGGGATTTCATACTTATTTTAATATATTTTCATCGCTGGTATTTTAGTTACTTTTCAATAAGTCACGTTTACTATCAAAAAAGTTTTGCTTAGAAAAACCAAATGAAATTTTAATTTTTATACTGTTAATATTCTAGAAAAATAAGCGAACAACGAAATAAATAAATAGACGTGGTATCAATACTTTATACGTAAACACAGAACTTTTAAGCAATAGAATACTACAGAAATATTTTTAAACCAATGAAGCATACTATGTTGTTAACCGTAAACTTTAAACATTTCGACATAAGATTTAAATCAGAAAAAGAGTTTAAGCAAATATCACGAACTAATATTTAAGTGGCACAAATCTGGATTACTCTTCGAAAATTATGGCAATTTTTTTTAATATTGTCTGTTGTTTAATGTAGCACTAACTCTTTAACCCGTTCTAGGCACGAGAGTTCATGAATTTAATTCTAAAACAATTAATTAAAAATAAAAATCAGTACAAACAAATGTATCTATGTAATATGTAGAAAAATATGTTTCTACTACTGTGCATTTTTTTAATGAAATTTAATTTATCATGTTGCTATGGAATGGCAGCAGACTATAAAACGATATCTTTGGAATAAGGGAATAAATAGAATAAAACATTTTGTTGATGTTTGTGATAAAATGTTTTTCTTTATTTTTTAAAAAGATGTAATAATTAAGCGCATTTAAATAATCTCTAATTATTTGCATGCGAGGTAAAATAATTATCGTAATACTCACTACAGCTTCTTACTATTGCAGCGGGGCGTACGTAATATGTATATATCACATTGGGATAAACAGTTAGAACTGGTTAGAACTCGCGCGACTATGGGTTGAATATAAAAAAAGACAAAAATTCGTCAAAAACACAAAAAATAAAAAATAAAAATCCATCTGATTTTTTGAATTTTTTGCCCCAATCGTTCATGGGTACCCTACCAGCAATCTGTGTGCCAAATTTCGTATCCCGTCGTCCTGTGATTTCCGAGTTTTTGAGGTTACACAGATAGATACGCGCACGGATTTTAATAGGGTAGATTTTATATATATCTAATAATCTGCATTTAAGAATTAAAGTTTAGTTTCTTTTCAATATGTCACGTTCACTGTTGAAAATCTTTTACTTAGTAAAACGGAATGCAATTTAAATTTTTATAACGTTAATATTCTACACAAACAAACAAATAAACAAACAAAATAAATAGACGTGGTACCAATACTTTATACGTAAACACAGAACCTTAAAGTGGTGAAATACTACAGAAATATTTTTAAAACCAATGATGCATACTAAGTTTCTCGCAGTAAACTTTAAGCCTTTCGATATAAAACTAGAAAGTGGAAAAGGTTAAAACAAATCCTAGATGACGAGCTAATATTTAAGTCGGACAAATCTCTTCTTAAATAAAAAGGAAGAAAAACACGGAATGCATTAAGGATTTTGAAAATTTGCCAGGCTGCATTTGAGAGACTTTTAAAAGTTTGTCCAAAGACTGTGATGTTTTGTTTTTATTTTTGCCGCAAGATACAGTTTAAGATTTCTCCTCAAACGTGATGAATTTTGACAAACAGCATTTTGTCCCAAAGTGTCACATCGATATGTTTGGCGAAAGGTCTTATAGTTAGAAAGTTTTAAGCGATTTTAACATTGATGTATGGGTAATCTTTTTGATGAATTTTTTTGGAGAAGTTTTTAAGCTAAGATTCTGATAAAAACTCAGAAATAAGAAGATTTAAAAACAGGGCTGTCACTGACGACTGTTTTTATATTCTAGTCCTAGCACTATTTAAAAAAAAATGAAGTTTGTGTAAATTTCTTTAACACATATTGTTCAAAACTATTTTAAAGAATTTTTTACACACAGAAACTGGTACGAATTGAGGGAAAAAAAATAGTTGTTAGTGAAAGCGTGGAAAAATTTACCACCAAAAATGTTAAAAGGAAACGTAAAATTTGAAAGCATAAACTTGTTTTTATGCGTATAAATCCTTCCATAAAATAATAATCATTAATAACCTTATAATAGCCACTCGTTATATCGTGATCCATTACATCCCTAGTTCAAATATAATGCTCTTCGTATACGTCTTCCGAAAAGTAATAATCTCTATTTCAAGCAGAATTTTTAATTAACTTATAGATTGCAGTTATATGGCGCTTTTTTGAACAATATAAGGAGAAGGTACTATTTATAAATTGCATTCATTTTGAAAATTGTAGTGACAATAAATAAATTGTTAAAATGCCGTAATAATAGTATGTTTGGAAGGCACAATGTATATATATAGTTTTCTTGCGTCGATATTATCTTATGATTTAATAGTCATTTTATTTTTTTAACAATGCTTCACCATACAATATATTGGTTTAGGATTCATCTTTCATTTTTGAATCTTTATTTGCCTCATTTGTGTAAGAGTATATATATATATATATATATATATATATACCGGGCTAGTATACCTTAGGGGATTCAGAGAAATTCAATACTAAATTTCTCGTAAAGTAACGGTCACCGTAGTTAAACGCAGAATTTATCCATTAAATCAGACAAATATTTCTTGACAATTAAATTGGTATTGAAATCCATTGATGCGTCCAAACCCTGAAATAAACACATTAATTACAAAAAAAAAAAAAAAAAAAAAAAAAAAAAATTCAATTTATACCAGTATTTTTCCAGACATTCGTTGTAATTATAATATTTCATTAACATAAAGTTCCACCTCCATTTTTAGGACACAAAATCTTGTCAAGAAACTTCTGCTATCAAAAGCAGTTGAAATGTATGATAATTATAACATTCTTATACAAATTAAATCACGGTCCATTATATTCCAGCTAAGTACATAGTAAGCGTTATCTCTCAACGTTGAAGTTGTTAGTAGGAAAAATGCGCCACTTTATTGCAGCAGTTGGATTGAGAACTAAGCCGCTATTTCTAAATTAACGATGTTATAGGCTTTGTTTACTTTTCTTTAGCGACACGTTTAAAAAGTTATTCTTCTTTTTTAAGAATTTCTTCGACCAAACAAAAATATCGTTGAGGGTTATTTTCCATTCGTGCCTGTCCAGGGCAACACCATAAATTAATTTATAATATTTCAATGACTCTTTAAACCTATTCTTCCAATTCATCTGTATGTCTGCCCTCCTTCATTTCAAAAACATATTATATCTTCATATCTGCGGACCTTCTACTAAACTTTCGTAAAATGAGGGTTAATTTGGCCCAGGTTAAGCACGTTTAGATCCAGAAATTTTTTACAGAAATGAATTCAAATAATTTCCACAGTGAAACATGAAATTAAACAAATAAAGATTTGCTAAATAAATTTTCTGGTTCGAAACCAAGTTAACTTGGGTCAAATTAATATGCATTTTACAGAAGAATGGATGAAAGTTGGCAAGTATGTACACTGGCCTCCAAAAGTTAAGATACAACCAATCTTTTATATCTAATTAGAAAACAAATGAACAAAAATGCATAAAATTTAGAGGCATTGTTCTTTGAATTGTTATTTATAAAATTTTATTTAATTTTAACATCAAACATGACTTCAACTCTTGGAAAAATTTACCACCAAAAATGTTAAAAGGAAAAATATAGATAAAATTAGAAACCCCGCGTAAAAAAACTTCTATAAAAAAATTGTCATTAATAGCCACTCATTATAACGTGACCCATTACACCCCTTGTTCGAATATATGTCTTGCGAAATGTAATAATCTCTATTTTAAGCAGAATTTTTAATTAACTTATAAACTGCGGTTATATGGCGCTTTAATATAATGAGAAGGTACTATTTATGAATTGCATTCATTTTGAAAGTTGTAGTGAGAATAAATAAATAGCTAAATGCCGTAATAATAGTATTTTTTGAAGGCACATTGTATATATATATATTGTTTTCTTGCGTCGGTTTTGTTTTACGATTTAATAATCATTTTATTTAAAAGATGTTTCACCATATAATATATTGGTTTAAGATTCGTCTTTCATTTCTGGATCTTTATTTTCCTCATTTGTGTAAGAATATCTCTATATATACAGGGCTAGTACGCCTTAGGGGATTCAGGGAATTTCATACCATATTTATCGTAAAATAACGGTCGAAGTAGTTAAACGCAGAATTTCTTCATTAAATCAGGCAAATATTTCTTTACAATTAAATTGGTATTGAAATCCACTGAGACGTCCAAACACTGAAATGAATACATTAATTACAAAAAGAAATATTTTATTCAATTTATACCAGTATTTTTTTAGACATTTGTTGTTATTTAAATTTTTGTTTCCCTAACATTCCAACTCCAATATTAACATATATGTTTCTGTCAAGAAACTACTGCTATTAAAAGCAGTTGAAATGTATGAATATTATTATATTCTTTACACCAAAGCCATTAAATAATAAGCCCAGTCAGATAAATGGGAAGCTTTTCGCAAGTTGAAAATAGCTCCATCTAGCGGTTGGGAGTGCTGCATTCGGCACCAAGAATATTTTAATAAAATTTTGCTTCTACAATTAAAGCTTAAAATAAGGAGTTCATATTTTCTAAGAAAGTCGTTTGTAAATTCCGGTGTCAGTCAGTAATTTCACATTTTATGAACATAATTTGTCTGTGCCGGAAAGGGTTAATTGCATAGTGATGTAAATTTTCATCACTTTTTATTTAACTTTTAATAAATAAATCAACTTCTTCACCACCACTATATTTATATAGAAATATTAATCCAGTAAATTTCCACATTTTATTTTTTCATTATAGTTTTAGCTTTAATGTAAAAGATCCCAATAATTAGCAAGCTTTTAAAGGAAGTGCAAAAACAAAACATCGATAAAAATCGTATAAAATATCGATATAAATAAATCGTATCGTTTCTCTGCGACCCACTTCGGTTTTGTCCTCCTTCCGCAGCAGAGGTTTGGCGCTAGTGTGTCGCTAACAAATTTAACACTATCTGACTGGGCTTATTATTTAATGGCTTTGCTTTACACTAATTAAATCATTTACCATTATGTTGCAGCTGATCTTAAAAGAGCATATTATGCGTTATCTCTCACCGTTAAAATTATTCGTAGGAAAAATGCGCCACTTTATTGTAGCAGTTGGATTGAGAACGAAGCCGCGATTTCTAAAACAACAATCTTATAGGCTTTGTTTACTTTTCTTTTGCGAAACGTTTAAACAGTTATTCTTCTTCCTTAAGAATTTACTCTAACTAAATTAACGACCAAACTAATATTGTTGAGGGTTATTTTCCATTCCTTCCTGTCCAGGACAACACCATAAATAAATTTGTAATATTTCAATGACTCTTAAATCCTATTCTACCAATTCATCTCTATGTCTGCCCCTTCTTCATTTCAAAAACATATAATATATTCATATCTGCCTACCTTCCACAAAACTTCCGTAATATGTGGGGTTAATTTGACCCAGGTTAAACACGTTTAGATCCACATTTTTGTTTTAATGAAATGCATTCAAATAAGTTCCACAATGAAACATGAAATTAAAGATTTTCTAAATAAATTTTCTTGGTTCAAATTACTCGGCATTTTACGGAAAAGTAGATGCAAGTTGGCAAGTATGTATCTCTACTGCCTGAAAAAAATTGAGCTCACTGTGGCAAAGTAATTAAGACCAATCCTGTGATCAAGGCATATAAGGTGAATTCATTTATTACAAAAGCTTAACCCATTAAAGCCGGAATTATTTTTCTCTTTAAAATTCAAAAATTGCATTTCATACCAATTTTTCAAAGTAGCAGCTTTAGTCTCCTTTTATTACGGAGTTTCTGTCATCAGATAAAGAGAATATTTCTCTAAAAATATACTGGTATGCAAATAACAAAATGGAGGACAGCTATCCCGGTACCATATGGTACCGATAGGCTTTAATGGGTTAATTTAAAATTAAAAACACTTTATATGAATCTAGACTCTTTTTCATAATATTAAATGTTATAATATGGTTTTTAATGTGTGATTAAAATTTCATATCCAAACGTTAAGTAGATGTGATGTTATAGCAATCAATATCTGCGTCACTTTTACATGTAGTTTGTCAGTTTCAAAGGTACCTGACTACTTAAATTCCATCATCAATAAAATATTCTGTTTGACCTGTGAAATCACGTATTTCACGTATTCTAGAATTTTCAACTTTTTCCAGCATCGAGGTTCTTGCTGATCTTCATCAAAAGTACAATTCGGGAAAGAGTACTTTTTACTTACCCATCATACGTAATATAGGGTAAGTATTAAAAATCGAATTAAAATTGGACGGATTTACACGTTTCAGACACTGGAGATTCAGAAAAACATATTTTTAGCAAAAAAAAATTGCCTTCGGTCTGTCTGTGTGTGTGTGTATGTAAACGCTCTATCACCCAAACAAATTGAGATAGAGACTTGAATTTGGTATGAACTTAGTATGTAGTACTCGAAATATTCGTTCTGATAAATGATATATAAAAATATTCGAAACTGCTTATTTTAAGGAGTGAATATAAAAGACAATAAAAAAACATAAATTTTGCATAAAGAATGAAGTCGATCGGATAATTAAGTACCGATATATCTGTAACTCTATGTTCCACACTCTTCGATTTTTCATGACTCTCCCTGTATTTCATTGAAATTTCCATTGAAAGATATATTTTAATTGAAAATGAGACACTTAATCGGACGCAGTAAACTGTTAGTTAATAGGTTTATCATTTTTGGAGTTATAAGGATGTTTCTATTACGCAATTCAGTAATAGAGCATTTAAAGTTTATGACGTCATCAAGCCATGATTTTATTTTGGAATTGCAATGAATTTTATAAATAGTTTACACACGTTTTTTTTTTCATATTTTACATTATGCATATCCATGATGGGTAAGTATTACGGCGGTCCCCAACGACTAGTTTTATCTTTGTGTGAGAGTTTAAAGGTCCCTGTGTTTAAATAGTTACAGCCGGTTAGATATCCTATTATTTGGTAATTGGTATTTATAAGCAAATTTATTTATTTTCATTTTATTTAAAAAAATTGTAATGTAACGTTACTAAACGTTAGTAACGTTAATAAAGTAATATTTTGGATATAAATATATGATATTTTCTTGTTTGATATGAACTTTTTTAATTTTTAAATGCCCTCTGTTATGTCATTCGGATAGAACGAGGTTTTTCTTGTATTCTGATATGCGTGGTACAATGATAGGTTATTTTTTAAAAATTATTTTGTGGAAAATTAAAATTTAGTTCAAGACAAAAAGAAATGATATACAATGACCTCCAAAGTTAAGTTACAACCAGTCTTTTGTTTCTAATTTAAATAAACAAATGAAGATAAAAACATGAGATTTAGAAGAATTGTGCTTGAAACAGTTATTTATCGAATTGCAGTTAATTTTAACATCAAGCATTATTTACAAATGAAAAATTGCATTTTCTGTAAAAGCCCACTGCTTGATAACAAAAATTAATGACGGTTTTTTGTGAAAAAAATCAAATAAACTGATTTTAACCCCTTAATCGTCGTGCCCGAGACATTCACGGGCAGTGTAGGCTACGCCTGTTTTATTCAGATTGTTTCATTCCCACCAGTTTTTTAAAATAGTATAATTGGCTTTATTCTCGCATTATTTTATCTGCCTATTAAATAAACCGAATATTTCTACTTAAAAAAACTGGTGGTAATCAAGCAATCTGAATTATTAAAAAGTAGCTTACACTTAAAGAGCGCGACGATTAAGGGGTTAATTAGGCAGTGTACTTGTAATGCATTTGTGGCATCGACTTGCCGTACTATCAATTACGTTGTCGTACACTGAAATGGGAAACAACGCCCATACACAAAGCCTTTTTTGAGCCCATTTAACGACTTCGGTGGAAGACTTACGGCAGCCACCTGTCTGCTTAGATAGTTCCAAAGATGCTCTATCGGGTTAAGACCCGAAGATATATCTGACCATTCCATTCTCTGTCTATTCCAGCCGATTCCCTGCCAAATTAACGAAGCATGTAAACGACAATGGTATGGAACAGACCTGCCAAGTCTCCGGCTTTTTGGATACCAGTAATTTAGCACAGAAAATGGTTTTTGTTTTAATCGGAGCATTTTGCGATTTAAAAGAACAACATTTGCTCTAAAAAAATACTGGTGTACAAAAATCCGGAGACTTTGGAACTCTGGTATGGACAATACTATTTATAGATATGGACTTACTATGGAGATACTATTTTACTGCCAACAATTCACGATCAACAAGCATTAAAACAAATTATACAAATTCCCAAAGTGGAATACTCGCAGTTTCTCTCAACCGCCATATAAGTGACAAATTTGTTAAAAAATATAGATATGGATATAATTGTTTCATAAGGTTTTATTGAAGTTGCTTATGCTCTCATTCATATAAACAGTATTTTTTACCTTTATTTACATTTTTTTAATAGTGAGCCTAAAAAAACTGGTTGTACCTTAACTTTTGGAGGCCAGTGAAGACAGATGATATAAATATAGTTACTAAAGATGATATAGATTGTAAATTTATGATTTGAGGTAATTGTAAATGTTCCTAACACTAGATGACTAGACGTACATGGGAGAGTGGAAAAGAATACACGCTCGAAAAAATCACAAATTCTGTATGTTTTGCATTTTTATGTGAGGAAATACATTCACAGATGTTCCAAGCTCTCATTAATATTCCGTAATATGCGGGTTAATTTGACCCATGTGTAAGACGTGTCGCACCAGAAATTATTTTAAGAAATGACATTAAATAAATTCCACGTTGAAACCTGAAATTATGTAAATAAAGATTTATCCAATAATTTTTCTGGTTTGAAGCGTTGTTAAACTGGGTCAGATTCAACAACATATTACGGAAGATTAGTTCGAACTTGGCACCTTTGCATTCAAAACGTACTTGGGATAGCGGAAAAGACTAAAAACTCGTAAAAATTATGATTTCCATAAATTTTGCATTTTTATGTAGAAAAATAGGTTAAAAAAAGATTTAGATGCACTTCTCAGCATTTTATTCTCAATTTACCTAGAGAGGGTTTGTACGTATTTACCACAATTTCTATGTATAATTTTTCTATTTTAGATAAATAGCAGAAATTGTAGACGCCACGTTTAATTGCAGGACTTATAATACTTTTCTGCATTTAAATAAAGCGAAAAATTCTATTAAAATTGTAGTAAAATCGTACGAACCCTGTTACTAGATAACAAATATTATCTGTCTTATAATTATTCTCCTACTCGTCAGCGGTCCATCAAAGAAATATTGTCGCAATTATTACGTCTGCCGTGTTTCCTATGGTTAACAATTTAACAAATCTAACAATTCCTACAATTCCTACTCTAACAGTCCTAACAATTTAACATTGGCTTTATTTTGATGCAATACTTTGTCTTTTCTTAAGGCAATGCTGCTCAGTTTTATACAATATTGTTCCAATAAAGTCTACACTGCATATAATCCAGTAGTGTTTTATCAACGTGTATAGTATAATAATATAATACTTGAAATTCGTCAAATTAAAATCGATGTTTCTTAAACAGTTTTGGCATATTTCCAAGAAATGGCTATATCTCGAAAAATCCATATTGCACTGCAAATATTTCCACAGTAGATAAACGAATATTAGATGAATACTGGACCAATATTTGTTTGATACTAGAGTAGGATTATAAAGGCAAATTTGGGATTAATTAATAAACAATTATGATTTGATAATATAATGTATCATATAACGTAATGTTTTTTAATTATTTGCTGTTGGTTGCTCGCTTGCTTAAACAAATTAATATTGCCTAATTATCGGTGCAATATTTTGTCAGTTTTTTTTTTCATAATGAAGTCATTTTATGCAGTTTATTATAATACCATAGCAGTAATGCTTGCAATTTATGAATATACAGAAATATAGGCCCATTATTTTTTCAATATGAGTGAAATATATAAAATAGCTCCAAGTAATTGGCATTATTTGTTAAATAATATTAGAAGATTTTCCAATAAAGTATAGTTTTCTTCTGAAAAAATTGCGTTTTATTCTAAAATAAGTACTGTAATGCAAATGAATACAAAATCGCTATAATACTGGATAAATATTCGTTGTCGGTAGAGTTGTATTAAAAGAACGACTAATTCACACTTAATTATTTAGTATTTTAGACATGATAATGAATTTTACAACTTCGTAAAGGTCTCTTTGCGGTTTATTTTTTGACTAACACTATTTTCTTACGAAAACTACTTCCATTTTAGATTTCTCTTGCAAATGTCGTTATTACCTGCTTCGTGTTATGTCTTTTCTTGAAGTTATTGTAGTAATGTACTACGAAAATAAATTTATAACATTAGTAGTGTCCAAATAAGAGAATGCCCCAAAGCCTGCCTTCATTTACTTATATGTTAAATACGGGGATGAGATTTCTCCGCTTTTTTACATACCAGTATAATCTTAGAGAAAACGCTGTTCTGTTAAATCGCAGTATGTTCCGATTAAATAAAAGAAAAACATTTTGTGCAGGATTATACTGGTACACAAAAAAGTGGAGAAACCCCATCCCTTGCTAAATATTTTGTTGCTAGTAGAGTTTGGAGGTACATTCAAATGCTTTTATAGAAACAAATAATTATCGGCTAAATAACGAAGGAGCGTCAATTTTATTTAATATAGAAAGGGTGATATGCAGTTATGCACAACTCTAACCCAATAATGTTTAAATTTTAGAAATGTATTCTAATTCTAATACATTTTTTTTAATAACGTAAATAAAATATTGACATAAAATTTTAAATATTTTCCATACATGCCAATATTTTCAAATAAATTTCGAATTTTATAAATATTGTAAATGAAATATCAATATTTCAGCCAATTTGTAGTATATTGGAAATAGTTCTCCTGTAATGCAAGTGTAAACTATATTGGAAGAATAGTGGGAAAATATTTGTTTGTTGCTAGAGGAATCATAATGAAGAAAAATAATCGGAAATTACTTATTTATCAATTTAGAAATGACTTTTGAACGAACAACATGTCATATTACTTAAAATTATTATTAAAAAGATGTTTCGAATGTAGTTCGAACTACGTTGCACACAATGCAAAATTTGAGTGATTTTTCTTGTCTACTTCTCATAAGTGAACATTAAAAAACATGTGCTAAAAATGGAGTAAATAAATTTAGTAAATGTATTTTACTTAATTACACAGCTCTATGCACATATGTTTATGTAAATAAAATTAGCAAGTGATTTTAATATATTTGTAAATCTGGCCTCAGTTCTCCTCTATCAAACCCAGATATTTAGTAAAATAGAGTTTTTAAAATATACATTTATTATTATTAACATTATGGATCTAATTTTACAAATACATTCGACTTTTTAATTGTATTTAAAAAAATGTTTTTGTAATTTTTTTTAACTTTTTTAATTGTATCGTTTTATTGAGAAATCCTGCCTTAAACGAAAAATATCATGATCCAAATCCCAACGAAAACAATACAATCAAATTGATGGTGCTTGCTAAGACTAAAGCCTGCCTAAAATGAAATTTTTACCTCTGTCTTACAGTTCTGTTTTAGAAGAATGTTTGCAGATATGTAAAAGCTAGAAAGCATTTTAAAGTATTTTTAATGGTAAATAATGTTTACTTTATCTGTCGATTTTGAAAAAAAATCTCATTTGCTGTTTGACAATGCAATACTTTTGAAATCAGAATACCTCTTGAACACTTCTGAGAAAAAAAAAAAAAAAAAAAAAAAAAAAAAAAAAACTCTGCATATTAAAAACAAAACAAAAAAAAAACTTACATATTTGAATTTAGCACACCAGATTTATATAAATTATCTTAATTAGTTTAACCTTTTTATGACTGATGTCACGTATAATTTAAATTAAGGGAGCGTATGAATTTTATTTTAGTACCACAATACTTTATTCGTTCTTCGTCTTGTATGTCGTGTAATTCATGAAGTAAATACGACGAAAACAACTCCCAGAAATTATTGGTATTACAATTAAAATGTCGTTAAATGCCGCCAGTCCAGAAAGAGTTAAATAATAGAAAATATTAATTGTTATGCAGTGTTATGAGTGCATGCGGACATGAGTTTCAAAACTCGCTTTATCTAAAATAATAATTAAAAAAATCTTGTTTTCTCTATCAATCTATTTTATTAATAAATAAATAAAACACTACAATATCCAGAAAAGCTAGTTCTAGCATGTACCGTAATTTCCGGCGTATAATCCGCAGCTCAAAAAGTCGTTTTTCGACCCAGAAATATTATTTTATAAAATGTAACTTAAAAGATCGCTGTAAATATTTAACTACAATTATTGAATAAAATTTCTGGGTCGAAAAACGACTCTTTGAGCTGCGGATTATACGCCGGAAATTACGGTAATTCTCGAATTGTAAAATTTTCATTTAGAATGAAAACCAATGGATGTAGTCTGATGTTTTTCGCGATTTCCCAAAATTTGATTTTCTGGATAAGACGAGTTTTGAAACTCATATCCTCACATAAAATAATAAATAACTACATTTTTTCTCCGAACAGTAGTATTTTAAACATTTGACTTTCTGTAATTTTAAATATTTTTAATCTTTTCAGATACGTGAAGACTGGAAATACGTTGCCATGGTAATAGACCGTCTTCAACTTTACATCTTTTTCGCCGTCACGACAGCAGGTACTATAGGAATACTGTTAGACGCGCCTCATATATTCCAGTACGTAGATCAGGACAAGATTATAGAAATTCATAAAGGAAAACCAACCTGAGTGGAAATTACTTTTCTCTATTTCATCTCCAAAAGAAAAAATGAATCAGCCAGGCCACAGTGTTGTTCACCAGATATCCGTGTTTTGCATCGGATGGTCAAGGATAGAAAGAAAGGATCTTTTATACAAGTGGACTCCATCGTTGTAATCGGTCTGTGAACCGATAACTACACCAATTAGACCACACGGGTATCCAAGGACAATTGTTATTAATTTAACTCATATAAATCGCCTATATAAATACGAAAATACACTTAGCAGAATGTTATTTGAGCGTTATTAACTGTGCCCACAGTTTAATACGCTGGAATGTTAACTATCAATACCAGTCATATTTTATTTCATTTTTCTTTGTTTTTTGTGGTAGTTTTAAAGAAAAAACAGAAGTTTGTAGAATTTAGATGAGGTGAAAAAGCCTGGGTACGATGGTTCTAATTCATTGAAGAAGCCACGCCTGTAGTGGTTATAAGTTCTTCCTGGGCGTATCCAGAAATCTTGAATATAAAGATTTCTTTGTAAATAAAAGCACATGAATAAATAATGAAGAAAACAAAGCTTGTAGATATCGCATAAATTTACCCCATTCCCGAATTTTTATTAATTATTTAAGAACTATTTGTATCTAGAGACAATACGTTTTAACATACCGTGAAAGCAAGTTTGTGTGTGTGAGCGTGAGCTTTATATATACATATATATATAATATACATATATAAATATGAAATAAAATAATTGTGATGTGCGGGGGCTTGTTTGTTTTGTTCTCATTCTATGCATTTTTATTATGTTTATGGCCTCATTGCGCATCCAAGTATCAATTTGCATGCATGGAACACATAGCAGCGTGTGCATAGCTAAGCCTAAGTAAAAACTATGTACTTCGTCATACTTTGCGCTTACATTTTTGTGGTTTAAAATGTAGTTAAATCAATTGAAAAGATGATTTTTTAATTGTTAGCAAATTTTAAAAAATAATCTAGTACTTTAATCAAAGTGCTATAACTCTACACTGTTAAAAATTTTATGTTAAAAAAGGTAAAAAAACGCGAAGTAATGAGAAAGAATAATTTTACATGGTTTCATAATACTGAATTTGGCTAGCGAAGTTTCATTATGTTATTCCTGAGTATGCTTTCATTGCTTTTCTAAAATAAATTAAATCTGGATAAAATCTGAATAAAATAAGTCTGAGATTCAAACACATTTATTTAAGCTTTTTTAAATTTTACAAATAAAAAATCTATTACGTTAAATGTACAGTGTAGTTATTTTTTAAAGTAATATCATTAGAAAATATTCATACGGTATTATTGGGAAATCTGAATAAATTAAGTCTGAGATTCAAACACATTTATTTAAGCTTTTTTAAATTTTACAAATAAAAAATCTATTACGTTAAATGTACAGTGTAGTTATTTTTTAAAGTAATATCATTAGAAAATATTCATACGGTATTTTTGGGAAACTTACTCCTTTCATCAAATTTAAGTTAGCAACTGACACCATAAAAATTTAACAATAATAGTTAATTAAATAAATAATAATAATAACATTAAAACAATATTAACTTATATAATTCAGTTGGCAAATATTAATAACTTATTTCCTTTAACTAGTGTATGTCATCCATTCTAGAAAAGGTATTACAGTCTGTTTGGGAATTGTTATGTATGTAAAATGTTATAAATTTGTACGTAAAGGAGAAATACATTTTCCTAAAATTTTTAACAGTGTATGAAGTTTATTAGAGTGAGAAATTTAATGAGCTTTACAAACACATTAAATATCATTTGAGCCGTATTCCTCTGAAGAGCATCAACAAGCTTTATCTTTTCAATAATTTTATTTGCTATAAATGGAAGACATGTAGCTATAGCTTGTAGATGAATTTCAAATTCAGTGGTAGCTTTGCCTAATTCAGCCATTGGTTGGTTGCGATAGTTAGGAAAATCACTTAAAAATTACCTTGAAAAATAATTCAAGAATTTTTAATGTATTAACACATTATACATATTTTAACATATGTGCGTGGCATATGCCACATTTGCCTACATGCACTGTCCAAATATTTAAAAGAAAATGCTAATAAAAGTATTGGTGCATATTTATTTTTTATTTAAAACGCGTAATTCTTAAAGAAATATCTAAACTGCGAAAGAAATGAAATTCTGAATATATCAAAATTTCTCGATTCCGTAAATATAAAACAAGTAATTCTGCTAAATAATTTATAATTACGAGCAACAATATAAATTACAGCATATTTTAAAATTACTTCCTTACCTAAAATGAATAATACAAGTTTAAATTGAGATAAAGAAAGGCGAAATGCCATAAAATGTTTTTTACAATTTACTAAATTTCCTTATTACACAAATGTTTCAATAATGCAGCTAATTATTTCGTAATTCTAAATACTAGCTTTATAAGAAAAACATAATAATTTAAAAATTAGCCTCATGCACAACACAGTGTTCATTTTTATTGCCATAAAAATGCAATGAATAAAAGCTTATAAACGATATAACGATGAAATTACATTATATGTTATTTTAATATTTTCTTACACAGCTGCTTTGGAAACGAAGAAAATACAAATTTACTTTCCATGTAAAATTATTCGGATAAATGAAGAGTTTGAAATTTGACTTATAAACTTCTTTCAAATCATAAAATAAAATATTAAAACTGTTTCAAAATTAATAAAATTTTACACTTAAATTTTTATGCAGAATATTGCAGTCAAAAAATAGTTTATTTATTGAGTTGATTGGAAAGTTCTTTCCGTTTAGGAAAGTTGGTTTGTACAGGAATATTCTATCATTTAATTATTATTGTTATTATCATTTAATTATTCAGATATCTCAAGCCTAATAATTGACTGGCAGAATTTTCCAGTAGGAATTGATTTTCCCAAACGTAAGGAACTTTCCGAAAAACCCAATAGTTCATTAATTCCAGAAATACAATATGTTTCTGATAAATTCTAATAGAATTTTTTAAAAGCTGCTTGTACCTTATCAATCTGCAAATGTTGTGTGCATAAAACTGACAACTGGTGAAAAATTCCAATAAAAGACTTTTATAAAAGTATATACTATTTGTTCAATACTTCCAATATTCATGTAATATAGTTTTTTATTGCGATGGATATTTGATATTTAGATGGATGTTGTAAAAGAAGAAACTTATGAAACTGTTAACATATTGATATGAATTTTTCATTCTGCATTTTGAAATGAATTTTTTTGTGAAATGTAAGAAATATAGAAAACACAAATGGTGCTATAGAAGTCAGTATTGCAGTTGAAATTTAAAATACTTGTAATAGAGTGAACCCACCATTTATTTAGTAACTGATGATGATTTCAAAATATTAAAATTTTAAACAATGCAATTTTGATCATGCCGTTTTACATAGAAAACAGAGAAATGAAAGTATGTAAATTACATTCCAATGTAAAATAAACAAAATGAAAATTCAAACTAATTATACTTTTTAATCCGTTTTATTAATTTTATATTTTACATTACATCTACAATTTTACTGCATTATTTTGCCTTCACTATATATATATATATATATCCAATTAGCAAGTATTTAAAAAACATATATAACATAGTTTATAACTTTCCGTTTAAAAGTTATACTGAGAAATGCGGACACTTCATACCAAATTTTAAGCTTCATATTTATGTATCCTCTTTTGTATCAAAGGATTAATTCCAAAATACAAGCATTAAAAAATAAAACACAATATTATAAAACAATTTTGATTATAAATGCAATATAATATATTTTTGTTTTGATAACCAAAAAAATACTATAAAAATACTTGCATGCACAATTAAAACAATTATATTATTCTCTAAACGTCTATGAATGCCATACATAAAAAATACGACTGAAAATTATAAGATTCTTAAAAAATATATAATTTGAATAATAATAATAATAAACTGTTCGGGTTTGTTTGTTGTTGAAATTACAGATTTTAAAAGAAATTTTTCACAGATAATGATTATGAAATAACGGCAAAATTGTTTCCAAGATACTTTGTATCCTTGCATAAATAAAAATATTTCTATTTCATCCAGTAGGACTATGCATAATTTTTTAAAATAATATTTTATTATTCTAATAAAATTTCAATAATCAATGGTATTTAAAAATAATGGATTTTGCTAGTAAGAATCGTTTCCAAAATTACTTTATTTTCAAGAGAAAATGTATTCCTTAAAGAAAATTTAAATTAAATGTTGTTTCTTACTTTTCTGTTTTACTTGTATCATTTACTGGGTTGGGTGACTTTTAATTAACCCATAAATTTAAACTGAAATAACTTCTCAGAGTCTCACTACATGGCAGCACGAATGCATGCAGTGAGAGAAGGCATAAAAGGAATTTATTTAGTGTTAGCTCCATGTAAGTTGGAAATGTCTCCGAAAGCGTCATATTCAACTAGAGATCGTATTGTTATTGTTAAATATTGGCATTTTTATTGTTAAATGTGGAGAAAATGTGGTGACACTATTAACAGTGAGCTTGGAAACCGAGTTATTGCCATTCAATACCCAAATCATTACCCTGGTGCATTGCATTGGCAACCTTATTCGCCAGATATGAATCCATGTGATTTCTATCTTTAGGATCATATGAAAGATTTGGTTTACAAGAAGAAGCCGACAGACCTTATTAGTCTGAAAAGTTCCATAACAGACTCATTTTCAAGCATAAAAAATTAAACGCTCGATTTTGTTTCTGACAACTTTGTGACTAAGTTGCGCTACTGTATCACCTCTGAATGTTCTCACTTTGAAAACCTTATCCATTTAATTTCTTTTCCACGTTCTTTTCAATAAAAGTACGTTTGTAGTGCTATCTGCAATGACTGTGATTTCAGTGAAAAGCTTGGGTTAATTAAAAGTCACCCTGTATGTTTCCAATACATGTTACGAAAATCTGTAATAAATGTACAAAATGTAAAAAAAAAAAAAAAAATCGATACAAAAATGAAACACGAATCTCAACAAAAATAATAATTCAATAAAATCTACTTTCGATTTAAATTCCTCGACTTTATGATTTAAATTCCTAAAAGCTAAATGAGCCGATTGTTGGCTTTTTATCATTAGCTTGTGCTTCTTTGCGCACTGCGGAAATATCATTGAAAATATAGTTAATAATAAAAACATTTTATAGGACATAACAGCGCTATCAACTAACGATGAAAAAAAAACGAAAAAAAAATATTCATCTCTAGAAAAGTTTAACCCTCCGCCTTCTAGACCCGAAAGGTACATTCAAAATGACTATTCGAACCAATAATTTTTTTTCATAAAATAAGTTAAATATAAACCACAGAGTACTAAAGGAATTAAATACTATGTTAAATAGTTCTAAATACAAATTTTGATGTGAAATGTTTTTAATCAAGGTTGAGTAAAATTTCCGGTAGCTCTAGGGTTAACAGTAAATGTACCAACACCAAATCAAAATATTTCAATTCCAACCAGAGATTTTTTTATAAAATAAATCAAATTTAACTTCCATTGAAATTAAGTTAAATATCAAGTTAAATATTTTTAAATAAAAATTCTGGTGTGAAATAATTTTTATAAAACTTTAGAGTAAAATTCCCGTTATGTTTAGTGTTAATTACATAAAATCCCAGATATTGTTTCGATCGCTTGCAACAATCAGACTTTTGATCCATTAAGACAAGCTAGTGCATCACTAAAATACCTTTGGTAATATCTAGCCAATAGAAAAAAGACACTTTTGTAAAGCTTAACAAAACTGCCACTTTAGGATGAAATAACATGCTCTATGGCATATCAATGAAAAACATGCTGCTATGCAAATAAAATACACATCTATAGAAACAGAGTAATTACATAAAATCCAATTTTGTTACAACAGATATGGCATCGATAAAGCCCAACAATCAGACTTCTGGCCCATCATGACGAGCTAGTGAAATACGGAAACTACCTAGCCAATAGCAAAAACATTTTTTAAAGCTTAACAGAACTGTATATTTGACGATGAAATAATATGCTGAGTTGCTGCGTAGTGTACATGCATTTAACTTAGCAATATCTTATATTTATGCTGCCCTTAGCCTATTGTGTTATTGAAAAGACTAATGTTAAATGTGGTGATGTAAAGCCAGGCTGCAATAGTGTTTGCATTTTGAAAAGAAAATGAGGTGGTTAAGATTCATGTGTTCACAAGCTAGTACCAATAAGTATAGGATTAACATTCAAATAAAGCAGCGCCGTTGACGACATACCTCATTTTTACTCATTTTATTCATTGAAGAATATATTTTAAGCAGCAAAAGAGATATTTCGTTTTCTGTATTTATAGGACAGCTGGAAACAAGTGAGGTGTCCCGTCAATGGCAATGTAATTAAATAATGCAATTATGATTTAAATGTACAAACTGATTGTTTATGAAGGATGTTTGCAAATGCTGTTTAAACTATGAAACGCAAAATATAAATGTATTAAAAATATCATTATCAAGACTTTTTTTAATTGAAATATAATGGATTTTTGCACTGTGATTAAGCGTTGTCGTTTCAAGGCTGCAACATGAGACTTTTTAAAAATTATTTTGCCTCCCACTATTTCCAAAAAATAATAATCTACCTCGATGATTAGTAAAAATCCACCACGAAGATTATTGTTTTAACCCTTCTTTGCATTGTGATGGAAATTTCCATCACTGTTTATTTAACTTTTAATAAATAAATCAACTTCTTTGCCACCACTATATTTATATAGAAATATTTATCTAGTAAATTTCCCTTGAACTATGTTGCTGAACAAATTTAAAAATCTATCTTAAAATTTCTGGTGTCTAATATTTAATATATGTATAAAAAAACAATTGTAAACGAAAAACTCATGCAAAGAAGGGTTAATATAGTGATAGACAAAATAATAATAAAATAATCGCCAGCTGCAGGCCTGTCGTTTGGACCATCATGTCCGATCAATTCGTCCATTTCGGCAAATCTCACAAACTCACTTGGTTATATCGTCTCGTCATCTTTTTTCATTGTGAATGAGATAGTAGGTTTGTTTTATCCCGATAAAACATTCACGCAGTGTTAATTACTGATTGATGTAGGATTTTTTAATTATACCCATGTTAATGAATAACAAGCATTTTATAATAAAAGGATTTTGCTATTTTATATGTTGTAAACGTTAACTTGAACAAGGAATTTATCCATTTAAAGATAGTATACATAATCTGCATTTGTCTAAATGTTTTCCTTTTCACGTTTACACTTTTAAAATTTCAGTTATAATAAATAATCGCTATCAGAAAATGTTAGTAATTTTTTTTTGTATAATTCTGATAAAAGATAATAAATTAAGCGGTTGTACTTATTGGATTTGCTTGTGATTACCAAATTTTCATGCAGATCTGTAAAAACTAGTTATAGCATAATTATACATTATTGCATCAATATTCATATCATTAGGTATTGGATTCTTATTTTTAGCATTATGATAAGTTTATATAGGGATAAGTATCTAGGGAAGGATGAATTTTTTTTAAAAACAGAATTGTAAATAAAGTTAAGTTAAATGAAGAGCTTTATTTGAACTTCCTGTGATGATCGTGGGTTTTATGTAGATTTTACTGAAAGTAGAATATGGAAATGCTATGTCTAACAATTAAAAATGTTCGCACATTTCTACCACAAATTTTTAACGATTTTATTTTTCGCATTATATAAATGCAGAAAAATATTGCAAATTCTGAGACTAAACTAAATGGTTAAGGATTTTGTGATTTAAAAGTTAAATAGAAATGTTCTTATCATTAATAATGCTGCCACATTCCTTGGGAATTCCATTGAGTGTGCGAACCTTGTATGGGGAAGGAAATGTGCGAAAATTAACAGTAAAATTATTCCTCCATTCGGGAAGAATTTTACTGAAAAACACATAACTAATTTTTGCTTTGTGTGTTATATTGTTAATGAAATTGAATTAGATATAAGCATTAAATGCGCAGTAATTCAGCGTTAATTGTATCTGTGTCCTTTCCATTCGCTTTTTTTTCTATTTTACTTAAAACAAAAGAGTTATTTTGTTTCTGCATTCCATTTTTATTAATATTGTTCCAAGGAAGAGGTATAATTACTCATTAATCTACATAATGTTTTTCTTTAAATGTTAGACAATAGACTAAACGTCTTTTATACATCTTTTAGATGGTAAATCTTAAAATTATTATTAAACATAAATAATGAAAAATTGCAGAATTAGAAGAATCTGAGAATCGGGTACCGAATTATCACGATTTAATGAGGATATCAACGAAAAAATTCTGGGATGTGTTACGTTAATTATTGCATGTAGATTAAAAATAATAATAACATAATTTCACATTGAATCTCAAGTAGCTAAATTCAGTCTACTAAGATTGTTAAATTATTCTGTAAGGTCTAAATTATAATATTAACACTTTGATTACAGGGCCGGCGAGACGCCTATTTTTTATATGCACTCCTACCACAATTTACAAAAAAAAATCTTTTTGGCAATCTTTTCTTGAAATTATCCTTGCTTAAGTGCATGGTACAGATTATTTTTCAAAGAGTGGTATGAATAGAATGCAAAATAGAGCACTGGGACGTATTTGTTCCAAGCTGTAATCAATAGGTTAATATTACAAATGATTATATTAGTAACAAGCATTTATTTAAATCACCAGTTTTTCTCACATGTTAATGCAAGTTAATGACATATTGTGGTGTTAACTTTGAAAAAAAATGTTTAAATAATTGTACTCTAGCTGCTTATTCTTGTAATCTTTAAATACAAATATTTAATTTGATACATAAATTATCCCTTTTTATGTTTGTATAATTCCTTTTCAAACCCATGATCAAATGTATAATTATCACTTGAAAAGTTTTGTATTTTATAAAATTTATTCTTTCATGTGCAAGCTAAGCTAAATCTTTGAGCAAACAATTATAAAAACTTGAACTATAGAAGAAAAATCTTATATTGTGTATGATATAATATTTGGTTGTGAGTTATGTAACTGGTTTCACATATCTTTAAAATAAGTAAATTGATTTTATATTTTCTTCTTCATCTTAAAATTAAAAAAAATAAAAATAAAAGACAAACAAGATAGTATTGTAATTAGAAAATAAATCTGAAGGAATAGTTCAGATAAAGAATTTTGTTTCTTTTTTTATATCATATATTATACATCAAAATTGTTGCTGTAGATTGTACAACGAACTGAATGAAAACTTCATTATCATAATAAATGTGATTTTATCGACTGTCAACAAATCAGAAACCATCATAAACTCTACAAGGAAAAAATAAAAATAAATAAAAAAAACGACTGCCACCAGAAAAGAAGTATGAATGTCTCAAAATGGAACTTGGCCGGAAAAGACGAAAGGAGCAATTTTTTAAAACTTCCTCGAAATGGATTACTCTAGATGTGCTCAAACTGTACGAAGTGTTTGGATGATAGAACGGAAATGTTGTTGATAAAAAAAAAAAGAAGAAAAATGTAGGGCTATGCTTTATATTAAATTGTTTGTTTTCAAAACTGTGTTGAATTTTACTTTGTTGTTGTATTTGAGAGTATTACTTGGACATACACAGTCACAATAAAAATTTGAGAATGTATATTGTTAGCGGCTTGGCATCTTTAGCAATTTTATAAGAAATAAGTATCCTAGAGGTAAAATGAACCAATTACACGCTTAGACATACGCTTAACCCATTCGCTGCCAATCACGAGTATACTCGTGGTTTTTCAAATCTAAAATTATGAATTCGTACAGGAAATTTCGAAAGAAGAATTTTTATTGTAAGTAATTACTAAATGTCAGTAATTAAATAAAGTAAATATTGCTATTGGTATTTTCTGGTATGAATTCGATCTTTCTAAATAAAATAAAATTCCGGTAATTTTAACCCGGCAGTGAACGTGTTAACTTGGTTCGTGACGAATTTATACGTGATATGCGTTCAATATACGAGCAGTGTTATCAGTGGGCTATTTTTTTTTAAATTCAGATTGCACTTTTTTGAACTGGTGTAATTCGTCTTGTTTTGCCTTGTTTAATCTGTATTTCAATAAAACGTATTTTACTTTCTTAAAAAACTGGTGGCACCCAAGAAAACTGAATTAAAAAAATGTAGCCCACTGGCAACACTGTGTACTTGACGTAAAGGATGCTCGAATGCTTGCTTATTCCTACCAGTGATTTTGAATACTTAATTTCGCGTTATTTAATCACAGAAATTCTGTGATTAAATAAGGCGAAAATTCTCATATGGAAATACAAGTGGTAAGAGATTAAAAATTCTGTAAAGGATGCTTTTCTCGGAGGGGTTAATGACTTGCTTATATCACTTATAGTTTTTTTTTTTTAAATCTTAAAAAACAAATTGACAAGGAACATCAAATAACAGAATTTACATAATCAATCACATAATAATGACATTTATATATTTTTTGACTCGTCCTTATACACAAAATATGAGTGATAAGGGATCCATTGCCAAAAGAGCCATTTTAATGTGGTGACTATCAGATATTCCATCAAATTTCGTAGAAACTAGATCTGTTTGAGGCATAGGCGCCAACTTAACGGGGGCAAATCAGGCAAAGGATCACCACTGATTATAAAATGTTATTTTTGTTGTAATTAATCGCACTAAACAAATAAGATAAAACAAGTTTTTGAATTTAGTGGTAGAAGTATGCCTGACTGCATATTTCTCACCGTTATGTCGGCGGGTATGCCTTCGCATGTACACTGCAGTAAATGTTATTGAAGTTAATGCAGTTAGTAACACATAGTTAATACACATAATTGGAAACTTAAAAATTTATTTAATAACAGCATTTGTTCAATGCACTTTCCATTTGTGTCAATAACATGTTCAAAGTATGTTAAAACATGTTCAACAGAATCCCGAAGTGAATCTTCAGGAATTGAAACGAAACGGCGTGTTATGTTTGCTTTCTATTGAACACGTTTTAACATGCTTTGAATATGTCATTGACACAAATGGAATGCACGTTGAACAAATGCTGTGATTAAATACATTTTTTTTTTTGTTTCCAATTGGTGTTTCCAGTTCTTTATGTGCCATCTTTCACCTGGTGGTCAAAATATGAACCATTATTTATTGGATATTTCTTTTCTCCATGGTCCATATAATTTATATACCGAGTTTCAACGAAATCCACCAACCAGACCGGGCTCCAGATTGGTCTGAAGTGTAACTTTAATTATAACCACCCGGTATGACCAATGACAAAACAGACATTAATGTGGTCAATATAAGATGCGTCATGAAATTTCGTAGAAACAAAATCTATTTCACAGACAGCTAGTAAATGTTAACACTTTGTTGTTGTCCAGCAGTGTTGCCAATATAGCGCCATATTTATTCAAGCTATATGCTAGAATTTTCGTAATTTCTTCCCTATTTATTTACAGATCTTCCGCGATCGAATAAATAAGATTAATGTTACAAATTCCTGGTAGATATTTTGAATAGAAAACGCGTTCAGTTATTGACGAGTATACTCGTAATAGGTCAACAAAGTGTTAATACAGTAAAACTCTAACTATCCTGATTAATATGTCTTCTGGGCACAATTCGGAGCAATCATCATAATTATGGCAAACATAAAAAAAAGTCATGTTGTGATATTATTTTTCTAAATTCATTTTTGTGTATTAAAAATGTATGCAGATTGTATGTTGAAAAAAAGATGACACTTATTACACACAATTAAAAAAACATAGCATTGCTAAGATTAAAGCTGTGTGAATACTTGTATTTTTATACTTATTCCTACAATATTTGCAAACAAAATCAAACACTAGCAGACCCGTCCGGCGTTCCCTGGGTCCGTGAAAATAGCTATAAATATACCTTATCGTTTAGAGAATTGTTTTAAATATATTTCGCTACGCTGGCCAGGTTCCCCAAAGGAACTTCTTCCCACGCGTCGAATAAAATATCACTCCCATGGCGTCATGAAGTCATGAGCATCTTCACAGTGACGGTTTTTCACAATAAAAGGGTTAGTATAGAAACCAACACTATAAATTTCTCTTTCTTAGAATTTCGCTGCCTTTTATTTGTTGCATTAGTTCAAAGAGATAGCCTTATTTTCTTTAATAACTAGTTTCAAGAAGAACAATTTCAAAGTAAGAATAAATAAATAAATAAACGATTAATGAGTGTGGTCCCCATACATTGGGTATAACATATAAGTTTGGATGGATAAAGTATCAAAGGGATGTTGTTTGATTATAAGCAAACTTCTCATTTTCGGCAAAATGGAAGCTTCAAAAACGTTCGCAAAAAATTCAAAAATCGTTGAACGAATTCCGAACAAATTTTATGGAAAAGAAGACAAAATGTACTATACTAGACTTACAATTGTATCTCGATTGCTTTTATGAATAGTTTAACATCGTCCGAAAATTTTAAAAAATTGGAGAAATACGCGAATATTTCCGTTCATTATAATATAACAAAAAATCTATACAAAAATTTTCGAATCTGAACCGTACATTTGAGCCTGGCTAAGTATATTAGTTACCAAATTTGCACATGCGATTTGTTTGCTTGCTTATTTAGAACATACATCTGACTTGTGTGCTTGACATCAATCGTCCGCATATAAGTCATCGTCAATATACAAAGACGAGATAGTCACAAGTAAATTTAAAACACCAGAGAATTACAACCAGAAGCTCCACAAATTGTGTGTAATGGAACTAACGGGAGGCGAACCCGCCAACCTGACTCTTACGCTCTCAAGCGATTAGCGAAATGGTGTCTTAACCACTCGGCCACGGAGGTCCCTGCACATGCGATAGATTTCGCTAACCGTAGATAACCGTAGAACCCCAAACAAACAAACAAACAAACAAACAGATATACACACACAAAAACATTCATTTATTAAAATAGATTACATGCTTTTCACTTAGTAAGTTTCTTATAAGGCTACTTCACTCACGCGAAAACAGCCTTTGACTGATGTTAATCCTGTGAGAGATTTTTTTTAAATATCTCGTTGGCATTTCAATATTTTTAAATGATTTTTTTTTCATTGAATGGCTGAGATTGATCTCTAGGCAGGCCGTTTTTTACTTTTTCGATTTTGTTTACCAGTTTGTATTAAGTTACTGTTCCTTTCGAAAACAGTTTTCAAAAATTATCCTTATAAAAAAAAAAAAAAAAAAAAAAAAAACTGCAAGCAAAATTGAACTGTAAAAAACGGCCTTTGTAAAGATCGACATCAGCTATCCAATGCAAAAGAAAAAAAAACATTTAAAAATATTCAAAATATGAAATGCAAACGAGATATTTAAAATACTCTATTTAATCTCTCTATTTAAGAACTATATAGAAAGAAAATTTAGAGTTTATATAATTCCTGGGAAAAATTAAAAAAAGACACTTTTGTAACTTTATTTTAAAATATTTTTTATATAATCTACATGCTACATATTTACTTATTTTTAGTTTTTTCACTAAATTCACTCCCCTAAATTCACTCCCCTAAATTTCACTCCCATAAGATAACATTAACGAGAAAGTGTTTTCGCGTGAGTGAATTAGCCCTTTAATTAGGGTGCTATTATTATTGGCTTTCTAAGCTTGAAAGGTACAGGAAAGGGTGCAGGAGCGGCATATGTCACGCCGATGGGCACGAACACCGGAAATCGAGTCCTCTACGAACCGATATGTGATCAATGATTTACAGATGATTTGAATTTCATTTTGTCTGTCGCAACATTATTGTTATTCTCAGAGAATTTCATTTCTATACTGAATTAATCTTCAGATTCTATGGCGCTGCTTTTTATTTTGTTACTTCAGTTTTCTTCAAAATGATTTTTTATATAAAAACAAGAAAACTACAATAAAGATTGTCAAGCAGAAGATTCCGCATTTGAGAGATTTCTGCATTTCTTTTGTGAAAAATCCGTCTGTTTATAAAAAATGTCAATCCGTCTGTCAGGCTACAGATCTCCGGAAACTAAAGTTTTTGTTGTTTTATGGCAGAATTAAATACGTATACAGAAAGGAAATAACAGATATTTCAACCTTTCAGTCTGTTGAAGCCGTTGGTAGCATGATTATATGCAGTCTCGTGGCTTCCACTTGCGTTTAATTTTATATTCTATTTGCACCACTATTTTTAAAATATTAATTATTTTGTCTATTTCTTTTGAAGATGTTGTCAAAGATCATGTAAATCATTGTTTTGACAAAGTGGTGCGAGATATAGTTTAAAAAATAGTCGCCCGTATCAGCCCTGCAGTCTAGATCAGGTTTCGTTAACTTGTTTGTATGCATTTCAATCTTTTAAACCATTCATGCACTTTCAAGTGACGCACTTTCAGTTTGTACTTAAAATAATTACAAAATAAATTTGATTTTTTAAAAAATTATATTTGTTACAAAATTACAAAATGTATCTGTTATGAGGTTTAAAAGCATTAAAAATTATAATAGTTATTAAAGAGATTGGGCTCATTTAAACTTTGCCTACGTTAGCAAAGAGTTAAAAATTAATGACATTTTTGGGCATATTCTTGTTTAGGTGTAAGAGCAGAAATTCTTTGAAAAATATTTCTTTCACGCAGCACAGAAACAAATTTTTCAGAACAAGATTTTCGAACTAAATATTCGAAAAGCAATTAGTTTTGCCATCTATTTATGTATTACACAAGCGTTATTACACTTTATTTGAAGTTTATACGTGTTAAAAGAGTAAAAATAAAACATGCACAGTTTCTGTACGTTGTTTTTCAAAACAATTTCATAAGGAAAATATCATTCAATAAGGATTTACTGCCTTGGGGAAAACAAATCCCCCATCAAACACTTGCAAACGTATATTTAGATTTATGCATCTTCACAAACATGCATAATTGAAATACATAAATATTAAATGGCTATAGAGTTTATATGATGAATGATAAAAAATACGTATGAAAATTTAAATAATAAAATGTATGCTTCTCACAGTGATATTTTTGTGAATATTACGCTTAAACAGGACAAAGTTTTATTTTGGAATACGTTTGTGGAAATACGGAACATGTGAAAACGAACTGCAACACATACCTCATTTTAAATGAAGGGGTTAGAATGATAGTGGAGTAAGTCAAAATTTAGTGATTTGATAAATGAAGGGTTTTGTGAAAGTTGTTGTTCGCCGTTGCATTGAGTGGTCCTATATGTTTTGACCTCTAGCGACTTCCTAAGTGAACTATGACTTTTTTGACTGGCATATTGAACAGAAATTAATATACGTTCACTAAAAATATGATTACCTCGATTTTCAAAATTTTTGACTTACTCTACTGTCATTCTAACTCCCTCAAATATTTCTTAATTTAGAAATCATTTAATAAAATTTTATTAAGTGTACCGCTTATCAGAAACATCTTTTGAAAAATCAGGATTAAGACTTGATAATGCTGCATTTAAAGGACTAATGACTACATTTTTCCATGATGAAAAATTACGCATTTTACTCCCTTCTCCCCGACTTAAGAAAAATCTCCAAATAAAAGAGATTTTGATGGGTTTATAGAACTTAGAATCTATATTTACTCCATATTCGACTGATATTGATTAGAAAATTGTTTAATCCCTTCGCGACGAGCGGGATTTACAGAATTTTTAATCCTTTATCACCGGTTTTTAAAAATGCAAATTTTTGTCTAATTGAATCGCAGAAATGTTTTGATTACTTAAAGCAAAATTTTCAGTTAAAAATTGCTAGCAGGAGTCTGAGCACTTTTACGCGTCACGTATGTGTGACGCTCGTCGCAAAAGGATTAACGACGTGTATACGTTCCACATAGGACGCACGAAATTTTAACAAACAAATTTATTTAAAGTCATCGCGAGAGAGAGAAAGTCATTTGGCAATTGATTAACTATAAAAATTACATTAAAAATACTGGTGTTGAAAATTTAAAGTTGTGTAAAAGACGCTCGTTGTGAAGAGATAAACCATGTTACACAAGATCATACACATATGTTTATTTAGCAAATGTTAACATAGTTCACATATATCAAATTTGATTTTTTTCTTAAGACCTCATAACACCATCGTAGGTCTTTTATATGTTAATATAAGAATAATGAAAAATATCGGGGTCCAACTTACCGGGGTCAAAATTCAGTGGTTATCCACACATTCTCTTTATAACGATTTCATATATTCTGTAAAAAAATGTCGATGTGTTTAGATGTAAGGGCGCCTGTAAGGCATGGTGCCCATAGTCGTGCAATAAATGCATGGTCGGCAATCTCTGGTTTGGATTATAAAATTCGGTTATATTTAAAATGACAATGTAAAACGGTAACCACACGTTCTACCTATCATAGACAATATCTGCTATTTATACACAACTAGGTGTTTCGAGAAAAAAATTGCCGAAAATGCACAATGTAATAGTTTACTTTTCGTAACTTCGCCAATGAAAAAACTTAAAGCTGTTTGTATCTTATACTCTTATACGATACATATCAGCTCAAATTCCACCTATCAGATATATCTAAAAATACTACATTAATATTGACACAATTATTCTAATTGGTAAAAAAATCATATGAGATGTAATCTTCCCTACTGGAAGCAAATGTCCAGGGCAGGATTTGAACCCGGTATCCCTTGGCTGAAGTTGCCAATGCTCTACCAACTGAGCAGCTTGGTACCTTGAATCCTGTCCCGGACTCTTTCGTCCACTTGAGAATATTACATTTCATATGATTTCTTTACCAATTAGAATAATTGTGTCATAATTAATCTAGTGTAATCACGTTTCTAGCGTTTACTGGAGATACCATTACTTGTGATTTATTCTGTTGTGCTGATTCAGATATCAAACCAGATGCTATAATAATTAAAGTTAACTGGGTGATCTAATTCAGCCATATTCGTCCGAGATTGCTCAGTTGGTAGAGCATTGGCAACTTCAGCCAAGGGATCCCAGGTTCGAATCCTGGCCCAGATTGTTTCGTCCAGCTGGGAAGATTACATCTCATATGATCTTTACAAATAGTAGTTAAAACATTTTCCACGATTTACTCGCCAAATGTTTTGTATAATTTTGACATTTTCGGATTGCGTCAGTGAGCAATAGCGCTATTTACAGCGCTAAAAATCAGCTTGAAGCATGCGAGAGGCAATAGTGTATGTTTCAAGTAGTACACGTGATAGATACTTTTGAAAGCAATTTTACTCTATAGATTCATATTAAATTCAGAATACGTATCTATTCCCATTTAGATGAAGCGGAAGAGATTCTTATAACATAATGTTCAAAATTGCATCACCAGTTAGTTTACTTTCCACCTAATAACTCTGCCGCAAATCATCATATAAAAAAATGCTTAAATTTTCACTTAGAGGAACACATACATTCGTTAATACCATGTCAAACTATCGAAGGTGAAAAAATGTATTTTTCAATATTTTTAAAAATGGGCTGATTGTCACCACTAAATTTTAATAATATTCTTCACCAGGGTTGCAAGTTTGACTTCCTTTCTAATTCGTAAATTTCAAATAGAAATTTTTGCTTTGTTTAATGACAGACGCTTCATGATTGCTTAAAAATTAAGACTGGTTTCGGTACGTATTCGCCCTCTCAGAATGTAAAAGACGGCCTAATAACTAGCAACCCTGTATTTCACGGCAATTTTATTAGTATTTTTACTAGACGAAGAATTCTAATAAAATTTAGTGGTGACAATTGGCCCATTTTGAAAAGAATTGAAAAATGCATTTCTGCATATTCGATAGTTTCACATGGTAGTGACGATATAGAAATTATACCAAACTTTAGCATTTTCAAAACTAATAACTAATTTCGAACAGATATTTGGATACTTTGGTAATTTTTACCTATTTATACAAAAGATAAAGTCATTCTATTAAAAAGCATCGGAATTATGGAGGTTTTACGTTTTTGAATTCATAATTTTTATTCATATTTACTCATTGCAAATGCCGTTGGATGTTTCAGGATACAGAAAACTCTAAAATTTGTTTTAGAAACAAATTTGAATTAGCATATTTCAAGCTTCTAAAAAATAATTTGTATTACGATTTTTATAGGTTAAAATACATTTGTTTTCTAGAATTAAATTAATAATTTCTATATACATATATTAATTATTATTTTATTGATTTAAAAATTTGTAGATATTTTAATAATTATTTTAATAATTTCATAATTCGTGCATTTTTTATTTTTATTTCAATATATATTTTAATAATTTTATTATTTTTATATATTGTTTAATTAATATTGAAAAAAAAAACTTGTACATTTTAAAATTTTAACAAACATCGATTTCTGAGTGCTTTAAATTTGCGAAGTAAAATTACAGCTCCTACAGCCAAGTAAGTTTTGGTTTATACTTAAAAAATACCCTTATTGAAAACTGTTTTGCAGCTATTAAAAATGAGAGGTGTTCAAAATTTTATATCAGCATAAGTTCTAAACTGCTTGACCGAAATCCCGTTTGGTATCAGAAGGTATAATTTTCCAAAGGTATAATGCCAAATGAGTATTATAGTGCAACATGTATGAAATACTAAGAAGTATGTATTTGTCACCGGCTGAATAACAGTAAATCCTGATGGTGCACGATGTCTGAGTTTCGAATAGAACAGATTGCGCCCCTTGGCGGTGGAACTAATGGACTTTGTAGCGCGTGCGCAGCACACCTACTGTACGGTGCAGCAGGCAGCGGGGACTCGAGCGGGAAGATCGTGCGGTGAGAAGTTTATACTATTCGAGGTGGAAGTCAAGGGTTTTTCTGGTGCGTGCACAGCACGCCCAGTATATGGTGCCGAAGTCAGCGGGGACCCGAGCCGGTTGGAGATTCGGTTCATTCGGTTGGAGATTTTATACAATTCAATTTTTCATAGATTCGAAGCCCCGGTGAAAATTAGGGGGACGCTAGCGGGCAAATCCAGGTAGTCCTACATAATGAGTAACTTTAGAGAAATTTTATTTAAGAACATTTCTTTTAATTTCTTCAGGGACAGTGGTATGTTTATGAAACCACTTAATTTTAATTCCCAAACACCACAATGACACCAGATTTTTTATAAAATCTTTTCCATTTAATATGTGTGTGAAATATAGCCTTTTTCTTATTTCCAAATAAATTGTTTTGTAAATTCCGGTACCAGTCATTTATTTCAACATTTTAGTATTGAAAGTAACTTGTCCCTGAAAGGGTTAAACTAGTAAATAAACGTTTAATTAATTTTAAATTATCATTTAAGAAGGCTATGGAACATAAATAAATGTATATGTGAGAATAATGAGAAGTATCAGTGATATAAACTCAATGAAATAATAATATTAACGAGCCGCAATAAAAACGAAGACAAGGATTCACACAATGCTAGAAGAAAAGCACACAAGCATGCGAAATTGTTTTATAGATTTTAGCCATGGTTGCTGGTTGAATTTTGAGGCAATGCTCATGGTCTTTTTTGTTATTCATAACCGCAGCATTATCTAGCATTCTATTTTGACATCGGCCTCTAATCATACCAAAGGGATGATTAGGCAGCTGGATTGTAAACTGTGTGTTGGACAGATGATGGGTGAATTACTTAAACACATATAATTTTTATTCACTGAAATATATTTTTATTACTTTTCCGGTAACAGTTTGCTTTGTTTTTTAGTACAAAATACAAATCAAATTAAAATTAAACTTTTTCGTTTTAATGTCATCCGTTTTTACTTTCCGTACACGTATAGGGTATAAGGGAAGTACTGTAATCATGATAAAAACCCAGCATCGATAATTGATTAAATCTATATTTAATACTTGGAAATTTTTTCATAGAAAATTTGACACGCCTTGCATTCATAATATTCAAATTTTAACTGCTTAAAAGGCGTATAGCCAACATAGTGAAAAAGTACCCAAGCGGGGACTCGAACCCGGGTCATTTGTATAGCGTACTGACATTATACCAACTACTACTTTAAGCAATTAAAATTTGAATATTATATGATAAAAATCCTATTATGGTAATATTAGTATATTTTTACATTTTGAGGTTTACTAAATCCAGTTTCACCATTTTTAAATTTTATTTGTATGTGTGTACACGCATGCGTGTATTTTGTAATTTTGATGCATTTCAAGTCCCCAAATGTCGTGTTTTATTTTTTTCGATGGTGTCGGTATGTATGAGTGTGTGTGTGTGAGTAACGACGATCGCGCACAAACTGTGCTATCGATTGAGCTCCCATTTGGTGAATACTGTACAGACAATCCCAAGAGCTATATTCATTTTCGTCCAAATCGATCAATATGTTTGTTGTCTAAACCATTTTTCAACTATTTTGTAACAAAAAAATAATCAGTAATAATTTTCTTTTATAACTCAATTACTCAATTAAATATATTTATTGTTCAGCTCATCTTAGTTTGATAAACCTGTCATATTAGAAAGTGACGTAATTTAGTAAGTATTTTTTTTTCTTAAAGAGCAATTTAAAAAAATCGAGATAATTTTATTATTCTGATAAAAACAAAGAGTTATCTCAGAATTTATGCTATTGAGGAACACTAACAAAGTATCTATTTTTAAAACACTTTAAACTCCCATTTGCAAGGCTATGTAAATTAAATTAGCAGATCGAGGGATGAGATATCTCCGACTTTTTGCATACCAGTATAATCTTAGAGAAAATGTTTTTTAATTATTATTAATTTATTTAATCGGAATATTCTGCCATTTAACAGAACAACATTTTCTCTAAAATTATACTAATGTAAAAAAAAAAAAAAAAAAAAAAAAAAAAAAAAAAAAGCCGGAGAAATTTTATCCCTACAGATCTTAATTTCAGAACGGGTAGAATGAAAATGCATTGAAAATGACGTCATAATTTCAGAAAATAGTTTGAGATTTATAAAAGAAAATGACGTTTTCATTAGAATATGAGATCATTATCACATGTGAAAACATTTAACCCCTTCAGGGGCAAAGTACTCATGTAGCTAAAATATTGAAATGATTGATTGACACCAGGATTCATAAACGAATTTATTTTAAAATAAGTAAAAGCTTTTCCTCCTGTACCTTATAATTTCAAAAGTTGACTATAAAATTCTGGTGTCATTGTGGCATTTTGGGATAAAAATTAAGTGGTATATATAATATACCGGTGCCCTTCAAGGGGTTAAACTCTGTAAAATTAGGAAAGAATTTTCCATTTATTTTTATATTACTATTTATTTTTAAGCATAGTATTCTGCTAAGGTTTCGGAAACTCAAATCCAGATTTTCTAGTTTCTAGTTCAATCTTCTAATTCTCAGCTCTGAATAGGACGGTACAGACCTCCTTTCACGTTTCCTTTCAGAAGAGTGAAATATAAATGAATTTTGCGCACCATCCCTATAGTACTTACTCATTTTAATTAATGCATAATTTAAAGGATTATGTAACAATCAAAAATCTTCATTTGTTAACAATTTATTTTAAAATGTTACTTAAGGTTGTTGGTAAATCACTTTTCAAATTCTCTTCTCCAATATCCAACCTATAGGAATGATATGCTTTTATATTTTTAAAAAAATGTCTCATCCAAAAATCCATATTTTAAAATTATTGTTTTCTTTACTATGGGGCTCTGCCCCCTACGAGCTACGCTCGCCAACCCCCGTTCTGACACCATACAAACTTTAAAAACACTCTGATTTGATCGACTCTAAAACGATTACGGAAGATTGAATTATAATTAAACGACCAATGACTATTTGCTCTAATCGAGTTTCCATTCATTTTTCTTTGACTGTGGGATTTTAAGGACGGATCAACTGCTGTCGGGACAGCTAACAACTGTTTTCTTGATTAATAAAATAAGGTTAATTAAACATTTGAAAATCAACTTGTGCAAAATGGTTAAGTAAGCAATGTCGCTGTATCGGGAAATTTTAGAACGATGCTATAGAAAATTGGCTGCTTCTCCATTATTCCCACTACTATTTTCTATAAAAGAAAAGAACTGTTGCCAAAATATAAGATTTAAAACCAAAAGTGCATATCTGTGGCGTCGCATTCAATTGACACCAGATGCGTTACGCGTGGTAGTTATGTCATCGAGAGTAGTAGGAAAACAAGAGTTCAAACTCAGCCGGAGGCACCGTGTCATCGGCCGTAGGCACCGACCCTCCGATCGCCCCCGAAACGCACCCTAGCGGGAAAAAAGGAAATTGTGAAAAAAGGGTTAATTTTCTACTGTAACAGGAGGGGTGAAAATAAGAACTCTAAGAAGAGGTTAAATGGACAAGATTATCATACTATAAGATGAATATTGATTTTATATAATAATTTTGAATGACAAACACCTTAATGATTATCACTAATTAAGCGAAACAATGAAAAAATATAAATTTTAACGAAAAAAGCTGATTTCTTAAGAATTTTTCAACTGTAAGACGAGGATATCAACTTATAAGAAGAAATTTAAACTTACATTTTAGTTTTTAAACAATCATTACATTAATGAGTTCTGATAATTAGACAAAATATCCATTTTTAACGAAAAAATTCTGAACCGATGGATATGTTTTTATCTACACTTCAGTAGGTAAGTCTAAAGGAAACTCTGAAGCTTATTTATTAGATTAAGACAGATATAAATTGTTTCTTGTATCTGTTTGTAATGTCAACACCCTTAAAGCATCTCTATCTGTTAGTCTTTGGTTACTATTACTGCCGGTAACTTTCAGATTTATTGATTGAAATAACATCAGCAAAATGCGTCCCATCAGTTGCTGTTACATTAATGGTTTTCTCAAGCATATTAAATTTGTCCAAATCACACATGATTCTTAATATACCATTTATTGGTTCCAACATAGATTATCATTTGAAGGTATTATTTTATATTTTCACAGTGCTAACACTATGATTTTAACAGCTGAAGTGGAAAAAATGCTATGTTAGACGTAGGTCTGGTCCTGAGTTTTGTGTAAATTTTTGTTTATATGTAAATATTTTTAGAAAAACTTGAAATTTTTGTAATATTTTTGTTATTTTTTTAAAATTTGGTAAAAACTTTGTAAAACTTTTTTTTAGTTTGTAAAACTTTTTTTAATTTGTAAAAACTTTTTTTAACTTTGTAAAAACTTTTTTTTCATTTGTAAAAACTTTTTTTTTCATTTGTAAAAACTTTTTTTTTATTTGTAAATATTTTTTTTTAAATTTGTAAAAACTTTTTTTTATTTGTAAAAAAACTTTTTTTTTTAAATTTGTAAAAACTCTATATATTTTTCATTAATCTGATGTATAGTATTATAAAAAGTTGATTTTCATATGTATGTGTGCAAACTGATATTCATTGGTGAAGATGTTGTTTCGTTGAACAAGTTATGATAAATCTCAAGTCTTACGTAAAGCAGAATTAGTTATTTACTGTCATATAGAAATTTCATGTTAAAAATCATACAATATATTTTAAGAATGAAATATGTTTTATAAAAATAAACACAGATATGTAAAGATAAATTTTTCATTATGGGTATTTAAACATTACATTGTGAATATTGTCTACATTTATCTTCAATACATTTTATTAATTATATCAATAAAATTCTTTACAACACTTTGGATTTTTCTTTACAAATTTCACTTTTTGGGTATCATATGTCAAATCTATAATGCTGCGTGAATAGTTTGAGTAAATGTTCTAAAATTATAACTTTTATAATAGAATAATTTAATTCAGTCATTTAAGAACGTATCTTTTTCACTATGTAGACTTAATTTCTAGCTAGGGGTTATATATTATGTTCTATACAGTCAATTTTTCGAAGTATGCAATCTGATCTTTGACTGTTAAATTCTTCAAACTACTGGTTAATTTTTGAATATCCATCTTCAATATGATTTGGGATACTGTCTTCGACAAGTTCAACATAACAGTCATATGTCTATTCAGTTTATTACGAATAATAAATATTTTCTCACACTTTTCACACTGAAACAATTTTTTAACAGGATCTGTTTTCATATGAACTGATAGTCTGCATTTTCTAGTAAAATACAATTCACGCTTTCTTGTAGATGATTTTTGACGATGATTACAAGTATATGGTTTTTCACTAGTATGGATTTGTATTTGTTCTTTTAAATTCCATTTACTTGAAAAGTATTTGTTACAAGTGGAACACATCTGCAAGAGAAATAAATGCATACATTTAGAATTCCTTCTAACACTATAGGCGAAAAAACATCACATTTTATAGAACACCTGATATAATATTTTATTGTAAATTCACTCTAATTATGTTTAATATATGTATTCTAATATATCACATATAAGTACTCACATGTATATTATTCTTTAATTAAATATGTGTTGACGACGAATCATCTGGGATATCCATTTCTGGTAAAGAGAGTTTCTGCTGTTTTGATTCATCTTGGTGTAACAACTATACAATAAAAGAAATATAATTATATACTTAGAAAAGAATTAATAGATAAATAATCATTAACTGATGTTTTACAATGATATAGTACAACTTACTTTATTCGTTAACAGAGAAATTGTTTCTCTAACTGGGCTAAAATCAGGAAATTTACTGGAGCTACACATATACAGTCATTTTAATGCAAGAGTTTGACTTTGGGAATGAGAACCTCTGCATCACTTTTCAAAATTTTATATTATCATCAGTTAAATTGATCATGTGACAAAACTGCGCATGCGTACTTAATAAAAATAATCAGTATAATAAGCTTTATCATGGAATCTTGCTTAAATATTGTCTTATATTAAAATGGTTAGTATGGTCTGAATTCTGAAATATTAATTATGTTTATGTATATGTATATGAAAGTAGCAGATATACACAACTTCAAATGTTAGAGGAAAAAGTTACTATACACGGAAGATGTTAATTGGATATTCGCTAAATACAGTATAAAATTTGGTTTATGCGAGCTTAATAATAGCGTTGGTACAATTGTAGTTGAAATTTTGCCTTATAGTGAAGTCTAGATTGTTATATTCTGAGAAGTGATAGCGGCAATGGTAGCAGTTAAACTTCTAATTTTTAAAAGTTTGTAAAAAATGGATAATTTTTGTAATTTTTTTCAAACTTTTGTAAAACTTTTTTTATAAAAACTTTTTTCTATTTTGTAATTTTTTTTTATTTTGTAATTTTTTTTTTTTGTAATTTTTTTTTGTAAAATTTTTTTTTTGCTTTCTTTTTTTTTGTAAAAACTTTTTTTGTGAAAACTTTTTTTTTGTAATTTTTTTTTTAACTTTGTAAAAACGTTTAATTTTCTAATTTTTTATTAATAGTTTTTGTGTTTGATACTTTTAGATACTTACAATTTATTATTTTCATTTAACTTATATTTAATTTCTACGATGTTTCTATGGTAAAAATTATGTGGGATATATAATTGATAAGTGACAGAACATAAATTTTAACCTTAGATTTGAATTTTTGAATAGGAAATAACAGTTCAAATATTATTTTACCGGCGTTTATATTCAAATATTTTTCCGTTTCTGTGATATAAAATAGCATGAAATCATTGAAATGGTGTAAAAAATCACTAAATGCAGGCTAAAATTTGATATTTACTCGATAAATCCATAAATTTATATGTATATTTCTTTAAGAAATGTGTGAAATGTTATTATATCATCTAAGTTATCTTAAAAATAGGTATGTGAGCAGTATCTAAGTTCATGTTAAAATGTTGTCTAATATTTGGTAATATGTATCGTTTTCATAAACTAGGTTATTTGAAATAAAATGTTTAGATCAAATTAAAGTTTCTATTCGTTCATATTCTGTTAAAATTGGAAAATTTAAAACAATAAGGTAGTATTTATATTCATTTAGATAACAGTGTGATGTACTAAACTCCATATGCGTAAGCAGGGTTCTACAAGTTCACATGGTTTCAAGTAAAAGCATAACTAAATGTGAATATCAATACTTATAACATAAATTTTAACTTGAGTTTCAAATCTTTGAATGGAAAATACAATTCAAATATTATTTACCCTCGTCTGTATTCAATTATTTTTTCGTTTCTGTGACATGAAAATAGCTTGAAATCACTGAAATGGTGTAAAAAATCGCTAAGTGAATGCTAAAATTGGATATTTACTCGGTAAATCCATATTTTTATGTGCATATTTATGAAAGAAATGGGTAAAATATTATATTACATCATCTAAGCTATGTTAAAACAGGTATGTGGTTTGAAAACAGTATGACTTAGATGGAGTTTTCTTGTGTAAAATTGGGTATTCGGGTCACTTTTCCTTCAAAAGTCCTCTCTGAAAGCATTTCTTTTATAAGTGTTTCTGTTTCTTTATATGGGAATGTGAGTGAAAAACATATGTGTGTCACCCATCTGTTGTTAAAAATATTTATTTGTCGAGGGGTAACTTCTTAAAGTGTGTTAAACTATTTATGTAAAGTAGATTTTTAGACACATCTACTTCAAAGTACAGTTTTGTATGTTAGAAGAATATCTCTGTAAAATTGTGTTGAAAATATATATTGAAAATAACCCTGTGATACAGTTAACTTAGACTGTGCGTAAAAATTATTTGTTAGATTATACAATGTTAAAATATAAAGTAAGTCAATTCAAGTTTTATAGTAAAAATTAATTTTGTTGTTACATTTTCAAGAAGTTGTGTATAAAACTTATAATAAATTCATATAATTTCTATTAAAGTAAGTTAAGAGTAAATATTTACTATTTTCTAATAGCAGCGAAATATATATGTAATATAAATGTACGTTTTCTTATTTTAAACTTTTGGTTGTTTGTTAAAATATATATATATATATATATATATATATATTGATAACATAAAACAAAAATTGGTGTACCTTTTCTTCTCTTTCTACTGACTATAGTTGAGTAAACAAGTGACGTCACTCTATTCAAGTTTCCGAAAAGAGGGGAATGGGCTTGCATCTGTTCGATGTCACAAGTGAATGCATGCGTAAGTAAAAGGGGTGTTGTTTACCTCATTTTATATTTAAATTCATGAAATATAAATAAATTTTGGAAGAATAATTCTTTAATTCTCTAATATACAGTTATATAAAAGTAAAAAGTTGACTAAAATTAAGTATGGTAAATTAAAACATAGAAAATCAATTACATTTAATTAATTCTTATAAAATTTCCAATATAATACTATCTAAATTTCAATATTTATTTCTATTATGGTCATTTAAAGGATAAAATCGTACATGTTAGGGCCTTACAGTACAATCATTTAAAATTAATATATATGTTTAATCTTATCAGCTTATGATTTGATATCGTCATCTTATAGTTGAAAAATTCGTAAGAAATCAGATTTTTTCGTTAAAATTGATATTTTATTTTGCTTAATTATTATACTCATTAAGGTGTCCATTGTTCAGAAACTATAATATAAGTTTAAAATCCATCTTATAGTTTGATATTCTCATCTTATAGTTGAAAAATTCATAAGCAATCAGCTTTTTCGATAAAATTTGATATTTTTTCACTGTTTCGTGTAATTAGTAATACTCATTAAGATGTTCGTTATTCAAAATTAATATGTATGTTTAATCTTCGGTTTATGAATTGGTATCCTCGTTTTTTGATTGAAAAATTTGTAAGATCTCAGCTTTTTTCGTTAAAAATGGATATTTTGTCTAATTATCAGTACTCATTAATGTAATGATTGTTTAAAAACTAAAATGTAAGTTTAAATTTCTTCTTATAAGTTGATATCCTCGTCTTATAGTTGAAAAATTCTTAAAAATCAGCTGTTTTCGTTAAAATTTATATTTTTTCATTGTTTCGCTTAATTAGTGATACTCATTAAGGTGTTTGTCATTCAAAATTAGTATATAAAATCAATATTCATCTTATAGTATGATAATCTTGTCCATTTAACCTCTTCTTAGAGTTCTTATTTTCACCGCTCCTGTTACAGTAGAAAATTAACCCTTTTTTCACAATTTCCACTTTCCCCGCTAGGGTGCGTTGCGGGGACGATCGGAGGGTCGGTGCCTCCGGTCGGTGGTACGGTGCCTCCGGCTGAGCTTGAACCCTTGTTTTCCTACTACTATCGAGTGATCTTTAATTCAACGTTTATCTGTATTTTTTAATTATATTTTACCAATTTATTAGTTATTTCGTTGATTTAAACGTAATTATTAAACGTAAAAATATAGCTTTTGATTGAAGGGAAATATTATTAATTACGATGTTTTAAAATTTGCAATAATAGATAAAATATTTTGTCGAAATAAATTAATATTTTTCTACTTAATGCTTTGAAAACGCGTAATAATTTAATTATTTCTCTTGCAGTAACGTGAACCAATGTATATATAATCAATACACTCCATTCTGATTTAAACGAAAAACTTTTATTGTAAATTAACACATTAAAAAAATAAAAATAAAAATGAAAAGATGATGAACATATCCATGATGCATAAATACAGTTTCAGCATTACGATCCGCTCAGACAATCGAGTCAGCATCCCTCTCGCACCTCTCGATATCTGCCTAGTCAACTCCTTTATCTGGAAACTCGTTTTTCTTATCTAGAGAAAGAAACACTCTATAATCTCTTTTGACTGACACTCCCTTTAATCCCTTACTTACCAAGTTTGAATTTTCTCTTCGCAGGGGCTTAGTTCTGTGTATCAAAGGAATTGCTGATGCTATTTTTATCCATTCATTCAGAGAGTATTGCCTTCAATACAACACACACATCCCAGCCTGGTTTATTTCAAGATGACAATGATATTCTTCACTCAATAGGATTCTTCTCAGAAAGAGGCCAATCTGTAAGACTATTTTCATTCTTAGGAGATTATCCTGTTTCTACAATTAAGTGATTAGTTGATCCTGTCAACCTGTCACAACTCCTCCATAGTATTATCTTACAAGAAGGTGGACAATTCACAAGACCCCTTTCATTTTCATAAAGGATTACTTTGACCTTACAAGTGTTGTGGTAATTGATATTTCAACTTGCAACAACTCCTCTCCCGTAAGGAAAAATTTCGGCAAGAAATTTGGCATATACATAAATACAATAAGCTCCTTCAATCAACTTCCAAAGAGCAACTTCCAAATTAAAGTATAAAAGAATTTAGAATTACACACGAAATCTCTACAGAATACAAATACATTCCCATATTCAGTATTTGATAGACCACACTGTCAATAGGATTTACTATAAACTCTTACTTACAATATCTAAGTATAACTCCAGGAATAACTTATATTTTTGACGCCCTAACAAACAAATTTGAAATATTTTATACACATATAACCAAACATAATTTACAATTTGCATGATTCTAACAAAAAAAAAAGAACAATTCGATATATAACTGAATGCCAAACAATTTTTCTGAAAACATTTTACTAGAAAGCTTAATTTTGGACGATTCTACAAACAAAAAGTACACATACTAAATTATGCAATTATTAAATTAATGAAGTTTTACTATTACGAAAATATTAAGAATTAACCCCTTGGGGACGAGCGACACGTATACGTGACGCATAAGATGCTCAGAATCCTCGATTATTCGCACCAGTTACTTTTTATTGTAAGCTTTGCCTTATCTAATCCTAGCATTTCTGCGATTCAATTAGGCGAAAATTTCTGTTTTGAAAAACCGGTAGTAAAAGATTAAAAATTCTGTAAAGGACGCTCGTCGCGAAGGGGTTAAATGATAAATAAACACAATACAGATTTTACAATAATGAGTACTCCCAAATTTAGAATAAAACTTAAGTTAGAGAATTCTCCCGAAAAGCTGTATCTAAATTACTTGTATCAGAAAATTCTTTCCACAATAAATTTCGTTTTACAACTTTATAATCATAATTTTTCTTTTCCGAATTTTGTTTGATTTTAATAAATCTTTCTTTGTGATCCATTTTAAAAGCAGAATGCTCCCCTCTTTTTAACTTTGATTTTCCATTTGCATTTTCTAGGCATTTAGCCCCCCAATTTACTCTATTATTTTCCTCCATCCGAGAGTTAAATTTTCTAGCCACAGGTGAACTCAATTTGTTTCTAATTCTATTTCTAACATGCATTAATCCCATACTACCAACAAAATACCTGGGTATATTTACACCATGCTCAGAATTCTTTTCTCGAAATTGACCTCTCTTACATGACCTTTTATCACTATCCATTTGAGACGCATTATCTTTTATGTCAATCAATTCGGATCCCTTTTCCAATTTCCTATCATTCCCGTCTCCCAGTGAATTTTCCCCTGTCTCATTAACAGACCTAATTCGCAGATTTCATTTGCAACCATTTTTCTAACAAATTTTTGCTCATGATCGCTAGATAATCTAAAGGTTCCCTGCCCATTTAATACTCTTCGATTCCCCACTTGCTTACATAACAAATCCGGCTTATCTATACTTCCAAATTTTAAGAATTCATAAACAGTTGGTGTTATAAGTGAAGGAGAATTCAGTTTTTTCACAACTGCAACCACCACATTCTTTTCAACATACTTTTTTCATCTCCTATCAAAGCAACCGGCACGGACACCAAATCCACCTTTTGTCTATTTCCGAGGGCCGGTATAAGAAAGACATTTCCCACTTTCTTCGCACTCCACGGAATGTCATTAGCATCAAAAACCGCAATTTGCGCATCTGTGTCCTTAATAACTTTTACTTTCTTACAATTCACGCATAAATCAACCATTGGTAATTCGGTTTCCACACCTTCCTTATCATTTATACCTTTCCCATCATTAGTAATAATCCAACTTATGCTTTTATCCTCATAATTGGATTTACTTTTTAACAATTCAGAACAATTTGGACGGATGTGACCAACTGCCAAACAATTGTAACATTGGACTTGTCTCTGCTTTTCGAAAGCATTGTCCATCTTAAATTGGTCAGTTTTCCCACTCTCTTCTGTATTTTCAAATTCCGACTTTGGTTTAATATTTCATTACTACTTTTAGAATTAAAATTGTCTTTTTGCTTATCCTGAAAAGATTTATTTTCCCAAGGTTTTCTATTTGACCTCTTAAATCCCTTTCTTACATTTTCATATTTATCTGATTTTTCCGCGAGCTTAGAAGCAATCTTTATTTCCTCCCAATCATCCATAAATTTTTCTTTTATCTCAAAATGGACAGGTTTTTCAGTTGTTCCGTGAGCATTAGTTCTTTTAAGGATTCAAAATCCCTCACTTCTAACGACTCTAACCAATTATCAAGCTAACCCCTTAACTCATAAATCAGATCTACCCATAATTCACCAGATTTTCTTTGATGAGTTTCAAATTTTTGTTTTAAGGCGCCTGTAATAAGCCTAAACCTGTCTAACACAGAGTTGCCAAGTCTCCGGCTGTTTGGACACCAGTATTTTAGTACAGAAAATGTTGTTTTATGTAATCGGAACATTCGGCGATTTAAAAGAACAACATTTTCTCAAAGATAATACTGGTGTTCAAAAAGCCGGAGACTTGGCAAGTCTGCTAACAAAACTTTCTTTATATGTTGAAAATCATCACATTTGTCTGTTGGTTGTTTTACTATAATTTCGGCAATATCAGAAGTTAATAAAGGAATTAATTGACTAACCAAATCCTCCTGAGAAAGTTTAGCTTTCTCGGCTTGCCTTTCAAAAATCATAAAGAAAAAAGTTATATCAATTAATTTAGAATCAAAGCTCGGAACTAAATCCTTTAAATTTACCTTAGGAGTTCTATGAAAATCTACATTTGATTCATTAGATGGAACGCTAACAATATCCGCAGAATTTTGAATACGTAATTTTTCTAATTCAAATTGCTGTTGTTTCTCAAGTTTTTCTCCCTCAAGTTGTTTTTCAAGTTTATCTAATTCAAATTTCATAAGTTTATCACTCCTATCTAATTCAATTTTCCTCCCTCTTTCTTTACGATCTAATTCAATTTGTTTTTCCTGTTCTTTCCGCTCAGCCTCCTGTTCAGGAATATCTTGCAAGCGAAGTTTTGCGTAACTTTCTTTATAATCCTCATCATTAACAATAGCCTGAATTATAGCTTGATTTTTACACGTTTTTGACACACTGGTCTCAAATCCCTCTGCTAATAACAGCAAGACGCTTTTATTACATCCTACTACATCTTCTGTTATATTTCCCCCCAAAATATAAAAATGTCAAAATATCAGACATATTCAATTTACAATAATACAATAAAATAAAATAAGTTGAAACTGGTGTGAAACAATAAGAACTAACATATCTTCTTAAAACACCATCAAAAACTTTAAAATGCGCTAGGCCTTTCGAAAGACCTGAGTCTTTCTTCGTCAGGCGCAAAAAGACGTGCGTCTACTATGAAAGCAGCAGCAAGACTGAAATGAGAGATAAGAAAGAGGAAACAAGCTGAAGCAACAGCCAATAGGAAAGCGTAAATAAGCGTAAAAAAGCGTAGATAAGCAACGCACTGGGGTCGTAAAATGTGAGAAAAAATACAGCACACCCGCAGAAAGTTAAACACAAAAATACATAGACAAATTATATATACTTGCAAAAACACAATTAAAACAATAACGCTTGCTTAACATTATGTACCAGATATTTGCAAAAATAAATATATTATTGTTATTTAAAAATCACTTTATTTTACCCACTTCTGATTAGCTTAAAATACCTATAAGTCTATTTCGAAAAACTACGTTTTATCAGAGCGACTATTTTTAGCAAAATTCACATGTCATTTCCTTTATGAAAAGAAAAATATATATATTTTTAAAATGTCATGTCTGACAATGCTCACTTTTTCCAAGTATTTCCTTTTATACAAAGATAAATTGGAATTTAACAATGCGTAATTAATTGCAAAACGACAAAATCCAGGCAAGAATTCAAATGAGATAAAACGAATTAAATAAGATATTTGTTACTTTTTGTAATAACTTTTATGTTGCAGTAAGCTAAATTGATTTTCAGGTATTTTACCGATTTTCGTGAGTTTATTTTTATGAATGCGAAAAGTACATATGTTTTGAAATTAATTCGAAGTCATATTTAGATGGATCGTAATTATATAAATACGTAGCACCTATAGTCGTCGTCTGGTCCGTCCGTCGGTCCGTCTGTCCGCATATAACAGTGCAAAAACTAACCAACCGAAAGGTTTGAAATTTAAAAATCATTATCGTTGCAAAATTTTGTCGAGTCATTTCAAATTTTTTGAAATTGAATCGAAACATAAAAAGATATTTAAAAAAGTTTCCTTTATTCTATCAAATTCTATACTACGAAATCTATATAAAAAAAGTGCGAGTCATGTGACTGAGGAAAACAAAAAAATAAAAACCATTTCTTTTTTCATATGCCAGAAGGCCCTATTTGTATTCAAAATTATTTTTTCGAATAAATTGCATAAAAGTTACATTTTCAGAAAGATCATTCAAAAATATTGTTTGTTTGAGAGATGAATTATATTAAAAAATGTATAGATTCTGAGATAACTTCAGTGAAAATTAGGTTAACCGAACATTTGAATATTTGAAGGAGTTTTACTTTGAGACCTATAGCTACACAGGCTGTTGTCTGGAATGATGCATATACAGTGAAACTTCCATTTAACGAAAGCTCATCATTACACTTAAAAACTACGTTATGAAGAAAATTCGTTAAATAAAAATCAACTTATATTCATGAAATTTTTCGTTCAGGTATGACAAACCGGTATTGAATTCAGAAGCATTTGATTTAGTTTCAATTATGAAGCCGTATTTTACAAAATAGCTGTGTGCACGGTCAATGAAATCACGTCACATTCCCAAGCTTAGACTCAAGCTTTCATCAGTTCTGATACACAGGTTCTCAAACTAATGTTTTCACTACATTGTCTTTTTTCTGTATTTTTCGATAATGTTCTTTAAATTATTTTATTATTCCTTAGACTAATCGCTGAAGTTTAGAAGTTGTATTGGCAGGAACAAAAATAACTTTGATGTTCTTCAATTTGCATTTTGAAGCACATTCTTGTGGATGTACAAAACAATTGTCTATAAGTAATAGAAGGTCAGAATGGTAACTGTCTGACTCTAATTGATATTTTTTGCTTCGATGCGTGTGACACCATTGCGTCACTGCATCTTCTATATCATTGAATGTAAAAAAGGGGTTTATGACTTCCTCCAACTTTCAACGCTGGAGTCTCGGTGTGGGAGGGTATTGATAACAAGTGTTTTTCTTAGTGTGATAATAATTGTTTTATTTAGCACCAAGCAGATAGGAAATTATTTAAAGGTGTTCATTTTCATACAATCCGCTGAAATAAATTCGCATACCCATAAATTCGCAACAGCAACCTCTTAGTTTGAATTCTGTACACGTACAAAAGAGGAATAAACTTCGTTATACAGAATATATTTTTCGTAATATGGAAATTAATTGACATGCTAATAATGTTCAAAGTCAAAGTTCTGCAGACAATTTCGTTAAGTCGAAAATTTCGTTAAATGGGGACTTCGTTAAAGGGAAGTTCCTCTGTATTTTGTATTCACAGAAATACATACATGACTTCGGCAATTACATAAATCTTCTTAGACGAGCTAGCCACAAGGAAATTTACAATACCTGAGAGTTACATCCAGGATCTCCACAAACTGTGTGCAATGGAGCTGGCAAGAGTCGAACCCACAGACCTGATTCCTACGCTCTCAAGCGATTAGCGGAATGGTGTCTTAACACTCGGCCACGGGAACCCCAGGTTAAACGAATATCTCAAGAGTAAATAAACACAGGAGATTCATTCCTTATGAGTCACAAAAATAATAAACCATGGAGGTAATCATTCGCAAAGCAAGATCTCCATGGTGAATTTATCAGTGTTGTCTGGTGTAAAAAAAATCTCATGTGTAAACATGGCATACGTAATAATAAAAAAAAGCATGCTTATTTCTCTCATAGCAGACGATATAGTTCATTTCACTGAAGTAATAAGGATGATTTTTTTACATTGTGAAATTAGTTATAAAACGAACGCACCTCATATGTCACGTTTAACGTCCAATTTCCAACTTGTTTTATTTTGAAAGATGCTTGTAACAGTCCATTGAAATTTGACACGTTAGATTAATGCTCTGACATTACAACCAAAATTTTTATAACTGTATGCACTAATTTTATTTATGCTCTTGAGACATTTATTATGCAAGATAGACTGAAGATGTTCTTTGTCAAGTACCTTTTCAAAATATTTTGTAGTTATCTTGCATGCCTTTCATTATATACACTGATGTCAACAAATTAACCGGCAGTTTCGCTTGGACGATTTCGCTTTTTACACGGATTGTCTAATATGTACTGAAATTTTTGATAAATTGTTCTTGAAATTCGAGAATGTAAAGCACATGTTTGACATCAAGAACAGTAGAAACAATACACTGAATTAAAAAATTTGTTCGGACAATATTTTCCGACAATGTTTTCGGACAGTGTTTTACCGACACACGTTCGATAGAGCATTTTCGATAGAGAGAACGATACCTAGATAAGAGATTATGTGCTTCCGCATACTTGTGCATCGAACCAGACTTCGCAAGTAATCTTGGGTTTACTTGCAACCAAGAACATTTCGCAGTTTGAATGGTTGGTTTATTCTTTCTTTTTGTTAACTGTTAAAGTGATTGTTTATGTCAGTTTTCAGTTCAGAGCACAGAGCTCATGTGTGTTGGATGGCGGTTGCTGTCGAATGTGTAACCAAGAGGGTTTTAACGTTTTAATTAAAGTTTACAGTTCACATTTTTGCATTGTTTGTTTTAATCAGTGTTTTTTTCTTATTGAGTTTAAAGTTAACCAGCCGAGCTATCAAAATTAGTATATTGAATATTTGATGAGATATGGGCATTTGTATGAAATAATTTATAAATGCGCATGCGCGAACTATACCAAAGATTTTTTCATGATTTGGTAGTCCATTTGATAGAGTAACGCATATAAAAAGACGACATCGGGGACGAGTGCCACAGTTTCGTTCGGAAAGAGGTTTGTTTAGAACAAACTACGCGAAAATAAAAATCTCTTCCGAATTTGCAAAACAATCTCCACAAAATATTTTTTTAAATATTAAGTATTAAAATATTTCACAATCAAATATATCGTTAAAACCGGGAAAATACCAAAGATAAGTTTTTTTAGTTTATTTATTTGTTTATTTTTTTCCCTGTCCAGAACTAGTTTTTGTTTTTCGATCTATCTTTGGACTCATGTCTCAGAGCTCATGTGTGTTGGATGGTGGTTGCTGTCGAATGTGTAACCAAGAGGGTTTTAACGTTTTAATTAAAGTTTACAGTTCACATTTTTGCATTGTTTGTTTTAATCAGTGTTTTTTTCTTATTGAGTTTAAAGTTAACCAGCCGAGCTATCAAAATTAGTATATTGAATATTTGATGAGATATGGGCATTTGTATGAAATAATTTATAAATGCGCATGCGCGAACTATACCAAAGATTTTTTCATGATTTGGTAGTCCATTTGATAGAGTAACGCATATAAAAAGACGACATCGGGGACGAGTGCCACAGTTTCGTTCGGAAAGAGGTTTGTTTAGAACAAACTACGCGAAAATAAAAATCTCTTCCGAATTTGCAAAACAATCTCCACAAAATATTTTTTTAAATATTAAGTATTAAAATATTTCACAATCAAATATATCGTTAAAACCGGGAAAATACCAAAGATAAGTTTTTTTAGTTTATTTATTTGTTTATTTTTTTCCCTGTCCAGAACTAGTTTTTGTTTTTCGATCTATCTTTGGACTCATGTCTCAGAGCTCATGTGTGCTGGATGGTGGCTGCTGTCGAATGTGTAACCAAGAGGGTTTTAACGTTTTAATTAAAGTTTACAGTTCACATTTTTGCATTGTTTGTTTTAATCAGTGTTTTTTTCTTATTGAGTTTAAAGTTAACCAGCCGAGCTATCAAAATTAGTATATTGAATATTTGATGAGATATGGGCATTTGTATGAAATAATTTATAAATGCGCATGCGCGAACTATACCAAAGATTTTTTCATGATTTGGTAGTCCATTTGATAGAGTAACGCATATAAAAAGACGACATCGGGGACGAGTGCCACAGTTTCGTTCGGAAAGAGGTTTGTTTAGAACAAACTACGCGAAAATAAAAATCTCTTCCGAATTTGCAAAACAATCTCCACAAAATATTTTTTTTAAATATTAAGTATTAAAATATTTCACAATCAAATATATCGTTAAAACCGGGAAAATACCAAATATAAGTTTTTTTAGTTTATTTATTTGTTTATTTTTTTCCCTGTCCAGAACTAGTTTTTGTTTTTCGATCTATCTTTGGACTCATGTCTCAGAGCTCATGTGTGTTGGATGGTGGTTGCTGTCGAATGTGTAACCAAGAGGGTTTTAACGTTTTAATTAAAGTTTACAGTTCACATTTTTGCATTGTTTGTTTTAATCAGTGTTTTTTTCTTATTGAGTTTAAAGTTAACCAGCCGAGCTATCAAAATTAGTATATTGAATATTTGATGAGATATGGGCATTTGTATGAAATAATTTATAAATGCGCATGCGCGAACTATACCAAAGATTTTTTCATGATTTGGTAGTCCATTTGATAGAGTAACGCATATAAAAAGACGACATCGGGGACGAGTGCCACAGTTTCGTTCGGAAAGAGGTTTGTTTAGAACAAACTACGCGAAAATAAAAATCTCTTCCGAATTTGCAAATCAATCTCCACAAAATATTTTTTTAAATATTAAGTATTAAAATATTTCACAATCAAATATATCGTTAAAACCGGGAAAATACCAAAGATAAGTTTTTTTAGTTTATTTATTTGTTTATTTTTTTCCCTGTCCAGAACTAGTTTTTGTTTTTCGATCTATCTTTGGACTCATGTCTCAGAGCTCATGTGTGCTGGATGGTGGCTGCTGTCGAATGTGTAACCAAGAGGGTTTTAACGTTTTAATTAAAGTTTACAGTTCACATTTTTGCATTGTTTGTTTTAATCAGTGTTTTTTTCTTATTGAGTTTAAAGTTAACCAGCCGAGCTATCAAAATTAGTATATTGAATATTTGATGAGATATGGGCATTTGTATGAAATAATTTATAAATGCGCATGCGCGAACTATACCAAAGATTTTTTCATGATTTGGTAGTCCATTTGATAGAGTAACGCATATAAAAAGACGACATCGGGGACGAGTGCCACAGTTTCGTTCGGAAAGAGGTTTGTTTAGAACAAACTACGCGAAAATAAAAATCTCTTCCGAATTTGCAAAACAATCTCCACAAAATATTTTTTTAAATATTAAGTATTAAAATATTTCACAATCAAATATATCGTTAAAACCGGGAAAATACCAAAGATAAGTTTTTTTAGTTTATTTATTTGTTTATTTTTTTCCCTGTCCAGAACTAGTTTTTGTTTTTCGATCTATCTTTGGACTCATGTCTCAGAGCTCATGTGTGTTGGATGGTGGTTGCTGTCGAATGTGTAACCAAGAGGGTTTTAACGTTTTAATTAAAGTTTACAGTTCACATTTTTACATTGTGTGTTTTAATCAGTGTTTTTTTCTTATTGAGTTTAAAGTTAACCAGCCGAGCGATCATTAAATGGTCCGTCGCCCGAGATTTCTTTTAAAAAGCAAAATAGCTGATTAAGCTAATGTGGATAGTGAATTTGAACTGTGAAATGTGGATGTTTGGTGTTCAGTGTTAGAGTTCAAGCGCATGGTGTGTTGGATGCCAATGCCCCTGCTTTGTTGATCCAGACGTTTTAAAGCTTTGTTGAGTTCGTTCCTGTACTTAAATGTTTATTTATTATGGAAGAGTTAAAGGATGTTTTAGTTAAGAAGAGGGGATTAAAGTCTGCTATTACAAAATTGGAAAATAAGATAATCGGGTGTATTAATGAAGCCGATTCAAGTGAATTAACTTTGTTTGAGATTAAAATAGGAAAGTTAAATGATGAATTGAGTGAAACATTTAATAGGATATTGGCTAAATGTGATAAAAATGAGGTTGATGCGTACATTGAGGAGCAGCAGACTGAACAGGATCGAGTTGACAGTATGTGGCTTAGTGTTAACCGAAAAAAATCGGGAATTACTTTAAACGAAAGTAATGACAGTGCGGGGTTTTTGAAATCTCAAACCTCAGAGGTTAAACTACCGAAACTCACACTTCCCACGTTCAGTGGTAATCTGGAGGAGTGGATGCCCTTTTATGATTCATTTAGGGCTAGTGTGGATTGTAATGATGGTTTATCAGACTGTCAAAAATTACAATATTTAAAATCGGCATGCAAAGGCAATGCACTTAAAATAATTCAATGCCTTTCAATCTCTGATTCGAATTATAAGACAGCGTTAAAGCTGTTGAAAGAGCGATATTCAAATAAACGAGAACTAATTAACGCATTGATTAAGCAATTTATTGGAATGCCTTGTATTTCGGATAATGCACAGTCTCTTTTATAAAGTGTAGACGTTATAAATGAATGTGTCCGTTCATTGAGTGTACTTAAACAAGAGGTTAACGGCTTTTCAGAAGTATTGTTTATTTAATTAGAGAGCAATTGGATAGAAATACAAGATATTGGTGGGAAAGAACACTCAAAAAAGAGGAATTGGGTACACTTGAAAATTTATTATATTTTTTAAAGGACCATGCGAGAACCCTTCAAAATAGTAAATCATCAGTTAAAGAAATTCGAAAACCTAAATTCACTACATTATTGTCTGCTAATAATATTTGTCTTTTATGCAAAGAATCTCATCCACTTTACAGATTCCCGCGATATTTGAAATTAAATGAGCAGAAAAGAGTAGAAATAGCTAGAACAAATGGTTTGTGTTTTAACTGTCTTTTAGGGAAACACTATGCGAAAAAGTGTATGAGTGTGGGTAGATGTAGAGTGTGCCACAAGCCTCATCATAGTGTCTTGCATATTTCACGGGATACTGGCCCTCATGTAAAGAGTGCGACAGAAACTCCGGTGGTTCCTCTTTCCCCGAACGCAACGGAATTTCGACAGAGACAAAATGAGTTAAGTCAAACTTCTTGCACTGGCACCTTTGAGTTGCGAAACAATTCTGGGTCGGGAATACAGTTGATGAATATGGGACAGACTCTACTTTGTACAGCCATGATTAGAGTTCTTGATTCAATGGGTAATCTTGTAAATTGCCGCGCGTTGCTTGACAGTGGAAGTGAGGCCTGTTTTATAAGTGAAAATTGTATGCGAAAATTGTATTTGCCAAGGCGAAGAACTAGAGTACAGGTTACATGTTTAGGTTCTTATAGTGCTGAAACAGATGGAGAGATAAATTTGAATTTTACTCCTCATTTTAATCCGGAAATAAAATTTGCTACTAAAGCATTTGTGATAAAAAGAATAACATCGAATGTGCCATGTAGTTCTATTCCTTCAAGTGTTCTGAATAAGTTTAATGATTTAGTTCTAGCAGACCCACTATATTTTGAGTCAAGATCAGTAGATATTCTACTTGCAGTTAACGTATTTTTTACATTGTTAAATGGGAAAATTGAGAAAAGAGGGGAAGCTCTGATCTTTGCTGTAAGTTCTAAGCTAGATGGATAATTACGGGGACTACCTCAGTCGATACAGGTCTACGTACATTTGCCGTCAATAATATTCAATTAAAATTAGATGGCTTGGTGCAACAATTTTGGTCCTTGGATTCTGTTCCGGAATTAGTTCAGATTTCTAAGGAGGAGATGGAATGTGAGGATCATTTTAAGCGCACTTATTTTCGAGATATGTCGGAAAGATTTGTCGTGAAACTTCCATTTAAAGATTCCCCATCTCGATTAGGTGATACTAGAGAAATGGCTATCCAGAGATTTCGTTCGTTAGAACGCAGACTTTCAAAACAACCGTTTATTTATGAAGACTAGCGAAAGTTTATGAAGGAATATTTTGATTTGGGTCACATGGAACGTGTATCCAAGTCGGAGAGTGTTCCTTCAAGTGTTTGTTATTTACCACATCATGTGGTAATTCGGGAATCAAGCACAACGACAAAACTGAGAGTTGTTTTTGACGCTTCAGCTAAGTTTACTTCGGGTGTGTCTTTGAACGACATTCTTATGGTCGGTCCACGTATACAGCAGGAGCTTTTTCCAATACTGTTGAGATTTAGAATTTTACCTATAGTTGTATGTGCAGATATAGAAAAAATGTTTAGACAGGTTTTGATTAACCTTGAAGATAGAGACTTTATGAGAATTCTTTGGAGAGAAAATTCCCAAGATACTATAGAGGATTACCGCTTAAAAACAGTTACTTACGGTACCGCATCTGCCCCGTTTCAGTCAACTAGATCTCTTCATCAGCTTGCCTTAGATGAGAAGAGTGAATTTCCGTTGGCATCTGCAGCAGTGTTAAGGGATTTTTATGTAGATGATTTATTGTCAGGGGGTCAGAGTGAAGAGGAAGTTGTGGAATTAATTTATCAATTGACATTGTGAATGAAGCAAGGTGGTTTTAAATTGCGAAAATGGATTTCTAATGTGCCTGGGGTGTTGAAAAACATTTCGGAAGAATGTAGAGAAAATGCAGATTCATCGTTCTTAAAGAATGATAGTGGTATAAAAATTTTGAGAATCCAGTGGAATTTGAACGGTGATTTCTTTTGTTTCCATGTTCTAGATCATGACAAAAAGAATAGATATTCGAAGAGAGATATCTTGTCAGAGTTCGCAAAGGTTTTTGATCCGTTGGGGTTGCTATCTCCTTGTGTCGTTTTCATGAAGATCTTGTTGCAAGATTTATGGAAAATTTCACTTACCTGGGACGAGCCAATTAGTGAAGACTTTAGTAAACGGTGGACATCGTTTAGAAATGACTTAAGTGTAATTTCTCAATTGAAGATTCCTCGATTTGTCTTGGCTGTAGATAAAATGGGACTGCTTTTTCATGCCTTTTGTGATGCGTCCTAAAAGGCGTAATAGTCCTAAAAGGCGTAATAGTCCTAAAAGGCGTAATATATATGCGTTCAATTTCTCAATATGAAAAAATAACAGTAAATCTTTTGACATCTAAGACTAAGGTAGATTAAGGTAGACTCCACGACTTGAATTGTGTTCGCCTCTTCTTTTGGCAAATTTGCTAAAAATGGTTTTACAGCATTTAAATGTTACAGAGACTGAAGTATTTGCCTGGACTGATTCTAGTGTGGCGTTGGCATGGCTTTCTTCAGAGCCTCATCGATGGCAAACCTTCGTAGCTAACCGTGTTTCAAAAATCCAAGAGGCAATTCCTAATGTTCCGTGGAATCATGTTTCTGGAATTGAAAATCCTGCTGACTGCGGAGCAAGGGGTATGTTGCCGTCGGAATTAGTAAATTGTGGATTATGGTTTCGTGGTCCTCGATGGTTAAGAGAGCCATTGAACAACAATCAACATAATGATCCAGTTAACGGTAAAGATATACAGGAGATTGTTTTAGAGGAAGAAAAGCGAAACTGTGTTGTAAACGTGTTTGATCTTAGCGATGATCATGTGATTTTCAGATATTCCACTTGGAATAGACTCGTACGAATCGTCGCGTGGTGCTTGAGATTTGTGAACAATGCAAAAAAGGTATCTCAGCGAATAAACGGTTTACTCTTAACATCAGAGCTTTTGAGAGCCGCAACGATGATAGTGAAATTAGTACAACACCAATGTTTTTCTGATGAGATCCTTGCTTTAGGAAATCATAAATTATTAAGACGTTCGAGCAAACTTTTAACATTAAATCCATTTTTGGATTCAAACTGTATTTTGCGGGTTGGTGGAAGGTTGAGACATGCTAATGTTTCTGAAGATCAGAAACACCCAATAGTGTTGCCTAAGTCTCATCATATTACTGCATTGCTTATTAGACATTATCATATAACTTACTTGAATGCTGGTCCTCAGCTTCTTTTAGCTGTCCTTAGAACAAAATTTATGATTTTAAGTGGTCGAGATGCAGTAAGAAAAATTGTGAAGACATGCATAAAGTGTTTTCGTGCTTCCCCAGCTATTGGTACACAATTAATGGGTGACCTGCCCGCTATGCGTGTCATACCCAGTCGCCCATTATCGAAGACTGGATGTGATTATGCCGGTCCTTTTATGTGCAAAGAGAGAAATATTAGAGATATCAAGTCATTTAAGAGTTACATAGCGATTTTTATTTGTTTTTCGACTCTTGATATTCATCTTGAATTGGTGTCAGATTTGTCCACTCCAACGTTTTTGGCTCCTCTGAAAAGATTCGTTTCTCGTAGAGGCAAGCCAGCCGAATTAGTAAGTGACTGTGCTACAAATTTTAAGGGTGCAAGTAGGGAATTGAGGGAATTATATGAATTTATATCCTCCACCATTAAAGATCAATCCTTACAGAATTATGTTGCGAATGAGGGCATCGTTTGGAAATTTAATCCTTCATCGGCTCCACATTTTGGTGGGCTGTGGGAGGCTAACATAAAGTCTGTGAAATATCATTTGTGTAGAACAATGGGAAATTCGCTATTTACAATTGAAGAGTTCTCAACATTATTGTCACAAATTGAAGCTTGTTTGAACTCGATACCTTTGTGTCCGTTGTCAAGTGATCCAAAGGATCTAGAAGTTTTAACACCGGGTAATTTTTTAACGGGTGCTTCTTTAACAGCTATTCTAGAGCTTGATGTTTCTGAGGTTCCGCCTTCACGACTTCGTCGTTGGCAACTGACACAGAGAGTATTCCAGCACTTTTGGTAGCGATGGAGTGCAGACTATTTGTCTCAGTTGCAACAACGCCCCAAGTGGTTACGTCCAACAGCAAATTTAAAGATTGGGGACTTAGTGCTCATTAATAATGAACTTGTGCCGGCGCTTCAATGGAAACTGGGAAGAATCATTGAAACCTTTTCAGGTAGTGATGGTCATGTTAGAGTGGCCATAGTGAGAACTGCTACGGGAGAACTCAAGCGTCCTATTCAAACTGTGTCCTTTACCTTTTGAATGAGATTAGTTAATTATAGCCCTTGAAGGTTTCAAGGCCGGGGGTGTATGTTCGGACAATATTTTCCGACAATGTTTTCGGACAGTGTTTTCCGACACATGTTCGATAGAGCATTTTCGATAGAGAGAACGATAACTAGATAAGAGAATATGTGCTTCCGCATACTTGTGCATCGAACCAGACTTCGCAAGTAATCTTGGGTTTACTTGCATCCAAGAACATTTCGCAGTTTGAATGGTTGGTTTATTCTTTCTTTTTGTTAATTGTTAAAGTGATTGTTTATGTAAGTTTTCAGTTCAGAGCACAGAGCTCATGTGTGTTGGATGGCGGTTGCTGTCGAATGTGTAACCAAGAGGGTTTTAACGTTTTAATTAAAGTTTACAGTTCACATTTTTATATTGTTTGTTTTAATCAGTGTTTTTTTTCTGATTGAGTTTAAAGTTAACCAGCCGAGCTATCAAAATCAGTATGTTGAATATTTGATGAGATATGGGCATTTGTATGAAATAATTTATAACTGCGCATGCGCGAACTATAGCAAAGATTTTTTTCATGATTTGGTAGTCCATTTGATAGAGTAACGCATATAAAAAGACGGCATCGGGGACGAGTGCCGCAGTTTCGTTCGGAAAGATGTTTGTTTAGAACAAACTACGCGAAAATAAAAATCTCTTCCGAATTTGCAAAACAATCTCCACAAAATATTTTTTTAAATATTAAGTATTAAAATATTTCACAATCAAATATATCGTTAAAACCGGGAAAATACCAAAGATAAGTTTTTTTAGTTTATTTATTTATTTATTTATTTCCCTGTCCAGAACTAGTTTTTGTTTTTCGATCTATCTTTGGACCGCATTATTGGCACCTTCCTCGTTTAGCTGAACTAAGATTTTCTGATATTCAAAATATTCAGCAAAAATCAAAATAATCAGCAGGAGAAAACACCTCATCCATTTAAACCAGTAGCATGGGAAAACCAAAAAAACAACCTGCCTTCTACAACGCAACATTCCCCCAAAAAACAAATCAACCATCAGAAGAAACCCGAAATGAAGACATTCAGCTTTCTACAAAGTCATACAAAGTTCTACAATTCAACATTCAGGAAAAGAAACTCAACCATTAATCCTCGTACTATAGCATGGAAAAATCGAAAACAAAACATCAAAGAAAAAACAACTCAACTGCACTGGTGATGTCACTTCCGGTCACAACCCCTTTTCATTGACAGCTAGTCATGACTACTTCAGCTGCACGATGTGCGGCTGTTACTATCACATCCTTCACCAGATTGATCACTGAGCTGTTGCAAAAGCTTTCTTATCTTTTCTTCAGTAAGACCAAAAATCTGACTAACGCACCATATGGCACAATAAATTAGAAACTAAACATATAGACAGAGGTGCCAAGCTCTCATTAATATTCCGTAATATACGGGTTAATTTGACCTAGGTTTAACACGTTTCGCACCAGAAAATTTTTTAAGAAATTAAATTAAATAAATTCCATATAGAAACGTGAAATTAAATAAATAAAGATTCGTCCAATAATTTTTTCTGGTTTGAATCGTTGTTAAATTGGCTTAGACAAAATATTACGGAAGATTAGTGGGAACTTGGCACCTCTGCATATAGAACATTACATGAATATATCACTATCATAATGCCGTCTATCAATCATTATTCCAAATGTATTCCATACAAGAATAATAAATTTATTTTTATGTATTTCTATGTTTATTAGTGATATGGGTGGATTAGACCCAAACAGGTAAAATGTCATTTAAAAAAATAATAATAATAATAAAATAGAACAATTCTTCAAGTCTGAAAAAGTCATTTTCTTTAAAAATGTATCTATTTCAGGAATATTTAAAATGTAAGACGTTGCAATCAAACAAATTTTAGAAATGCGTCGATTAGACCCATTTCTAAAATGTTTATACTATTATTCATGTTTCGACCTCACGGTCTGAGAGACACTCACAATAGTTATGATGCAATTTCTGTAGCAGTAGTTAAGGATTAACACGACATCCCTAGTTATTTCATTGATTTATTTATTTCAAATTAAAGACTAAATATCTTCTGAAGTAGATTACTTATTTGGTTTATTCTAATTATTATTTTTTGTGGCATTACTTTTTGAAACAAAAATTTTTCTGCACTATTTAATTGCTGAGAGTTTGAGATTAGACAGAGCAAAATTTTCTGTTCAAGAATACGGAACAGATGTATTGCACTCACGCACCGATGTTTGGCGACTGTTTGGTTGGAGCGATTTTCAAGCCCGCGCCAAACCAATAACTTAATACAGCAACTAGGTTGCCATTAAAGGAAAAAATCCCCTAAATTTGGCGACTTTTTCCTTTTTATAACCGATTAAAAAAAAGAAAAACTGTGCGTGTGTGTATGACATCATAGCCAAGAATACTGTGTCCAATTGCAAACAACACATTTGGGGAATAAAAATTGGTTGCCGCGAATATGCGACATGCGGTAGTTAAAAATTAAATTCGCGTAGCTACTATAAAGCCTAAAAAATGTTCAGAAATGAGTTAATTTTACTTATTTAGAAATGCCCGTTTTTACCTGTTAACCCTTTCAGGGGCAAGCAATTGTGTTCCTGTAACGTCAAATTCACACCGGTATTTACGAAAGAATTTAGTTCGAAATAAGGAAAAACAATTGTTCAACTTTTTCCCGTCAAAGTTAAAAAAGTAAAAGTTTATTAAAAGTTTCTGGTTTAAATCGGATTAAAATTAGGTGGTATATATTATATATCACCCCCCCTCAAAGTGTTAACTGGGTTTGACTAAATATTACGTCATACACGAACTACTACCGTAATATTTTGAACGCATTATTTCCACCAGTAAAATTTTAATAGAAATTTCCATCTTATTAAACCACTTATTATCCACAAGGAAATTTACAATACCTGAGAGTTACATCCAGGATCTCCACAAACTGTGTGCAATGGAGCTGGCAAGAGTCGAACCCACAGACCTGATTCCTACGCTCTCAAGCGATTAGCGGAATGGTGTCTTAACACTCGGCCACGGGAACCCCAGGTTAAACGAATATCTCAAGAGTAAATAAACACAGGAGATTCATTCCTTATGAGTCACAAAAATAATAAACCATGGAGGTAATCATTCGCAAAGCAAGATCTCCATGGTGAATTTATCAGTGTTGTCTGGTGTAAAAAAAATCTCATGTGTAAACATGGCATACGTAATAATAAAAAAAAGCATGCTTATTTCTCTCATAGCAGACGATATAGTTCATTTCACTGAAGTAATAAGGATGATTTTTTTACATTGTGAAATTAGTTATAAAACGAACGCACCTCATATGTCACGTTTAACGTCCAATTTCCAACTTGTTTTATTTTGAAAGATGCTTGTAACAGTCCATTGAAATTTGACACGTTAGATTAATGCTCTGACATTACAACCAAAATTTTTATAACTGTATGCACTAATTTTATTTATGCTCTTGAGACATTTATTATGCAAGATAGACTGAAGATGTTCTTTGTCAAGTACCTTTTCAAAATATTTTGTAGTTATCTTGCATGCCTTTCATTATATACACTGATGTCAACAAATTAACCGGCAGTTTCGCTTGGACGATTTCGCTTTTTACACGGATTGTCTAATATGTACTGAAATTTTTGATAAATTGTTCTTGAAATTCGAGAATGTAAAGCACATGTTTGACATCAAGAACAGTAGAAACAATACACTGAATTAAAAAATTTGTTCGGACAATATTTTCCGACAATGTTTTCGGACAGTGTTTTACCGACACACGTTCGATAGAGCATTTTCGATAGAGAGAACGATACCTAGATAAGAGATTATGTGCTTCCGCATACTTGTGCATCGAACCAGACTTCGCAAGTAATCTTGGGTTTACTTGCAACCAAGAACATTTCGCAGTTTGAATGGTTGGTTTATTCTTTCTTTTTGTTAACTGTTAAAGTGATTGTTTATGTCAGTTTTCAGTTCAGAGCACAGAGCTCATGTGTGTTGGATGGCGGTTGCTGTCGAATGTGTAACCAAGAGGGTTTTAACGTTTTAATTAAAGTTTACAGTTCACATTTTTGCATTGTTTGTTTTAATCAGTGTTTTTTTCTTATTGAGTTTAAAGTTAACCAGCCGAGCTATCAAAATTAGTATATTGAATATTTGATGAGATATGGGCATTTGTATGAAATAATTTATAAATGCGCATGCGCGAACTATACCAAAGATTTTTTCATGATTTGGTAGTCCATTTGATAGAGTAACGCATATAAAAAGACGACATCGGGGACGAGTGCCACAGTTTCGTTCGGAAAGAGGTTTGTTTAGAACAAACTACGCGAAAATAAAAATCTCTTCCGAATTTGCAAAACAATCTCCACAAAATATTTTTTTAAATATTAAGTATTAAAATATTTCACAATCAAATATATCGTTAAAACCGGGAAAATACCAAAGATAAGTTTTTTTAGTTTATTTATTTGTTTATTTTTTTCCCTGTCCAGAACTAGTTTTTGTTTTTCGATCTATCTTTGGACTCATGTCTCAGAGCTCATGTGTGTTGGATGGTGGCTGCTGTCGAATGTGTAACCAAGAGGGTTTTAACGTTTTAATTAAAGTTTACAGTTCACATTTTTGCATTGTTTGTTTTAATCAGTGTTTTTTTCTTATTGAGTTTAAAGTTAACCAGCCGAGCTATCAAAATTAGTATATTGAATATTTGATGAGATATGGGCATTTGTATGAAATAATTTATAAATGCGCATGCGCGAACTATACCAAAGATTTTTTCATGATTTGGTAGTCCATTTGATAGAGTAACGCATATAAAAAGACGACATCGGGGACGAGTGCCACAGTTTCGTTCGGAAAGAGGTTTGTTTAGAACAAACTACGCGAAAATAAAAATCTCTTCCGAATTTGCAAAACAATCTCCACAAAATATTTTTTTAAATATTAAGTATTAAAATATTTCACAATCAAATATATCGTTAAAACCGGGAAAATACCAAAGATAAGTTTTTTTAGTTTATTTATTTGTTTATTTTTTTCCCTGTCCAGAACTAGTTTTTGTTTTTCGATCTATCTTTGGACTCATGTCTCAGAGCTCATGTGTGTTGGATGGTGGTTGCTGTCGAATGTGTAACCAAGAGGGTTTTAACGTTTTAATTAAAGTTTACAGTTCACATTTTTGCAGTGTTTGTTTTAATCAGTGTTTTTTTCTTATTGAGTTTAAAGTTAACCAGCCGAGCTATCAAAATTAGTATATTGAATATTTGATGAGATATGGGCATTTGTATGAAATAATTTATAAATGCGCATGCGCGAACTATACCAAAGATTTTTTCATGATTTGGTAGTCCATTTGATAGAGTAACGCATATAAAAAGACGACATCGGGGACGAGTGCCACAGTTTCGTTCGGAAAGAGGTTTGTTTAGAACAAACTACGCGAAAATAAAAATCTCTTCCGAATTTGCAAAACAATCTCCACAAAATATTTTTTTAAATATTAAGTATTAAAATATTTCACAATCAAATATATCGTTAAAACCGGGAAAATACCAAAGATAAGTTTTTTTAGTTTATTTATTTGTTTATTTTTTTCCCTGTCCAGAACTAGTTTTTGTTTTTCGATCTATCTTTGGACTCATGTCTCAGAGCTCATGTGTGTTGGATGGTGGCTGCTGTCGAATGTGTAACCAAGAGGGTTTTAACGTTTTAATTAAAGTTTACAGTTCACATTTTTGCATTGTTTGTTTTAATCAGTGTTTTTTTCTTATTGAGTTTAAAGTTAACCAGCCGAGCTATCAAAATTAGTATATTGAATATTTGATGAGATATGGGCATTTGTATGAAATAATTTATAAATGCGCATGCGCGAACTATACCAAAGATTTTTTCATGATTTGGTAGTCCATTTGATAGAGTAACGCATATAAAAAGACGACATCGGGGACGAGTGCCACAGTTTCGTTCGGAAAGAGGTTTGTTTAGAACAAACTACGCGAAAATAAAAATCTTTTCCGAATTTGCAAAACAATCTCCACAAAATATTTTTTTAAATATTAAGTATTAAAATATTTCACAATCAAATATATCGTTAAAACCGGGAAAATACCAAAGATAAGTTTTTTTAGTTTATTTATTTGTTTATTTTTTTCCCTGTCCAGAACTAGTTTTTGTTTTTCGATCTATCTTTGGACTCATGTCTCAGAGCTCATGTGTGTTGGATGGTGGTTGCTGTCGAATGTGTAACCAAGAGGGTTTTAACGTTTTAATTAAAGTTTACAGTTCACATTTTTGCATTGTTTGTTTTAATCAGTGTTTTTCTTATTGAGTTTAAAGTTAACCAGCCGAGCTATCAAAATTAGTATATTGAATATTTGATGAGATATGGGCATTTGTATGAAATAATTTATAAATGCGCATGCGCGAACTATACCAAAGATTTTTTCATGATTTGGTAGTCCATTTGATAGAGTAACGCATATAAAAAGACGACATCGGGGACGAGTGCCACAGTTTCGTTCGGAAAGAGGTTTGTTTAGAACAAACTACGCGAAAATAAAAATCTCTTCCGAATTTGCAAAACAATCTCCACAAAATATTTTTTTAAATATTAAGTATTAAAATATTTCACAATCAAATATATCGTTAAAACCGGGAAAATACCAAAGATAAGTTTTTTTAGTTTATTTATTTGTTTATTTTTTTCCCTGTCCAGAACTAGTTTTTGTTTTTCGATCTATCTTTGGACTCATGTCTCAGAGCTCATGTGTGTTGGATGGTGGTTGCTGTCGAATGTGTAACCAAGAGGGTTTTAACGTTTTAATTAAAGTTTACAGTTCACATTTTTGCAGTGTTTGTTTTAATCAGTGTTTTTTTCTTATTGAGTTTAAAGTTAACCAGCCGAGCTATCAAAATTAGTATATTGAATATTTGATGAGATATGGGCATTTGTATGAAATAATTTATAAATGCGCATGCGCGAACTATACCAAAGATTTTTTCATGATTTGGTAGTCCATTTGATAGAGTAACGCATATAAAAAGACGACATCGGGGACGAGTGCCACAGTTTCGTTCGGAAAGAGGTTTGTTTAGAACAAACTACGCGAAAATAAAAATCTCTTCCGAATTTGCAAAACAATCTCCACAAAATATTTTTTTAAATATTAAGTATTAAAATATTTCACAATCAAATATATCGTTAAAACCGGGAAAATACCAAAGATAAGTTTTTTTAGTTTATTTATTTGTTTATTTTTTTCCCTGTCCAGAACTAGTTTTTGTTTTTCGATCTATCTTTGGACTCATGTCTCAGAGCTCATGTGTGTTGGATGGTGGCTGCTGTCGAATGTGTAACCAAGAGGGTTTTAACGTTTTAATTAAAGTTTACAGTTCACATTTTTGCATTGTTTGTTTTAATCAGTGTTTTTTTCTTATTGAGTTTAAAGTTAACCAGCCGAGCTATCAAAATTAGTATATTGAATATTTGATGAGATATGGGCATTTGTATGAAATAATTTATAAATGCGCATGCGCGAACTATACCAAAGATTTTTTCATGATTTGGTAGTCCATTTGATAGAGTAACGCATATAAAAAGACGACATCGGGGACGAGTGCCACAGTTTCGTTCGGAAAGAGGTTTGTTTAGAACAAACTACGCGAAAATAAAAATCTCTTCCGAATTTGCAAAACAATCTCCACAAAATATTTTTTTTAAATATTAAGTATTAAAATATTTCACAATCAAATATATCGTTAAAACCGGGAAAATACCAAATATAAGTTTTTTTAGTTTATTTATTTGTTTATTTTTTTCCCTGTCCAGAACTAGTTTTTGTTTTTCGATCTATCTTTGGACTCATGTCTCAGAGCTCATGTGTGTTGGATGGTGGTTGCTGTCGAATGTGTAACCAAGAGGGTTTTAACGTTTTAATTAAAGTTTACAGTTCACATTTTTGCATTGTTTGTTTTAATCAGTGTTTTTTTCTTATTGAGTTTAAAGTTAACCAGCCGAGCTATCAAAATTAGTATATTGAATATTTGATGAGATATGGGCATTTGTATGAAATAATTTATAAATGCGCATGCGTGAACTATACCAAAGATTTTTTCATGATTTGGTAGTCCATTTGATAGAGTAACGCATATAAAAAGACGACATCGGGGACGAGTGCCACAGTTTCGTTCGGAAAGAGGTTTGTTTAGAACAAACTACGCGAAAATAAAAATCTTTTCCGAATTTGCAAAACAATCTCCACAAAATATTTTTTTAAATATTAAGTATTAAAATATTTCACAATCAAATATATCGTTAAAACCGGGAAAATACCAAAGATAAGTTTTTTTAGTTTATTTATTTGTTTATTTTTTTCCCTGTCCAGAACTAGTTTTTGTTTTTCGATCTATCTTTGGACTCATGTCTCAGAGCTCATGTGTGTTGGATGGTGGTTGCTGTCGAATGTGTAACCAAGAGGGTTTTAACGTTTTAATTAAAGTTTACAGTTCACATTTTTGCATTGTTTGTTTTAATCAGTGTTTTTCTTATTGAGTTTAAAGTTAACCAGCCGAGCTATCAAAATTAGTATATTGAATATTTGATGAGATATGGGCATTTGTATGAAATAATTTATAAATGCGCATGCGCGAACTATACCAAAGATTTTTTCATGATTTGGTAGTCCATTTGATAGAGTAACGCATATAAAAAGACGACATCGGGGACGAGTGCCACAGTTTCGTTCGGAAAGAGGTTTGTTTAGAACAAACTACGCGAAAATAAAAATCTCTTCCGAATTTGCAAAACAATCTCCACAAAATATTTTTTTTAAATATTAAGTATTAAAATATTTCACAATCAAATATATCGTTAAAACCGGGAAAATACCAAAGATAAGTTTTTTTAGTTTATTTATTTGTTTATTTTTTTCCCTGTCCAGAACTAGTTTTTGTTTTTCGATCTATCTTTGGACTCATGTCTCAGAGCTCATGTGTGTTGGATGGTGGTTGCTGTCGAATGTGTAACCAAGAGGGTTTTAACGTTTTAATTAAAGTTTACAGTTCACATTTTTGCATTGTTTGTTTTAATCAGTGTTTTTTTCTTATTGAGTTTAAAGTTAACCAGCCGAGCTATCAAAATTAGTATATTGAATATTTGATGAGATATGGGCATTTGTATGAAATAATTTATAAATGCGCATGCGCGAACTATACCAAAGATTTTTTCATGATTTGGTAGTCCATTTGATAGAGTAACGCATATAAAAAGACGACATCGGGGACGAGTGCCACAGTTTCGTTCGGAAAGAGGTTTGTTTAGAACAAACTACGCGAAAATAAAAATCTCTTCCGAATTTGCAAAACAATCTCCACAAAATATTTTTTTAAATATTAAGTATTAAAATATTTCACAATCAAATATATCGTTAAAACCGGGAAAATACCAAAGATAAGTTTTTTTAGTTTATTTATTTGTTTATTTTTTTCCCTGTCCAGAACTAGTTTTTGTTTTTCGATCTATCTTTGGACTCATGTCTCAGAGCTCATGTGTGTTGGATGGTGGTTGCTGTCGAATGTGTAACCAAGAGGGTTTTAACGTTTTAATTAAAGTTTACAGTTCACATTTTTGCATTGTTTGTTTTAATCAGTGTTTTTCTTATTGAGTTTAAAGTTAACCAGCCGAGCTATCAAAATTAGTATATTGAATATTTGATGAGATATGGGCATTTGTATGAAATAATTTATAAATGCGCATGCGCGAACTATACCAAAGATTTGTTCATGATTTGGTAGTCCATTTGATAGAGTAACGCATATAAAAAGACGACATCGGGGACGAGTGCCACAGTTTCGTTCGGAAAGAGGTTTGTTTAGAACAAACAACGCGAAAATAAAAATCTCTTCCGAATTTGCAAAACAATCTCCACAAAATATTTTTTTTAAATATTAAGTATTAAAATATTTCACAATCAAATATATCGTTAAAACCGGGAAAATACCAAAGATAAGTTTTTTTAGTTTATTTATTTGTTTATTTTTTTCCCTGTCCAGAACTAGTTTTTGTTTTTCGATCTATCTTTGGACTCATGTCTCAGAGCTCATGTGTGTTGGATGGTGGTTGCTGTCGAATGTGTAACCAAGAGGGTTTTGACGTTTTAATTAAAGTTTACAGTTCACATTTTTGCATTGTTTGTTTTAATCAGTGTTTTTTTCTTATTGAGTTTAAAGTTAACCAGCCGAGCTATCAAAATTAGTATATTGAATATTTGATGAGATATGGGCATTTGTATGAAATAATTTATAAATGCGCATGCGCGAACTATACCAAAGATTTTTTCATGATTTGGTAGTCCATTTGATAGAGTAACGCATATAAAAAGACGACATCGGGGACGAGTGCCACAGTTTCGTTCGGAAAGAGGTTTGTTTAGAACAAACTACGCGAAAATAAAAATCTCTTCCGAATTTGCAAAACAATCTCCACAAAATATTTTTTTAAATATTAAGTATTAAAATATTTCACAATCAAATATATCGTTAAAACCGGGAAAATACCAAAGATAAGTTTTTTTAGTTTATTTATTTGTTTATTTTTTTCCCTGTCCAGAACTAGTTTTTGTTTTTCGATCTATCTTTGTACTCATGTCTCAGAGCTCATGTGTGTTGGATGGTGGTTGCTGTCGAATGTGTAACCAAGAGGGTTTTAACGTTTTAATTAAAGTTTACAGTTCACATTTTTACATTGTTTGTTTTAATCAGTGTTTTTTTCTTATTGAGTTTAAAGTTAACCAGCCGAGCGATCATTAAATGGTCCGTCGCCCGAGATTTCTTTTAAAAAGCAAAATAGCTGATTAAGCTAATGTGGATAGTGAATTTGAACTGTGAAATGTGGATGTTTGGTGTTCAGTGTTAGAGTTCAAGCGCATGGTGTGTTGGATGCCAATGCCCCTGCTTTGTTGATCCAGACGTTTTAAAGCTTTGTTGAGTTCGTTCCTGTACTTAAATGTTTATTTATTATGGAAGAGTTAAAGGATGTTTTAGTTAAGAAGAGGGGATTAAAGTCTGCTATTACAAAATTGGAAAATAAGATAATCGGGTGTATTAATGAAGCCGATTCAAGTGAATTAACTTTGTTTGAGATTAAAATAGGAAAGTTAAATGATGAATTGAGTGAAACATTTAATAGGATATTGGCTAAATGTGATAAAAATGAGGTTGATGCGTACATTGAGGAGCAGCAGACTGAACAGGATCGAGTTGACAGTATGTGGCTTAGTGTTAACCGAAAAAAATCGGGAATTACTTTAAACGAAAGTAATGACAGTGCGGGGTTTTTGAAATCTCAAACCTCAGAGGTTAAACTACCGAAACTCACACTTCCCACGTTCAGTGGTAATCTGGAGGAGTGGATGCCCTTTTATGATTCATTTAGGGCTAGTGTGGATTGTAATGATGGTTTATCAGACTGTCAAAAATTACAATATTTAAAATCGGCATGCAAAGGCAATGCACTTAAAATAATTCAATGCCTTCCAATCTCTGATTCGAATTATAAGACAGCGTTAAAGCTGTTGAAAGAGCGATATTCAAATAAACGAGAACTAATTAACGCATTGATTAAGAAATTTATTGGAATGCCTTGTATTTCGGATAATGCACAGTCTCTTTTATAAAGTGTAGACGTTATAAATGAATGTGTCCGTTCATTGAGTGTACTTAAACAAGAGGTTAACGGCTTTTCAGAAGTATTGTTTATTTAATTAGAGAGCAATTGGATAGAAATACAAGATATTGGTGGGAAAGAACACTCAAAAAAGAGGAATTGGGTACACTTGAAAATTTATTATATTTTTTAAAGGACCATGCGAGAACCCTTCAAAATAGTAAATCATCAGTTAAAGAAATTCGAAAACCTAAATTCACTACATTATTGTCTGCTAATAATATTTGTCTTTTATGCAAAGAATCTCATCCACTTTACAGATTCCCGCGATATTTGAAATTAAATGAGCAGAAAAGAGTAGAAATAGCTAGAACAAATGGTTTGTGTTTTAACTGTCTTTTAGGGAAACACTATGCGAAAAAGTGTATGAGTGTGGGTAGATGTAGAGTGTGCCACAAGCCTCATCATAGTGTCTTGCATATTTCACGGGATACTGGCCCTCATGTAAAGAGTGCGACAGAAACTCCGGTGGTTCCTCTTTCCCCGAACGCAACGGAATTTCGACAGAGACAAAATGAGTTAAGTCAAACTTCTTGCACTGGCACCTTTGAGTTGCGAAACAATTCTGGGTCGGGAATACAGTTGATGAATATGGGACAGACTCTACTTTGTACAGCCATGATTAGAGTTCTTGATTCAATGGGTAATCTTGTAAATTGCCGCGCGTTGCTTGACAGTGGAAGTGAGGCCTGTTTTATAAGTGAAAATTGTATGCGAAAATTGTATTTGCCAAGGCGAAGAACTAGAGTACAGGTTACATGTTTAGGTTCTTATAGTGCTGAAACAGATGGAGAGATAAATTTGAATTTTACTCCTCATTTTAATCCGGAAATAAAATTTGCTACTAAAGCATTTGTGATAAAAAGAATAACATCGAATGTGCCATGTAGTTCTATTCCTTCAAGTGTTCTGAATAAGTTTAATGATTTAGTTCTAGCAGACCCACTATATTTTGAGTCAAGATCAGTAGATATTCTACTTGCAGTTAACGTATTTTTTACATTGTTAAATGGGAAAATTGAGAAAAGAGGGGAAGCTCTGATCTTTGCTGTAAGTTCTAAGCTAGATGGATAATTACGGGGACTACCTCAGTCGATACAGGTCTACGTACATTTGCCGTCAATAATATTCAATTAAAATTAGATGGCTTGGTGCAACAATTTTGGTCCTTGGATTCTGTTCCGGAATTAGTTCAGATTTCTAAGGAGGAGATGGAATGTGAGGATCATTTTAAGCGCACTTATTTTCGAGATATGTCGGAAAGATTTGTCGTGAAACTTCCATTTAAAGATTCCCCATCTCGATTAGGTGATACTAGAGAAATGGCTATCCAGAGATTTCGTTCGTTAGAACGCAGACTTTCAAAACAACCGTTTATTTATGAAGACTAGCGAAAGTTTATGAAGGAATATTTTGATTTGGGTCACATGGAACGTGTATCCAAGTCGGAGAGTGTTCCTTCAAGTGTTTGTTATTTACCACATCATGTGGTAATTCGGGAATCAAGCACAACGACAAAATTGAGAGTTGTTTTTGACGCTTCAGCTAAGTTTACTTCGGGTGTGTCTTTGAACGACATTCTTATGGTCGGTCCACGTATACAGCAGGAGCTTTTTCCAATACTGTTGAGATTTAGAATTTTACCTATAGTTGTATGTGCAGATATAGAAAAAATGTTTAGACAGGTTTTGATTAACCTTGAAGATAGAGACTTTATGAGAATTCTTTGGAGAGAAAATTCCCAAGATACTATAGAGGATTACCGCTTAAAAACAGTTACTTACGGTACCGCATCTGCCCCGTTTCAGTCAACTAGATCTCTTCATCAGCTTGCCTTAGATGAGAAGAGTGAATTTCCGTTGGCATCTGCAGCAGTGTTAAGGGATTTTTATGTAGATGATTTATTGTCAGGGGGTCAGAGTGAAGAGGAAGTTGTGGAATTAATTTATCAATTGACATTGTGAATGAAGCAAGGTGGTTTTAAATTGCGAAAATGGATTTCTAATGTGCCTGGGGTGTTGAAAAACATTTCGGAAGAATGTAGAGAAAATGCAGATTCATCGTTCTTAAAGAATGATAGTGGTATAAAAATTTTGAGAATCCAGTGGAATTTGAACGGTGATTTCTTTTGTTTCCATGTTCTAGATCATGACAAAAAGAATAGATATTCGAAGAGAGATATCTTGTCAGAGTTCGCAAAGGTTTTTGATCCGTTGGGGTTGCTATCTCCTTGTGTCGTTTTCATGAAGATCTTGTTGCAAGATTTATGGAAAATTTCACTTACCTGGGACGAGCCAATTAGTGAAGACTTTAGTAAACGGTGGACATCGTTTAGAAATGACTTAAGTGTAATTTCTCAATTGAAGATTCCTCGATTTGTCTTGGCTGTAGATAAAATGGGACTGCTTTTTCATGCCTTTTGTGATGCGTCCTAAAAGGCGTAATAGTCCTAAAAGGCGTAATAGTCCTAAAAGGCGTAATATATATGCGTTCAATTTCTCAATATGAAAAAATAACAGTAAATCTTTTGACATCTAAGACTAAGGTAGATTAAGGTAGACTCCACGACTTGAATTGTGTTCGCCTCTTCTTTTGGCAAATTTGCTAAAAATGGTTTTACAGCATTTAAATGTTACAGAGACTGAAGTATTTGCCTGGACTGATTCTAGTGTGGCGTTGGCATGGCTTTCTTCAGAGCCTCATCGATGGCAAACCTTCGTAGCTAACCGTGTTTCAAAAATCCAAGAGGCAATTCCTAATGTTCCGTGGAATCATGTTTCTGGAATTGAAAATCCTGCTGACTGCGGAGCAAGGGGTATGTTGCCGTCGGAATTAGTAAATTGTGGATTATGGTTTCGTGGTCCTCGATGGTTAAGAGAGCCATTGAACAACAATCAACATAATGATCCAGTTAACGGTAAAGATATACAGGAGATTGTTTTAGAGGAAGAAAAGCGAAACTGTGTTGTAAACGTGTTTGATCTTAGCGATGATCATGTGATTTTCAGATATTCCACTTGGAATAGACTCGTACGAATCGTCGCGTGGTGCTTGAGATTTGTGAACAATGCAAAAAAGGTATCTCAGCGAATAAACGGTTTACTCTTAACATCAGAGCTTTTGAGAGCCGCAACGATGATAGTGAAATTAGTACAACACCAGTGTTTTTCTGATGAGATCCTTGCTTTAGGAAATCATAAATTATTAAGACGTTCGAGCAAACTTTTAACATTAAATCCATTTTTGGATTCAAACTGTATTTTGCGGGTTGGTGGAAGGTTGAGACATGCTAATGTTTCTGAAGATCAGAAACACCCAATAGTGTTGCCTAAGTCTCATCATATTACTGCATTGCTTATTAGACATTATCATATAACTTACTTGAATGCTGGTCCTCAGCTTCTTTTAGCTGTCCTTAGAACAAAATTTATGATTTTAAGTGGTCGAGATGCAGTAAGAAAAATTGTGAAGACATGCATAAAGTGTTTTCGTGCTTCCCCAGCTATTGGTACACAATTAATGGGTGACCTGCCCGCTATGCGTGTCATACCCAGTCGCCCACTATCGAAGACTGGATGTGATTATGCCGGTCCTTTTATGTGCAAAGAGAGAAATATTAGAGATATCAAGTCATTTAAGAGTTACATAGCGATTTTTATTTGTTTTTCGACTCTTGATATTCATCTTGAATTGGTGTCAGATTTGTCCACTCCAACGTTTTTGGCTCCTCTGAAAAGATTCGTTTCTCGTAGAGGCAAGCCAGCCGAATTAGTAAGTGACTGTGCTACAAATTTTAAGGGTGCAAGTAGGGAATTGAGGGAATTATATGAATTTATATCCTCCACCATTAAAGATCAATCCTTACAGAATTATGTTGCGAATGAGGGCATCGTTTGGAAATTTAATCCTTCATCGGCTCCACATTTTGGTGGGCTGTGGGAGGCTAACATAAAGTCTGTGAAATATCATTTGTGTAGAACAATGGGAAATTCGCTATTTACAATTGAAGAGTTCTCAACATTATTGTCACAAATTGAAGCTTGTTTGAACTCGATACCTTTGTGTCCGTTGTCAAGTGATCCAAAGGATCTAGAAGTTTTAACACCGGGTCATTTTTTAACGGGTGCTTCTTTAACAGCTATTCTAGAGCTTGATGTTTGTGAGGTTCCGCCTTCACGACTTCGTCGTTGGCAACTGACACAGAGAGTATTCCAGCACTTTTGGTAGCGATGGAGTGCAGACTATTTGTCTCAGTTGCAACAACGCCCCAAGTGGTTACGTCCAACAGCAAATTTAAAGATTGGGGACTTAGTGCTCATTAATAATGAACTTGTGCCGGCGCTTCAATGGAAACTGGGAAGAATCATTGAAACCTTTTCAGGTAGTGATGGTCATGTTAGAGTGGCCATAGTGAGAACTGCTACGGGAGAACTCAAGCGTCCTATTCAAACTGTGTCCTTTACCTTTTGAATGAGATTAGTTAATTATAGCCCTTGAAGGTTTCAAGGCCGGGGGTGTATGTTCGGACAATATTTTCCGACAATGTTTTCGGACAGTGTTTTCCGACACATGTTCGATAGAGCATTTTCGATAGAGAGAACGATACCTAGATAAGAGAATATGTGCTTCCGCATACTTGTGCATCGAACCAGACTTCGCAAGTAATCTTGGGTTTACTTGCATCCAAGAACATTTCGCAGTTTGAATGGTTGGTTTATTCTTTCTTTTTGTTAATTGTTAAAGTGATTGTTTATGTAAGTTTTCAGTTCAGAGCACAGAGCTCATGTGTGTTGGATGGCGGTTGCTGTCGAATGTGTAACCAAGAGGGTTTTAACGTTTTAATTAAAGTTTACAGTTCACATTTTTATATTGTTTGTTTTAATCAGTGTTTTTTTTCTGATTGAGTTTAAAGTTAACCAGCCGAGCTATCAAAATCAGTATGTTGAATATTTGATGAGATATGGGCATTTGTATGAAATAATTTATAACTGCGCATGCGCGAACTATAGCAAAGATTTTTTTCATGATTTGGTAGTCCATTTGATAGAGTAACGCATATAAAAAGACGGCATCGGGGACGAGTGCCGCAGTTTCGTTCGGAAAGATGTTTGTTTAGAACAAACTACGCGAAAATAAAAATCTCTTCCGAATTTGCAAAACAATCTCCACAAAATATTTTTTTAAATATTAAGTATTAAAATATTTCACAATCAAATATATCGTTAAAACCGGGAAAATACCAAAGATAAGTTTTTTTAGTTTATTTATTTATTTATTTATTTCCCTGTCCAGAACTAGTTTTTGTTTTTCGATCTATCTTTGGACCGCATTATTGGCACCTTCCTCGTTTAGCTGAACTAAGATTTTCTGATATTCAAAATATTCAGCAAAAATCAAAATAATCAGCAGGAGAAAACACCTCATCCATTTAAACCAGTAGCATGGGAAAACCAAAAAAACAACCTGCCTTCTACAACGCAACATTCCCCCAAAAAACAAATCAACCATCAGAAGAAACCCGAAATGAAGACATTCAGCTTTCTACAAAGTCATACAAAGTTCTACAATTCAACATTCAGGAAAAGAAACTCAACCATTAATCCTCGTACTATAGCATGGAAAAATCGAAAACAAAACATCAAAGAAAAAACAACTCAACTGCACTGGTGATGTCACTTCCGGTCACAACCCCTTTTCATTGACAGCTAGTCATGACTACTTCAGCTGCACGATGTGCGGCTGTTACTATCACATCCTTCACCAGATTGATCACTGAGCTGTTGCAAAAGCTTTCTTATCTTTTCTTCAGTAAGACCAAAAATCTGACTAACGCACCATATGGCACAATAAATTAGAAACTAAACATATAGACAGAGGTGCCAAGCTCTCATTAATATTCCGTAATATACGGGTTAATTTGACCTAGGTTTAACACGTTTCGCACCAGAAAATTTTTTAAGAAATTAAATTAAATAAATTCCATATAGAAACGTGAAATTAAATAAATAAAGATTCGTCCAATAATTTTTTCTAGTTTGAATCGTTGTTAAATTGGCTTAGACAAAATATTACGGAAGATTAGTGGGAACTTGGCACCTCTGCATATAGAACATTACATGAATATATCACTATCATAATGCCGTCTATCAATCATTATTCCAAATGTATTCCATACAAGAATAATAAATTTATTTTTATGTATTTCTATGTTTATTAGTGATATGGGTGGATTAGACCCAAACAGGTAAAATGTCATTTAAAAAAATAATAATAATAATAAAATAGAACAATTCTTCAAGTCTGAAAAAGTCATTTTCTTTAAAAATGTATCTATTTCAGGAATATTTAAAATGTAAGACGTTGCAATCAAACAAATTTTAGAAATGCGTCGATTAGACCCATTTCTAAAATGTTTATACTATTATTCATGTTTCGACCTCACGGTCTGAGAGACACTCACAATAGTTATGATGCAATTTCTGTAGCAGTAGTTAAGGATTAACACGACATCCCTAGTTATTTCATTGATTTATTTATTTCAAATTAAAGACTAAATATCTTCTGAAGTAGATTACTTATTTGGTTTATTCTAATTATTATTTTTTGTGGCATTACTTTTTGAAACAAAAATTTTTCTGCACTATTTAATTGCTGAGAGTTTGAGATTAGACAGAGCAAAATTTTCTGTTCAAGAATACGGAACAGATGTATTGCACTCACGCACCGATGTTTGGCGACTGTTTGGTTGGAGCGATTTTCAAGCCCGCGCCAAACCAATAACTTAATACAGCAACTAGGTTGCCATTAAAGGAAAAAATCCCCTAAATTTGGCGACTTTTTCCTTTTTATAACCGATTAAAAAAAAGAAAAACTGTGCGTGTGTGTATGACATCATAGCCAAGAATACTGTGTCCAATTGCAAACAACACATTTGGGGAATAAAAATTGGTTGCCGCGAATATGCGACATGCGGTAGTTAAAAATTAAATTCGCGTAGCTACTATAAAGCCTAAAAAATGTTCAGAAATGAGTTAATTTTACTTATTTAGAAATGCCCGTTTTTACCTGTTAACCCTTTCAGGGGCAAGCAATTGTGTTCCTGTAACGTCAAATTCACACCGGTATTTACGAAAGAATTTAGTTCGAAATAAGGAAAAACAATTGTTCAACTTTTTCCCGTCAAAGTTAAAAAAGTAAAAGTTTATTAAAAGTTTCTGGTTTAAATCGGATTAAAATTAGGTGGTATATATTATATATCACCCCCCCTCAAAGTGTTAACTGGGTTTGACTAAATATTACGTCATACACGAACTACTACCGTAATATTTTGAACGCATTATTTCCACCAGTAAAATTTTAATAGAAATTTCCATCTTATTAAACCACTTATTATCCACAAGGAAATTTACAATACCTGAGAGTTACATCCAGGATCTCCACAAACTGTGTGCAATGGAGCTGGCAAGAGTCGAACCCACAGACCTGATTCCTACGCTCTCAAGCGATTAGCGGAATGGTGTCTTAACACTCGGCCACGGGAACCCCAGGTTAAACGAATATCTCAAGAGTAAATAAACACAGGAGATTCATTCCTTATGAGTCACAAAAATAATAAACCATGGAGGTAATCATTCGCAAAGCAAGATCTCCATGGTGAATTTATCAGTGTTGTCTGGTGTAAAAAAAATCTCATGTGTAAACATGGCATACGTAATAATAAAAAAAAGCATGCTTATTTCTCTCATAGCAGACGATATAGTTCATTTCACTGAAGTAATAAGGATGATTTTTTTACATTGTGAAATTAGTTATAAAACGAACGCACCTCATATGTCACGTTTAACGTCCAATTTCCAACTTGTTTTATTTTGAAAGATGCTTGTAACAGTCCATTGAAATTTGACACGTTAGATTAATGCTCTGACATTACAACCAAAATTTTTATAACTGTATGCACTAATTTTATTTATGCTCTTGAGACATTTATTATGCAAGATAGACTGAAGATGTTCTTTGTCAAGTACCTTTTCAAAATATTTTGTAGTTATCTTGCATGCCTTTCATTATATACACTGATGTCAACAAATTAACCGGCAGTTTCGCTTGGACGATTTCGCTTTTTACACGGATTGTCTAATATGTACTGAAATTTTTGATAAATTGTTCTTGAAATTCGAGAATGTAAAGCACATGTTTGACATCAAGAACAGTAGAAACAATACACTGAATTAAAAAATTTGTTCGGACAATATTTTCCGACAATGTTTTCGGACAGTGTTTTACCGACACACGTTCGATAGAGCATTTTCGATAGAGAGAACGATACCTAGATAAGAGATTATGTGCTTCCGCATACTTGTGCATCGAACCAGACTTCGCAAGTAATCTTGGGTTTACTTGCAACCAAGAACATTTCGCAGTTTGAATGGTTGGTTTATTCTTTCTTTTTGTTAACTGTTAAAGTGATTGTTTATGTCAGTTTTCAGTTCAGAGCACAGAGCTCATGTGTGTTGGATGGCGGTTGCTGTCGAATGTGTAACCAAGAGGGTTTTAACGTTTTAATTAAAGTTTACAGTTCACATTTTTGCATTGTTTGTTTTAATCAGTGTTTTTTTCTTATTGAGTTTAAAGTTAACCAGCCGAGCTATCAAAATTAGTATATTGAATATTTGATGAGATATGGGCATTTGTATGAAATAATTTATAAATGCGCATGCGCGAACTATACCAAAGATTTTTTCATGATTTGGTAGTCCATTTGATAGAGTAACGCATATAAAAAGACGACATCGGGGACGAGTGCCACAGTTTCGTTCGGAAAGAGGTTTGTTTAGAACAAACTACGCGAAAATAAAAATCTCTTCCGAATTTGCAAAACAATCTCCACAAAATATTTTTTTAAATATTAAGTATTAAAATATTTCACAATCAAATATATCGTTAAAACCGGGAAAATACCAAAGATAAGTTTTTTTAGTTTATTTATTTGTTTATTTTTTTCCCTGTCCAGAACTAGTTTTTGTTTTTCGATCTATCTTTGGACTCATGTCTCAGAGCTCATGTGTGTTGGATGGTGGCTGCTGTCGAATGTGTAACCAAGAGGGTTTTAACGTTTTAATTAAAGTTTACAGTTCACATTTTTGCATTGTTTGTTTTAATCAGTGTTTTTTTCTTATTGAGTTTAAAGTTAACCAGCCGAGCTATCAAAATTAGTATATTGAATATTTGATGAGATATGGGCATTTGTATGAAATAATTTATAAATGCGCATGCGCGAACTATACCAAAGATTTTTTCATGATTTGGTAGTCCATTTGATAGAGTAACGCATATAAAAAGACGACATCGGGGACGAGTGCCACAGTTTCGTTCGGAAAGAGGTTTGTTTAGAACAAACTACGCGAAAATAAAAATCTCTTCCGAATTTGCAAAACAATCTCCACAAAATATTTTTTTAAATATTAAGTAATAAAATATTTCACAATCAAATATATCGTTAAAACCGGGAAAATACCAAAGATAAGTTTTTTTAGTTTATTTATTTGTTTATTTTTTTCCCTGTCCAGAACTAGTTTTTGTTTTTCGATCTATCTTTGGACTCATGTCTCAGAGCTCATGTGTGTTGGATGGTGGTTGCTGTCGAATGTGTAACCAAGAGGGTTTTAACGTTTTAATTAAAGTTTACAGTTCACATTTTAGCATTGTTTGTTTTAATCAGTGTTTTTTTCTTATTGAGTTTAAAGTTAACCAGCCGAGCTATCAAAATTAGTATATTGAATATTTGATGAGATATGGGCATTTGTATGAAATAATTTATAAATGCGCATGCGTGAACTATACCAAAGATTTTTTCATGATTTGGTAGTCCATTTGATAGAGTAACGCATATAAAAAGACGACATCGGGGACGAGTGCCACAGTTTCGTTCGGAAAGAGGTTTGTTTAGAACAAACTACGCGAAAATAAAAATCTCTTCCGAATTTGCAAAACAATCTCCACAAAATATTTTTTTAAATATTAAGTATTAAAATATTTCACAATCAAATATATCGTTAAAACCGGGAAAATACCAAAGATAAGTTTTTTTAGTTTATTTATTTGTTTATTTTTTTCCCTGTCCAGAACTAGTTTTTGTTTTTCGATCTATCTTTGGACTCATGTCTCAGAGCTCATGTGTGTTGGATGGTGGTTGCTGTCGAATGTGTAACCAAGAGGGTTTTAACGTTTTAATTAAAGTTTACAGTTCACATTTTTGCATTGTTTGTTTTAATCAGTGTTTTTCTTATTGAGTTTAAAGTTAACCAGCCGAGCTATCAAAATTAGTATATTGAATATTTGATGAGATATGGGCATTTGTATGAAATAATTTATAAATGCGCAAGCGCGAACTATACCAAAGATTTTTTCATGATTTGGTAGTCCATTTGATAGAGTAACGCATATAAAAAGACGACATCGGGGACGAGTGCCACAGTTTCGTTCGGAAAGAGGTTTGTTTAGAACAAACTACGCGAAAATAAAAATCTCTTCCGAATTTGCAAAACAATCTCCACAAAATATTTTTTTTAAATATTAAGTATTAAAATATTTCACAATCAAATATATCGTTAAAACCGGGAAAATACCAAAGATAAGTTTTTTTAGTTTATTTATTTGTTTATTTTTTTCCCTGTCCAGAACTAGTTTTTGTTTTTCGATCTATCTTTGGACTCATGTCTCAGAGCTCATGTGTGTTGGATGGTGGTTGCTGTCGAATGTGTAACCAAGAGGGTTTTAACGTTTTAATTAAAGTTTACAGTTCACATTTTTGCATTGTTTGTTTTAATCAGTGTTTTTTTCTTATTGAGTTTAAAGTTAACCAGCCGAGCTATCAAAATTAGTATATTGAATATTTGATGAGATATGGGCATTTGTATGAAATAATTTATAAATGCGCATGCGCGAACTATACCAAAGATTTTTTCATGATTTGGTAGTCCATTTGATAGAGTAACGCATATAAAAAGACGACATCGGGGACGAGTGCCACAGTTTCGTTCGGAAAGATGTTTGTTTAGAACAAACTACGCGAAAATAAAAATCTCTTCCGAATTTGCAAAACAATCTCCACAAAATATTTTTTTAAATATTAAGTATTAAAATATTTCACAATCAAATATATCGTTAAAACCGGGAAAATACCAAAGATAAGTTTTTTTAGTTTATTTATTTGTTTATTTTTTTCCCTGTCCAGAACTAGTTTTTGTTTTTCGATCTATCTTTGGACTCATGTCTCAGAGCTCATGTGTGTTGGATGGTGGTTGCTGTCGAATGTGTAACCAAGAGGATTTTAACGTTTTAATTAAAGTTTACAGTTCACATTTTTGCATTGTTTGTTTTAATCAGTGTTTTTCTTATTGAGTTTAAAGTTAACCAGCCGAGCTATCAAAATTAGTATATTGAATAGTTGATGAGATATGGGCATTTGTATGAAATAATTTATAAATGCGCATGCGCGAACTATACCAAAGATTTTTTCATGATTTGGTAGTCCATTTGATAGAGTAACGCATATAAAAAGACGACATCGGGGACGAGTGCCACAGTTTCGTTCGGAAAGAGGTTTGTTTAGAACAAACTACGCGAAAATAAAAATCTCTTCCGAATTTGCAAAACAATCTCCACAAAATATTTTTTTTAAATATTAAGTATTAAAATATTTCACAATCAAATATATCGTTAAAACCGGGAAAATACCAAAGATAAGTTTTTTTAGTTTATTTATTTGTTTATTTTTTTCCCTGTCCAGAACTAGTTTTTGTTTTTCGATCTATCTTTGGACTCATGTCTCAGAGCTCATATGTGTTGGATGGTGGTTGCTGTCGAATGTGTAACCAAGAGGGTTTTAACGTTTTAATTAAAGTTTACAGTTCACATTTTTGCATTGTTTGTTTTAATCAGTGTTTTGTTCTTATTGAGTTTAAAGTTAACCAGCCGAGCTATCAAAATTAGTATATTGAATATTTGATGAGATATGGGCATTTGTATGAAATAATTTATAAATGCGCATGTGCGAACTATACCAAAGATTTTTTCATGATTTGGTAGTCCATTTGATAGAGTAACGCATATAAAAAGACGACATCGGGGACGAGTGCCACAGTTTCGTTCGGAAAGAGGTTTGTTTAGAACAAACTACGCAAAAATAAAAATCTCTTCCGAATTTGCAAAACAATCTCCACAAAATATTTTTTTAAATATTAAGTATTAAAATATTTCACAATCAAATATATCGTTAAAACCGGGAAAATACCAAAGATAAGTTTTTTTAGTTTATTTATTTGTTTATTTTTTTCCCTGTCCAGAACTAGTTTTTGTTTTTCGATCTATCTTTGTACTCATGTCTCAGAGCTCATGTGTGTTGGATGGTGGTTGCTGTCGAATGTGTAACCAAGAGGGTTTTAACGTTTTAATTAAAGTTTACAGTTCACATTTTTGCATTGTTTGTTTTAATCAGTGTTTTTCTTATTGAGTTTAAAGTTAACCAGCCGAGCTATCAAAATTAGTATATTGAATAGTTGATGAGATATGGGCATTTGTATGAAATAATTTATAAATGCGCATGCGCGAACTATACCAAAGATTTTTTCATGATTTGGTAGTCCATTTGATAGAGTAACGCATATAAAAAGACGACATCGGGGACGAGTGCCACAGTTTCGTTCGGAAAGAGGTTTGTTTAGAACAAACTACGCGAAAATAAAAATCTCTTCCGAATTTGCAAAACAATCTCCACAAAATATTTTTTTTAAACATTAAGTATTAAAATATTTCACAATCAAATATATCGTTAAAACCGGGAAAATACCAAAGATAAGTTTTTTTAGTTTATTTATTTGTTTATTTTTTTCCCTGTCCAGAACTAGTTTTTGTTTTTCGATCTATCTTTGGACTCATGTCTCAGAGCTCATATGTGTTGGATGGTGGTTGCTGTCGAATGTGTAACCAAGAGGGTTTTAACGTTTTAATTAAAGTTTACAGTTCACATTTTTGCATTGTTTGTTTTAATCAGTGTTTTTTTCTTATTGAGTTTAAAGTTAACCAGCCGAGCTATCAAAATTAGTATATTGAATATTTGATGAGATATGGGCATTTGTATGAAATAATTTATAAATGCGCATGCGCGAACTATACCAAAGATTTTTTCATGATTTGGTAGTCCATTTGATAGAGTAACGCATATAAAAAGACGACATCGGGGACGAGTGCCACAGTTTCGTTCGGAAAGAGGTTTGTTTAGAACAAACTACGCGAAAATAAAAATCTCTTCCGAATTTGCAAAACAATCTCCACAAAATATTTTTTTAAATATTAAGTATTAAAATATTTCACAATCAAATATATCGTTAAAACCGGGAAAATACCAAAGATAAGTTTTTTTAGTTTATTTATTTGTTTATTTTTTTCCCTGTCCAGAACTAGTTTTTGTTTTTCGATCTATCTTTGTACTCATGTCTCAGAGCTCATGTGTGTTGGATGGTGGTTGCTGTCGAATGTGTAACCAAGAGGGTTTTAACGTTTTAATTAAAGTTTACAGTTCACATTTTTACATTGTGTGTTTTAATCAGTGTTTTTTTCTTATTGAGTTTAAAGTTAACCAGCCGAGCGATCATTAAATGGTCCGTCGCCCGAGATTTCTTTTAAAAAGCAAAATAGCTGATTAAGCTAATGTGGATAGTGAATTTGAACTGTGAAATGTGGATGTTTGGTGTTCAGTGTTAGAGTTCAAGCGCATGGTGTGTTGGATGCCAATGCCCCTGCTTTGTTGATCCAGACGTTTTAAAGCTTTGTTGAGTTCGTTCCTGTACTTAAATGTTTATTTATTATGGAAGAGTTAAAGGATGTTTTAGTTAAGAAGAGGGGATTAAAGTCTGCTATTACAAAATTGGAAAATAAGATAATCGGGTGTATTAATGAAGCCGATTCAAGTGAATTAACTTTGTTTGAGATTAAAATAGGAAAGTTAAATGATGAATTGAGTGAAACATTTAATAGGATATTGGCTAAATGTGATAAAAATGAGGTTGATGCGTACATTGAGGAGCAGCAGACTGAACAGGATCGAGTTGACAGTATGTGGCTTAGTGTTAACCGAAAAAAATCGGGAATTACTTTAAACGAAAGTAATGACAGTGCGGGGTTTTTGAAATCTCAAACCTCAGAGGTTAAACTACCGAAACTCACACTTCCCACGTTCAGTGGTAATCTGGAGGAGTGGATGCCCTTTTATGATTCATTTAGGGCTAGTGTGGATTGTAATGATGGTTTATCAGACTGTCAAAAATTACAATATTTAAAATCGGCATGCAAAGGCAATGCACTTAAAATAATTCAATGCCTTTCAATCTCTGATTCGAATTATAAGACAGCGTTAAAGCTGTTGAAAGAGCGATATTCAAATAAACGAGAACTAATTAACGCATTGATTAAGAAATTTATTGGAATGCCTTGTATTTCGGATAATGCACAGTCTCTTTTATAAAGTGTAGACGTTATAAATGAATGTGTCCGTTCATTGAGTGTACTTAAACAAGAGGTTAACGGCTTTTCAGAAGTATTGTTTATTTAATTAGAGAGCAATTGGATAGAAATACAAGATATTGGTGGGAAAGAACACTCAAAAAAGAGGAATTGGGTACACTTGAAAATTTATTATATTTTTTAAAGGACCATGCGAGAACCCTTCAAAATAGTAAATCATCAGTTAAAGAAATTCGAAAACCTAAATTCACTACATTATTGTCTGCTAATAATATTTGTCTTTTATGCAAAGAATCTCATCCACTTTACAGATTCCCGCGATATTTGAAATTAAATGAGCAGAAAAGAGTAGAAATAGCTAGAACAAATGGTTTGTGTTTTAACTGTCTTTTAGGGAAACACTATGCGAAAAAGTGTATGAGTGTGGGTAGATGTAGAGTGTGCCACAAGCCTCATCATAGTGTCTTGCATATTTCACGGGATACTGGCCCTCATGTAAAGAGTGCGACAGAAACTCCGGTGGTTCCTCTTTCCCCGAACGCAACGGAATTTCGACAGAGACAAAATGAGTTAAGTCAAACTTCTTGCACTGGCACCTTTGAGTTGCGAAACAATTCTGGGTCGGGAATACAGTTGATGAATATGGGACAGACTCTACTTTGTACAGCCATGATTAGAGTTCTTGATTCAATGGGTAATCTTGTAAATTGCCGCGCGTTGCTTGACAGTGGAAGTGAGGCCTGTTTTATAAGTGAAAATTGTATGCGAAAATTGTATTTGCCAAGGCGAAGAACTAGAGTACAGGTTACATGTTTAGGTTCTTATAGTGCTGAAACAGATGGAGAGATAAATTTGAATTTTACTCCTCATTTTAATCCGGAAATAAAATTTGCTACTAAAGCATTTGTGATAAAAAGAATAACATCGAATGTGCCATGTAGTTCTATTCCTTCAAGTGTTCTGAATAAGTTTAATGATTTAGTTCTAGCAGACCCACTATATTTTGAGTCAAGATCAGTAGATATTCTACTTGCAGTTAACGTATTTTTTACATTGTTAAATGGGAAAATTGAGAAAAGAGGGGAAGCTCTGATCTTTGCTGTAAGTTCTAAGCTAGATGGATAATTACGGGGACTACCTCAGTCGATACAGGTCTACGTACATTTGCCGTCAATAATATTCAATTAAAATTAGATGGCTTGGTGCAACAATTTTGGTCCTTGGATTCTGTTCCGGAATTAGTTCAGATTTCTAAGGAGGAGATGGAATGTGAGGATCATTTTAAGCGCACTTATTTTCGAGATATGTCGGAAAGATTTGTCGTGAAACTTCCATTTAAAGATTCCCCATCTCGATTAGGTGATACTAGAGAAATGGCTATCCAGAGATTTCGTTCGTTAGAACGCAGACTTTCAAAACAACCGTTTATTTATGAAGACTAGCGAAAGTTTATGAAGGAATATTTTGATTTGGGTCACATGGAACGTGTATCCAAGTCGGAGAGTGTTCCTTCAAGTGTTTGTTATTTACCACATCATGTGGTAATTCGGGAATCAAGCACAACGACAAAACTGAGAGTTGTTTTTGACGCTTCAGCTAAGTTTACTTCGGGTGTGTCTTTGAACGACATTCTTATGGTCGGTCCACGTATACAGCAGGAGCTTTTTCCAATACTGTTGAGATTTAGAATTTTACCTATAGTTGTATGTGCAGATATAGAAAAAATGTTTAGACAGGTTTTGATTAACCTTGAAGATAGAGACTTTATGAGAATTCTTTGGAGAGAAAATTCCCAAGATACTATAGAGGATTACCGCTTAAAAACAGTTACTTACGGTACCGCATCTGCCCCGTTTCAGTCAACTAGATCTCTTCATCAGCTTGCCTTAGATGAGAAGAGTGAATTTCCGTTGGCATCTGCAGCAGTGTTAAGGGATTTTTATGTAGATGATTTATTGTCAGGGGGTCAGAGTGAAGAGGAAGTTGTGGAATTAATTTATCAATTGACATTGTGAATGAAGCAAGGTGGTTTTAAATTGCGAAAATGGATTTCTAATGTGCCTGGGGTGTTGAAAAACATTTCGGAAGAATGTAGAGAAAATGCAGATTCATCGTTCTTAAAGAATGATAGTGGTATAAAAATTTTGAGAATCCAGTGGAATTTGAACGGTGATTTCTTTTGTTTCCATGTTCTAGATCATGACAAAAAGAATAGATATTCGAAGAGAGATATCTTGTCAGAGTTCGCAAAGGTTTTTGATCCGTTGGGGTTGCTATCTCCTTGTGTCGTTTTCATGAAGATCTTGTTGCAAGATTTATGGAAAATTTCACTTACCTGGGACGAGCCAATTAGTGAAGACTTTAGTAAACGGTGGACATCGTTTAGAAATGACTTAAGTGTAATTTCTCAATTGAAGATTCCTCGATTTGTCTTGGCTGTAGATAAAATGGGACTGCTTTTTCATGCCTTTTGTGATGCGTCCTAAAAGGCGTAATAGTCCTAAAAGGCGTAATAGTCCTAAAAGGCGTAATATATATGCGTTCAATTTCTCAATATGAAAAAATAACAGTAAATCTTTTGACATCTAAGACTAAGGTAGATTAAGGTAGACTCCACGACTTGAATTGTGTTCGCCTCTTCTTTTGGCAAATTTGCTAAAAATGGTTTTACAGCATTTAAATGTTACAGAGACTGAAGTATTTGCCTGGACTGATTCTAGTGTGGCGTTGGCATGGCTTTCTTCAGAGCCTCATCGATGGCAAACCTTCGTAGCTAACCGTGTTTCAAAAATCCAAGAGGCAATTCCTAATGTTCCGTGGAATCATGTTTCTGGAATTGAAAATCCTGCTGACTGCGGAGCAAGGGGTATGTTGCCGTCGGAATTAGTAAATTGTGGATTATGGTTTCGTGGTCCTCGATGGTTAAGAGAGCCATTGAACAACAATCAACATAATGATCCAGTTAACGGTAAAGATATACAGGAGATTGTTTTAGAGGAAGAAAAGCGAAACTGTGTTGTAAACGTGTTTGATCTTAGCGATGATCATGTGATTTTCAGATATTCCACTTGGAATAGACTCGTACGAATCGTCGCGTGGTGCTTGAGATTTGTGAACAATGCAAAAAAGGTATCTCAGCGAATAAACGGTTTACTCTTAACATCAGAGCTTTTGAGAGCCGCAACGATGATAGTGAAATTAGTACAACACCAGTGTTTTTCTGATGAGAGCCTTGCTTTAGGAAATCATAAATTATTAAGACGTTCGAGCAAACTTTTAACATTAAATCCATTTTTGGATTCAAACTGTATTTTGCGGGTTGGTGGAAGGTTGAGACATGCTAATGTTTCTGAAGATCAGAAACACCCAATAGTGTTGCCTAAGTCTCATCATATTACTGCATTGCTTATTAGACATTATCATATAACTTACTTGAATGCTGGTCCTCAGCTTCTTTTAGCTGTCCTTAAAACAAAATTTATGATTTTAAGTGGTCGAGATGCAGTAAGAAAAATTGTGAAGACATGCATAAAGTGTTTTCGTGCTTCCCCAGCTATTGGTACACAATTAATGGGTGACCTGCCCGCTATGCGTGTCATACCCAGTCGCCCATTATCGAAGACTGGATGTGATTATGCCGGTCCTTTTATGTGCAAAGAGAGAAATATTAGAGATATCAAGTCATTTAAGAGTTACATAGCGATTTTTATTTGTTTTTCGACTCTTGATATTCATCTTGAATTGGTGTCAGATTTGTCCACTCCAACGTTTTTGGCTCCTCTGAAAAGATTCGTTTCTCGTAGAGGCAAGCCAGCCGAATTAGTAAGTGACTGTGCTACAAATTTTAAGGGTGCAAGTAGGGAATTGAGGGAATTATATGAATTTATATCCTCCACCATTAAAGATCAATCCTTACAGAATTATGTTGCGAATGAGGGCATCGTTTGGAAATTTAATCCTTCATCGGCTCCACATTTTGGTGGGCTGTGGGAGGCTAACATAAAGTCTGTGAAATATCATTTGTGTAGAACAATGGGAAATTCGCTATTTACAATTGAAGAGTTCTCAACATTATTGTCACAAATTGAAGCTTGTTTGAACTCGATACCTTTGTGTCCGTTGTCAAGTGATCCAAAGGATCTAGAAGTTTTAACACCGGGTCATTTTTTAACGGGTGCTTCTTTAACAGCTATTCTAGAGCTTGATGTTTGTGAGGTTCCGCCTTCACGACTTCGTCGTTGGCAACTGACACAGAGAGTATTCCAGCACTTTTGGTAGCGATGGAGTGCAGACTATTTGTCTCAGTTGCAACAACGCCCCAAGTGGTTACGTCCAACAGCAAATTTAAAGATTGGGGACTTAGTGCTCATTAATAATGAACTTGTGCCGGCGCTTCAATGGAAACTGGGAAGAATCATTGAAACCTTTTCAGGTAGTGATGGTCATGTTAGAGTGACCATAGTGAGAACTGCTACGGGAGAACTCAAGCGTCCTATTCAAACTGTGTCCTTTACCTTTTGAATGAGATTAGTTAATTATAGCCCTTGAAGGTTTCAAGGCCGGGGGTGTATGTTCGGACAATATTTTCCGACAATGTTTTCGGACAGTGTTTTCCGACACATGTTCGATAGAGCATTTTCGATAGAGAGAACGATACCTAGATAAGAGAATATGTGCTTCCGCATACTTGTGCATCGAACCAGACTTCGCAAGTAATCTTGGGTTTACTTGCATCCAAGAACATTTCGCAGTTTGAATGGTTGGTTTATTCTTTCTTTTTGTTAATTGTTAAAGTGATTGTTTATGTAAGTTTTCAGTTCAGAGCACAGAGCTCATGTGTGTTTTTACTTATTTAGTGTTGGATGGCGGTTGCTGTCGAATGTGTAACCAAGAGGGTTTTAACGTTTTAATTAAAGTTTACAGTTCACATTTTTATATTGTTTGTTTTAATCAGTGTTTTTTTTCTGATTGAGTTTAAAGTTAACCAGCCGAGCTATCAAAATCAGTATGTTGAATATTTGATGAGATATGGGCATTTGTATGAAATAATTTATAACTGCGCATGCGCGAACTATAGCAAAGATTTTTTTCATGATTTGGTAGTCCATTTGATAGAGTAACGCATATAAAAAGACGGCATCGGGGACGAGTGCCACAGTTTCGTTCGGAAAGATGTTTGTTTAGAACAAACTACGCGAAAATAAAAATCTCTTCCGAATTTGCAAAACAATCTCCACAAAATATTTTTTTAAATATTAAGTATTAAAATATTTCACAATCAAATATATCGTTAAAACCGGGAAAATACCAAAGATAAGTTTTTTTAGTTTATTTATTTATTTATTTATTTCCCTGTCCAGAACTAGTTTTTGTTTTTCGATCTATCTTTGGACCGCATTATTGGCACCTTCCTCGTTTAGCTGAACTAAGATTTTCTGATATTCAAAATATTCAGCAAAAATCAAAATAATCAGCAGGAGAAAACACCTCATCCATTTAAACCAGTAGCATGGGAAAACCAAAAAAAACAACCTGCCTTCTACAACGCAACATTCCTCCAAAAAACAAATCAACCATCAGAAGAAACCCGAAATGAAGACATTCAGCTTTCTACAAAGTCATACAAAGTTCTACAATTCAACATTCAGGAAAAGAAACTCAACCATTAATCCTCGTACTATAGCATGGAAAAATCGAAAACAAAACATCAAAGAAAAAACAACTCAACTGCACTGGTGATGTCACTTCCGGTCACAACCCCTTTTCATTGACAGCTAGTCATGACTACTTCAGCTGCACGATGTGCGGCTGTTACTATCACATCCTTCACCAGATTGATCACTGAGCTGTTGCAAAAGCTTTCTTATCTTTTCTTCAGTAAGACCAAAAATCTGACTAACGCACCATATGGCACAATAAATTAGAAACTAAACATATAGACAGAGGTGCCAAGCTCTCATTAATATTCCGTAATATACGGGTTAATTTGACCTAGGTTTAACACGTTTCGCACCAGAAAATTTTTTAAGAAATTAAATTAAATAAATTCCATATAGAAACGTGAAATTAAATAAATAAAGATTCGTCCAATAATTTTTTCTGGTTTGAATCGTTGTTAAATTGGCTTAGACAAAATATTACGGAAGATTAGTGGGAACTTGGCACCTCTGCATATAGAACATTACATGAATATATCACTATCATAATGCCGTCTATCAATCATTATTCCAAATGTATTCCATACAAGAATAATAAATTTATTTTTATGTATTTCTATGTTTATTAGTGATATGGGTGGATTAGACCCAAACAGGTAAAATGTCATTTAAAAAAAAAATAATAATAATAAAATAGAACAATTCTTCAAGTCTGAAAAAGTCATTTTCTTTAAAAATGTATCTATTTCAGGAATATTTAAAATGTAAGACGTTGCAATCAAACAAATTTTAGAAATGCGTCGATTAGACCCATTTCTAAAATGTTTATACTATTATTCATGTTTCGACCTCACGGTCTGAGAGACACTCACAATAGTTATGATGCAATTTCTGTAGCAGTAGTTAAGGATTAACACGACATCCCTAGTTATTTCATTGATTTATTTATTTCAAATTAAAGACTAAATATCTTCTGAAGTAGATTACTTATTTGGTTTATTCTAATTATTATTTTTTGTGGCATTACTTTTTGAAACAAAAATTTTTCTGCACTATTTAATTGCTGAGAGTTTGAGATTAGACAGAGCAAAATTTTCTGTTCAAGAATACGGAACAGATGTATTGCACTCACGCACCGATGTTTGGCGACTGTTTGGTTGGAGCGATTTTCAAGCCCGCGCCAAACCAATAACTTAATACAGCAACTAGGTTGCCATTAAAGGAAAAAATCCCCTAAATTTGGCGACTTTTTCCTTTTTATAACCGATTAAAAAAAAGAAAAACTGTGCGTGTGTGTATGACATCATAGCCAAGAATACTGTGTCCAATTGCAAACAACACATTTGGGGAATAAAAATTGGTTGCCGCGAATATGCGACATGCGGTAGTTAAAAATTAAATTCGCGTAGCTACTATAAAGCCTAAAAAATGTTCAGAAATGAGTTAATTTTACTTATTTAGAAATGCCCGTTTTTACCTGTTAACCCTTTCAGGGGCAAGCAATTGTGTTCCTGTAATGTCAAATTCACACCGGTATTTACGAAAGAATTTAGTTCGAAATAAGGAAAAACAATTGTTCAACTTTTTCCCGTCAAAGTTAAAAAAGTAAAAGTTTATTAAAAGTTTCTGGTTTAAATCGGATTAAAATTAGGTGGTATATATTATATATCACCCCCCCTCAAAGTGTTAACTGGGTTTGACTAAATATTACGTCATACACGAACTACTACCGTAATATTTTGAACGCATTATTTCCACCAGTAAAATTTTAATAGAAATTTCCATCTTATTAAAACGCCTTATTCATGCATAATTACTGCCATGTATCAGAAAAAAATTCTGTTCTTTTTTACTGGAGGGAGTGTGCCCCGTTGGTAATCAGGCATATCAGTTGAACAAATTTTACTCCCCGGTTAACAGGTTAAGAAAGTAAATTTATATATAAATTTTATTGCTCTAAATTGTGTCATAATCTATACTTTAAGCGTGTTTTTTTATTGTTCTTCAGAGCATAACTTTGTTTTAACATTTGACCATATAAGTCACATTACGTAGATCAGGATTAGCATTTAAATAAGGCAACTAAAATTATATGTATTAAAATACATTTTATTAACACAACTCTCGACAAAAGTACACAAAAAACTGACATTTTGATTTGGAAGAAAGCCAAGGGGAAAGCAATGTACTGCAAAGATATTTTAGTGTATATGAGAATAAGAAGCAGAGTTGTGTAGCGTAATAAATATTTATGTAGCGTAAAACTATTATTTTGCACATTATGTATGCACATTTCACACTACATTTTGGCGAACTGGGGATGAAAGATAATGCTTTATCTTCGTCTATTTCTAAAATCTTTATAGTGTAGTTCTTTTATGAAGAAATACTTTCTAAGTTATTTTTAAATATATCTTAAGACGGAATTTCTGTAAATTAATATTATTCTAATTTTTGTTTTTTATTCATTTTAAGATCTTGGCCTATTAAAAGATGGTCAGGGTTGGTACGTTGTTACCACAATATTTTAATAGAATTTTTCGCCTTATTTAATTGCGGAAAAGTATTGCAAATCCTGCTATTCAAATATTAAATAGAAAAATTCTATTAAAAAATTGTGGTAAAAGCGTAAGTACCCTGACGTTGGGATATTATATATTGCATGCAATTTTAATCACAAATGCCACAATGACACAAGAATTTTGGAAAAAAAATTTTGCTTTCATTATGTACTTGAGAAAAATATGTTACTTATTTTCAAATAACTATGTTCGTAAATCCTTGTGTCACACAATCATTTCAATGTTTTAGCTATAGAAGTACTCTACGCCTGAAAGTGTTAAACGAAATAGAAATCAAGGAGCAATTACGGAAATAGAATTCAAGGAGAAAACCTGTTTATTAGCAGTTTTCTATTTTCGTGCGATAAAGATAAAGATTAATAATTTACTTATCTTTTCAATTAATTTTTTTAATTTAAATTTTATATTTTTATTTTAGTTATAATTTTTCTATAGGAGCATTTCTGCCGGTTGATTTTCCCTGCATCCTACGTGTGGGCGGGGACTTTCAATGACATTTGGTATCCTTCTCTCTCCCGATATGTCAACAGTGGCGGATTAGGGGGGGGGGTCAGCTGACCCATTGACCCCCCCCCCTGTGATGAGAAACACCCTTATTAGTGGCGCAGCCAGAACTTTTTAGCAAAATGATTTTTTTTTAAATTCTTATTATTTTTTGTTATTTCACACATTTTTTACAGTTCCGAAAAATGGCAGCGGCAATGGAAAAACAAACCGGAGAGCGAACTTCCATGCAGTGTAAGTGAAAGCATATTATACGCTTCAGAAATGTACCCGAATATCAAGACTCAACCTGTACCAGTGAACGGTCTTTCTCAACATTAAGACAGGTAAAGACTTACTTGAGGTAAAATATGAAAGAAGAAAGGCTAAACGGTTTAGCAATGCGTAACATTCATCGCGATAAGGAAATTCACCCTGAAGAAGTATAAAATCAATTCGCAATGAAGCATCACAGGAAATTGCAACTGCAGTATTTTTAAGGTAATACAGCTATGTTTTGCCATTATTTTTATCATTGCAATGAAAAGTATTCTCCTCATCTTAAATATGACAACGTTTAATTTTATTTAATTGAGGAAGTTTAACATTTCTCTATTAACTACATATTTTAGAATTAACAAATTGTATATTTATATATTTCATACAAATTGATAACAAATTGGTTACTAAAAGTTAGTTTAATAATATTATTATAATTTGTAATTTATATATTAATTTAATATTAATATAATTTTTAATGGTTAATTTCATATTATTTCATGAAAATTTATTAATAACTGTGTAATATATTACACTAGTGTGCAAAACTTAAGCAACAAACACAAAATGCTAATTTCGGAACATGTGATTACTCAAAAGGAAATTGTATAAACAGCAAGTGTACAAAATAAGTACTACCCTAACAGCACAGCCAGTCGATGTGAAGTTTCCTTGACGTCACACATGGTTACAAGTATCACAGTCAATACGAAGAATCACAATATGGGATCTTTCACGCATTTCATTATTACTTTCAAATTATTGTTATCACTGAAAAGTCACTGTGACTGTTGCTTTGTGATGGGACACCAGGAGACATTAAAATGAAGTCATCTTGTGATTCTCATGTGACTGTCAATTGAATACTAAACTTTGAAGTCATTGTGAGCATTGTGATGAGACACCAAATAATATCGCAATGAAGTCGCATGGTAACTTTCAGGTGACCGACACGCTACTGTGAAGTCACCATTGCACTCCTTTGTGAAAAGTCACCAGATAATTTCATTTTCTGTCACTTGGAAAATTATCACAGAACAGCTATCATGATGAATTTACAATGTGAAATTCATTTCAGCCTTTTTCCAAATGACAGTCACAAGAGAGTCACAAGATGATTTCATTGTAAAGTCACCTGGTGACTCGTCAAAAAGCAGCAGTCATTGTGACTTCTCAGTGGAGTGAACAAATGAGAGTATAAATGAGACAAATGGAAGATATTACATTACAGTTCATGGTAGTGACTGCGACAATTGTGACCATTTGTGATGTTAAGGAGACGTCACATCGACTGGCTGTGCTGTTAATGTAGTACATATTTTCTATACTTGCTGTTTACAGAATTTCCTTTTGAGTACTCACGTGTTCAGAAATTAGCATTTTGTGTTTGTTGCTTAAGATTTGCACACTAGTATATATTTTGAAGCAGTTTTAAATGATATTTCGTTTTTTCCCACTTTACTGATAATTTTATAATACGTTGGCCTCTGAAACTTGATCCCCCCTGTGAAAATTTTCTGGATCCGCCTCTGTATGTTAACCCCATAACATATGGCTTGGGGATATCTTATTCGATATGTCCCTGATCCTCCCTCCTCAAGTAGAATATGCATACATAAACGTAATACTTAATTTTCATACATATCATATATACTCGTATACTTATCTCATATTTGTACAATCGACTTATCAGTTAGTATCGATAAATAAAAGAACGCCCTTTTTTTCAGCCTTTTTAATTTTTCTCTTAGAATTGTGTTTTTTTATACTTATATTAAGGATTAGACACCGGAATTTTTAACTTTGTTTAGTGCAAGTATTATGTAATATTTACACGTTTAATATTTCTGTATAAATATAGTGGTGGCGAAGAACCTGATTTATATATTAAAATTTAAATAGAAAGTAATGCAAAGGATCAGGGTCTATAAGCCGTGTTTTTGGCCCATGAAATAAGAATAAAATTCGATTTTGTTATATTGACTTAATTATCTCACTTTTTAATATTAGAAGGTTCATCCTGTACGATTACAACAATATTTTCTGCATTTTGTTCGTTTTTATATAACTTACACAAGCTCAAAGTTCGTATTATTCGTAGTGTTTGATGAAAAAAACGCAATTTTACCTCAATTTTTAATATATTTTTAAATATTTTACTATGAGCGCAGCTTTGCAATACTTTTATTTTTACATATATTATACATTTTGATGTATTTTATAATGTATATGTAAAGAAGAAAGTGGTGCACGATTGCGCTTTTATAAAAACTTGAGGTAAAATTAGGAGAAATTGCGTATCTTTACTTAATTTTGTCACTTAAATTGCTAAAATGTTGAAATAAATGATTGACACCGGAAATTATGAACAAATTTATTTATATATATATCAAGAAAAAACGATATTTCACATGCATAGTAAATGGAAAACATTTATATTAAAATTCTGCTGTCATTGTTGAATTTCGTAATTAAAATTTTGTGGTTTCGTAGGGAAACCAATGTCCGTTAAAGGGTTAACAACGCTTCGAACCAGAAAACTTATTGGATGAATCTATATTTATTTAATATCAGGTTTCTGCGTGGAATTTATATAATTTCATTTTTAAAAAAAATCTAGTTTGAAACGTATTCAACCTGGGTCAAATTAACGAAGATATTACGGAAGTTTAGTGGAAGCTTGGCACTTCTGCATTTAAGGATTAATGACCTCGGTTGTTTAGGACTTCTTTTCTTGTTTTCTAACAAACGTGATACAACAAAAGGTACAAATTGTATGATAAGAGTTTTCATGCTCATGGAAGACAAGGATAGATTTTCGTATTTTTATACAAAATTATGTTTAACTTTTTCATTACGAGCTAAGACAGTCAACTAATTCAATTGTATCATAATTTGTAAAAAAGTTTCTTTGTGTTATTTTTATCATGAACTATTCTAATATAAGTGTACAGCAGAGATTATTTTTCAAAAAGTGGTACGAATTGTGTAAAAAATAGTCCACTGGGACGTGTGTCTCGACACTCAGTCAAAGGGTTAAATATAAAATTTACAGCTATTAGTATTCAAACTTATGATAAAAATTTGTAAGGAAAAATATTAAATACTGAGATATATTGAAAAAATGTTAAAATATATAATGTTTAATATATAGTCTGACATACAAAAATACGTAAATTGGTGATTTGGAGTGTTGCCAAAGTGAACATTGTCAAAAGAGGAATTATTCAAGTGTGTGAGAAGAACTTAAACTTGAAAAATTAACAAATATTTATGTTACATTCGCCTAAATTTTAAGTTGGCTTATAACAGCCAATTTTTGCAAGTGAAAAACAAACGAAAAAAGACAAAGTAAACCAGATTCGACAGATTTCGAAATTTTATTTACATTTGTAACATATTTATGTAATATATTATTATGTCAATAGAGTAAACATAAAATTATATATCCTGTACCTTATTAAGGCATGCGAAATACAGCCCCCAATTTTTTTATTGACAAAAACGAAAAGAGTTTTGTATCTTTTATAATGTGCACCATACTATTTTAACGACAGAAAAAACAAGAATTTGATGAACATTCTGAAAACATCCCCATATAAAACCTAGAACAAAATTAGTGCATTGACTCTTGTATATATTCACCCTTCCAAAAACTTAAGTTTTTCCAATACGAGGGGCAGTCAAAAAGTTCCCGGAATTTCGTTGTAACTCTTTATTGCCACAATATAGGTACACATTTAATTTATCGCCTTCAAAGTAAGCTCCATCAAAACACATACACATGCTCCACTACTCCTGTCATTGCTGGAAACAACGTTGAAAGTCCTGTTTTGGTATATTCCTAAGTTAAGCCGTCGCTTTGGTTTTGATGTCTTCTACAGTGACAAAACGGTTACATTTGAGGCCGATTTTGATCTTTGGTCAGATCCAGAAATACGATAGTGCTAAATCCGATAAGCAGGGAGGCTAGAGGAGGCGTGGTACCTTCTTTTCTGAGAATCATGTCTGCTCAACAATCGTTCTGTGGGATGGAGCATTGTCGTTATGCACCATCCTTCTTGACATGTGGTGGGACGTTTTCTTCGGATTAACTCTTTCAGTCTTTTCAAAACTTGCACGTACAAAGGGCCGTTAAGAGTTTGTCCATCTGGTACAAATTCATGGTTTCTTCGTTGTCGAAAACGCAATGTGCATAACTTTTTTTTTTATTTGACGTGACGTGATTTTTTTTGGTCAAGGCGAAGACGCTGTGTGTAAACAAATAAATTTATTATTTTGTGGTATTAAAGAGTTATAACGAAATTCCGTCAACATTTGACTGCCTCTTGTATATACTTTTACATATTAGAATATTTCTTTTAATATATTCATAGACACCGATAATGTAATGTCAATAGTAGTTAGTGGAAATTGTAAGAGGCAAAGTAAAAGTGTCTAAAATGTTTATTTTGCTATCAAAGAGTGTGCGATTACGACAAGGAAAAGGACAAAGGCTATACAATCGCTTTCAAACAGGTGTTGCCACTTTTATTCAGAAATTTCCAATTAAAAACAGAAATTTCGAAAGAAAAACTTTTTCTTGAAGTCATCCCAAAATGTCTGTCATTAAATAGAGCAAATATTATTATTCGAAATTTTCGATATAAACTAGGAATTTCTGAATAGAAACACGCAAAACTGGCAAACATTTTTGCGTTTTTCTATTCAAAAATGCCTAGTTACAGAAGAAGGAAGAAGAAAAATTACAAAAAAAATCCTTCCCAGAAGGGATGGTTCAGTTACATAGTTAATGTATTCATGATTTTATACAGCTTTCTGAATTATTCCGTGTATAACGCGCACCCTACTTCTTATCTAAAACAATTGCGGAAAATGTGAGCATTATGCAGAGTTGCCAAGTCACCGGATTTTTGAACACCAATAATTTTTTAGAGAAAATGTTGCTCTTTTAAATCGCAAAATGTTCCGATTAAGTAAAACAACATTTTCTGTACTAAATTAATGGAGTCCAAAAAGCCGGAGACATGGTAAGGTCTGGCATTATGCATGAATAACTACAGGGTGTCCCACAAGGTACGCAGCGTCTAATATGTACAGATTTGGATAGAGCACGTCAATATGAGTATTTTGAATGGTAACAAGTGGGGTCCCCGAATATAGCGTGATAGTCTAAATACGATGAACATTATCATAGCTGCGAACTTTTAAGCTTTTTTCCGACCACTAAAATTTTATAGTAAATTTTACCTTATTAAATCTCCGAAATCACGGGATTCAATAAGGCAAAAATTTCTATAAATTTTTAGTGGTTACCACAAATTTGCATGATCATCTGGAGAGTCTTTCATGTTGTACAAATCGTCATTGGGAATAACCACTATCGGATTCGTCAATAACGTCATAGCTGCCACCTTTAACGCTTTTTTGATACCACTAAAAATTTATAGAAATTTTTGCTTTATTGAATCCCGTGATCTCGGAAATTTAATAAGGTAAAATTTACTATAAAATTTTAGTGGTAGAAAAAAGCTTAAAAGTTTGCAGCTATGATAATGTTCATCCTGTAATTAGACTATCACGCTCTATTCGGGGACCCCACTTGTTACCATTCAAAATACTCATATTGACGTGTTCTATCCAAATCTGTACATATTAGACGCTGCGTACCTTGTGGGACACCCTGTAGTTATTTACGAGGGTTACTTGGAAACTAAGGTTCGACTTCTTATAAAACATAAACAATCACAGATTTTTTTCAAAAAACTCTTTTTATTTCATTCCTTACATGTTTCTCTATTTTTCTACATATTTTCAATATTTGTTTAAACATTTGTCATAACATTCTACAAGCTTTAGGCTAAGTCATAGACGTCTTCCGCCTGTGATGATAACCAGTCTCTAACTACTTTTACCTCATCTGTGGCGAAGCGCTTGCCAGTGAAATTGTGAATTGCCGGTCTTCAGGAATATTTTCGTCCACGGCATTGACCAAATCTTCTGTGATCGCTGATGGTCGGCCCCTGGTGGCCACTGATGGTCGGATAAAGTCCATGATGGTCCATTATGAACATTTTTCCGTCCGTTCGTGAAAGCTCTCACCCACTTACGCACGTTCTGTCACTCATCGGACTGGGGCAATACACTTCACTTATCTGACGATGAATTTCTGCTGCTGAAACGTTCCTTGCTGTCAAAAACAGAATCACTGACCGTATTTCGCAGTTCGTGGACTGATCAATTGTTTTAAACATTTTGAACTGAAACTGTAAACAGCACACACTGCAACAATAATAATGCAAATGCTGTCGTTGGACGAGCAAGGCACGCCGGGAGTCGGTGCGCATACGAGTTTCAATGTTCGCGCGACATTCGATTAACTACGGTGATTCGGACCTTAGTTTCCGAATAACCTTCGTACTCTGAAAATAATTGTGCAGTAGTATACTGAATGCTGCGTTTCTATTTTATACATCCGTGGGCTCAAATTGCTCTTTCGCCCTGTGTAATCGGATGCTTTCCATACCTCTCAGATGAAAGCATCTATGCATATATGCACAAATGTTTTGTATAGATCGTAGATTTGTTATTATATTTTGATTTCAAAAAATAGGGTTAACACAAATGTGATAGGTCAACAGTAGGATAACTGTTTTCCTAACGACGTAACAATGTGTGTCTTCCACTGATGTTATTTTATTACGTTGATAATTTCAACGCAACAAAAGTAGGTAAAGAATGACGAGACAACATATGAAGAAAGGCTATTTCTAAATCTTAGTTTAGGAATGGACCTGTATGCAGTTATGAGAAAACCGAGTTGCAGTGGCATGGCTCAATTTTTACGCTTTTTCTTTACCAGTACAATTTGACTTATTGAATCGCAGTTTTCTGTGATTAAATCAGGCAAAATTTTCTATTAAATTTTAATAGTAGAAAAAAAGGCAACTAAATGCTATTGTCACTGGTTATTCACATTTGATTTTTGATGTATAGAGACGTGTTCAGGGTGATATTGCTTTGTAGCGTATTTGTGTCAGTATTTCATATGAAAATCAAATCTCCAGATATGTTACAAGAATTTATACTGGAAAGGTATTTATAAAATGTCAAAAATATGAAAGCGGATGCAAAGAAATCGGGATATATTTCGCTAATTATGTACTTGATAAAAACATTATTTGTCAAAAAAAAAAAAAAACAGCATCTATTAGCACCACAGGTTTTGAAATCTATAACTGTGACGATAACAATTAATATATATATATATATGTGTGTGTGTGTGATGATATTTAGGGCCGAGCTGAGTGAGCAATATCATTTTTTAATAAATGTTTTTTTGAAAATAAGATGTGTTCTTTTCACATAATCAACCGAAGAGGAAGTTTCCGTACTCGGATTTATGGCAGTCGTGTTATCCACAGTAGATGGCATGTGTGCGTCTGCATAAGAACAAAACTTCATCGAACAACACAATCAAACTTTTATTTAGAAACGTAAACGACATCATTTGTAGATCTGGTTTCACCCGAGCCATCTTTTTGTTTTGATGACCAAATTTTCATTACAGCAGAAGCCGGATGTGGTTAACTTTTATAAATATTCATTCCGAATAGCATCAGAAAAACTACAGATCACTTCACCAATACCAGGCAGAGATTCGATTTAACCAAACAAACACCGATCCAGCGCCCATCTCTTCGAATGCTCGCCGAAGCGGAAAGAGCGACGATATATCCTTTCAGTAAGAGTAGGGATACAGAGATCACGTGAGGGCCTGTGCGCCAATCGTGAGCCGGGATAACTGGGATTCTATGCGACGGCTCCAGAATATTGGAATAAAATGGTTTCCGCTAAATTTTTGGCGCGAAGGAAGATTCCCGAAAATTCCATGATGTTCGATGATTTAGCTATGACCCAGAGTGTTTTAGTTTAATTGATTACCGTTAGTTAATTGGTTCGAGAATATGGAATGATTTTGACTTTTAGGGAAAGGAAAAAAGAAAATAAGACAAATGGTTTATCGAATTTGGAACATAGATAGAATGGAATTAGAATAAATGTTTTTACATTTTAATATAAGAAAAAGATTTTATGATCTGGCGAATTATTTTTATTATCGGAACTTATTAAAATAAATACAGTCTTTTTAGGAATTTAGAAAATTAAAAGGGAATTATGCTGGTTTTTTAAAAGTATGAATATTAGGGAGTTTTATAATTTAAAGATAAAGACGCGATTTATTGAACTAATTAGCAGCCATTAAAATATTGAATTTAGATATGATGTTTTTTGGAATAAATAGAGTTAAAATACATTAATAAACGGATGAAATAAATATTATAGAGTAAGTTAGACTAGGATGGAATAAAAATACTTTGGCTTAACGCGATAAATTTTAAACTTTGTTATATATATATATATATGTTACGGTCAGTATGATTAATCCGGTCATTATTAATAATAACCGTTTATTATAAATTATGACCGTAATATAAAAATGTCATTATTAATAATTACCACTGTAACTCGATTTTCTCATATTTGCATACAGATCCATTCATAAAATAAGATTTAGAAATATATTTTCCTCATATGTTGTCTCTTTATTCTTTTCCTACTCTTGTTGCGTTGAAATTATCAACGTATTAAAATAACATCATTGGAAGACAAACATTGCTACGTCGCTAGGCAAATGGTTATCCCACTGTTGACCTATCTATTTGTGTTAACCCTATTTTTTGAATTATTAATAATAACCGGTTATTATTAATAATGACCGCGGTTATTATTAATAATCACTGGCCATTATGTCCGGTCATTATTAATAATAACCGGATTAATCATATTGACCGTAACATATATCTATATTTGATTGCGTAATTGATGAGATTGCCTGTACGTAACTTAAGATAGATACTTGGACCCCAATCATCAAACCGAAACGTTTAGAGTTCATTAGATTGAAAATTACAGTTTTGAGTTACCTGTCATATAGTTACAGACATCCACTTATTTTAAACTAAATTACCATGTGATTTCTATATTTTAGGCATCAGTAATTCTTTTGTTCAGTTTATTAATTTTGTGGTTCTTTACCAATTGTGTCTCTTTCTACTCATTATACATGTAATTTAGATTACGTAAAAAGTATCTCTTGACGTCATAAAAATCATACCGAGGCTAACGAAAAAGAAAGGCTACCGCGGTACTTTACGCATATCTTTTTTTACAGACCGCCGGAGTCACGTTATGCTCGAATGCACCAATGCAGGTGTACGAAAAGAGCATCACGTCACTCTAGCGGTCTGTAAAAAAAGATAAGTGGAATACACCGCGGTAACCTGTCTTTTTCGTTACCCTCGAGTCATACACTAGACGCAAATTTTTTTTACAAAATCCACATAAACACCGGAACAATAGGAGAAAGTATTGAATTAGTATCATAAAAAAGACTAGTTAAGTTAAAAGATTAATTTTATGAAAGCATCAAGTTATCTAGCTGTTCTTTTGAAACAGAGAAGCCGAAGTAATTAAGTAGAATAGGTGGAAGTGAGTATCGCTGGTGATCTTAATTTCAAGTTTAGGCAATTCGCACTGAAAGACCCGTTGCCGCATTTATGACGATATTTCGTCATTAATGTTAAACATGGCATATTCACATTATTAAAATACTTTAATTACATGCGCTAGCACAGTTAGGTAATTAATTTATCAAGTCAAATTTGTTAAAATATATCTATTTTAAAAATATTTAGATTAATTATTAATTGCTATCGATATAGCTTGAAAATACAAGGACTGGAAAATAATGATCTGATATTTCTATAAATATATATAAAAATTTATGTACGCTCTGTATTTTGTTGTAGGTAAATGTGGAATTATCCTCCAAAATGATTTTTTTAGTATTTTTTTACAGATTAATGAGTGCATCAGAGAAATGATATCATTACAGTCGCTGACTGCCTTTAAAAAGAAATAGATGAATTTTTTACAGCTCATTAATAAAATATTACATAAACTATTCCTTTCTATTTCATTGATTCATCACAAAAGTATTGGAAACCTATATTTTAGACGGTATTTCGGCACAATTGTAACATTTATATACAAAAAAGGAAATAAAAATAAAAAAGTAGTATGCATTTTTAAGAGAATTAGTGAATAAAAAAAAAATGAATAACATACACTGAATACTACTTTATCAAATGTTAGAAATAGCATAAAAATAAATAGAAATAAATGTCTGATCATAAATAGTTATTGCGGAATAGAAACCTAAAAAGAATATTGGAGTAAAAAAAGCTCCTCTCGCTGCTATAGTTTGAAACATACGACTGGACATACAGCTAATTTCCCCAAACGGTGGTTTATACCTAATTCTGGCGATTTCTACTCATTATACATATAATTTTGAGTACGTAAAAGATATAGCTCGATGTCTTAACAGTCACGTACTTGACTGTAAATTTTGAATAAAAGCTGATTTTTCTTTTATACCGGAAAAAATTAGCTGTAAATATTGTTCACTATAAAGCTATTCATTTAATGTTAGACTACCATTGTTTTTGTTGTCATCAAGTTACCTAATAGTTACTTTGAAACTGTTAGAAAAGCCTGTGTATTGAAGTAGGATAAACAATTTTATGAGACGGTAGCCCATGACTTACAAGAAAGGTCTCCTTAAGCGCATACTCAGAAATGTCTGAAAAAAAAAATACAGAATGTTCTTCTCATAAGAATATATACGTTTATAAAAATAAAAAAAAATTCTGCGGAACCTCGATATAACGTCTGTAAAAAATTATGAAAATTTCTTTTATTCGGCGATTTATCACCAGTAGGGGAAGGAATGAAATTAAAAAAAAAAAAAAAAAAACGCTTTTTTCGACAAATACTCCTTAACCGGTTAACGCCCAACAGTTTTTACGACACCAGTTTTTCCCATGTACCGTAATTTTCGGCGTATAAGCCGCAGCTAAAAGAGTCGTTTTTCGACCCAGAAATTTTATTCAATAATTGTAGTTAAATATTTACAGCGATCTTTTAAGTTACATTTTATAAAATAATATTTCTGGGTCGAAAAACGACACTTTGAGCTGCGGCTTATACGGCGGAAATTACGGTAGTAATTCTGAGTTATTTAATGACTCAAAATTTAAGATTAGATAATGAGAAAATTTCCGTACTAAAATACTGGTATTGAAATTTAAAATTTTGTTTGGTTGTAGGTGATCTAGAAATAGATCGCTGGGTGGTAATGGGTTAAGGAAAAACTTTTTCATGCTGAACTTGTTTATGTAAATTTAACTTACATAATAAATAAATTTTTATAACTACAATTTTGTGTACACACTTATATGTCCATATAATGAAATTTAACGATTGTATTTTACGATTTAAAACAAAATTAAAATTAATTAAAGTTGTTTCAAGCTCAAAAAAGAGCTCTATTCTGAACATTGTCAATTCAAGAAAAAAGTATCGTTGCTATGGAAACAACGACTTCTTCGATATAGAAATGTATAACGAATCCGTTTGTCATCGGGCTTTTCCTTTTAAAATACATTTAAAAATTACTTAAATAACCGGTGAAGCCGTTTAAATTAGAAAAAAATTATGGAATGGAGGATAACACAATAGCAAATTTTCATTTAATCGGTAATAAATAGAGAAAAAACGTGAGTGATTTATTTAATCTGATTTAAAGAATATTTTTAATTAATATTACTGCAAATGTACAGAAAGTTGAAAATGTTGAACGCAAAATGCAAACGATTCTGAACAAGATGCTATATAATATCGTGAGCCCTAGGATTAATCCATTCGTATAATTTTTTTTTAAGGTAATGACAACTATACGCTTTTAAAGAATTCCTTCAAACTCTTCGTTTACTTTAATATGCCTTACATATTCATATGTATTTTTTAATTTCGATTGTTAACTAAAAATGAAAAAAAAAACATTTGCAATAAAAAAACCCAACAAAAACAGATTTAATAATTCAATAATACACATAACTTAAATGCCAGCTTCGCTATAACATAAAATAGATATTTGCAGCTTCCAAAACATAGAACATATTTTTTCAGTGATAAAATTAAATAACTGCGAAATGAAGCAGCTTATATATGTTATACAAAAAATAATAAACTATTTCATAGTGTAAGTTTAAATTCATTAAGTATTGCCCATTCAAATAATCATTTTACATGCATTATCAAAATGCATTAAAATCGTTTGCGTTTGCGTTTTTTTTTTAATGTTGCTAGCCAAATCGCGTCTTTTTGCGCCAAATACTCGAAAGTATTTTATTTTTTTGCGGATTTTCTATTGGGATTCCGCAGCTAAATTTCACAGTACCTTTATTACATGCATGAGTAGCTTCATTAGTATTTTTTTTTTCAAAATTTTCTGAGTATGCCCTTTAAGGAGACCTTCCTTGTTAGATTTTGAATATAGATTACATTTTAAACATTGAGATAATTTGATTTTGAACATTGAGATAATTAGATTTTGAACATTGTGCATTGTAAGAGATGTTGTCGAAATTGTTATGATGGTTCGTCCTTAACGTGAAACATGAACATGTTTCTTCACCCTAATAATCCACTTTAATTACACACAGTTGTCCAGCTAGATAATAATTTACAAAGTTAAATTTGTTAAAATATATATTTGAAAAATTTATATTAATTATTAATTACCGTAATTTCCGGCGTATAAGCCGCAGCTCAAAGAGTCGTTTTTCGATCCAGAAATATTATTTTATAAAATGTAACTTAAAAGATCGCTGTAAATATTTAACTACAATTATTGAATAAAATTTCTGGGTCGAAAAACGACTCTTTGAGCTGCGGCTTATACGCCGGAAATTACGGTATTAGCTACATGCTTTCATAGTACAAGAACAAGAAAAATTATGATCTGATATTATATAATTATATATATATTTAAGTATTTTCTGTATTTTGTAGTAGATAAATGTGGATTTCAGTTTCAAAACGATTTTTTTTAGTATTTTGGCATAGATTCATGAATTTATCAAAGACAAGATTGGTCTTAACTCTGATAGCTTTTAACTATTAATGGGAGATTTTTAACAACTCATTGAGAAAAGAAAATATAAACTATGCCTTACCATTTAACTGATTATCTTTCTCAAAACAATTGGAAACTCATATTTTTGAAGGCAATTCCATACTAATGTAACTTTTACAATAAAAAAGATAAAAAGTTAACAACATATACCGTATATATACGCTTGTAAGCAGACTCCCAAATTCGAGATGAAGACAGTTTTAATACCAGTAATTCAGAATGGTTTTCTACGCCTTAAATAATTTAGAATTAAATAAGGCATAAAAAAACATTCTGACTTACTGGTATTAAACCTGTTTCCATCTCGAATTTGGGTTCGGCTTATACGCGAGTGTATACGATATCCATGTTTCAAGATAATAAGAATTAGTGAACAAGAAAAATTGATAACATACATAAAATTCTAATTTATCAAATGCTAGAAATAGAGAAAAAAGAACGAATTATATTTTTTTGTAGAATAGATACCTAAAAATGAATGTTGGAGTAAAAAAAAAGCGCCTTTCTATGCTATAGTTTGAAACATGCGGCTCGATATATAGCTGATTTCTCCAAACAAATTCAACATGTTTATCACTTTTGTTTTCGAATTTATATTTTTTCTATTCATTCTAAGCTATTTAGAAACAAATTACTTAATGGTTCTCTGGAACAGAAATGTTTCAAGTAAATTTTGAGATTCCTGGCCATGTCAAGAATAATATCAAAATATCTGAATGCAAGGTAAGCCTTTCAAAATCCCAAACAGACTTGTGCATTTACTTTTAAAATAAGCGCAGGTATTTTTTAATTTCATTATTGCAGTTTTCAAATCCAAAATGGCTATTTTGATATTTCGGCAAGTCCTTTTCATTAGCATCCACAATAAAATTTTCAGGCACTCTTATTCAAACATCAGATAGTCGAACACAGCATTTATCCTTTTCTTAAAAAAAGTAAAAGACCTTTCAAAAATAGGATCAAAGTTGGCATTTTAAATACATTTTCTAGCCGAAACAATCGAAGACGGGTCCGTCAAGCGCAACTTTCGTTTATAATTTAAGATGTACATTTATATGAAATGAAAAATATCAAATTTTTCGCTTGCATTTTAATATTTTTAAATAATATTTTTTTTCCCATAGGATAGCTAAGGTTGATGTATACTCGAGTAAATTTACTTTTTCGATTTCTTTTAATGAGGCTAATTTCAGTTTCGCAACTGGTTCCAAAAGTAAAAGTAGTCTTATAATAAATGTCTCTAACAGAAATCGAAAGTGTAACAACTATCCCGATAAGATCTCATCCTCATCAATCTTATGAAAAAAATCACTTAAAAATATTTAAATGCAAGCGAGAAATTTGAAAAGTAAGCTCCCATAGGTTTTACATTAGCGTGCAAGTACTTTCATGTGGCTAGTCTAGGCTCCTAAAAGCCTACGCTATTCACGCGAAGAAACTCGAAATCTAATGATAGACATATGGGAGAGTTCTTTACAGATTTCTCGCTTATATTATAACATTTTTAAATACTTTTTTATAGCCACTTGAGGTCGATATCTAATATTGTGCGTTTGTACTTTTTCGAGTTTGGTTACGTTTTTTTATATGCGAATGTTTTCACTTTTGGAACCGGTTGGAACCCGTTCTGAAAGTGAAACTATTCTCATACGAAAAAACTGTTACCCTAATCGAAAAATAAAAAACGTAGAACATTTGATATCGACCTCGGGAATCCTATGCAAAGAGAATCATTTAAAAATATTTATAAAGGAACGAGAAACTTTTAAAGATTTCTCTCATAGGTTTAACTCTACACCTTGCATGAATTTTCCTTTTAGAATTGTGTTTTTTTTTTAATAATTATATTAAGAATTAGACACCAGAAATTTTAAGATAGATTTATCATTCTACTTATTAACATATTTATGTTAATTTTACAGGATTAATATTTCTATATAAATACGGTGGCTACGAAGAACTTAATTTATTTATTAAAAGTAAAATAAAAAGTGTTGCCAAATAGAAATTTTTAATTCATACCAGAAAATACTAATAGCAATATTTGCTTTATTTTGTGACAGACATTTCGCGATTTCTAAAAATTAAAATTCTTCTTTCGAAATTTCCAGTGTAAATTCATAATTTTTGATTTAAGATTGAATGTGAAATGAGTGACGAAGCAATGCCACGTATGTGTCCTCGGTAGCGAACGTGTTAATAGCCTTTTTTAGTCACCCGGTAATATTTGCAAGTAAGGAGGCTACTATAGTCACGCGAAAACACTCGTAAGCTAATGTTAAAGATATGGTCTTCTTTTCAAATTTCTCGTTTACATTTCAATATTTAAAAATAATTTGATTTGCATAGGATAGCTGAGGTACAGCGCACAGTGGTGCGAAATCCCGAAAAGCTGGCCAAAATATGAAAATAATATTCAATTTGCACGAAAATTCGTACACAGGTGTTTTATCAGAATGCTGATTACGATTCCGTAGTTAAAATTCCAAAAACCAAAATAGGAGATCTAGTATGGCGGACTAAAAATTTAAATGTTATGAAAGTTATTCTATTTGTATGAAATTTCGTATACAGGTGCTTTGAAGTATGCCAATTACAATTCAAAAGTTAAAATTAAAAAAATAATGGCCAAACATCCATACAAATTATTAACAATTTGTTTGGATACCGAAAGTATGCAGTAGAAAATTGTTAATAACATTTTAAAATTGTTTCAAGAATAATTTTTGCATTTAAAAATCTCTTCTTATGTAGAAATAGTATTAATCGTAAACATTCGCTCAAGACAAAGTTTTGTGATTTGTTCAAATTTGCAACATTTTTAATTATACCCAACCACTGGCAGAAATCTGACAAAACTCACAATTCTTATTTTTTTAAATATCATTGTACAAGTGTGGGAGAAAGACATGAGTACTTTTCCCCGGTAATTATGGAAATGAACGTCAAATAAAAAGCGAGGATAGACAAGGGATAGCCTACGGCTACTTTATATTAATAATATCAACCGTGCAAATGCTTAAGAATCACACAGAATATTTCTCTTTATATTATTTTCAATAACAACTCATTTCCGTTTCAAACTGATTTTTAAAGGCTTGTAAAATATTTTAAGAAACTTAGACTGCAACCTTGTTTTTCAAATAGGAAGTTATTATTTTAATTTGTGAATAAATAAAAGTTTTACTTGGAGCCCGAGCCTGACAAGAAGAAAAAAAGATAACTGTATCACACTTTAATTAAACCCTCTTCTTTTACAAAACTCTTTTTAGAATATAATAATACACGTCAATAAAACAAAAACGCTGCCATTTTCGGAAAAATAACTTTGCACAAAGAACTGCTGGTGCTCAGCTTTGGCAGAAGACCAACACACAACAACACAGACAATAAAAGTATCTTCCAACACATACACTACGCTTTTACAATTTCAGAATTTTTGAAGCGATTAAAAAAGTGACATTTCTACTTGTTGCAAAAACCTGCACGAAATCTAAAATGGCAGTTTTCGGCAGCAGGTTTTTTTTATTATTCATTAGATAATAGATCAGGACATTATCTCCTTAAATTTTGTCGCGGAACATTGTGTAATTTATAAACATTCTGATGTCTGAAAAAAAAAATAATATTAAAAAAAATTATCAAAAGTTTTCATATCATTATTAATTTTTATGCGCTTAATATAATTTTTTTGACATATGCTAATAATTTACACACCATCATCGTGTGAATCCATTTTACATAATTAAAATTGGATAATATGGGAAAATGTAGCACATGTTTACAGGAACCGCTGTTTTGCTCTTTTTGTTCACCTCAGATGATACTCTCCCAAGTGTCACTTTCGAAATGATGCATGTTGTCAGGGAAATATGAAAACCTTTTTATAAATACAGATTCTGACCCTCCAAACATTATTCTAGCCAACTGTATAATCATAATTCCCGAAGTAGTAACTTTATTTTTCGACTTTTGGCCAGCTTTTCGGGATTTTGCCCCACTGTGCAGCGCCTAGAATACATAGTGTTAAAGACTGTTTTACAGTTTTTTTTTTTTTTTTTATCAAGAATTTTTACTTTAAGAAGTCACGAAATATTTGCCATTAAGTAACGAAAAGAACATTATAGGGAATGCGAAATTTCCGAATTAAAAAAAAGCCAAACTGGCAATGTACTAAAAAATTGTAAGCGATAAACGTGCAACGAAACGGTGCAATAATAGGGCGATTGACATCTGCTTTAAAAATAGATTTACCTCTAGCAAAAGTATCCGTTTCACTATTGGCAACATGAACATAATTTCTGTTAATAAAGTCTTCTTGTAAGTGTATATTTCAGATATAACTTATTTTGAAGTTAGTTTTTTATCATATCAGGGAAGTAATCTTTTCCACTGTTCCAGCTGAAATTCATCCCTTGGTAGGGATAGTTTCTAGTTTGCTGTCTTGCATCGAGTGTTGCAACCAGGCACAAAAGAATGCGTATCACGTTTTTTGACCATGATCAATATCATTCATATTTTAAAAGCTAATGAAAATCACTATCCAAGACAAAGGAAATAGGGTATAATTTTATTATTTAAAATATTTACCACTAGCTGAAACGTTTTCTCAGTTCGATTCTTATACAATGTTTGCTTTGAAAAGAGCTAGCAGACAGTGGCGTGGCCAGGGAGGGGGGAGGGGGTACAAATGCTATGGAAACGAGTAATATTCTAAAGTTATCTTTGCCTTCAATAGCGCAGAAAATTCACCGATTAGTTAAGTAAAAAATATTTTTATAAAATTACTGGTATCCAAACCATCTGGACCACCACCCTGTCTACGCCACTGTTAGAAGATGTCGCTGCGATCGACCCGTTATCTCTTCAGCTTAGTTCCACATTTATCGGATTCAATTTTTTAGTACTATTCTGTAGCCGTTTTCCACAGTAAGTATTCTAGGCGCTGTAGTTGAGGTTGATCTATAAACGGGCCCTTTTTTATTTATTTATTATTTCAGTGGCAAGGTTTTTTTTTTTTTTTTTTTTTTTTTTGGGGGGGGGGGGCATATTATTACTTTTGGTACCGGTTCTGAAATATAAAGTGAACTCATAAAAAAGTCTTCAACCACATAGATAGGTATGGAAATTAAGGGGACCACTGTTTAGCAATCTAAAACATATACAAACATAATAGAATATTTAAAAAATATATAATAATAAATAATAAATCCTCAAATAATTGGAAATATTATCCATAAAAAAGTACTCCCTTTTAGAATTTCAAAACTGTTCTTTTTTCCATCATAAAAAACAACCTTTTCTTTAGCAATAAAAAAAAAATCTTGTAAGAAAAGGGAATTAAAATTGAATAATCCTTTTATAATTGGACGGATTTCCTCTTTGTAAAATTTCAGGAGTATAATAAATTAGCTGAATTTAAGGAGAAGCTTTCATGTTTTTCCTTGAAAAATGAAATATTTATTTTTCTCTTTTTTATTATAAATAATCAAAATACTTCAATAAAGAAGTTTGCATTTAATAATTGGAGATTTTTCCATAGAAAAATTATTAAATATAGATTTATTCAATTATCGATGCTGGATTTTCTTTGGTTTCGTGTTCGCCCCAGGGTTGGTGGCTCACGGAAAGTATTCCATCTTGTGCTGCTTTTGTAGCCTTGCCAACATGTTATAGTGAGAAAGTGCCAGGCTGAGTATTGTTCCCAAGTGGTCCAGTTAGTAGAACGTCAGTGAAGTATACTGTTGATAGTTGATGAATATAGTTATACAATTATTAAATATAGATTTATTCAATTATCGATGCTGGATTTTCTTTGGTTTCTTGTTTGCCCCAGGGTTGGTGGCTCACGGAAAGTATTCCATCTTGTGCTGCTTTTGTAGCCTTGCCAACATGTTATAGTGAGAAAGTGCCAGGCTGAGTATTGTTCCCAAGTGGTCCAGTTAGTAGAGCGTCAGTGAAGTATACTGTTGATAGTTGATGAATATAGTTATACAATTATTAAATATAGATTTATTCAATTATCGATGCTGGATTTTCTTTGGTTTCTTGTTTGCCCCAGGGTTGGTGGCTCACGGAAAGTATTCCATCTTGTGCTGCTTTTGTATCCTTGCCAACATGTTATAGTGTGAAAGTGCCAGGCTGAGTATCGTTACCAAGTGGTTCAGTTAGTAGAGCGTCAGTGAAGTATACTGTTGATAGTTGATGAATATAGTTATACAATTATTAAATATAGATTTATTCAATTATCGATGCTGAATTTTCTTTGGTTTCGTGTTTGCCCCAGAGTTGGTGGCTCACGGAAAATATTCCATCTTCTGCTGCTTTTGTAGCCTTGCCAACAAGTTATAGTGAGAAAGTGACAGGCTGAGTATCGTTTCAGTGGGTAGAAAGTCAGTGCGCTAGACTGATGACCCGGGTTCCAGTCCCGGATTGGGTACTTTTCTATTAAGTTGGTTTTACACCTATTAATCAATTGAAATTTGGATATTAAAAAAGTTTGTCATCATTATCTTGGTAATAATTATCATTTATAATAAATATGTACGGACATAATACACAACGGACATTTACAAAATAATCTTATAATTTCCTCCATCAGGGCTTGATAATGCAGTCGCCACTGGAGACCACGGTTTATACTCTGGTGTTCGTAATTATACAAATACGTAGCACGTATAGTTGTCGTCTGGTCAATCCGTCTGTCTGTCCCCATATAAGAGCTTAGAAACTACCCAACCGAATGGTTTAAAATTTAATATATATAATCGTTGCAGAATTTTGTCGAGTCATTTAAAATTTTTGAAAGTCAAATCAAAATTTAAAAAGTTATTAATGAAAGTTTTCTTTATTCTGTTAAATCCTATCATACGTAATGTATATAATAAAGGCGCGAGTCATGTGACTGAGGAAAACAAATACGGGCTAACCACATCTATTTTTTCATATGCCAAGCGGCCAGTTTTCTTCGAATAAAATTGCATAAAGTTTCATTTTTAGAGAGATCGTTCAAAAAAATTGTTTGCTTGAGAGACGAGTTGCATTCAAAAACATATAGATTCTGAGATAACTTCAGTGGGAATTAAGTTAACAGCCGAATATCTCAATACATTAAAGTAAATAAAGACAAGAGATTCGTTCATCATGAGTCATAGAAATATTAAACCCTGGAGGTAATCATTCGCAAAGCAAGATCTCCATGGTGAATTTTGCAGCGCTGTTTGGTGTCGACAAAAGAAATTCGCATCTGTGAACGTAGCATACGTAATGCGAGAAAAGGCAATGCATGCACATTTCGCTCATAACAGACGATATAATTCATTTCACTGAAATAATAAGGATGGTTTTCTTACATTGTGAAACTAGTTGCAAAACGAACGCAACTCATATGTTACGTTTAACGTACAATTTCCAACTTGTTTATATTGTTCTGTATTATGTTTTTTCGCCCTTGAGTAATATTCTGAACCTATTTTAATTAATCCCTTACCAGTTTCGTTCTTCTTCTTTTTACTTACCCATCATACGTAGTATAGGGTAAGTCTTGTAATCGTTTTGAAAATCGAAATTTTTTTTTGACGGATTTACACGTTTCAGACACTGGAGATTCCGAAAAACATATTTTTAGAAAAAAAAATTTGCCGTTCGTCTGTGTGTCTGTGTGTCTGTAACGCTCTGTCTCCCGAAAAAATTGAGATAGAGACTTGCAATTCGGTATGTACTTAGTATGTAATAATGGGAAGAAGCCTATTTCATTTCAATAACCTCGATTAACCGGAACTATTTTTTTCGGACTCTCGAAATATTCGTTTTGATAAAAGGTATATAAAAATTTTCGAAATTGGTTATTTTCAGAAATGAATATAAAAGACAATAAAAAACATAAATTTTGCATAAAGCATGAAGTCGATCGGATAATGAGTTGCCGAGATATTTGGAATCCTATTTTCCACACTCTTCGATTTTCATGATCCTGTATTTCATCCAAATTTCACTTCAAAGATATATTTTAATTGGAAATTTGACGCTTAATCAGATGCAATAAACCGCTAGTTAATAGGATTATTATTTTTGGAGTTATAAGGATGTTTCTTTCAAGCAATTCAGTAATCGAGCCTTTAAAGTTTGTGACGTCATCAAGCCTCGATTTTATTACTTACCCATCATACGTAGTATAGGATAAGTCTTGTAATCGTTTTGAAAATCGAAAATTTTTTTTGACGGATTTACACGTTTCAGACACTGGAGATTCCAAAAAACATATTTTTAGAAAAAAAAATTTGCCGTCCGTCTGTGTGTGTGTGTGTGTGTGTGTGTGTCTGTGTGTGTGTCTGTGTGTCTGTAAACGCTCTATCTCCCGAACAAATTGAGATAGAGACTTGCATTTTGGTATGTACTTAGTATGTAATAATGGGAAGAAGCCTATTTAATTTCAATAACCTCGATTAACCGGAACATTTTTTTTCGGACTCTCGAAGTATTCGTTCTGATGAAAGGTATATAAAAATTTTCGAAATTGTTTATTTTAAGTAGTAAATATAAAAAACAATAAAAAAACATAAATTTTGCATAAAACATGAAGTCGATCGGATAATGAGTTGCCGAGATATTTGTAATCCAATTTCCACACTCTTCGATTTTTCATGACCCTGTATTTCATCCAAATTTCACTTCAAAGATATATTTTAATTGGAAATTTGACGCTTAATCTGATGCAATAAACCGCTAGTTAAGAGGAGTATTATTTTTGGAGTTATAAGGAAAAACCTCTTTCAAGCAATTCAGTAATCGAGCCTTTTTATGACGTCATCAAGCCACGATTTTATTTGAATTGCAATGCATTTTATAAGTAGTTTACACAATTTTTATTTTAATATTTTACATTATGCATATCCATGATGGGTAAGTATTACGGTGGCCCCCAACGACTAGTTTTTGACGCACCACTCTTTTTTTTAACTAAAACATTCACATTGTTTATTAGCAAAAATTTCTATACCGAAATAATTATATAAAATTTATTGGTATCCAAAAGTTTTTAGTAACGTTGCAGACAATATCTTCTTGCACGTACGGTGTTCGAGCTAAACTGTTAATTAATTGGGTTAATTAATTGGGTTTTGATAGCTATGTATTGTTTATTATTTTTATATATATCTATTTTAATATATTTTCAACAATTTAGTTTTGTAAAATGAATATACCGCTATATCTTGCAAATTCGTTGGTACATTCTTCTTCAGTACGCATTTGAGGATAAAAAAAACTTTAGGATTACCTGTATCGAGGTGAGACTGTCGCATTAAGCGGTGTTTGATTGCCGCGTAAAGAAACATGCTTCTGAACTAACCTTATTAAGAAATGAATACTCTTTTGTTAAAAATAACTACACTCTAAAAACGACATATGCTCGTATTTGAGTATGTCCATGCTTCAAAAATATGTATGAGCTGACTTCTATGTGCACATTTTTGAATATTTCCATGTTTCAAAAGTGAGTTTGAACTTATTCTACTCATTTTTGAGAATGTCCATGTTTCAAAAATGAATATGAACTGTCTCCTATGTGCTCATTTTTGAGTATGTCCATGTTTTAAAAATGAGTTTGAACTGACCTTCATGTGCTCAGTTTTGAGTACATCCATGTTTCAATATTCTTATTGTTTATGTATTTCAGAATTGAAAGTATTGGGTCGTCATATTGGAAACAAAACTTTTCATAAGAAAATGAAAACATTGATTTACTCAGATTTGAAAGTGTCATTTTTCTCAGTGCAACATTTGAGATTTTTGAAATACAAATGCATAAAATTAACCTATTTTGCCATATGAGTTGTAATTTTCCAACTGATTGAAATAGTGTCTCTACCATGATTCGAACCAGGGATCTCTTGGCTTAAACTGTCAATGCTCTGCCAACTGAGTTATCTTGGACGAATGTGCTAGACGTAATTCACACAGCTAAGCTTAATGATCATGGACACTTTTTCACTCAGTTGGAAAATTACAACTCATATGATTTATTTACCAATTTTAATAATTGCGTTAATATTAATCAAATATTACCATGATTGGGGATTATGAACCGACTCACTAAACACTCATAACCACTTTGACAATGTCTTAAAAAAAGCTAATTTTGTCACAATTCGCAGCACAGAATTTCTATGAATATTAAACAAAAATCCGATACAAATGTGACCAGTGGCGTGGCAATCGCATAAACCCGATTTCTTATGCAGAAAATCGACTTTTTTATGATTCAATTAATTCAAACGGTAGTACTAATGGAAATTTGTATAAATTAAATAAATTTTATTTTAAAAAGCTTTTAATCAAGCAGAAATATGTAGGCCGTAGGGGCACGTTGGCCTATCCGCGATATTTTCTAAATTATCCAGTGGATAGCGTTACTAATCTAAGTGGCATGTATCTTACACGTCTTTTCTCACCCACAACAGCGTCAACAATGATGAAGCAATCAAACGATATCCATTTGAAAATTTCAAATTTTCACTGAGGTAAGTTTTTTTTTACACTTATAAATAATCATTTCTCATTTGTTTCTAAATCAAATTTTCACCTGGTGAATATTTAATGGGGAATAGAAATCTATGAGACCATTGTTCAGAGCTTATTTTATACCTACTGATTTAAAAGTATTAACAGAATATTTTGATACGACGATCAAAAATTTAAATGGCGATATAGGGCAAGTTGGCCCATTGGGACAACATACCCCGCAGCCTAAGAGTTCGTATTCTACTTTCATAAGCCTATAAAAATCAATACAATTCCTTAATTAAATGTGTCACTGGGCAGGGCGGTATTAACTGATAGGCAAATAAGACAATTGTCTAGGCCCGTAAATTGGTGGAGTCCGGTTTTATAAACAGAGAATAATAATCATAAAAATAATATTAAAATTCCGTAGAAATATCATTTTTATATAATCTAAAATTTATAGCTTATCTGCATTCACAAAATATTTCTCTTTTTCACAAAATGTATTTCTTTTATTGCATGAATAGCTGAGGAAAAACCTGCGTAATGTAAAACAGACTCGAGGACTAGTTGTTTCTTGTAAGCTAGGAAGTTTACGAAAGTTTGTTTAGAGAAACTTTATTATAAAATAATTGTATTAGTTTATTGTATTCTGTATCATTAATAAAAACAAGAATTGACATTATTTAAAATTTCTTTGATTTCCAATTTAAATTTTGTCTAGCGTCTGCTAGAGCTACTGCCTCATCTCTAGGTGCCAAGAGGTTCGTAATTATGTTAAAATATCAGACAGAGAAAAGGCTCCAGAAGAAACAATGACAGTAGATGTTCTAGAAGTGAAATTGAACAAGAGATCAAACAACAAAGCAGTAGATCTATCCCGTGAAGAAGAACAAAATGACAAAAAGAATTCCCTATGTCTTGGCTCTTTTAAATCGTTCAAAAATACATAGTAAATCAGGAGAAGAGTGGATTTAATGTACCAGGTGCAAACGTTCGACACACGAATGATATGTTACTTTGGACATGATATTTTATGTTTGTATTCATTGTGATGATGAGAAAGGTTTCGATGAAGTAAGTAATTAAGTTGAACAAAATATATTTTTATCCTTTGTATCGATTATGTATCAAATTTAAATTACATTTGATATATTATGTGTTTTTTCATTTCCGTTAACAATCCCGAAATGAAATCTATTTAGTGGGCCAACTTACATCGTTCGACGGGACAGGTTGGCCCGGTGATTTGATCTCTTTCTAAGCTTCATATAGAAACAATTAATTAATATTTTTCAAATTCTTTCATACGCGGTCATGCTTTGAGATGCGCTGATTGTCCAAACTAAAAAAGATTTTAATTTTAATAAAATAAAATAAATATTAAATATTAAAGAAAAAATGGGCGAACAAAAATGGTCTCCCCTACTTTCTAATACACCAAAAACAATTTCGTAGTACTCTATTATATTTTATTTTTATGAACGTTGGCTGTGGATCCATTTTAGTGTTTCTCATCGAATGTGTGTTTTAATTAGTGCGGCAACATCGCAAGCATTTAACCGCTCTAATAAAGAGAAATCTATATTACCGTTATGTTATTTACACTTAACACACCGCCTCCTGATTACTAGGCCTAAGCACTACGGTCCCTTGTATTTGCATAACAATAATTTCTAAAAGTTTTTTCTGCATTATTTCTCTTAGATTATGTAAGTGAAATACTTTTTTTAAAAATAAAATACTGATATATAAATTCAGGGACCGTAAAACTACATAAAAAAGTACGACCTACAACAGCCGCCCTTTTTGTGTCAGCGTTCAGGCCTAGTATTTAAGGGCGGTGCTTAAGACTTCAGTTTGTTTTTCTCTTCCCTTTTTGAAACTAGAAATACAGATTTGAAAAAGCAATCTTGTTATGCCTCTTGTTATGCATATATAATGCCTTATTTTATTTTTTTTTATGTATAAATATAAGTTTGCGGCGACAAAATACGGCTTAGAAAGTATAATATAATTATTGCTGGAGAAAAGAATAGTTTCCTGGTTGGCAGAAATATGCACGGGGCAAAAAAGCTGAAAATTCCTATACACACTGCGGCAAAAAGATAACCGACGTTTTATATTTCCATCGTCACCACTTTACATTATTTAAATCTCCGGAATTTTTGCTGGGGCTTTCTAAAGGATATCTCACAGAAAATATTTATTTCTCTCGAGTGCATTACACGAGATGGTAATATTCAGCAATATTATGATAGATTCTCACAGATTAAAGTAAGATAATACATTTTTCAGAGATGCATAATGCTTTCGCTGAATATTACGACTTTTAAATGTTTTAAAGATACTTTTATTCACAAAATGTAGAAGAATAATATGCAAGATTGTGTTTTCCAATTTAAGTTTGCGTTGCGCATTTAGTTTTCATACCCTTGTGGAGTTTTTAAATCAAATATGGATCTTATTTCGAAAGTTCTCTAAGGATGTGAAAGTAAAAGACATAAGAGGTAGATGCCGTAGCTTTAATATATAACGCTTAATATCATTCTTTATTATTTATGAACCTAGTGAATTTTATAAACTTGTGTGGATATACACACTCATACATATGTATCACAAGGTGGTTATAATATAAGTATTTGCAGTTGGAGCTGTCTGTAGCTTGAAGGATTAACCGGAAGGAAACCAAAATCATTACACTTACTATTCGAGAAGGGAGAAGAAGAATGGAACAATTAAAAAAATAATTGCAATAATCGCCGACAGATAGCTCTTTTTATTTTGAAATGTAATGTGTAATACTGTTTACCGTGGAGGTGTCCCGAACCTCAATGACTTTACCGCCTATCACAACATGTGCAAAACATCACTCCTGATCCATTACATTCCACAGTTGAGCACGTCGTGCGCCACATTGATTGTGTAATCTAGTGCAATGGTTATGTGGAACCTGAAGATGATGAACAACGCCATGCGAAAGGGTAATCACATTGACTGTGACACTTTCCAATAAATTAGGTATGTCATCCAGTTTTCCGCCTTAATTCTTTGTTCTTGTATTACACATTACATTTCGCACTCAATAGCGCCATCTGTCGGTGATTATTGCAATTATTTTCTTTTATTGTTCCATTCTTCAATATCATTCAAGATACTGTACCCTTCTCGAATAGTAGGTGCACCGATTTTGCTTTCATTTGGATTATTCCTTCTAGCTACTCACAGCTCCAAATAGAGATACTTATATTATAACCATCCGGTATAAACAGGTGACTTTTAATGAACCTACAACATTAAACTGAAATAATGTCTCAGAGCCTCACTACATGGCGGCACGAATGCGTGCAGTGAGAGAAGGCATACAAGTTATTTGTTTAGTGTCAGTTCCATGCACTTTTGAAAATATCTCACAAAGCGTCATATTCAACTGAACACCGTATTTTTATTGTTAATAATTGGTATTTATGTGCTGAAAATGCAACATTATTTCTACGGAAGTGGTCTTCAACATTCAAAAACCGACCTAAGACTTCTAGAACAATCCTAAGAGATCTGATAAGAAAATTGGCCACCTTATTCACTAGATATGAATTCATCCTATTTCTATCTTTAGGGTCGTATGAAAGATTTGGTTTACAGGAAGAAGCCGACAGAAAATATTAGCCTCAAAAGTTCAATAACTGACTCCTTTTCAAGCATAAAAAAAGAAACGCACGATTCTGTTACTGACAATTTTGTGACTAAGTTGCGCTATTGCATCACCTCTGAATGGTCTCACTTTGAAAACCTTATCCATTAAATTCCTTTTCCACTTTATTTTCAATAAAAAAATGTTTGCAGTGCCATCTGCAACGACTCGAGAGTTATTTCAGTTTAAAGTTGTAGATTAATTAAAAGTCACCCTGTATATATATATATATATATATATATATATATATATATATATATATATATATATATATATATATATATCTGTATGATTTGGATTTATCTTACTTATGACGTATCAGCAAATTAAATAACACTCTGTTTTTTATTTATTGTCGATATCTTAACCTTCCTACCCTGAATGGGTCGAATCGACCCACTTCTATAATTTATTTAATTCGATTAGAACCAGATTTTTTTTTCATAAAGTAAGTTAAATAAATGCTACAGAGAACTACGTTAAATAAATATGTTAAATCATTTTCAAAAACAAATACTGGTGTGAAATGTTTTTAGCAACGTTGAGTAAAATTTCAACAGGGTACGAAGGTTAAACACATGAGATGCCAAATCACATTCACGGATCACGCCGCAATGACTATAGATTTCCAAAATCAGGAATGCTCAGTCTTATGTTTTCCGTAACTCATGAAACGTTATCCCAAAAGTGGTTAAGAAAGCAATTGGCTGCGTTCGGCCTAATCAGAACATTCTACAGTTATTTTGCCAATTACTATTTCATTAGTGTAAATTAATATTTCTCTTCTATTTCTTTTTCTTGACTTATTTGAAAGGCTAAGTATAGCATATTTAAAATTACGTATCCTAGGATTGAATCTCAATGCGTATTTTTTCAGCAACTTGAAATTATTTAAATATATCAACAAATTCGCATTTCATATACCACCGTATATGCATATGAATGAGTCTGTAAATACCAATAAATACATGTATATCCCACATGTGTATTTTACATTTCCTTCAATTTTGGTAATTATTAAATTTATATAATAAATTCAAAGTGAACAACTCAAACTGTGTGTGTGAATGTGTATATTTGAAAATGTAATTTTGATATATTTATTTGTTTTTGAGAATTTATATACTATTTTTCTTAATTTTTCCATCAATGCATAAACGCTTGCGAAGAAAATTATGATACTTAAAATTAATAATATAAATATTACTAAAGGAAATAAAGATTTCATATATGAGCTAAATATGTTTGGTTCAAAACTAGAAAAGTTCAAAGCTCTTTAACGAATTACGAAAAGAAGAACACAGGTATTATATTTCCTTCTTTTCTGCTGTACATTATTTAAATCATTGGAATTCTTCCGTGCGCGCTATGTCGAAAGACTCAAGATTTATTTCTATGTGGTACCAGTATTATACAACATGGCATCAATGACTTATATTTGTGAGATGTTCACAGATTAAACTTAGAGAATAAATTTTAACAGATGTATATTCTTATCACGGAATATTACGATTCTTTAAATTATTTCATGTCATATCTATAATGTTTAATCTATAGATATAAAACGCTAAGATATGTAAAAAATAAAGATACGCAAAAAAGGGATTATTTCTCTTTTGCTGAGGGCAACGAATGGTTTGTTTTCACTAATTTGCGAACATTAAGAAAAGTGTTTAAAGTATCGATTTAAAACTCACCACACATATGTCGAAAACTTTTCTGCATCCGAAAATGCAATTTTTGTAACAATCGGCCGGTAATGCTTCTCATTTGTTGCAAAAAAACAGCTACTTTCTCAAAATGAAAGAAAATAAAGTTCGAAGTCAAACCAAAGAACGCGCCATTTTGTTAGTAATTAAAACATTAGCTTTGTTGTTGTACCTTATGCAGTTTAACCTCATTGTTGTCTGCATCGTTATGACCTCAGTGTTACTTATGTACATATTTGTGATTTATAATATATATTGAATAATAATAAATAAATAAAATAAACTTATTGGGTGGAGATTTCTGTCAAGTCCTATCTGTCATTTTTAGAGGTTCAAGATCGCTAACAGTTTAAGTTGCATAAAGAAGTATAAACTTTGGTCTGAATTTTACATTATGAAACTTGCAAAAAATATGTGTGTCCTTCAAACAGAGAGAGAGTTAGCAAGTTACCTGTTAGAGGCTAGCAAATGCCAAAGTAGGGAAACTATTAAGTTACTTCCAATTTACTATACAAGATCCACTGCAACAACATTTCAGTGACATCGATTTTAAGAGTGTGACTCTTCAAAAGTTTAAAGGGAGAGCCATACTAACAGTGACAAACAATTAGTCAATTGAAATTAATAAACGTGTTTTACAATGTATGCTAGGAACTGAAAGGGTTTATGAAAGCATCGACACCATCATAAGTGATGATCCACAAGATCAACTTGCATATACAGAAGAAATTTTAAACAGTTTAATGCCAACTGGAATGCCATCTCATAAACTGATATTAAATCCAGGAGCTATCATAATGTTATTAAGAAATTTAGTACCTTCTAAAGGTCTGTGCAATGGTACAAGACATATAGTTAGTAACTTGCAGAATAATGTTATTGAAACAAAAATAATAATAATAATTGATTCCATTATTAATGAAACTTTTCTCATCTCTCGAATAGCACCTATTCCATCAGACTATAATATGCTTTTTTCATTTATGCGTATAAAATTTCCTATCCAATTGACTTTTTCAATGACTATATTATAAAGCTCAGGGTCAAACTTTTCAAAACATATTTCTTAGATTTTTCAAAATCAGTTTTTAGGTATGGTCCATTGTGTGTGGGTCTTTCAAGAGTTAGATCTTTTGATTCAGTTACTGTAGTATCTCCAAGCTCTGAAATTTATAATTGTGTAGAGAAAAGTTTTCAATGCAGAAAATTTAAAAAAAAAGCTAAAACTATTTTGATAATTGTGAATGGTGTAGATACTTTCAATATAATGTGCATACACCTCAATTTAAAGAGTATCCAGTTACTATTGTGTGTATGCAAAAGTTTTTATGTGTATGATGCTGAAAAAAATATCCCATATTTCTAAATGTTGTCCATATCATATGATGTGTATATACGTTTTATTTCAAAGTACCCAGTCCTAAATGGATAAGTTGTTATGCATAGCATTTATACATATAATACTGAAATACGTGTGCTTACATTTAAAATATATTAATATGCATATATTTAAAAAAGTAGATACTAGTGAGCAGATGCTCTACGCGGAATCGGATACTATTCAATAAAACTTAAAAGATTAAAATGCAAGACTGTGTATTTCAGTTTAACATAGCGATCCTTAACCTGCAATTCCAAATACATATCTCGAATTAAACAAGAACTTTATATATGTGTGACAACTTTAATGTATTACCCTTATTGTATTCTTTTATTATCTATGAATCCATAACCTTTATACACTTTTTTGTAAACCCGAACACACACACTCACATGTGCATGCTAAAGCATATATGTATATATACATGAGTATATATAATTTAGCGGTTTTTTACGTCTAGTTCAATAGGGCATTAATATATTCAACTTAATTGACTGGTTATTACATGTTACACATTGAATATCAATGAAAAATCGCTCTCTTTACAAATATTTGTTTTATTATTTTATCGATAATGTACACATAGCCTCGCAGAAAACTTACGATATAAAATGAATAATGCAATTACCATGCATTCCGGTTAATTGGTACACATCGGCTTCTTCGGATTTCTCTCGATACAGTCACTGCCTTGTATGAAATGAAGTAAATAGTTTCGATTTAGTTCTTGTGATTTTACCCCAGTTAAACGGATACCTAAGTAAACAATATCTCAAATAACCCAAATGTACTTATTACTAAATAAAGTTAAGAATTCTTACAGACAGAAAGCTAGAAAAGCTCAACATTCTTTAACAAACAACGAGAAGGTAACGCACAGCAATTATATTACCTTCTTCTCTTCTTTACATTATTTAAATCATCGAAATTCTTTCAATAAAATTCTAATGATTAACTAAAGATCTGTTTCCGTAGAATACATGTACGATGAAATATAGTACATTTGACATATATTTCGTGAGATGTTCACAAATTAAACTTCGAGAATATACAGGGTGGTCCTAATTAATGTTGCAGTACACATCGTGCTCTGCAACGCGATCTAATTGCGAGAATGGAGTCAAATTTTATATTACAAACAGTATTACTAAACAAGACGTGAGTCAAATAATTCCACGAAACAATTAGTTCCAAATGTTGCCGCTTGGTGGAAATGTGGCGCTGTGTATTAGGAAATTGAGTTTTAAAAATGCAGAAACAATGCTGAAATAAAATTAACTTAAATTTAGCACATTTAACTATTAAAATCAATTCCAATATGAAAAATTTTAATTACACAGCGCCACCTTTCCACATAGTGATAACTTTTTTAACTAAATTTGCATTTTGCGGATCGCGCTACATAGCACGCTGAGTGCTGTCACTTTCAATATGGCCCGCTGAGTAGTATAAAAATTGCCATATTGAAAGTGATTTTTATCGTTAAAAGTGCTAAATTAAAGTAAACTTTATTTCAGCATTGATTCTGCATTTTATAAACTCTCGTTTCTATTACACAGTGCAACATTTCCACCTAGCGGCGACTTTTGGAATTATTTTTTTCACGAAATCCTTCGTCCCCGTCTTGTTTAATCATAATACAAATTCATTCTCGCAATTAGATCGCGGTACAGAGCAGCGTTCAGAGCTGTAACTTTAATTATGGCCTTATTTTATATAGATGTAAAATCTTTCACGATTCTTTAAATAACTTAAAGTTACATGTATTCGACAAAACAAATAAAATATTAATATGTAATTCCAATTTCATGCAGCCTTTACATTCTTTAAAGCCGTTGAATTAAACTTGGATAATTTTTCAAGGCTTCTCTAAAGACATGGAACTAGCATGCAGAGAACATATATACGACATATTTCAATGTATTATGCCCAATGTTGTCCTTAATTATCTATGAACCAAGACAGTTATATGCACTTGTGCGTACAGACAAACTCACACATACATAGGCATGCATCTGAAAGTACGATATGTACATACAGTTTAGTTTTTTTTGGCATGTAATTCAATTTCCCATTATATTTAATTTTACTGAATATCAAATATAATACAATGAAAGTCAACACGAGAGAGTGAATTTACATTCTTTCCAGTTTCCTTTATACAGTTTCCTTAATACAGTTTCCTTTAAACTCCGAGAATATATTTTAACGACATGTGTAATTTTTTTACGATTACAAATACTATTACGATTCTTTAAATAACTTAAAGTTACATTTATTCGACAAAACGTAAAATATTAATATGCAATTCCAATTTTACGTAACGTTGAGCAGCACTTACATTCTTGAGGAGCCATTCAATTAAACATGGATAATAGCATACATTTGAAAATACTTATAAATTGATACGTACAACTTAGTGTTTTTTTATATGCAATTCATTTTCCAATTACATTAAATTTTACTAAATATTAAATATAATACAATGAAAGTTAACACGAGAGAGTCAATAATTGTCTCCTTTGAACTACGAGAATATTTTTTACCGACATGTATAATTCTTTTACGATTACAAATATTACGATTCTTTAAATAACATAAAGTTACGTTTATTTGATAAAACGTAAACTATTAATATGCAATTTGAATTTTGTGTAGCGTTGAGAATCCTTTACATTCTTGAGAAGCCGTTCAATTAAACATGGATAATTTTTCATGGTTTCTCTGAGGATATGAAGACAGAATACAGAGAACATATATACGACATATTTTAATATATTACGCCGAATGTCTTCCTTTATTATCTATGAATCTAGAAAGTTATATTTACTTGTGCGTACAGTCGTGGCAAAAAAAATAAACTGAACACCCCCTACTAACTCTACAACAAATTATTGTAGAAGACATTTACTGGTACCAAACGATTGGAAATAAAGTCTACTTTTAAATCGTGTACATAAAATTTTTTAGTGTGCCATCTACATATAAAAATAAACCAAAACTTTTTTCTTATGACAAGACACAATTTACGCAAAATAATTTTAATCGTTGGTTCAAACTATGCCAAGATACAAAATTTCATGTAATCCCTACGATTAGTTTCAGAGAAATTAATTATTTTAAAATTGGCATATTTTAGGGGCTGTATCTAACTTGATGCTCGGTACTCGATTGTTGAAATGTTTCAGAATGATTAAGTCACTTCTAATGTATTATTTCTTGCCAATATGACCATTTTACTCACTTAATGTAATTTCGGCTATTGTTATAGTATAGTAGTAATTCCTGTTCAATATTCGTTTCGCAATGTTTAAAATAGCGAATTATCCAATTAAAAAAATAGATAAAGTTAACAATTATTAAAATATCTTTCGAATATTTGAATGTGATTTTTATTTTATAGATGTTTTTATAAGGCTTTTTCTCAGATTTTGAATTTATTTTACTCGCACTTTTCTAAATTCATATGTGAAGGATATCGGCGAAAACAAAATTTAGAATAAAAAATAGTATGGAGCAGTATAAGGAAAAGGTAAGAAAAACAACAGATAAAATCTTAACTAGATTGCTAATGTCATATTTTAAAAACTCTTTCAGCAAATACACAACACATATGCATTTATAATCAACTTTACTTCAAACATATATACCGCAGAAAAAATAAAATAGGTTTATTAGACTGGAGAAGAAGCTAGAAATTCAATTAAAGTTAAGAAAAATAATAAGTAAGATTTTTTTCTAAGGTAGGACTATTCATTAAAAAAAATTAGCTTTGTTAATTTAAAAATAAAAGTGAAACTAATTTACATAACTGACTTAAAACTATATCTCATGAAAATATGATTTACATAATTTTAATAAAAAATTGAAAAGCAGACATAGAAATTTTTTTTAAAAAATATCATTCTAATCAACAATAAAATAAGTAAAATATGTTTTTAAATTAGGCTTTTCTGCAATCATAGACGGCCCCTTAACCGCTTGGGGACGAGCGACACGAATACGTGACGCATAAGATGCTCAGAATCCTCGATTATTCCCACCAGTTATTATTATTACTTACCCATCATACGTAGTATAGGGTAAGTCTTGTAATCGTTTTGAAAATCGAAAAAATTTTTTTGACGGATTTACACGTTTCAGACACTGGAGATTCCAAACAACATATTTTTAGAAAAAAAAATTTGCCGTCCGTCTGTGTGTCTGTGTGTGTGTCTGTGTGTCTGTAAACGCTCTATCTCCCGAACAAATTGAGATAGAGACTTGCAATTTGGTATGTACTTAGTATGTAATAATGGGAAGAAGCCTATTTCATTTCAATAACCTCGATTAACTGGAACATTTTTTTTCGGACTCTCGAAATATTCGTTCTGATGAAAGGTATATAAAAATTTTCGAAATTGTTTATTTTAAGTAGTAAATATAAAAAACAATAAAAAAACATAAATTTTGTATAAAACATGAAGTCGATAGGATAATGAGTTGCCGAGATATTTGTAATCCTATTTTCCACACTCTTCGATTTTTCATGACCCTGTATTTCATCCAAATTTCACTTCAAAGATATATTTTAATTGGAACTTTGACGCTTAATCAGATGCAATAAACCGCTAGTTAATAGGAGTATTATTTTTGGAGTTATAAGGAAAAACCTCTTTCAAGCAATTCAGTAGTCGAGCCTTTTTATGACGTCATCAAGCCACGATTTTATTTGAATTGCAATGCATTTTATAAGTAGTTTACACATTTTTATTTTAATATTTTACATTATACATATACATGATGGGTAAGTATTACGGTGGCCCCCAACGACTAGTTTTTTTTTGTAAAGTTTTCCTAATCTAATCATAGCCTTTTTACGATTCAATTAAGTGAAAATTTCTCATTTGAAAAACCGGTGGTAACAGATTAAAAATTCTGTAAAAGACGCTCGTCGCGAAGGGGTTAAATCAGCATCTTGCCATATTTTAAGCATAATTTGAGAGCTATTCGGAAAAAAAAATGTTAACTTTTAAATGCGAATAAAGCTGGACATAATAAATATAAATCCATCAAAAAACTGTAGGTTGTAATTCATAATTTTTTCAAATATTAATTTCATAATTCATAATTCATATTATAAAATTATAAAAATTACAAATTAAACGTATTCATGATCGGGTTTTTAAATATAATAACCAAACAAAACATTAGCAGATAACGATTATAATTTCAGGTGATATTAATAAAAATATGAAAATGTATTTTAACATTAGAAGCTCTAAATTTTGAATGTTTATATAATTCAAAAACTTATCATCCAAATGACTTGAAATTAGGTATCTACGCATAGTTTGAACCGACTATTAAAAATATTTTGTCCAAATTGGCTGTTGCTATTGTAAAAACAAAGTTCGGACTGGTTCTGATATATAGATGACACCCTAAGCAAATTTATATACATCATTTAAAATTAGGCTTTATTTCCAGGCGTTTGGTACCAGTAAATTTCATTTACGATAATTTGTTGCACAATTAGTGAGGGGTGCTCAGTTTTTTTCCCACGACTGTACATATAAACTCAAACATACATTTGCATGCATCCCAAAATACTATATATAATACAATACATAAACACAACTTAGTGTTTATTTTTACATGCAATTCAATTTCCCATTATATTTAATTTTGCGGAATATTAAATATAATACAATGAAAGTCAACACGAGAGAGTCAATAATTCTAAAAATAATAATTGTTCTTCTAAAAAAAAAAAATGTTTAAAAATATATTTTAAAGTTCTTTATTTTTTCCTGATTAACGTACACAAATTTGCAGTGAAAACGTACAGCACAGAATGAAGAAAACGTGTTCTTTATTACAGAAAAAAAGATGTGTTTTCTGGTAGAAATATGCATATTGCAAAGCTCATTTTCTTACGAAATACTGACAAAAATATAACTCAGATATACTAATATTCCTCTTTACCATGATTTATATTATTTAAAACACCGGAATTTTTCCGAACACGATATTTTTGTAAGCTAGAGTACGTTAACCATTTAACAGTTTTTTTAAAACAATAAACTAAGCATAGCGACTAAACACCACTTTTCCGTACTAAAATACTTTCTTTAAATAATCGAAAAATGTCTGCTTTAATAAAGCAAAGATTGCAGTTAAAAAATAGTGGTCTCAAAATATTACTTTAATAACGGAACAAGTAAACTCTTCTTACCCGAGCAACGCTCGGGAAAAACAAACATGCAAAATGGTACTATTGCTTTAAAAATTAGTGTAGTATGCAGTAATATGCATTTAAAAATTAGTGGTCTCCAAAATATTACTTTAATAATAAGGGAACAAGTAAACTTTTCTTACCCGAGAGACGCTCGGGAAAACAGGCATGCAAAATGGTACTATTGAATTATATTTTGCAAAATGTTTACACTTTAAACTCAGAATATATAAATTTAAAAGATGTATAATCCTTTCTTAAACATTACAATTAGTTAAATGATTAACATATAAATGTATTCAACAAAATAAAAAATAATTAGTATGCAAAACTGTACTTTCCAATTTAATGTAAAGCGTCTCATTCAGCACATCCTTGCAGAGACTTTCAATTAACCATAACTATTATTTTAAGGGTTCGTTAAGGACAATCAGATATAATTTATATAACAAATATATTAGATTTAATATTTTATGTTTAGTATCTCCCAGTGGCGTCTCGTGAGTGCCTTTATTTGTGGCCCAAAATGTATATTTTTCAAAATTAATTATCTTTTATACCACTATTTTGTAATTTAAATATTTGCCTTACATGTTGGAAAAAAAGTTCTGCCATTAAAAGAAGGAAAATATTTCTTTAAAAAAATAATGGTAACAAAAATAATTTTTTCAGCCATGAATTTAGTACCCCAAAAAGACGCAGTCACGAGGACAAATTACAAGTATAGAGACTTTATACGTTTGTCTATACACATATATATGTGTCCATGAACACAAAGAAAATACATGTATACGTATCACAAAGTGTATTTTTTACATTTGCATCTAATGTTTATTATTATCTGTAATTATAATGATTATTAAACATGGGCATGTGTACACAATCCTTAGATTTCAAGGGGGTTAATGTCATGCTTTTCGAATAGTAATCATCGTCTTATTTAATCGCAGTAAATCATTCCAAATTCTGGGATTAAATAAGAATGTTACTTTTCGGAAATTGCACTTACATGTGTCCATGAACACGAAGAAAATACATGTATACATATCACTAAATGTATTTTTTATATTTGGTTCTAATGTGTAGTATTATAATTAATTATACCGATTATTAAACATGGGTATGTACACACAATCCTTAGATTTCAAGGGTGTTAATTCGGGCTTGATTATTTGTCAATATATCGATCAAATATTGATATTTCTTAATTATCACAATAACAATATGTCAGATCTGACACTGACGATATATCCCAATAATGATAGCTAAGCTCTGACTCTGGCAATGCATAACAATATCTAAATTAAGCTCTGACTCTACCGATATATCCAAAAAACATTTTTTTTTCTCGACTTCAAACCACAAGAAAAGCGCCGAATATTCCGTATAATATCCTCTTCAACCTATTCCTTGCATCCGATCCATGCATTTATATTAACTTCTCTACTTTATTCCAATCAAAATATCCCCTCCAACGATTATCCTTTAATTATCTCGCTTTCGTTAATATCAAACCCAAATAAAGAATATCCCAATACGAATACATTCTCTTATTATGTCTAAGTTCGTTTCTATCCTCTGAAACCGCAAATTAAACTCTTTGTTCTTAACTGAATAATACAGCTATCGTCCAGACTTCGTCCCGATGCTGCGCTGCTGCTATTCGTCCAGACTTCGTTGCAATAGGTCAAGGTATTGATATGTGATGTCCAATAAAATACGAGCTAGAGTATCTGTTAGCTATTCTCGAGTCGATAGCATTGCACTGCTTCAGTGCTCATTGAGATAATTTTCTCGGCCAATATTATCGATAGCGCCTTGATATTAAAATGAATGTATGGTGTCGTGTAGTGCGTGTGTTTGATTTTGTTTGTTTTTTTTTATTTAATTTTGTTAGCCAATAACTTATTTTTATCATTTGCAATTTATTTTCTTTTGAATTCAATGGCACTTTGAAAAAAAAAAAAAAAACAGATTTAAATATCAAACCTAGTATTCTGCATAATAAAGCAAAATTATATGGTATATTTTAGCTCACAGGCTATCAATGCCTAAGAGCTAATGTGCCCGCCGGTTCTGTATGTACGTATGTATGTATGTTTGTACGTAACGCGATAACTCTTGATATAAATAACCGTTTTGCTTCAAATTTTGTTTGTAGGCTCATTGTGATAAGGTGTTTCCCTGATTAGTTTTGGGGGTTCATTGGTTAAGTATAAAGGGGGAAAGTGGTCTAATCCCCCCCCCCCCCTTAATTTAGATAAATAGGTTTTTCATGCAGATTTATCCGATTTTCTTCAAATTCTGTATATAGGCTCATTGTGATAAGGCGCTTTCCTGATTAGTTTTGGGGGTTCATTGGTTAAGTATAAAGGGGGAAAAGGGGGCTAACCCCCTTAATTTAGATAAATGGGTTTTTCATGCAGAATTATATGATTTTAATCAAATTTTGTATATAGGCTCATTGTGGTAAGGTGCTTCCCTGATTACTTTTGGGGTTCATTGGTTAAGTATAAAGGGGGAAAGGGGGGGCTAACCCCTCTTAATTTAGATAAATGGGTTTTTCATGCAGAATTATCCGATTTTCTTCAAATTTTGTATATAGGTTCATTGTGATAAGGCGCATTCCTGATTAGTTTTCGATGTTCTTTTGTTAAGTATAAAAGGGGTAAAGGGGGGGGCTAATCCTCTCCCCCTTAATTTAGATAAATGAGATTTTCATGCAGAATTATTCGATTTTATTCAAATTTTGTATATAGGCTCATTGTGGTAAGGCGCTTCTCTGATTAGTTTTGGAGGTTCATTGGTTAAGTATAAAGGAGGATACGGGGGACTAATCCTCCCTTAATTTATATAAATGGGTTTTTTCATACATAATTATCGAATTTGCTTCAAATTTTGTATATGTGTTCATTGTAATTAGAGGCGTCGCTGATTAGTCTTAGAAGTTTATTGGTTAATTATAAGGAGGGGGGGACTGGGTGATGAGCCCCCTTATTATATTGTCGATTTCTTTATTTTTCGAGAGGCTTATTTCAAATTCTTTGAAATAAGAGTATAATATACACTTAATGTGAATAGCCTGTGAACTCAATGCCTTCAGTTTAACTAGGCAGTTTTCTTTTTATTTATTCTTCTTTTGTTAGTTTCTTTGCTTTTCTCTTATATATATATAAATATATATATGATTCGTTGCTTTCTACATCTGTTGGTATTTAAATTGCTCGTACATTTGTCTTTCGAAATTAGAAATATTTCTATCCCCACACATTTTAAGGTAGTTATCGCGATATATCACCAATATCGATATTAACTCGATGATATATCGCGATATAAAATTTTTGATATCGTCCAGCCCTAGTGTTAGTGTCATGTTTCACGAATAGTAATCATCGTCTGATTTAATCGCAGTAAATAATTCCAAATTATGGGATTAAATAAGAATGTTACTTTTCGGAAATTGCTCTATTATACTCTTTGAAAATTCGAGTTGTGTACACACCCTGGTATATGTAGTAGATATGAGTTCGGGCTCTCTTTTCGGAGCCCGAGCCCGCCCAATTCCGATGATTTTAAATCCGAGCCCGCCCGAGCCTGATACCGAAAAAAATTGCATAATATTTAAAAATTGTTTTAAAAGTAATATCACATTTTTTAAAACTTCGTACGCGAAAATAACTGTTCATCCCGTACACATAATTAATGTTATGGAAATTAACTGTTATGGAAGTTTTGTATCAAATAAAATATACTTCCTTAAAAGTATGTAAATATTTTTCTCTCCCGATAAGTAAATCTGATGGAAACTTTAACGCAGTGCGTTTTATAAATAAATAAATGAAATTTGTATAAATTACTATTTCTATGCCGAAGAATCGAACAAAGTTTTCTATTTCCTATAAAATGTGTATTTCGTAACTTATTATTGATTCTTGAATTAAAACAATATTTCGTGTTCCTGAAAAACAGCTTAATTAAAAATCTGACACCGTTATCTGAAAGATCCTGTGCTTTTATAGAAAAAGTTGAAACACTCTTCGATTGCTTTCTACCGGAATAACAATACATGACAATTATATGTACTTACGAATGAAAGTGACTTCGTAAATGTGCAGAGCAGAGCTTTAGCATGAGCAGAGTTCATAATTAAAAATACAATCACTAACGTTGTTTTCATATGAAGAGCTAGTATAACTCGCACAGAATAAAAGTCTGAAAATTAGCAAACCTAAACTAATGCTAATTGACTAAAATCGAGAAAAAAATATTCATCTCGCATTAGATATCTAAAAAAATAAAGTAAAATAAACGTTCTAATTCCAATTAAAAAATATCCTACTTCACAATCCAAAATCTAGCAATAAATATTATTGGCGCCATATCATCGAGTCGTCAGACATGTCACTAATATCGTAAATTTTCTTTTAAAGTAACATTCTAATACTAGAAAAGAAAAATAAGGTTTCTGTTTCCCCTTCTATTTATTTTGTTCAAAATAACATTAAAATTACTTGAAATGGAATTTGTAATTTTTTAGAAGAAAAAGTTATTTTTATTTGTTCTATATGAGAATAAATAAAATTGTCAGTTTCAGAAGGAATGAGCCCGAGCACGCCCGGGCCCGAAGGCTGGTATAAAAATTGAGCCCGAGCCCGTGTCGGGCTGAGCCCGTCTCATCTCTAATATGTAGTACATGATATATTAAAATTCAGCACAAACTGTATACCTAATTCTTGCATAAAAATACAGCTCTGATAAAAAATTCTTCAAAACATATTTTTACAAAATTATATTTTGACAAAATATATTTTGTCATGCATTATTATATTTATCTTTAATGGATACGCGGCCGTAAATCAAAAATACGAGAGAGAATGGATGATATAATTATTACTGAAGGAAATAAGGATTTCCATGCTGACAGAAATATGCATGGTACAATGTGAAAAGCTATAAATCGTCTAACAAACTACGTCAAGAAGATAACAGAGATATTATATTTCCTTCATCCTCAATTTGCATTATTTAAATCATCGGAATTCTTCTGAACACGCTCTGTAGGATAACTCGATATTTATTTCTCTAAAGAACGTGTACTATTCAGAATGGCACCGTTGACTTATATTTTGTTTGATATTCACACATTAAATTCAGAGAATATATTTTAGAAAATATACAGGGTGCGTCAGAAAATTCTATACATACACTGTTTAAACCTTAAATGCTCAGAGTATCAAATTTGCAGCACTTTTTATTTAACTTTTAATAAATAAATCAAGTTCTTCGCAACCACTATATTTATAATGAAATATTAATCCTGTAAAAAATCACATAAATATGCTACTAACTAAATAAAAAAATATATCTTAAAATTTCTGTTGTCCAATCCTTAACCCTTCAATACATGAACTTTTCTTTTCAAATTGTTTTTTTTACTTACATTAAGAACTAGACACCAGAATTCTTTTAGAGATATTTTTTACTTTATTTAGTAGCATATTTATGTGAATTTAACAGGATTAATATTTCGATATAAATATAATGCTTGTGAAGAACTTGATTAATTTTATTAAAAGTTAAAAAGTGTGGCAAATTTGATACTCTAATGGGTCATAACTTTCAAATTTTTCTTACTTTTCAAAGTGTAATTTTTCTTTTCAAAGGAAATAATGAACGGACCAAGATTAACTTTTGAAAAAAGAAAATTTATTTAAAAATACTATTGTAAGTATGAAAATGTTGCAGAAGTACAAAAACAATATCGCAGGGAGTTTCAGGCAAATCTGCCTATGCGACATCCAATGCATAATCCTTCCATCGAGTATTATGATTATTTAAAAAAATTCATGACAAATCTATGCAGCAAAACTTGGAAGATTAATATGCAAATCTGTGTTTTCAAATATATATGAGGTATCGTTTCTGATCCTTCGTACCATTGTGAAGTTCTTGAATTAAACATGGATCTTTTTCCATGGACAGGAAAATTGAGGACAAACATACATGACGTAAACTTTAATGAGCGATGTTTGTTATCTTCCTTTATTACTTATGACTTTCGATACTTTCTGTTCGTCCACGCGTACACATACACATGGCTGTATGAACGATAAAAAAATTAATTATACACGTCACAAAGTATGTATTTTTACACTTGGTTACAGTTTGCAATATATTGAATATTATTGATTATTATATCAGCGTGGAAGGAGTTAATACCGCAATTACCAGATAGTAATCTTCGCCCTGTTCAACCGCAGTAAAATATAACAAATTATGTGACTGAATAAGACAGTTCAGAAATGCTTGTACAGTCAAAGCACCTTATAACGAAATCGAAAGTGCTCCGAAGATTTGCTCGTCATAACGTGTTTTCGTTAAAACGTTATAACGAATTATTTCGCTATATAGTAATAACTCCAATTAATGTATTCTGAACTTAATCTGAGTATTTAGAAGCCCGGATAAGGGAGACAATCATATAAAAGGCGGTTTATTACATAAAAATACATCTAAAAATCGCTTTTGTTTAATAATAATAAAAAAAAAGCTAGGCCTAATGTATTACTAAATAAGTTGTATAAGCCTTCATAGGATGGATAACTTTTACTACAAACAGTAAAAAGTAGAAAAGCGTTGAGTTAAAAAGAAATTTCAAGATAATTATATTTTTATATATGAATATAATACTTACAATTCATATCACAAAATTTTTAATTTTTGATTATAGATCTGGATGACTGTATTTCAGATAATTAGAGCTTTAATTATTATTTTAACGGTATATATATAATATATATTACTATGCTACATATGAAAAAACCGGACAAATTTAAATATAACAAAAAAATATTCCTTGTCAACTAAAAAGAAAAGTGAAAAATTCGCTATATCGTTTTTTTCTCACTTTTCAAGCTCAAATTCTTTTCGTTATATCGCGCTTTTCGTTATAAATATTTCGTTATATTGTTTCGAATTCAGTATTCTTTAACTTACAGACCAACTAAATGGTTTGAGAACTTCGTTATATTGTAATTCGTTATAAAATGCTTCAACTGTATTCTACTTCTACGAAAACCAAAGAAGGCTACATGTACTTGTTATTGTACATAATAAATTAAAAGTCATAACGAACTATCTTTACTTTACTCTAGCGTGGAAATACAATTTTCAAAAATATTTTTAAATTGCAAACATATTCTGCCATGTAATAAATCGAATTTTATTGATTATTGTATCAGGGTGGAAGGGCTAATACCACAGTTACCGGATAATAATCTTCACACTATTTAATCGCAGAAAAATATAACAAATTCTGTGCCTGAATAAGGCAAAGGTTACTGTTCAGAAATGGTTCTAATAAACATCTTGGAATACCAACAAATGTTACATGTACCTGTTACATGTGCATAATAAATTAAAAGTCATCACGAACTGTGTATAATTTTCAAAAAGATTTTTAATTTGCAAACATATTCTGCCATATAATAAATCGAATTTTATTGATTATTGTATCAGGGTTTAAGGGGTTAATACCACAGCTACCGGATAATAATCTTCACACTATTTAATCGCAGTAAAATAAAACTTCTGTGACTGAATAAGGCAAAGGTTACTGTTCAGAAATGGTTCTAATAAATATCTTGGAAAACCAACAAATTTTACATGTACCTGTTACATGTGCATAATAAATTAAAAGTCATTACGAACTGTGTATACTTTGCGCAGAAATACAATTTTCAAAAATATTCTTAGCTGGCAAAATATATTCTGCCATGTTTAATGTTTATATCTTTACTGTATACACGCCTGGGAAGAACAGAAACGACATAATACAATTATTTATAATGGAAATAACATTTTTCTTTTTGATAAAAATACGCATGAATGCTGCAAAGCTGGAAAATGATGCAAAACTCCAAATTCTTTAATAATCTACTTCAAGTTATTTTAGATTTCCTTCATCTGTACTTTACATTATTTAAATCATCGGAATACCACCTAGCACGCTCTGAAGGATATCGCAAGATTTATTTCGCTAGTGTACATGTATTATGCAAAATAGCAACTTTGACTTACATTTTGTGAGATGTTAACAGATTAAACTCATTGAATATATTTTTAAGAGATGTATAATCCTTTCACTAAATTTTACGGTTCTTTACACAATTTTATAATTAATGTTTTCAACAAAATTTAGAAAATTAATATGCAAGACTATGTTAGCCCAAGTTAAGTAATGTTACTTAGTCTTCATATATTGTGGAGTCTGTGAATTAAACGTGCATATTTTATGAAGTTGTATACATTAACTTTAATGTGTTATATAGTATATTTCGTTTTTATTTTTAAATCTAGAGACGCTTATACATTTGAGGGTGCGTAAACACCACAAATATACTTATATGTATATATATGTGTGTGTGTGCATCTATGAACATAACAGTATTTATATATTAGCTTTAATACATAATGTTTTTTTATTATTATTATTTATGAATCTAGACATTTTTATATATTTGTGCAAGCAAGCTCGCACACACACACGCACATATATATGCATCCATGAACGCAGAAGCATAAATATATGATTGCGAACTGTATACACATGATACACTTTATAGATTTTTACACGCTTGATAATATATAAATAAGAGCTGTATACATTAACACTTTCATGAAATTACAGCTTTGAAAAAAATCTCTCTGTTGATAAATTATATTCTTTGGGGTTTTATTTTTCCATCTTTAATGTTTACACTGCCATGCAGAAAATAAGTAGAATGTAGTCTATTACAATTATTAGTAAAGGAAATAAATACTGCCTTGCAGACAGAAATAATGTGTACCTAATAAATATATGAGTACCTAATAAATATATTAGTACCTAATAAAAAACGTATGAATACGATATGTATACGCGTGATACACTTGATTGCTTTTTATACTTTTGATAATATATGAATATGAGCTATATTGTACATAAACACTTGCGTGAAAATAAAGCTTTTTAAACAAATCATGTGTTTACAAAATATAATTATTTCGGATTTTATTTTTTCATCTTTAATGTATACACTACCATGAAGAAAAAGAAACTACATAGAATGTAGTACATTACAATTATTAGTAAAAGAAATAAATACTTCCTTGCAGACAGAAATACTCATGGTACAAATCTAGAAAAGCTCAAAAGTATTTAAGAAACTACATTAAGAAGATAACGAAAGTATTATATTTTCTTCTCTTCTACTTTACATCATTGTAATTCTTCCGACAACGCTCTGAAAGAAAATTCAAGATTTATTTCTCTAGAGTAGATATATTATGCAAAATGGTAAAATTGACTTATATTTTGTGAGATGTTCACACACTGAAACCACAGAATATACATGATATATTCCGATTCTTTAAATGATTTCATGTTAAATGTATTTGGTAAAACTTAGAGTATTAATATGCAAGATTATGTTTTCCAATTTAAGATACATTTACTAAGCTTTAATTTCCTTTCGGAGTCCTTGAATTAAACATAGATTTTATACGAAGAGTTCCCTAAGGACCGGACTGTAGAAGGTACAGAACAAATATTTGTATATAACGAAGTGTATTAAATATAAAGGAGCCTTTTTAAAAGAAATAAAAACAGTTTTCTTTTATATACCTGTTGTCATGACAGTTATGATAAGTTGTTAACGATCTAAAATTTCGTTTTCCATTGATTTATTCTTCATATATTCATTTATTTCATTATTATATATTTATTGTCGCTAGCAATATAAATATACGCAACGTACCTAGTGCGGGTGTGCAAAGTAAAATAATAAAACTTTCAACAAACAAAACTGTTAAACCTATTAAAATTTGTCACACGACAAATGTGACAAGTAAAAATTTATTAAGTTTACTATCTTACTTTATTACTTATAATATAGAGAAGTTTATGCATTTGTGCATTCACTCCACACATAATTCGACCATGAACACACAAAAAAATTTAACACAAAAAAAAAAATGATCAGGCAGTGTGTTGTTTACTTTTTGTTAGATTTAATACTACATTTAAATCCACTCATTATTATATCTATATAATATATTTAAAATCAGCAAAAGTGTATAATTATAGCTGACAACTTTTATGTTAAAACTAGTGATGGAACAGTGGCGCCGCAGTTGCGCGATTCACACTACTAAATATTAATAGTATTCTTCGCCTTTAAAAATCTCTGAAACCGATTTAAAAATGGAAAAATACGTGTTTAATATTTTAAAAAATATATTTACGGATATGAAAATTGCCCCCCCCCCTCTTTCCTCCCGGAAGCACAGTTGGGGGGGGGGGGGCAACTTTGATATCCCTTACGTTTTTCAATTGAATTTATATTTCTCGAGCTATTTGACAGTTTCCAGACTTTTAGGAATCTCTGTATATATATATATATATATATTGTCTATTTAAAATATGTTACTTTGTATTCTTAAATAAGATAAAGAGTACAATTTAAATTTAACGGTATCAATTGATTATCTGCTGCGTCACTGTTCTATCACTGTAAAGCTCAATAAAACTTTTTTTATTTTATTTGCCGAAGTATGCCGAAGTATGAATTAGCCTTTGAGCATCAGCACAGAAAGCCCCCTAATTACACCATGATTTCGGAAAAACAGTAAACTTCAGTTAATATTGTTGAAATTTTTGTATTTATCTTTATACTATATATATAGACATGTTGTCGTAAACGGTCGAATAACTTAAGAAATATACATCGGATTCAGAAACGAAAAATATGCGTTCAAAATTTAAAAAAAAATCTATTTAGGTATATCAAAGTTGCCCCTTTAATACTGCCCCTTCGGAGAGAAAGAGGGCAACTTTGAAATCTTAAATTATAAACCCCCTTTTGTAATGCAGATTTGTATTATACGGGAAAAATTACATAACTTTTGTATTTAACATTTTCTTCATAAAATTGTCCATGGCTCTTTAATCCGATAATATTCAGTGAGAATAGTTCCCATTAAAAAACCTGGAAACGGTCGAATAACTCGAGAAATATACATCGGATTGAAAAATGGAAAAACACATGTTAAATATTTTTAAAAAATCTATTGAGGGATATCAAAATTGTCCCCCAACTCATCCTCCCGGGGGAAAAGGGGGCAACTTTGAAATCTTAAATGATAACCCCCCCCCCCTTTTTTTATGGCAGATTTGGATTCCACGAGAAAAAATACATAATTTTTGTATTTAACCTTTTCTTCGGTAAATCGTCGATGAAGCTGTAATCAAGTAAAATGCAGTGAGAATTGTTTCCATTGAAAAGTTTGGAAACGGTCAAAAAACTCGAAAAATATACATCAGATTTAAAGACGGAAAAATACCTGTTGAATATTCTGGAAAAATCTATCACCGGATATCAAAGTCCCCCCCCTCCTCTCCCCCCCCCCACAGGAAGCAGAGTTGGAGGGTAACTTTAATATCTCTAAATACATTTTTCAAAATTTCTGAACATATATTTTCCGTTTTTCAATTGGATTTATATTTATCGAGTTATTTCACAGTTTCCAGACTTTTAGGAATCTCTGTAAAAAAATATTATCTATTTAAAATCTGTTACTTTGTAAACAGAAAAAAATGCTCTGAAAAGTGCCTTTTTTTATTTATCCTGTAACTTTTGTCCTCTTCCTTTGCTTATCCTACCCTTTACATTGCTTTAAACTAGTGCTTTAAGTAATTTTTATATTACATTCTTATTACTCTTTAAACTTAAATTTCTAATTTTGTATTAGTCTTAATAATTTATATTACGTTTTTATTTTTTTCATTTTTATGCTCTACCACTTTTTATTAACATTAATTCTTTAAAATCATTACAATTGTTTAATAGTTTTATAACTACAGTTATACTTCTCCCATGTACTAGTAAGACTGAAATCAACTCGGAAGCCCCTCAAAGCTGTTTACCCTGTTTAGCACTGTTTTAGCTATTTAATAAGCGCAATTAAATCTGCTAAATTTTAGTGCTATTAAATAGGCGTAAACGTTTGCAGGTATGCATGATTAACCCTTTCACGACGAGCGTCCTTTACAGAATTCGAATCTTTTACCACTGGTTTTTTAGAACAGATATTTTCTTCTAATCGAATCGCAAAAATGCTTTCATTAAATAAGGCAGAGTTTACAAGAAAAAGTAACTGGTGGGAATAATCGTGGATTCTGGGCATCTTATGCGTGACGTATACGTGTCGCTCGTGCCCAAGGGGTTAACTACAGCTTTGTTAAATATTCATATGTTGGTTAAATACATTATGTTATATTTTATTACTTACCAATCATATAGTCCCCCATAGTGTAGGGATATATAGTATAGTATACCCATCATAATAGGGTAAGTAATCGTTTTGAAAATCGAAAAAACTTCTTTGACGGATTTACACGTTTCAGACACTGGAGATTCCGAAAAACATAATTTTAGTAAAAAAAAAAAAATGCCGTCCGTATGTCTGTGTGTGTGTCTGTAAACGCTCTATCGCCCGAACGAATTGAGGTAGATAATTGAAATATGGTACGTACTTAGTATGCACTAATGGGAAGAAGCTTATTGAATTTCAGTAACCTCGATTATGCGGAACTATTTTTTTCGGACTCTCGAAATATTCGTTCAGATAAAAGGTGTATAAAATTTTCCGAAGCTGTTTGTTTTTAGGAGTGAATATAAAAGACAATAAAAAAACATAAATTTTGAATAAAAAATTAGGTCGATCGGATAATGAGTTGTCGAGATATATGCAATCCTATTTTCCACACACTTCAATTTTTCATGACCCTGTATTTCATTCAAATTTCAACTCAAAGATATATTTTAATTGGAAATGAGACACTTAATCCGACGCAGTAAACCTTTAGTTAATTCATTATCAATTTCGGAGTTATAAGGATGTTTCTTTACGCAATTCAGTGATAGAGCTTTTAAAATGTATGACGTCATCAAGCCACGGTTTTAACCCTTTCCGGCGCGGAGTATTTCTGTTTTTAAAAGGATGAAATAATGGACGGACACCAGAATTTAAAAAAAAAAATTAGTAAATAAAAACTTGCTAATTTTCCCATACTTTATAAAAGGAAAAAAAATAATTAAATTTTCTTGGTGCCGTTTGTCAGTTTTGGAATTAAAATTAGGTGTCCTTTTTTGTGGTCACCGCCCACTAAAGGGTTAATCGAATTGCAATGCATTTTATAAATAGTTTACACATGTTTTATTTTCATAATTTTATATTATGCATATCCATAATTGGTAAGTATTACGGTGGCCCTCAAGGACTAGTTTTTCAATCGTTAATAGAATTCGTCCGCAAAGAAAATATGTGGAAATGAACTAATAATATATTTGTAACTAAAGAAAATAACTGTTTCCTTACTGGCAGAAATACAAATGCTGCAAAGCCATAAAAGCTCAAAATTCTTCAACAAACTAACGTTAAGAAGATAACAGAGAATTTATATTTCGTTCTTCCCTACTTTACATTATTTAAATCATCGGAATTCTTCTGAACACACTCTGTAGGAAAACTCAAGATTTATTTCTCTAGAGTACATGTATTATGTAAAATGTTTCCGTTGACTTCTATTTTGTAAGATGTTCGCATATTAAAATCAGAGAATATATTTTGTAAAGATATATAATACTTTCAACTAATAATACGATTCTTTAAATTATTTAAACTTAAATGTACTTAACAAAACTTAGAAGATTAATGTGAAATTAAAAGCGTGGAACATCTCAACTTCGTTATAGTAAAAGCTACGGGATAGTTGAACAGTAGATGATTTCGTGAGAAGAGTATTCTTCAGAAAAAGGCATAGCATTTGTGGCTGGCTAATATTTGAATTAAAAATGTATAAGTACGTTTGTATAGTATACTTCTTATAAATTCATGTAAAAGTAGGTTTTAAATTGTGTTAGCCTATTGTCTAACTATAGTACAGCGCCTAGAATACATAGGGTGGAAATGGTTTACCTATTTTTAATTCAAACCAGAAATTCTGAAGCAAGAATTTTTACTTTAAGAAGCCACGAAATATCTGCCATTAAGTAAGGAAAAGAACATTGTAAGGAATTTCTGGTATGAATGCGAAAATTCGAAATTAAAAAAACGCCAAACTTTTAATGCTTTAACCGTTTGAGGGGCGGTGATATATATTATATACCACCTAATTTTAATCTGATTCGAAAAAGAAACTTTTAATTAAATATTACTTTTTTAACTTTGACGGGTAGATGTTGAAAAATTCCTTTTCCTTACTTTGAACTAAATTCTTTCGTAAATACCGGTGTGAGTTCGATGTTACAGGAACAAAATTGCTTGCCCCTGAAAGGGTTAAAAAGTGCTAAAAAATTGTAGGCGACAAACGTGCAACGATGCGGTACAATAATAGGGTGATCAGAGCGACATCTGCTTTAAAAATAGCTTTACCTCTAGCAAAAGTAACCGTTTCACTATTGACAAGATGAATATAATTTCTGTTAATAAGATCTTCTTGTAAGTGCATATTTCAGATGTAATTGACTTTGAAGTTAATTTTTTATCATATTAGGGAATTAATTTTTCCACTCTTCTAGCATAGATTCATCCTTCGGTATGCTAAATAGAGATATTTTCTAGTTTGCTGTCTTGTATCGAGTACTGCTACCAGGCTCAAAAGATTGCGTATCACGTTTTTTTACCATGATCAGTATCATTCTTATTTTCAATGCTTATGAAAATCACTATCCAAGTCTAAGGAAATAGGGTATAATTTAATTATTTAAAATATTTACCACCAGCTGAAACGTTTTCTCAGTTCGATTCTTATACAATGTTTGTATTGAAGAGAGCTGGCAGACAGTGGCGTAGCCAGAGAGGGGAGTCCAAATGCTCTGGAAACCAGTAATATTATAAAGTTTTCTTCGACTTTAATATCGCAGAAAATTCTCCAATTAGATAAGGCAAACTTATGTTTATAAAATTAGTGATATCCAAACCATCTGCCCCCCCCCCCCCACCATGTCTACGCCACTGCTAGAAGCTGTCGCTGGGGTCGACCGTTTTCTTTTCAGCATTGTTCTACATTTATCGGATTCAATTATTTCGTACTATTTTGTAGCAGTTTTCCACACTATGTATTCTAGGCGCTGTAACTATAGGCTGTCTTTGTTATTGTGTACTTTGTGTTCTATTAAAGTTCGTGATTGTTTTAAATCCAGCGTATTCTATTCAACCATTTTGTGACGTTTGAATTCAGAATTGATAATTACTTTCCTACAATAATATTGTAAATTCAGCATAAGTGTATTTCGAATTATGTTAGCTTAACATCTGATTATATGCTGCTCCTTTTATTATGTACTTTGTGTTTCATTTGAGTTCGTTCCTGTTTTAAATCGAAAGTAGACAATTCAAGTATTTTGAGGTATTGTGGTGTTTGAACTGAAAATGTATCAGTTATTTTCTTTAATACTATTCTTGTAAATTCGGCATATAAATACATTTGCATTGTGTTAGTATATTGTCTAAATACAGGGATCGTACGGCTCCTGGAATTTTGCGACAAGAAAACTCTTCGGTACCAGTATTTTCTTATAGAAATTCTCTCCTTCAAAGAAGGCGAAGTTTCACAAGTTTAACCTAGATTTCTTTTTCTATAAAAAAATACTGGTAACACTCCTGGAAAATTCCCTGATCCGTACGACCCTGTATATATATACTGTTGCTATAGTATTATGCACTTTGTGTTTAATTAGATTTCATGTGTGTTTAAAATCCACGATAGTCAGTTTAAACATTTTGCAGCGAAGTAATTTGTATAATGTAAAAATCCCATGTTAATATATTCTTTCTTTTTCAATGTAACGCAGCGTACTCGCTGAACTCTCATATCTTTGCGAAATCCTTGAATGAAACAAAGATGTCATTTGAAGGACTTTTTAAAGAAATAAAGCTGAAACACAAATAACACTTATTTATTTCTTAAATATGTATTGTTTGTATATTCTGATATAAATTTTTAATCTTCGATTTCCATACAATTGTAGTATACACACACATAAGTTATTTTCTTTAATATTATTCTTGTAAATTCGGAATAAATACATTTGCATTGTGTTAGTATATTGTCTAAATATATACTGCTGATTCATCGCATATGTTCTCGTTTCGCAAAAATATTTCTATTTACTCACGGGTAATGGATAGAAAATAAGTTCTTGGTGGAAAATTATTTACTGTTCTTGAAATCAATCTGCAAAGGTTCTTTGTAGTCTGGCCAAAGCTGTAGTTCTTCTGTCATATTTGCAGAGGTGCCAAGTTCCCACTAATCTTCCATAATATATGATTAATCGGACCTAGTTTAACAATGCTTCAAACCAGAAAAATTATTCAATGAGTCTTTATTTAATTAATTTCAGGTTTCTACGTGAAATTTATTTAATTTCATTTTTAAAAAAAATTCCTGTGCGAAAGGTGTTGAACCTGGGTCAAATTAACCCACATATTACGGAATATTAAAGAGAGCTTGGCACCTATGCATTTGATATCTGTCATATGTTTGTTTTATGTAATGTTTTATCACTTTAATCATTAATTAAATCTTTAGTTTAAACCTTTATATCTTGAATTAATTTTCCAGCTACTTTTTAGATGCTCAGAATCCTCGATTATTCCCACCAGTTATTTTTTTTTTTGTAAAGTTTTCCTTATTTAATCATAGCATTTTTGCGATTCAATTAGGTGAAAATTTCTTATTTGAAAAACCGGTGGTAACAGATTAAAAATTCTGTAAAAGACGCTTGTCGCGAAGGGGTTACAGTGGTACTTATAAGTACCGTCAGGATAAAAAGAATTAACGTTAACAAGTGATTTTATTATATTATTTGTATCATTATCATTATCATCATCATCATCATCAACAACAACAAAAATAACCGTTTTCAACCCACTGCTGGATGCAGGTTTTCCCCAGTTTCTGCTACCGTTTCCTGTCTAGTGCTTTTGTAATCTATTCGTAAAGTAGGCTACAATAAAGTATTTGTATTCTACTTTGTATTAAAACAATGGAAAATTAACTCTACACTGAACGCTGATGCATATATGAATTAATTAAAATTTAACCTTCAATAAATAATTTCTTTTTAATGCTACCACTATGTTTGAACAAGAATATGTAGTCACAGAAGTCTGCTATTAATACAATGAAATAATTATTGTATAAAAATTTGCGGTGGCCAACGCTAAATATGATTATAAAAAATACAGTTCAAAAAAAGAAATTTCGTGAAGTGTTAGGTTAATGAAAAAAATGACATTATCGGAGACTCGAAAATCAATGCTTATCTGCACATCTCTTTTGCGTGTACAACAATTAAATATTATATTATTATTATTATTATTATTATTATTATTATTGCTGTTGTTGGTGTTATTATTATTACCATTGTAAGTTTTTGATTTTCGATTGTCATGACAAAAGTAAATTAAAAAATGTCCACGCTTTCTAGTATTTGTAAATTCAAATACAATGCAGAATAAATATCCATTTTACAAAAGATTACTTGTCAAGCATGGTACTGGAAAGAAGAAAAGCAGGAGTGTCAACAAATTCGAGCAGAAAATTTTAACTAGAAAAAAAGATGCAGAAAAGAAGTCGTTATTTATAGAAGCACATAGTGTAATCTTTGAAACTTTAAAATAACCGATGAGAATTTCATAAGAAGAAAATTGTGTGATGTTAACATTTTCTTATTCTGTATATACATATTCATTATCACATTTTACATTACTTATAAATCACATTTTGTTATATTTTGTAAAAATAAATGTCTTAAAATATTTATTTTTTGGGCTAAAAATGATTTTCCAAAAAGCCTACCAAACTTTAGCAAGTATGCAAAAAAATATAAATTTTATTACAAAAATGGAAACGAAATACCATATTATGATCAAATGGATGCAATTTTTTTTTTTTTTGCATTACTTTATCTCATACGAAACGCTTAAAATTCATATTGGATGGTTAAATTTCACATTTTAACACAATGTTACAGTAGTGAACAAGAAAATAACAAATACTCTACAAGAAATTGCAAGGACGATAGCTGGTAAAGCACCAGTAAAGCAGAAAAAGAAAATAACAGAAGAAACAAGAAGATTGATGAAGAAACGCAGAAATTTTAAAATGATGAAAAACTTTTCTAAATCAAGAATTGAATATGCAGAATTATGTAAAATGGTCAGAAAATGTGTTACAGAAGGTAACAAAAAAATTAACTATGATCCTGTAAAGAAAGTTCTAGAAGATAACAGTTTAAAATCAGCTAAGCGCAAACTGTGTGTTGGAAGAAAAGGTTATTTTCGCACTGATAAGGGCAGATGCAACAATCACCAAAATCAATAAAGAAATAGCGCACATTGTCGAAAAATTCTATACCGATCTATATAAATGTGAAGATCAAAGGGAAATTAACCTACGTGATCCACGAGTAAACATAACAGAAACTGAAGAGATAATTCCAGTGATGGCAGATAAGAGGGAGAGAGAGAGAGTTAATAGCGAACACCTTGAAACTGCGGAATCTGACCGCTATTTGGACGTGTCCGATTTCAGAAGTAAAAATATCCAAATATGTACGTTTTGTAAATAAAAAAAGGTGCTCTCTAAACGGAAGTGTCCGCTATTCGGGAGTGTCCTTATTGCAGGTTGGTTTTATTGTATATATACAGAAAAATTGTACAATTTCCTTTATTGGAAATATGTTAAATATATCAACGTTTCCATTTATAAATTCAAATGGTAGAAAAATAAATTTCCATTTCGCCATGATTACTTGTCAGGCATATCCAAAGATAGAAAAATGGTGCACATGTATCAACAGATTCTAACAGAAAATTTTAACTAAAAAAAAGAAGGAAAAAAGACGTCGTTATTTACAAAAGCGCATAGCGTAAGATTTGAAAATTTAAAACAACCTCAGAGAATTTAAGAGGAAAAAAATTGTGTGTCATCAAATTTTTACTTGGTTTTATTCATATTATTCGATGCAAAAAATCTGCATTCTCTTATATTTAGAGAAAATGCAGATTTCTCTCAAAGGCTGAATTCGAAGACTGAAAGTGTTTTGATTATTTTTTCAAGCAAAAACCATTATTATTTTTTTAAAGCATACCAAGCATATTCAGAAAGAAGCCTGAAAATTTTTAAATACTCATATATTCAAGTTGTATATTGTTTCGTACTCATATATTCGCATGTTCGTAACTTTGAACATTTGAAGAAGGAGGGGTGCTTTGAGACATATAGCTACAAAAACTGTTAACTCGAATGATCCATCTATATTTGTATTCACAGAAACTCATACAGGACTTCGTCAATTACATACATTTTCTTCATCAGGACGGTATAGACACAAGAAAGTAGACATCACCGAAGAATACAGCCGAAAAACGTCACAAAGAACGTGCAAAGGAGTCAGCGGGAGTCGAACCCATCGCCTGCTCCTAAGTTCTCAAGTGATTAGAGGAGTGGTGTCTTAACCACTCGGCAACGGAAGACCCGTTGGTAACTTTAAAATATTACATATTTTTAATATGACGGTGTTTATTTTCTTTTTTATTCGGTTTCATTGAAGCAACTTGTTTTGCTAGAAAGACATTATGTAAGTGTGATGTTAATTGCTTCTTTTCTTACCTCGAACTAAACAAAATTTAACTATACTAAAATTAACCATCGGTTGGGTAATTTCAGTTTAATGCGTATTAAAACCCTTTGAGGGGCGGTGGTATATATTATATACCACCTAATTTTAATCCGATTCAAACCAGAAACTTTTAATTAAATTTTACTTTTTTAACTTTGACGAGAAAAAGTTGGAAAATTGCTTATTCTTATTTTGAACTAAATTCTTTCCTAAATGCCGGTGGGAATTCAACGTTACAGGATCACAAGTGCTTGCCCATGAAAGGGTTAACAAAGAATTTTTTGTATATATTCTACCTAAACATAAGTCACTGATCTATAGGTAAATTTAGATATGTTAAGGAATGAGGAAAACATTTAAGAGATGTTTTAACCCATTTGCTGTCAACCACGAGTATACTCGTAGTTTTGCAATCTCAAATTACGAATTCGTACCGAAAATTTTGAAAGAAGAATTTTTATTTTATGTAATCATGAAATGATTGTAATTAGATAAAGTAAATATTACTATAAGTATTTTCTGGTATGAATATAAACTTTCTTAATAAAATAAAATCCCGCTAATTTTAACTCGGCAATGAACGTCTTAAAGGAAAAGTATTATGCTGAAATCTAAGATAAGCAGTGTACACTGATAATACATTCTTGGCATTTTTTACAGCTATTTTAACCTTTAACTGCTCTCAGCTCTCTCATATATCGCCGTTTGTTTTTTTCATTTTCACAGATTAGCTTATAATTTAACAACAGATACTAGTGAAATATTGTTCCGTTTAACCCTTCGAGGGGCGGTGGTATATATTATATACCACCTAATTTTAATCAGATTCAAACAAGAAACTTTTAATTAAATTTTACTTTTTTAACTTTGACGAGAAAAAGTTGAAAAAGTGTTTATTCTTATTTTGAACTAAGTTCTTTCCTAAATTCCGGTGGGAATTCAACGTTACAGGAGCACAAGTGCTTGCCCCTGAAAGGGTTAAAGCCTTAGTTCTATCGCTAGATACTTGCATATTAACTGAATTTAAATTTGAATAGTCCTGTGCGTAAAGTTTAGTACAGAAACATTATCCTATGAGATAATCGAGGTGTTTATTCACCTTTCGATCTAGCGGTCTGAGAGACTGCTCAGAATAGCTGTGCGACAATTTCTTTCATAGCAAGCAGTTAAGGTTAAATTCATCCCCGTGATGTATCACGGGACATTTCCTTATATACGTGCGAGACATGGATAATAACAACTAGATTAGTTTATAGGTTTGATTTTAGAATTAGACAGTATGCCCAAATGCCCCACATTTTACAAATTACAATTATGTAACTGTAATTTAACGTTAAGCTTAAAGCAATTAAATTACTGTAAACAGATGTAAACATACTTGAATTAAAAGCTGCAAATCAAGTGGTTTTGTAACAATGTGCTTTTGAAGTTGATGATTCTACTCATAGACATTTAAAGAAATACCATGTAAACTTTTGTTTTGAGAGATAATTTTTTTTTTTTATATACAGTCTTTTCACACAGAAACATTGAGAAACATGGTATAAATATATGAAATAGATTATTAGATATAAAATAATATTAGATTTAATAAAATAAAAAAGAACTTTATACTGCACTTACCCCTCTATATCAAAATTTCCCCTTAAGGGATACTTTATCGCTAAAAATTCAAAGAGTGTAGTAAGTGGATAATTTATGCATAAGATGTTTAAATATAAACGATTTATTTAAACATAAATACAGAGATGCCAAACTCCCACCAATCTGCTTTGATATGTGTATCAATTTGACACCGGTTAACACGTTGACGGACACTTGCGGCTATAGCCGTCAAAGCGAAGTTCACTATGTGGCATGACGGCAATAGCCGCCAAAAAGAAACGATCGTTTATAGACACTACGGCTATAGCAGCACAAATGTGCATTTACTGGCGTACAAGTAGAAGCCCAGTGTCACGTTTTGGAAACACTTTTTTAGCTTGAAGTTCGTTTTCCACCTGTTATACGAGTTGCAGCTTCAGTATGCACGTGCAGGGTGGCTAGTGGTCAGGGAAAAATACAGTAAAAAAATTATATCTACCAGTATATTCGTATAGAAAAATTCCAATTGATTATTTGATCGAATAATCAACATAAATTTTTTTTTCTATAAGAATATACTGGTGTTTATCACTTTTTTGACTGTATTTTTTCCTTACCACTAGCCACCCTGACGGTTGTGAAGGGAGCAGTGCAACCTAATTAAAGGTACTGAATTAATCAAAATTAAGTTTATTTAAGCAGAAAGAGTAAAACTATACTTCTAATATTCTAAAAATTTCAAAAACATAATTTTCGAACTTCACTTGTTCCTACTGTCCGTCAATTTGTTAACAACGTTTCGAACCAGAAAATTTATTGGACGAATCTTTATTTATTTAACTACAGATTTCTGCACGAAATATATTTAATTTAATTTCTTAAAAAAATTTCTGGTGCGAAACGTATTAAACCTGTGTCAAATTAACCCACATGTTACGGAAGATTAGTGAGAGCTTGGCACCTCTGCATAAATACCTTAATTTCCGGTGTACAAGCTGCGGCTAAAAAAATTCTGTTACGAACCAGAAATTTAATTGTTAAAAAAAAGATCAAATAAGTTCCCTGCACAAATAGGTTATACTTTATTAGATAAACTTTCTGGGCGGAAACAGATTTATTTGAGCCACGGCTTATACACCGGAAACTACGGTAAGTTATTCTTAAGGCAAACATTTATAATCGTGTTTACTGGTGGAAGTTTTACTGGTGAAAGTTAATCAGACACAGATCGTATGTAAACGAACAACAGCCGTCATCTTGCAACGACATCTTCAGTTAATTTCACTCGCATGCGATAGACATAGACATTACATTATCTGTCTCATTCTCTTTATACATAGCTTCATTTTTAATATCTCTGTAGCACACTGCCTGAACACTAGAGTGAACAAGCACCAATCTCGCGTAAGGTGCGAACTATTGTGTGACTCTAAATCCTTTTATCAAAATTCAAAGTGTAAAGTGTCCTCTACTGGTACAATATCCACCACTGATGCATTAACATACTGAACCACATTGGTACGTAAATAAAATCAGTAGTAGTAGTTTTTTAATTTCTTACTATGAAAGTGCTCTTCTTTAGGTGCGTTCGTAATTATATAAATACGTAACACCTATAGCCACCGTCTGGTCCGGCCGTCCGTCTGTCTGTGCGTCTGTGCATATAACAGCGCAAAAACTACCCAACCGAATGATATGAAATTTAACAAATATAATCGATGCAGAATTTGGACAAGTCATTTCAAGTTTTATGAAAATCGAATCAAAAGTTTAAAAGTTTTAATGAAAGTTTTCTGTATACTGTTAAAACCTATCATACGTAATCTATATAATAAAAGCGCAAGTCATGTGACTGAGGAAAACAAATTCGGGCTAACCACATCTTTTTTAATATGCCAAGCGGTCATTTTTATTCAAAATTATTTTTTCGAGTAAAATTTCATAAAAGGTACATTTTTGGAAAGATCGTTGAAAAAATTGTTTTATTGAGAGATGAATTACATTCAACAATGTATACATTCTGAAATAACTTCAGTGGAAATTAGGTTAACCGAATATCTTAATCCAATAGAGTAAATAAACACAGGAGATTCGTTCATTATGAGTCATAAAAACATTAAACCATGAAGGTAATCATTCTCAAAGCAATATTTTCATGGTGAAAAAAAAAAACGATTCGTATTTGTAAACGTGGCATACGTAATAAAAAAAGAAAAGGCATACTCATTTCGCTTCTAGCAGACGACATAATTCATTTCACTCAAATAATGAGGAGGATTTTTTTTTTTTAATATTGTGAAACTAGTTATAAAACGAACGCACCTCACATGTCACATTTAATGTACAATTTCCAACTTCTTTACGTTTGTCACAACAACACGAAATTCAAAATTATCTGCGCTACCCATTTCAAATGAAAGGAAAAACAAATTTCACATTTACAAAAGATTACTTGTCAGGCATGTTCAAGGACAAAAGAAAGACAAGAATGACAAGAATGTTAACAAATTCTAACAGGAAATTTTAACTAGAAAAATAAGCAGAAAAGACATCGTTATTTATAAGTACGAATAGTGTAAACTGTGAAATTTTAAAATAACCATAGGGAATATGGCACGAGGAAAATGGTGTTATAAAACTTTTTTTATTCAGTTTTATTCATATTATTCGACGCGAAAAAATTGCATTCTGTTACATTTTGAAAGGTTAGGCGACTGGATTATTATTTGGAGCTAAAACATATCTTCTAAAAACCTAACTTTATTTTGTAATTACAGAAAAAAATGTAATTTGATTGGGTAAAAAATTTACCATATTTCCTTACAAAACTTCAACATTCGTAATGCTTTAGAATCATATTTAATTCTCAATTCACACAATGCACTTTTTTTATAACTTAATCTATTTTATTACACTGCTACATTTTTTAACTTATTACACATGGAACATTTACATGTAAACGCGTAGCAACTGCGTTTTATAATTAATAAAAATATAATATAACCATGTAAGAAATATACAATAGCATTTTCTGAGTTTCCCACGATCTGGAAATGCATTCTGTATCTTTAGGACCCCAAGAAACCAATATATTTTCGAGATTTAAATAATGATTTATAAAAATAACGTTTCTTTTGCTGCCACTGATTTTCGGAAACGTTACCAAGTGCTGGGTTATCCGAAAAGTTCCTTCCGTTTGGAAAACTAATTCGTATTGGAAATTCTGCACATCAATTATTAGACAATGGAACAATGTAACAATGTAGTTAGCAGTATGGAATACCTAGTTGCGTACCAACTGAACTTCCAGGTTAAAGGTTAGTGACTTGCGAGGCAAAAGGGAGCCATGGGAAATTTAAAAGTTAAGAATTAAATAAACATATTTAGAAATATTATAATGAAATAAAAGTATGACGAAAATAGTAAACAAAAGTAAATTAAAAATAATTCCATTAGGCCCAAAAAATGACATTAGATATCGGAATTATTGTCTAATAATTAAATGATAGAATTTTCCGGTACGAACCAACTTAACCAATCGGAAAGAACTTGCCTAACAGCTTAATAGTTTTTATAGTGTATCAATAAGTTACCTCAGACTTGAACCGCGGTTATTTGGATGCTAAATTCTCAATTAAAGTTTTTTAGCCTGTACCTAAATTTATACATACAAGAGAAACAAAATAATATTAATTTTAATATTAAAGTTAATGTTGTTAATTTATCATGTTTGTTTAATGGGCATAAAAATGTTCAACAATCAGAGAAATGTTTCAAATGTCTCAAATGGCATCATAAAAATCTTATTTGTCTTTTTTTATAGTTTAGAAAATTATTTTTAATATCTCTGTATTGTTATAGAAAATGAAGAAATCATCTCTAAAAACTATTTATTCCAATATAAATCAGTCTTTGTTTTCCGATCCAAAATGACTTTTTCCTGTATTTATGTTTAATATTTTTTATATCTCTATTCAAAATCTCATCCGACAAGTAAATAAAATGTTATTGACGATATTTTCATCAACTAAGAGACGGAATAAACATGTTTCGCAAATATAATTTTCATTGTAATCTACCTTTGTTTAAACTATTACAACAATAAAAAGAACATTTTTCACTGTAAATTCAAAAAGAATATAAAATAAATTTCCATTTTAAAAAAGATTACTTGTCAAGCATGTATCTGGAAAAGGGAAAAGCGAGAGTCTCAACAAATTCTTACAGAAAATTGTAACTACAAGAAAAAAAAAATCAGAAAAAACGTCGTTATTTATAGAAACGCGTAGACTGAAAATTTAAAATAACCGTAGGAATCTGACAGGAAGAAAATGGTGTGACGTTAAATTTTTCTTTTTCATTTTTACTCATATTATTCGATGCTGAAAAATTGCATTGTGTTGAACTTTGAGAGATTACTTAAAAATATTTGTTTTTTTTTTCCTGTTGAAAAATATTTTCTAAAAAAGTCTACTGTTCGTAATATATGTACAGAAAGAATACCCGTTTTATAATACAATTTTTCGAAGAACATTTATAACTATATTTCATGGTAATTCCGGTTTCTATACATAGAGGAGACGGTCATAATACCGGCTACAGGGCTCCCAAATGGTCAGCATACCGGTTTTTTAAATACCGGTATTTTCTTAGAATAATTTTACTTTTAGATTTTTTCTTGTAAATTTCGCAGAAACCACCTTAGGAGGTAAATTTTTGCTCAAATGTTTGAGAAACCTGCCATGAAATTTTCTGTAAAAAAATATTCGGCTTCAGTTAACGGACCATTTGGGAGCCCTGCGGTTAGGATCCAAATACCGGCTAATATTAAATTTTAATACAAATTTGAAAAAAGGCTGAAAGGATTTCAACCCTTTCCGACATAGTGGGCCCAGTCCAGGCACACCTAATTTTAATTCAAAACTTGCATTCGGCAAAAAGAATATTTTAATAAAATTTTCTTTCTATACTGAACGCTTAAAATAAGGATTTTTTTATTTTCTGAAAAAGTTGTTTGTAAATTCCGGTGTCAGTCAGTAATATCTCATTTTACGAACAGTATTTGTCTGTGCCGGAAAAGGTTAAAGCATTCCATATCAGTTTTTACATAAATGAAAAAATAATAAAGCGTGTACACAGACTAAATCTCTTACTTTAATCTCCATTACAATCTGATTGATTCTTTATACAAGTTTTTCTATTTCTTTATAGAACTGCAGTCGATGTACAAAATCACTGAAATGAAAATGCTTTAAGGAAGGAGGATATTATTTTTTCGAGGCATAATACAAAATAAAGGTACATGTAAATTTTCCAGTGAATAAAATTCAGCCTGTCATTGCAAAGCGCTACTCCGATGAACCACTCTTGATGATGCTACTCTTTTCGTTTAATATTCTTGTTCATGCATGCAAATCTGGGCTGAAATCCATATATGGAATTGCTTTAGGATAAACTGGAGATATTTTTATGCTACAGATTGAAGATTAGTTTCTTTCCGCTTAAGAAGTTTTATTTTTTCAATAGTTCTACTTTTTTTACATGTCTGCTCTAATATTTAGAAAAATCTCCCATTTTGTAATGAAACAGAAGAAAACGTTAATATTTTTTAAACTTGCCTTTTGTAAAATCACCTTACATAACAGAATTTTTTTTCTAATAGAACAACAGTAAAAGTTAAATTGTAACATACATTATACCAAATAGAATTTTTAAAAATAAAACAACAGTAAAAGTTAAATTGTAACATATATTATAATAAATTTTTAATATGCTATTAGTATCAATTAATAATTATTTAACACATGTTTGTACATTTTTGCATTTGTACAATACAAAGGACCAAAACTAAAGGAAAAGGCTTTAGAGATTTAAAGAAGCATTTCTAAATCAAATATCCAAAATTTCAATAAATATCCCTCATTCAGAAATTACATGGAAGGGAAAAAAAACTACACAACTAATTTTGTATTACATATCAAAGAATTTCAAAAGAGAATTCCAGTTTTTATGTGATTAACCCAATTGCATATAGATGCGATATTATATTTTAAATGGCTTTTGAAAAGGCTGAAAATAGCTTAAAGCGTTCCATATCAGTTCTTACATAAATGAAAAAATATTAAAGTTCATAGACAAACTGAACGTTTTCCTTAATTTTCTAATACAATCTCATTGCTTCCTTTAAGCAAATATTTCTGTTTCTTTACAGGCCGATGTACAAAATCGCCGAAATGGAAATGCTTTAAGTTTGGACGATAGTCTTTTTTTCATGGCGTAATGCAAAATAACGATGCATGTAAATTTTCCAATCAATAAAATCAACCTGATTTTTCAAATACTCCGATGATCAAATAATAAAGATAATATTATTTTCGTTTAATATTCTTGTTCTTTTATGCAAATCTGGGCTGAAATCCATATATGAAATTGCTTTCGGATACACTCTGAGGTATTTTATACTATACATTGAACACAATTTTTTTAACCTTTTTCCGCTTACGAAGTTTTATTTCTCCAATAGTTCTAATTTTAATATGCTGTTAATTTAAATTCTTAATTATTTAACACACATTTATACATTTTGACAGTTGTCCAGTATCAAAACAAAAGGTTTCCAAGTTATAAAGAAACGTCTCTAAAACTAATATCCGAAATATTTGAAGAAATATAAGTAATTAGAGAATTACATGAAAAAATATACCGACAATTGTGTATCATATCAATGAATTTCAAAAGTAAATTCCAGTTTTTATTTGATAAACCTATTTAAGCATACATACGATATTAAATTTTAAAATACATTTAAAAAAGACTGAAAGGAACTTAAACCATTCCATATCAGTTTTTACATAAATGAAAAAATAATAAATCTTGTACGCAGACTAAATCTCTTAATTTATTCTCCATTGCAATCTAATTGTTTCTTTATACAAGTCTTTCTGTTTCTTTATAGAAGCGAGGCCGTTGTACAAAATCAGTGAAATGGAAATGCTTTAAGGAAAGAGTGTATTATTTTTTCATGGCATAATACAAAATAAAGGTACATGCAAATTTTTCAGTCAATAAAATTCAGCCTGTCATTTCAAAGAGCTACTCCGATGAATCACTCTTGATGATGCTACTCTTTTCGTTTAATATTCTTGTTCTTTTATGCAAATCTAGGCTGAAATCCATATATGAAATTGCTTTAGGATAAACTGGAGATATTTTTATGCTACAGATTGAAGATTAGTTTCTTTCCGCTTACGAAGTTTTATTTTTTCAATAATTCTACTTTTTTTACATGTCTGTTCTAATATTTAGAAAAATCTCCCATTTTGCAATGAAACAGAAGGGAATAGTAGTATTTTGTAAACATGCCGTTTGTAAAATCACCTTACATAACAGAATTTTTTTAAATAAAACAACAGTAAAAGTTAAATTGTAACATACATTATAATAAATTTTTAATATGCTGCTAGTTTCAATTAATAATTATTTAACACATATTTGTACATTTTTACATTCGTCCAATACAAAGAACCAAAACCAAAGGAAAATGCTTTAGAGATCTAAAGAAGAATTTCTAAAACAAATATACAAAATATCAGTAAATATCCCTTATTCAGAAATAACGTAATAAGAAAAAAAAAACTTCACAACTAATTTTGTATTTTATATCAATGAATTTCAAAAGAGAATTCCAGTTTTTATGAGATTAACCAAATTGCATATAGGGTGATGTGCCAGTAATGGACACCCTTAAGGAATTTATTTTTTAATTAATAGTTATAATTGTTATATTCCACATTTTTTAATATTACATTAATCTACCAACAATATTTCACCATGCTCATAGTCACATTTCCCAATGTGAATCGAAATTTAATTGTAAATAACAGAAATAAATCAAAACACCCTAAATTCCAGTAATGGACACCCCACAAAAGTAATAGATAATTGATATAATGATTGTATTTAAAACTAGAATTTAAAGAAAGCATATTAATGAAATTAAAAAAAGCTGAATTTCTATTGGTTATTTTTTTATAAACCAAAAACGTTGAAGGTGGCCCATTACTGGAAGGCGGTCCATTACTGGCACATCTACCCTATATGCGATATTATAAGGCTGAAAATAGCTTAACTCCTTGGGGACGAGCGACACGTATATGTGACGCATAAGATGCTCAGCATCCTTGATTTTTCCCACAAGTAACTTTTTATTGTAAGCTTTGCCTTATTCAATGATAGCATTTCTGCGATTCAATTAGCCTAAAATTTCTGTTTTGAAAAACCGGAGGAAAAAGAAAAAAAAATTCTGTAAAGGACGCTCGTCGCGAAGGGGTTAAAGCGTTCCATATCAGTTCTTATATAAATGAAAAAAATAATAAAGTTCATAAACAAACTGAACATTTTCCTTAATTTTCTAATACAGCCTAATTGCTTCCTTTAAGCAAATCTTTCTGTTTCTTTACAGAACTGAAGCCGATGTACAAAATCCCAGAAATAGAAATGCTTTAAGTTTGGACGATAGTATTTTTTCATGGCGTAATGCAAAATGACGGTGCATGTCAATTTTTCAGCCAAAAAAATTCAGCCTATCAACTTAAAGAGATTTCCCGATTATCCAATAATAAACATTTTATTGGGTTAAAATAATACAAAGTATTTTTTCATGGCGTAATGCAAAATGACCGTGCATGTAAATTTTTCAGCCAAAAAAATTCCGCTTATCAACTTAAAGAGATTTCCCGATTATCCAATAATAAACATTTTATTGGGTTAAAATAATACAAAGTATTTTTTCATGGCGTAATGCAAAATGACAGTGCATGTAAATTTTCCAGCCAAAAAAATTCAGCTTATCAACTTAAAGAGATTTCCCGATTATCCAATAGAAAACATTTTATTGGGTTAAAATAATACAAAGTATTTTTTCATGGCGTAATGCAAAATGACGGTGCATGTAAATTTTCCAGCCAAAAAAATTCAGCTTATCAACTTAAAGAGATTTTTCGATGACCCAATAATAAACATTTTCTCTTTTCGTTTAATATTCTTGTTCTTTTATTCAAATCTGGGCTGAAATCCATATATGAAATTGCTTTAGGATAAACGGGAGATATATTTTTATACTACGGATTGAAGATTAGCTTATTCCGCTTAAGAAGTTTTATTTCTTCTATAGCTCTAATTTTAATATGTTAATAATTTAAATTCTTAATTATTTAACACATATTTATACATTTTGACAGTTGTCCAATATCAAAGTAAAAGGTACGCAAGTTTTAAAGAAAAAACTGTAAAACAAATATCGGAATTTTTTTAAGAAATATCCGTAATTACAGAATTATATTAAAAAAAAACACCAATTGTGTAGTTAACATATCACTGAATTTCAAAAGTAAATTACAGTTTTCATTTGATAAACCCATACACGCAATATTAAATTTGAAAAGGACGGAAAGGAGCTTAAAACATTCCCTATCAGTTTTTACATAAATAAAAAATAATAGCACTTGTACAGAGACTAATTCTCTTACTTTATTCTCCATTACAATCTGATTGTTTCTTTGTTCAAGTTTTTCTGTTTCTTTATAGAATGGAGGTCACTGTACAAAATCATTGAAATGGAAATGCTTTAAGAAAAGAGGATATAATTTTTTCATGGCATAATACAACATAATGGTACACGTAAATTTTCCAGTGAATATAATTCAGCCTGTCAATTCCAAGAGATTCTCCGATGAGTCAATAATAAAGGTTTTATACTTTTCGTTTAATATTTTCGCTCATGTATGCAAATCTGGGCTGAAATCCATATATGGAATTGCTTTGGGATAAACTAAAGATATTTTTATACTACAGATTGAAGATTACTTTTTTTCCATTTAAGAAGTTTTATTTTTTCAATAGTTCTACTCTTTTTACATGTTTGCATATCTAATGTTTACAAAAAATCTTCCATTTTGGAATGAAACAGAAGAAAACATTAGTATTTTTTAAGTATGCTGTTCGTAAAATAAACATAGCAGAATCAAAAAAAAAACAGTAAAAGTTAAATTGTAACATACATTATAACAAAATTTTAATATGCTAACAGTTTCAATTCTTAATTATTTAAGTAATATTTATACACTTTTAAATTTGCCCTATACCAAAGTACCAATAACAATGATAAACGTTTCCGAGATTTATAGAAGCATTTCTCAAACAAATATTCAAAAATTTCAATAAAAATCCCTAATTTGCAAAATTACGTGAAAAAAAACTACACCGCTGACTTTCATGAATTTCAAATGAATTTCAAATGAAATTCAAATGAATTTCAAATGAAATTCAAATGAATTTCAATGAATTTCATAAGATAATTCCTGTTTTTATGTGATTAACCCAATTGCATACCTATGCGATGTTAAATTTTAAATGGCTTTTGAAATGGTTGAAAATAGCTTAAAGCTCTCCATATCCGTTTTTACATAAATGAAAAAATAATAAAACTTATAAACAGACTGAACAATGTCTTTCATTTTCCAATACAATCTCGTTGTTTCTTTAATAACAAATTTCTGTTTCTTTGTATGACTGAGGTCGATGTACAAAATTTCCGAAATGGAAATGTTTTAATGAAGGAGAATATTATTTTTATAGCATAATGCAAAATAACGGTGCATGTAAATTTTGCAATCTATAAAATACCGCGTATCCATTCAAAGAGCTACCCCAATGATCCAATAATAAATATTCTATTCTTTTCGTTTAATATTCTTGTTTTGTTATGCAAATCTAGGCTGAAATCCTTATATGAAATTACATAAAAATAAACTGGAGTTATTTTTATACTATAGATTGAAGATTACCTTTTTCCGCTTAAAAAGTTTTATTTTTTCGACAGTTCTAATTTTAATATGGGATTAATTTAAATTCTTAATTATTTAACACTTATTTATACATTTTTACAGTTGCCCAATACCAAAGCAAAAGTTTTCCAAGATTGAAAGAAGCATCTCTAAAACTAAAAACCGAAATTTTCAAGAAATGTCCTTAATTAGAGAATTGGGTTGAAATTAAATAACACCAATTTTGTATTATATCAATGAATTTCAAAAAGAAATTCCAGTTTTTATTTGATAAACCCATATACGTATACATATGACATTAAATTTTAAATGGCTTTTAAAAAAGGCTGAAAGTAGCTTAAAGTATTCCGCTCAGTTTTTCCATAAATGAAAAAAATAATAAAGCATGTACACAGACTAAATCTTTTATTTTATTCTCCAAAACAATCTCATTGCTCATTATACAAATCTTTCAGTTTCTTTATAGAACTGAAGTTGTTGTACAAAATCAACTTGTACAAAATGTTGTACAAGCCGAAATGGAAATGCTTTAAGGAAAGAATATATTCTTTTTTCATGGCGTAATGCAGAATAAAGGTACATGTAAATTTTCCAGTCAGTGAAATTCAGCCTGTCATTTTAAAGAGCTTCGCCGATGATCCAATAATATTTTTCTTTCTTTTCGTTTAATATTCTTGTTATTTTATGCAGATTTGGGCTGAAGTCCACATATGAAATTGCTTTAGGATAAACTGGAGATGTTTTTACTACAGATTGAAGATTAGCTTTTTCTTGTTAAGAATTTATATTTTTACAAAAGTTCTACTTTTTTACATATTTGTTCTAATAGAAAAATATCTCATTTTGGAATGAAACATTAGTATTTCATAAGTATACCGTTCGTAAAATCACCTTACAAAACAGAATAATAATAATAAACAAATAGTAAACAACCCTTTAACGGATAAAGCACTTCAATTGCTAAAATGTTGAACTAAATGATTGGCACCGGAAATTTTAAACAAATTTATTTATATATAATAAAAAAACAATATATCACATATGTAATAAGTGGAAAACATTTCTATTAAAATTATGCTGTCATTGTCGAATTTTGTAATTAAAAGTTTGCGGTTTCATGGGGAAACCAATGTCCGTTAACCCTTTAACGGATGAAGCACTTCAATTGCTAAGATGTTGAAATAAATGATTGACACCGGAAATTATGAACAAATTTATTTTGATATAAAAAAAAGCGATATTTCACATACATAATAAATGAAAAACATTTCTATTAAAATTCTGCTGCCATTGTTGTGTTTCGTAATTAAAGTTTTGTGGTTTCGTGGGGAAACCAATGAACGTTAAAGGGTTAAAGGATTAAATTGTAAAATTCACTATAACAACATTTTAATATGCTATTATTTTAAATTCCTAATTATTTAACATATATTTATACATTTTTACGTTTATCCAGTACCAAAGCTTCCGAGATTTAAAGAAGCATCTCTAAAACAAATATCCGAAATTTTCGAGAAATATCCGTAATTAGAGAATAACTTGAAAAAAGAAATCATACCGATCATTTTTAGGCTTATATCAATGAATTTCAAAAAGAAATTCTAATTTTTATTTGATTAACCCACCTACGTATACATTCGATATTAAATTTTAAATTTCTGTTGGAAAATGCTGAAAGTAACTTAACCCTTAATTGCATAGTGATGTAAATTTCCATCACTGTTTATTTAACTTTTAATAAATAAATCAACTTCTTCTCCACCACTATATTTATATAGAAATATTAATCCAGTAAATTTCACGTGAACAATGTTGCTGAACAAAGTTAAAAATCTATCTTAAAATTTCTGGTGTCTAATATTTAATATATGTATAAAAAAACACAATTGTAAAAGAAAAACTCATTCAAAGAAGGGTTAAAGTATTCCAATCAGTTTGTACATAAACAAAAAATACAAAAAGCATGTAAACAGTATAAATCTTTTACTTTATTCTCTGTTACAATCTCATTGTTTTTTATACAAATCTTTCTGCTTCTTTATAGAACTTAGCTGGATGTACAAAATCACTGAACTGGAAATAATTTAATGAACGAGTATATTATTTTTTCATAGGATCACAGAAAATAAAGGTACATGTAAATTTTCCAGTCAATAAAATGCAGCCTGTCATTTCAAAGAGCTACTCCGATGATCCAATAATAAAGATTTTATTCTTTTCGTTTAATATTCTTGTTCTTTTATGCAAATCCGGGCTGAAATACATATATGAAATTGCTTTAGGTTAAACTGGAGATATTTTTATACTACAGACTGAAGATTAGCATTTTCTTTTGAAGAAGTTTTATTTTTCCAATGATTCTCCTTTTTTATGTGCCTGTTCTTTCTTCCACGCTATGATATTTACAGAAATGTCCAATTTTGGAATTTTTAAATATAACGATCGCAAAATCATCTTTATAGAAACCAGAATAGTTTTGAAGAAAAAAACAATAAAATTTAAATTTAACATAAAACTTAGCATTATTATAAATTGCCTGTACATTTAAACTCTTAATTTTTTTAATACATGTGAAGCTCGGTTATGACGCGTTTCCAGCAGCTGCGTGAAGTTAGCCCCCGAAAATCAGATAAAGAAAAAATTAAAACTGCATTCGATTGACCACTTTTTGACCACAAATGACCATCAACAATTTTATTTGACCACCCTTACTTAAGGAGTTATAAGAAAAACAAGATACGGGGGCTAACTTCACGCAGCCCCTGAAAATGAGATAAATCGAAAATTCCAAATGCATTCGTTTGACCATTTTTGACCACAAATGACCATCAACAATTTTGTTTGACCACCCTTTCTTAAGGAGTTATTTAAGAAAAACGTTATTTTAAGGGAATTTCAAAATCTTCGCATATATCCAAAAAATCAAAATAAATAAAATTTAAGTAGTGTATATGATTGACCACTGTTTGACCACCAATGACCATCAACAAATTTGTTTGACCACCCTTCCTTAAGGAGTTATAAAAAAAAAAACAAGATACGGGGGATAACTTCACGCAGCCCCCGAAAATGACATAAATCGAAAATTCCGAATGCATTCGTTTGACCATTTTTTGACCAAAAATGACCATCAACAATTTTGTTAGACCACCCTTCCTTAAGGAGTTATTTAAGAAAAACGTTATTTTAAGGGAATTTCAAAATCTTCGCATATATCCAAAAAATCAAAATAAATAAAATTTAAGTAGTGTATATGATTGACCACTGTTTGACCACCAATGACCATCAACAAATTTGTTTGACCACCCGTCCTTAAGGAGTTATTTGAGAAAAAAGAATTTTACCAACAGCGTGAAGTTAGCCCCCGAAAATGAGATAACTGAAAAATTCCGACTGCATGCGATTGACCACTTTTAGACCACAAATGACCATCAGCAATTTTGTTTGACCACCCTTCTTTAAGGAGTTATTTGAGAAAAAAGAATTTTACCAACAGCGTGAAGTTAGCCCCCGAAAATGAGATAAATGAAAAATTCCGACTGCATGCGATTGACCACTTTTAGACCGCAAATGACCATCAGCAATTTTGTTTGACCACCCTTCCTTAAGGAGTTATTTGAGAAAAAAGAATTTTCCCAACAGCGTGAAGTTAGCCCCCGAAAATGAGATAACTGAAAAATTCCGACTGCATGCGATTGACCACTTTTAGACCACAAATGACCATCAGCAATTTTGTTTGACCACCCTTCCTTAAGGAGTTATTTGAGAAAAAAGAATTTTCCCAACAGTGTGAAGTTAGCCCCCGAAAATGAGATAACTGAAAAATTCCGACTGCATGCGATTGACCAGTTTTAGACCACAAATGACCATCAGCAATTTTGTTTGACCACCCTTCTTTAAGGAGTTATTTGAGAAAAAAGAATTTTACCAACAGCGTGAAGTTAGCCCCCGAAAATGAGATAAATGAAAAATTCCGACTGCATGCGATTGACCACTTTTAGACCGCAAATGACCATCAGCAATTTTGTTTGACCACCCTTCCTTAAGGAGTTATTTGAGAAAAAAGAATTTTCCCAACAGCGTGAAGTTAGCCCACAAAAATGAGATAAATGAAAAATTCCGACTGCATGTGATTGACCACTTTTAGACCACAAATGACCATCAGCAATTTTATTTGAACACCCTTCCTTAAGGAGTTATAAAAAAAACAAGATACGGGGGATAACTTCACGCAGCCCCCGAAAATGACATAAATCGAAAATTCCGAATGCATTCGTTTGACCATTTTTTGACCACAAATGACCATCAACAATTTTGTTTGACCATCCTTCCTTAAGGAGTTATTTAAGAAAAACGTTATTTTAAGGGAATTTCAAAATCTTCGCATATATCCAAAAAATCAAAATAAATAAAATTTAAGTAGTGTATATGATTGACCACTGTTTGACCACCAATGACCATCAACAAATTTGTTTGACCACCCGTCCTTAAGGAGTTATTTGAGAAAAAAGAATTTTACCAACAGCGTGAAGTTAGCCCCCGAAAATGAGATAACTGAAAAATTCCGACTGCATGCGATTGACCAGTTTTAGACCACAAATGACCATCAGCAATTTTGTTTGACCACCCTTCTTTAAGGAGTTATTTGAGAAAAAAGGATTTTACCAACAGCGTGAAGTTAGCCCCCGAAAATGAGATAAATGAAAAATTCCGACTGCATGCGATTGACCACTTTTAGACCACAAATGACCATCAGCAATTTTGTTTGACCACCCTTCCTTAAGGGTTATTCGAGAAAAAAGAATTTTCCCAACAGCGTGAAGTTAGCCCCCGAAAATGAGATAAATGAAAAATTCCGACTGCATGCGATTAAACACTTTTAGACCGCAAATGACCATCAGCAATTTTGTTTGACCACCCTTCCTTAAGGAGTTATTTGAGAAAAAAGAATTTTCCCAACAGCGTGAAGTTAGCCCACAAAAATGAGATAAATGAAAAATTCCGACTGCATGTGATTGACCACTTTTAAACCACAAATGACCATCAGCAATTTTATTTGACCACCCTTCCTTAACCCTCTAAGCGTGTAGAACGTAATATTCCGTTCACTAAGCTCCAGGTTTCACTGCAATATACGCAATGTTTAAGATAATATAATTCTATAGATTTAATGAATTTTCAAAACATTGAGGAATGATTAATACTCCCAAGGTTTACATTCATATTTGTAATTAAGTTTTATTTATAATTCTGAAAGAATCATATTTTTTTAGCATTTAAAACAAAATGCAGAGAAAACAACATTACAATTTTACCCTTTTTCAAAACGCTCAGAGGGTTAAGGAGTTATAAAAAAAACAAGATACGGGGGATAACTTCACGCAGCCTACGAAAATGACATAAATCGAAAATTCCGAATGCATTCGTTTGACCACTTTTTGACCAAAAATGACCATCAACAATTTTGTTTGACCACCCTTCCTTAAGGAGTTATTTAAGAAAAACGTTATTTTAAGGGAATTTCAAAATCTTCGCATATATCCAAAAAATCAAAATAAATAAAATTTAAGTAGTGTATATGATTGACCACTGTTTGACCACCAATAACCATCAACAAATTTGTTTGACCACCCGTCCTTAAGGAGTTATTTGAGAAAAAAGAATTTTACCAACAGCGTGAAGTTAGCCCCCGAAAATGAGATAAATGAAAAATTCCGACTGCATGCGATTGACCAGTTTTAGACCACAAATGACCATCAGCAATTTTGTTTGACCACCCTTCTTTAAGGAGTTATTTGAGAAAAAAGAATTTTACCAACAGCGTGAAGTTAGCCCCCGAAAATGAGATAAATGAAAAATTCCGACTGCATGCGATTGACCACTTTTAGACCGCAAATGACCATCAGCAATTTTGTTTGACCACCCTTCCTTAAGGAGTTATTTGAGAAAAAAGAATTTTCCCAACAGCGTGAAGTTAGCCCACAAAAATGAGATAAATGAAAAATTCCGACTGCATGTGATTGACCACTTTTAGACCACAAATGACCATCAGCAATTTTATTTGAACACCCTTCCTTAAGGAGTTATAAAAAAAACAAGATACGGGGGATAACTTCACGCAGCCCCCGAAAATGACATAAATCGAAAATTCCGAATGCATTCGTTTGACCACTTTTTGACCAAAAATGACCATCAACAATTTTGTTTGACCACCCTTCCTTAAGGAGTTATTTAAGAAAAACGTTATTTTAAGGGAATTTCAAAATCTTCGCATATATCCAAAAAATCAAAATAAATAAAATTTAAGTAGTGTATATGATTGACCACTGTTTGACCACCAATGACCATCAACAAATTTGTTTGACCACCTGTCCTTAAGGAGTTATTTGAGAAAAAAGAATTTTACCAACAGCGTGAAGTTAGCCCCCGAAAATGAGATAAATGAAAAATTCCGACTGCATGCGATTGACCACTTTTAGACCACAAATGACCATCAGCAATTTTGTTTGACCACCCTTCCTTAAGGAGTTATTTGAGAAAAAAGAATTTTCCCAACAGCGTGAAGTTAGCCCCCGAAAATGAGATAACTGAATAATTCCGACTGCATGCGATTGACCAGTTTTAGACCACAAATGACCATCAGCAATTTTGTTTGACCACCCTTCTTTAAGGAGTTATTTGAGAAAAAAGAATTTTACCAACAGCGTGAAGTTAGCCCCCGAAAATGAGATAAATGAAAAATTCCGACTGCATGCGATTGACCACTTTTAGACCGCAAATGACCATCAGCAATTTTGTTTGACCACCCTTCCTTAAGGAGTTATTTGAGAAAAAAGAATTTTCCCAACAGCGTGAAGTTAGCCCACAAAAATGAGATAAATGAAAAATTCCGACTGCATGTGATTGACCACTTTTAGACCACAAATGACCATCAGCAATTTTATTTGAACACCCTTCCTTAAGGAGTTATAAAAAAAACAAGATACGGGGGATAACTTCACGCAGCCCCGAAAATGACATAAATCGAAAATTCCGAATGCATTCGTTTGACCATTTTTTGACCACAAATGACCATCAACAATTTTGTTTGACCATCCTTCCTTAAGGAGTTATTTAAGAAAAACGTTATTTTAAGGGAATTTCAAAATCTTCGCATATATCCAAAAAATCAAAATAAATAAAATTTAAGTAGTGTATATGATTGACCACTGCTTGACCACCAATGACCATCAACTAATTTGTTTGACCACCCGTCCTTAAGGAGTTATTTGAGAAAAAAGAATTTTACCAACAGCGTGAAGTTAGCCCCCGAAAATGAGATAACTGAAAAATTCCGACTGCATGCGATTGACCAGTTTTAGACCACAAATGACCATCAGCAATTTTGTTTGACCACCCTTCTTTAAGGAGTTATTTGAGAAAAAAGGATTTTACCAACAGCGTGAAGTTAGCCCCCGAAAATGAGATAAATGAAAAATTCCGACTGCATGCGATTGACCACTTTTAGACCACAAATGACCATTAGCAATTTTGTTTGACCACCCTTCCTTAAGGGTTATTCGAGAAAAAAGAATTTTCCCAACAGCGTGAAGTTAGCCCCCGAAAATGAGATAAATGAAAAATTCCGACTGCATGCGATTGAACACTTTTAGACCGCAAATGACCATCATCAATTTTGTTTGACCACCCTTCCTTAAGGAGTTATAAAAAAACAAGATACGGGGGATAACTTCACGCAGCCCCCGAAAATGACATAAATCGAAAATTTCGAATGCATTCGTTTGAACATTTTTTGACCACAAATGACCATCAACAATTTTGTTTGACCACCCTTCCTTAAGGAGTTATTTAAGAAAAACGTTATTTTAAGGGAATTTCAAAATCTTCGCATATATCCAAAAAATCAAAATAAATAAAATTTAAGTAGTGTATATGATTGACTACTGTTTGACCACCAATGACCATCAACTAATTTGTTTGACCACCCTTCCTTAAGGAGTTATTTGAGAAAAAAGAATTTTCCCAACAGCGTGAAGTTAGCCCCCGAAAATGAGATAAATGAAAAATTCCTACTGCATGCGATTGACCACTTTTAGACCACAAATGACCATCAGCAATTTTGTTTGACCACCCTTCCTTAAGGAGTTATTTGAGAAAAAAGAATTTTACCAACAGCGTGAAGTTAGCCCCCTAAAATGAGATAAATGAAAAATTCCGATTGCATGCGATTGACCACTTTTAAACTACAAATGACCGTCAGCAATTTTGTTTGACCACCCTTCCTTAAGGAGTTATTCGAGAAAAAAAATTTTCCCAACAGCGTGAAGTTGCCCCCGAAAATGAGATAAATGAAAAATTCCGACTGCATGCGATTGAACATTTTTAGACCACAAATGACCATCAACAAATTTGTTTGACCACCCTTCCTTAAGGAGTTATTTGAGAAAAAAAATTCCCAACAGCGTGAAGTTAGCCCCCAAAAATGAGTTAAATGAAAAATTCCGACTGCTTGCGATTGACCCCTTTTAGACCACAAATGACCATCAGCAATTTTGTTTGACCACCCTTCCTTAAGGAGTTATTTGAGAAAAAAGAATTTTCCCAACAGCGTGAAATTTGCCCCCGAAAATGAGATAAATGAAAAATTCCGACTGCATGCGATTGACCACTTTTAGAACACGAAAGACCATCAACAATTTTGTTTGACCAACCTTCTTTAAGGAGTTATTTAAGAAACACTTTATTTTAAGGGAATTTCAGGATAAGAAGTCTAACTTGACATATTTCCGAAAAATCAAAGTGATTAGAAATCAAGTAGTGTATATGATTGACCACTCTTTGTCCGCAATGACCATCAACAATTTTTTTTGTCTACCCTGCTTTAAGGAGTCCTTCTGTATATGAGTGAAAGTAAGCGTGCCTAAGCAGACCAAGCAGATTTGAAAAGATAACGCGGATAGATTCCTGATCTGCAGCAATCTAAATCGTAAATGGAATTGCGGAAAAGCCGTTCTTCCATTTATGGTTGTACCTATCCATCATGATAGTGGTGAGCTAATTTTTTAAATATTTAACATCATAAGTTGCGCAGTTCGATATACCATATTTTACAATATATGATTTAAATATAATATAGGCAATATATTAAGCACTTAAATATCAGAATATTCAGATTTACTAACACGTTTTTTGATATGCATTGCGTAAATTAAAAAATGTTGCCAATAAGTAGAGATAATTTTTTGAAAGTATTTTTTTTTTGAAAGTGTAATTACACAACTTTTGCAGATATTAAAATTCTACTTATTTAAAGAAAGTTGCATTATTTACTTCTTATATATGCTATATATATTCTTAACAGAATTTTTTAAAGTTATTATCAATTTATTAATCTGAGATTCCACAACTGCGCATATTTAGTGCGCAAGATTGCCGATTTCTAGTTTATTTGCCATGTTTCCTAATAATCCATATTGAAATGAAAAAAATTAATATAAATACATTTATTTAAGCTTACTGACTTGTAAGACGAGTATTTTTCGTAGATTCTCTCACAGTATTTTGATCACAAAATTTATGCATGCAGATATATCGTTTAACACAATCACAAACACCGTTTGAATATTTTGCGAATTTTTATTTTTCAATTTTACATATTTTTTCTATAATCAAAATGAGATTTATTGTTTTACAAACTGCTTACAAAATTAATCATGGACTTTCTTCATTTAAACATTTAGAAAAAAGGAAATGAAAGTCTGTCTTATAAAAATTATGCCGAAAATACTTTTTTAATTCGTAAATATACAAAACTTAACAGTCAAAAAGTAAAGCCCATCTTTATTGTCTTACTATTTAATAGTTTCATGATATTCTGTGTAAACTAAAATAAATGGATTGATTGTTTTATTCCCAAAAGTCTTCAGAAATTTAATTTCCCCAAGCATGTCATCCCGAATTTCCCAATTATTTTTTATTCTTCTGCAGAAGGGAATATAGTGTCCGATTGATTTATGTCCAAGTAGTCCAGAATATTGTATGAAACCTGCTAATACGTACTGTCTTTCTTGAATTATTATCACTTCTGGAATATCTTCAATCAGAGTGTGCTTTTTGTGATGGAGTAAATATTGCTGAACAATTTCTAAATCTAAGAAAATATGTATTCCGGGTTCATTTTTAACAATCATTTTCGATTTACATTTTTTACATTCTTTCTCTTGATCCTTGTAAAATTTGTCCAAAAATATTTCAATACTTGTTTTTAACCCCAAATCTAAAATATTTGTTGAATCACCTTGAATCAATGTATAAGATTTCTTTGAAACTCCGCAGTTATCACATGTTCTAATTTGTGTTACTGATGGTGTAACTTTTAATAATTTGTCTATTAATGATGCTGCATTTATGTTGCAATCTAAAGTATTACAGTTTCTATTCTCTAATAAATTGATTAAAATGACAGCTCTGTCATGATACAAATTTCTGGATATGCCGGACTTTGCGTAATTTCTAATGAGTGGAAAAATTAATTCACTATTACCAAGCGTTTCCAATTTTGAATTATAACAAGTATTGTCCATATAAGCTGTAGACAGTATTTCGACAACTGAATCAAATGCACATGTGTTACGAATTTCCATCCATTTTGATTGAACAAATAGTGCTGGTTGAATGTTCCCATTCCTTATAATAGAATTTTGTTTATTTCTTATAGGTCTATTGTGCACTAGAGATATTTCGGGGTATGGTGTTAGGTACTTTCCTCTCTTTCTGTTTCTTAGTTGTATTTGTTTTACTGTATCGTTAACTTTTTTCTCTATTTGTTTGTATATCTAAATCAATTGTTTCTTCAGCAACAGTTTTATTTTTTTCTCTATTTTTAGATAATGTATCGTTGTCCCAAATGCTTTCAAATTCACGATTGTTTTCTGATTTATCTTGTTCATTTTTTTTTATCACAGTGGGTTCTTCTAAGTTGATGTTTTCTTTTGCAACCGTTATTTCGTGAGTTTGTACTTTCTCAGTGAGTTCTTCTAAATTAATGTTTCCCTTTATAGCCATTATTTCGTGAGCTTGTAAATTCTCAGTGGATTCTTCTAAGTTGATGTTTTCTTTTGCAACCGTTATTTCGGGAGTTTGTGCATTTTCAGTGGGTTCTTCTAAGTTAATGATTTCTTTTATAACCATTATTTCGCAATTTTCAATGAATGATTCGTTGTCCAAAATGTTTTTTAATTTAATTAGTTCATCTGATTTATTCTTGTTCTTCCAGTTTTCTTCTGCATGTAAATAATCAAATTTCTGTTTAACTCCTTTTATATTACCTCGCATTTTTCTTGAAAGATCAGATTTTTCTTTATTTATTTTAGCTGCTTGGTTATAAACACATGCTGCTTGAATTGAACGCATGTGTTTCACAAAAAAATTATCAACTCGCAATGTAGCACCAGATTGGTCTAAAACTAATAATTTTATATTTCTAAAATATGTTTCAGCTAATGATGAGGACGCTACGTCGTAATTTGAAGAAAATTTGTCCTTCATGATGTTTGTCCATAAAACAAAATATTTGGCCAACCTCATAAGTGGTTTAATAATTTCCGGTAAATAATATGGATTGGGATTCTCAGTGTTGCGACTTATTTCTGCTTTCTTTTGTGCACGTTTATGAAATTTGTCGAGAAAATTTTCAATGCGTTCTTCTGTAAAATCTTCATTTGTATCCAATACAAAATCAAGTTTATTCATTTTGATGCTATCATTATCCGATTGTTCTTCATTTTCGTCTTTTTCTTCCTCATCATCGAAAATTTCATTTTCTACATGTATTTCAAAAGTTTTTATTCTTTCTAGTAACATGTTTATTTGTTTTTGACTTTGTATATCCTTTCCATTCTCATCTGTACTACAGCATTCACTTAGTGCAACGGTTAAAGTTGCCGTTAACACTTTTTTGAAATCCTCTATTTCACTGCAAGTTGTCATAATTCCCAGCGATCTGACGTAAAAATCTTTTATTCTGCTCAATTTACGATTAAATATTTTTTTCATACAAAGTAGTTTGATTAAATGTGCAATATCAACACGCACGAAACAGATTAATTCATGCTGAGAATCTCCATCAAATATCAATTTTAAACATTGTTTCACATAAGTTTCTAATCGACAATTGTTAAAACTTAAAGTTATCGCGTTGAGTAACGCGAAAGAGAAGTCGGAAACACATTCACGTGGAGTTTGTTTTGCATTTTTGATCAAAACTTGAAGCCAATACTGTATACTTATAGTGTCGTGTTTTGTAGATAACATCTGAAAAACGGGTAAAATTTGTTCTTCTCCTTCAACAACAATTTGGTATAAAAATATATATTTAATTTTACCGTTCAACTTTTCAATTGATTTTGCAATTCCTCCCGTTGCATCAACAGCTATTCGTTTTCCTTCCTTGATAGCATTTTTGTATAAAATCATTTGAGAAGGAGAAAAATAAATACAATAAAAGTCATCTAAACCTATATCATGTATATAACCTGCAAATTCGCCCTCATATTTCTTTTGTAATAAAGATGAAATGCAGTCTAAATCCTTAGTAATATTTAAATCTCGGTTTACAGCCTCTTCACGAGCTTTTCGTAATACATTTAATGAAGGAATATGGCTTGGTACAGGATCACCAAACTCCATATCTTTTGAAGCTTCCATTCGCCATTTTGATGCTTTTTTAAGAAGAAGATCGTTGCCAACTGAAATACGTCTTTTACCTTTTAATTGCCTCTTTTGATTGTGCGAAAGACCTCGTGTGTCAGATGTTGTGATTTGAATAGAAATTCCATTACGTTCTTTAGGCTCATTTAAACAATGTCCTCGAAGTTGTGAACCACACTCATTGCAGGTACCTTTAATCTTAAGCCACACATTACTTTCATTATCAGAAATTTTTGCATGTTTGAACGTAAATGCGCATGGAAGCTTAGTTTTATCACTGATCTTATCTGCAATTATGTCAGTCCATCCAGATTGCATCTCTTTATAATTGCGAACTTTACCTTTTTCATTTCTAGATACAATTGTAGGCTCAATTTTTTTCCATTCTTCATCATCTATATCTATATGAAAAAATATTGGAGGTAATCTATCATTGTTTATGGGCTTATTAATAGCGACATCGGAATCGTTTGCTGAATTTATAAGTAGTATGTGTGTAGAGTTTACCTGTGTGCATAACGTATTATTTACATTTTCAACATCTGTAATTCCGCATTTTTCTTTGGTTTCACTTAAAATATTGTTACGATTGAGTCTGACATATATGTTCAAAGTCTTTGGATTTATTTCGTTATTCAACAATTTACTTGCTTCAGTCCAAACTTCGTCGCTTCTTGATTTTAAAGTTCCAATGGAATCTTCAAAAATATTTACTTTTGTTAGTACTTCAATTATTCCTTCATAGCTGATGAACGCTTTTCGGGGCATTTTATTTTATAACTCTAGGCATTCCGTTTTCTGAAAAATAAACAATTACATTATAGATTTAGGTTAAAGTTATTTAGGGGAGAGGCCGAAGCCTAGAGATACTTTATAAGCTTGAACTATTTTAAAATAAATAAAAATTATTATTTGTATTATTGTTAATTTCTTTATCAATGTTTAAATGTTTCATATTTTCTATAAGGTAATATTTGTTTCGATTTAAATAATTTAAATTAAATAAACTGAGAAACTTTTAACAACATTAAAAAAAATATATATAATGTATCCGGTCATCCGATGTTGGTTTTTTCCTAATGATATGAGGACGTGTGGGTACAGATATTGAATTAAAACATAGAATCTCAGTAATTACAAGATACATTGTCTTTAGGCACAAACAAGCGACATTTTTATTAACATTTGGGAAAATATTGTTGCTCTCGTATGAGTGAAAGTGTGTTAGCATTTTAAAGATGTTAGCACTTTTCAAATCCCTAATGGGTATAAATCAGAGATAAATCCCTATTTATTCTTGAATGAAAATTTATGCAGTATTTTTAAATTTTAACTCCTAAAATCACAGAAAAACGTTATTTTCTAGCGAACCACTGTAAGTATAAAACGGCAGGAAATATCAAAATAAGGGAACTGATTCAGAAAACCCAAATTGATCATTTAAATTATGAAATTCCAATTACTTCAAAATATATTAAATAAAAATAGCATAATAACTTTTTCGTAATACTAGATGGCAATATCAAGTGGGATAATAATTTAGGACACAAAACATTCATTTGAAAAAAGAAAATAAAAATAAAAAACCTCAAATCTTTACAAAAATCTCCAAACCACGGCATGTTATTTAATTTTTTTTTCACTTATGCAGTGTATTTTCTAAATGTTAAGCTGCCATTGACTTTGGCAATTTCAATATCTTCTTTTTTTCGCATATCTATTTTATTTTATTTTGTGGTCAATAAATTTTCAATTTATTTAGCTATATTTGATTTTAAATATACTTACACTTTATTACTAAATCGACAGGTTTTATTGAATATTTTGAGAGAAAGGATGTATTAAATATGATTGCTAATTTTGTTATATTTCAGATGTCTCTAGGACCAATGCATCTCTTAGCTTACTCCTCTGCTTACCGCTTATTTTAGTGTAGATAATCCATGTTAATAACTGAGAAAAATTAATTACCATCGTTGGGATTTTAGAAAAAATATAGCACCTAGAGCTCTGAATTTTTTTTATGGACGCATGAATATAAACTGGGATCCGTAATTTAATAATGTTTCAATATCTTAATTAGAAACTGTAAAAAATGTTAATATTCAAGACCAGAACGGGGTTGCTATCAAGTTGAAGTGGTCGCCTCTTTCGCTCCCGGTCGTTCCAAATAACCTTAATCCGAAGGTATATTTCAAATAACACAATTAAAAAAATGTATTTCAATAAAATATCACAATTGGCCTAATATCTCAGTATGACATCTTACTTAAACTATCAAAAGCATCCAAAAATTACAACAAAAGTTAGAAATCATTTTTTTAATTAAAAGCATTATGTTTCCATAAAGGATATCAGAAGAAAATGCAACCTATTTACACACGTGCAGGTGTAAAACCACATTTTCCTTTTGTATTTTTAAAAATATGACATACTGGTGATATTTTTTTTCGGAAAGCATAATTTCTTGAAAATTTGTATTTAAACAAAAATTTACGATTTGGTCTAATATATGATTTAAAAAACTATAAATTTTAGTATAAATCATATTTTTAGGAAACAAATTCAATTTTTTTTTATCTCTTTGAAAAATCGCATGTTGTGTTTTGTACTTTTTGAAATATAACATAGTGGTGAAAAATTTTCCTGATTCTTAGAATAGTTTATGGAATGAAATCCAACAAGTTATGATTCCATTCCGTTAGGATTGGGCAGTTTGCTAGACGTATAAGAATGGAATCGAAAAATTGACGATTTCATAGCACAAGTCACGGAACGGAATCGATAAAATGACGATTAAAATAAGTCATCGAATTTTACCACTTTCCGAAGTCAATTATGGATTTTGATAAGTCAATTTTGCCAATATTTAAAAAATGCATTCAATAAGATGGTGATTTTGCAAAATCTTTGGAAATATTCACTTAAAACTCAATTGTCAACTGTTGTCTCTTTTGTCAATTGTTGTGTTGCATTCAATAAATCTGCGATCACATCTAAATTTTACTTATACAGAAAATTTCAATGAATTTCACTTATGTCAAATTTAAGTAACTTGGGGAATACCTGACAGTGCTTTTTTCCCCTAAAAACCTTTAATAAAAAAAAATAAGTAAAAAAACGAAGAAGAAGAAAAAAAAAGAAATTATTGGAAGTTGCAGTCATTATTGGAAGAATTAACATTCACCAAATTATTACTACATGTACTAAACAACAAATACTATATAAAAAAAAAGTCGGGTTGGGGGGGGGGGGAGGAATTTGTACAGGGTGACAGTTATTAAGCTATCTGAAAAAAAATTATAACATTTAAACTTTAGGCGAGATTCAGTTAAAACTTGGTAGTTGAATGCAGGTATATTCGGATTCTTCTTTGAGCATGCGTACTCGTATATTTGTTGTTGTTCATTTTTCATTGAAATGTCAAAATACAGCGCTTGACCGCTATATTCTCCCAATCTCAACCCTTTTGGCTCATTTTTGTGTGCCAATATCAAATGCAAAGTTTACGCAAACAACCCTAAAACCATCGCTGATCTCAAAATAGGCATTCAGGAGGTCATTAAAAGCACTAGTGTCTCGACACTTCAGTGAGTTTCTTAGATTTTTGATCTTCTTTTGTATGCTACATCATAGCCTTTGATGGCAAACGTATCAAACATGACATAAACTAAATCCGAATATCTGTAGTTACTTTTAATCAGGGGCGCCATTTAGGGAAAGAATTTGAAAATTCAGAAAAATTATCAGTTTTTACAGGTTAGACGAAAAAAAAAATCAAAATATGATCAAAAGCTAAAATAATGTCAGATTTCACAGATTTGACTAAAAAAAACTAGTCTGATGAGCCAATCACAAAACATTCTTCTATCTCATACAGGTTTCACATACACTGTAAACGATTTTTCCTGAAAGAAAACGGAAATTGTACTGGCAATCGAGACGCCAGCACTATTTCCGTATTTTAACGGAAAAATAATTCCGTAAATTCCAGGAAACTTTCCGTGATTTCCGAAATATCCGTTTTTAAATTTCCGTTTCTTAACAGATATCTTCCGTATTTTTTAGATATTGTTATATCGTTAAAATAAATTTTATAGCCCCCCCTCCCCCCCAAAAAATACATATATCTCAAGGAACATTACAACACTTTTTATTTTTTTCTTTCATTTCTATGCGTGTTTTCAGTAAATAACCAACACTTGGCACGAAGGGGATCGAACGCGAAACTTCTGTGCCCCGTGGCAGAATGTACGCAACGCTGCGACGGGCGTCGCAGACTTTTTAGGACACCGGCAGACTAAAGACATACAGCGATGCCGCGGACGCGCTATAGCGCGTAAATTAGTCGAAAAAAGGCAAACTTCGTCGAAGAATCGCGGAAAAAACGCGAAATTCATTTAAAGTTCGCGAAAAATGGCTAATTTTGTTGACAGATAACGAAAAAAAACGCAAATTTAGTCAAAATCGTGAAAAAAACGTGAATTTCGTCAAAAGGCCGTCAAAAAAACATGAGTCTCTTTGAAAGATCGCGGAAAAATGCGAATTTTACCGAAGGGCTACGGAGAAAACGCCAACTTTGTCGAAAGATCGTAGAAAAAACTGTTAATTTCGTCGAAGGATCACGAAAGAACTGTCAAATTCGTTGAAGAAACGGCAAATTTCGTCGTCGGATCGCGAAAAAACGGAGAATTCTGCCGACAGATCGCGAAAAAACGGCAAATTTCGTCGGAGGATTGTCAAAAAACGGTAAATTTCGTCGAAGGATCTCGAAAAAACGGAAAATTTCGTCGAAGTATCTCGAAAAAACGGCAAATTTCGTCAAAGAAGATCACGGAAAAAACGCAAATTTTGTCCAAAGACGAAAGAAAAATCGTGATATTCATCAAAGGATCTGGGAAAATGGCTAATTTTGTGGACAGATTGCGAAAAAAATGCAAATCGTCAAAGGGCCGCGGAAAAACTTGATTTTCGTCAAAAACTGTTAAAAAACAAAAAACAAACAAAATAAAAAAAAACATGAGTTTCGTTGAAGGATCGTGGAAAAAATGCGAATTTCATCAAAGGGCCACGGAGAAAACGTAAATTTCGTCAAATGGCTGCAGAAAAAATGCTAATTTCGTCAAAGGATCACGGAAAAAGTGCAAATTTCGTCAAAGGACAACGGAAAAAAAAACTTGAATTTCGCCAAAGGATTGCGAGGGAAAAAAGAAACGCTAATTTCGTCAAAAGCTCACGAAAAAAAAACGTGAGTTTTGTGAAATAGTCCCGGAAAAGATGCAGCATTCCTTTAGAAAATAGCAGACACACAAAGTTCTATGCTTATTAATATAGGCATAGTTTTAGATCTGAAACAATATACTGAACTAACTTTTGAAAAATCGGGTTAACCCGAACCCAATTTGCAAGAATCTACACTCAGCCTGAAATCGACTCGAATCGAAAGCAGAGTTAATCCGACCTGTAACAAGAAAAATTATTGCCGAAAGGGTATTTTATCCCTCCTCCCTCTGCTGTAACCTTTCAGAATATTTGCTGTGAATTTCAGAATATTTTTTTTTCCTCAGAAATGCAGATAAATGCTGATGCCTTAATTAATTAGTACTACAACTACAACAGCAGCAAGAATAGATTTATATGATATATTGCGTATTGCAGACTATTTTTGAAAACATTATTAGCGTTGCAGATACTTGAAGATAGTTCTGCCACTGGGCTTCTGTGTAGTAAACTGGCGGGCTGTTCCATTGCGCTAAGACCGGACACTTCGTTCCGTCAAATGTTGTCATTTATTTTAGATGTTTTTAATGATGCAAAAACTTGAACGTATTTATTACATGCTATTAAAGTAAATTTTCTTTATCTCTTATTCTAAAAACTTATGTGAATAAACAATTTTATAATAAATTAAATTATTACATTTAATCTTTGCTGAGAGCTTTTGTGTACGATTCTGTTAAACTGAATAATTTAAAAAAAAATTAAAACAAAAAAATAGATTTTTAAAGAAATTTTTGAAATTAATGATCTTAGGATAGGTAAGTTTAAATTTGGACTTGATAATTTAGTTTAAATTAATTTAGTTTAATTTATAAAAATTTAAACTAACGAAATAAATTATAAACTTTATAAAATTATAAACTTCATTTTTATAAAAGTAAACAAAAAGTTATTAATTTTTTTTTATAAATTTAAAGAAAAAAATATGAACTTCGTAAAATTATAATTTATAAAATAATAAATTTTAGTTTAATTCACAAATTTATAAGACAAATCAGCTTAGTTTAACAACTACATACCGATAATTTGCAAAAATATTATTTTATAAAACCTTAAAAATATTTAAAAAAAAAAGATTTTTAGCGAAAATTTTGAAATTAATGACCTTGGGATAGGTATGTTTAAAATTGGATTTATTAATTTTGTTTAATTTATAAAATTATAAACTAACTAAATATATTATAAAATTTATAAAATTATAAACTTCATTTTTATAAAAGTAAAGAAAAAATCATTAATTATTTTTATAAATTTAAAGAAAAACATATAAACTTTCTAAAATTATAATTTATAAAATAATAAATTTTAGTTTAATTCACAAATTTATAAGACAAATCAGTTTTGTTCAATACCAATAATTTGCAAAGATATTATTTTACGAAACCTTTAATAACCTAATATTGTCTTACGCTAATAAAATTAAAATAAAATTTTAAAATGTCAGTGAAAAAAATCACAATTTGTAGCACTATATATAAAAAAAGTAGATTTTAAAAAATATGTTTGTGTAATTTATATAAATGAAGTAAATTTCTAAAGATTTCACTAAAAAATAAAAAATATCATTATTATTTTCACGAAAAATTACCATCCAGACACATGTCCGGTTAGAATGAGCTCCAGGATTGGCCCGAGTAAAATGACAGAAAATAGGCCCACGGGTAGGACCGTCCAGGCCTGGATCCTAGATGACCCTGGACCCTAGTAAATACAACAATCTTAATTCGCATTTCAAACAAGATGATATCTGTATGCAAACTACTGAACGTTATTTACGGAAATGGGGAAATACGGACATTGTACTGTTTTGAAAAAAAATCCATCAAATTACGGAAAACTTTCTGCATATCTACAGATTTGAAATCTCCTTTACGGAACTAATGTCATTTACAGAAATTGTACTGTTGTTTTGGAAAAATGAAACTTCTCCGTAAAATTTTACGGAACATATCTTGTATTTTCACTGATTTTTTTTAGAGTGTACACCAAAAACAAATCAGCACTAATTTATATTAAGGTCTAACTGAATCTAAAGTGTAATTAAATTATGTGCGTTAGTTCTTGAGATACAGCACCCACAAAATGTTTGTCATATACAGACACAGAGACACACAGACAGATAGACTCACACACAGACATTTTCTAGAAACAGTCCAATCGTGTTCAGGACCTTCTAAAACATATAAATCCGTCGAAAACCGGTAGTAGAAAATTTTCATGAATCTAATACTTTCTTCTTGTAAAGATAGAAGAAACATTTAATAAACACTTTAAACATTGACACTAAGAATTATCAAAAGTGTCTTCTAAAGCCTTACTATTGCAACATTCTATAAGTGAGACATTTATCATTAATGGGTATTTTGGCTAGTTTTAGTTTTAGTTTAATGTGAGAAAAAACTCTATGAAATGGTTCTTAGCTGTGTACAGCATGATTAAAAGAAAACTCGTCAACCTCAAGGCTAGAATTTTAGTGATAAATTTTCTCTTTAGCCTAAAATTTAAGGGGAATTTGTTTTCTTTTTTTCGAGGGTGGGAGAGGTATATTCAATTTCCTAATTATTTTATCTGTTAATTTTATTTTATTAGTGTCACATTATACTTACTCCAATCGGTCCATGTTTTTAAAAATTCAACTCATTTTACTCAAACACCCGAAACTAAAATGCTTGGAACCCGATTATAGAAGATTCAATACCAGTTTTCGTTAATGTTGAATTTGAATGCGAATTTCAGCAGGAGAGTTACAGTATAACAAAAATCAGATTGTTTCAAAATGTCAGCCACCCTAGAATTTCAAACTGCCATAGCACAGCCATTAAGATAAAACCAAAACAAAAAATGTTCGGAATCCTTGTATCACGTTCTAACACTTAACGGAAACAACTTTTTCAATTTATAATTTTTTATACAACTTTTTGAATTAAAAAAATGAAAATTTAACTTGCCGCAATTTTGAAACAAGATGCCGCATGAAACTGGCCAACGAACTCGGTCGAGATCTTGGTATGTCCTATACATATACTCAGCCACATCTAAATCGGTTCATAAACAAGAGAGTTACAGAATGTCAGATATATATATATACAGGGTGTTCCGTTAAAGGGGTCCAATATTAATAGGGGTAATAGAGGAGATCACATGGAGCATAAATCAGTATATAAAGCCTGGTCGGATCTCAATAGTTTTCAAGTTACAGCAAATAGAATGAAAATTCGGAAAATTGTAAAAGAACCCTCATTGCTAAACTATCGATAATGCTACATAAAAACGAAGCACATATTTAGAAAGAGCAGAAAAAAACCTACAAAATGACATCAATTGTATTAAAATAGCAATATTTATTGACGAGTTACAAGCCCTGAAACAGTGAAAAAAGTACGAAATCCAATATACATCAAAATAGTCAATCGTTAATTCCAAAAAGACAACTCTATCTACAACAAGGAAAATGTAGTAAAATTTGGTCCATTCCGAAAACTTACGAAAAAGCTTACAATGAACCATATCGGTTTAATTGTGTGAGAGAAATTAATCAGTTTCTTAGTTACAACTCCGCTTTCTTTGACACCAGCAAAGGTTAAACTCCGCCCATCACGATTGGAAACACCGCCTTTTTAATTACTCTCAACTATACATTTTCGATCATGCTTCTTCTGAGATGCAACATTTTTAATTATTCAAGAGTTGAATGAACCAAAATAACTTTACAATAATAGTCTACATTTTAAAGTGGTCTTTTATTGATATAAAGCTTAAGTTAAATTCCTTAAAATTAAACTGGTGGTGAAAATTCGGAAATAATTAAAAATATTGCGATTTGTAACTATGCAAGAAGTTTCAGTACATGTTTTACATGGACAATTATTGTATGTATATGTGCATCATAATTTATGATAGGAAATAATAATAACAAATAGCATAATAATTTTATTAATTATAAATTTAAAAAAGACACTAAATTTTAAATTAATTCATACAAACTTTGTAATTTACAATTTGAGTACACCACAGTCTGTGACTTACAAAATACTGTGCCAAAAAGTGTTGAAAATAAAAGAAAAATGACAAATAAAGAATTACATTCCACGTACTTTATGACATATGTGAAGCATAGTCTTCTGGCCTGCGCTGCACAGTTCAATGTCGGAAGGCAGACGAACGGACATTATTATAATAGGTGTTCGAAGTTGCGCCCATTAACAGAATCGCACAGCCGACAGCGACGTCGTAAAGATTGGCGAACACGCCAAAAAACTCCGACGGAGTTGGGAATGTCTCCTGCAGCGACAACGATTCGCGCTAGTAAATCCTCCGGTGTATCCACAGGCGTTTCATACACCAGCGATTTAAGGTGTCCCCAAACAAAAAAGTCTAACGGATTGAGGTCTGGAGAGCGTGCAGGCCAAGCAACAGGTCCACTGCGTCCAATCCATTTCCCAGGATATGTTGAATTGAGGTGATTGCGAACACCTATGAAAAAATGTGCCGGTGCGCCATCGTGCATAAACCACATATTGTGGCGCAATGTTGCTGGCACATTTTGCAGTAACTGCGGTAAGATATCCCGTAGGAAAACCAAGTACGTACTGCCATTGAGTACATCTGGGAGTAAATATGGTCCTATGAGATAATCGCCGAGGACACCTGCCCATATGTTCACACTGAACTTTTGTTGTGCGTTCGACGGGAAAACAGTGTGCGGATTTGTATATGACCATGTGTGCATATTGTGCGTGTTTACCACGCCCTCTCTCGTAAATGTTGCTTCATCAGTAAATAAAATATTTTCCAGAAATTGTGGATTATTTTCTGTTACATTAAGCAACCAGCGTACGAATTCTGTCCGCTGAGCACAATCTGTTACTGATAACAGTTGTACCCGCTGCACATGAAAGGGGTGCATGTTTTCTGCACGCAGAACACGCCACACACTTTGGTGAGAAACACCGACTTCAGACGCAGCAGCTCGTGTACTCGTGGAGGGGTTATCTTTAAAAATATTCAGTACATCTTCTTCCATTGCAGGTGTTCGTACATGTCGAGGTTTCCCTGCATCAATGCTTGCTATATTAAACGATCCAGTCTCCCGTAATCGTCTATCGATTTTTATGAAGAGTTTCGAACTTGGGCAACGTCTCCTTGGAAATTGCTCACGGTACATGCGCTGTGCTAGACATGCATTTCCATGAGCTTGCCCGTACATCAGAAGCACGTCCGCATATTCTTCGTTAGAGTATTCCGGCATAATTATTATACATCAACTTACTACAATCCCACTTACAACAGCCTCCCTTTAACATAACGCCCACTGATGACTGCTGTTTTATTACACTTTTCTTCCTATACACATAGAAAATTTGCATAAAAAGTACTTCTTCTTCATCATCCTGAAAGTTCATGGAGGAAACGCAGCAGTCACGGAGTTTGCTTTAAGACAAGGCGAGAGCTGCACAATATGTCATTCACTTGACCAGACTGAATAATGAAAGGGTATTGATAGAGGTTGATCAGAAATGTATAATTGAAAGATGTTAAAACGGGGTGTTTACAATCGTCATGGGTGGAGTTTCGCTCTTTCCGAGCGTGCAACAGTACAGAGTTGTAACTAGGGAACTGCTTGATTTCTCCCATACAATTAAACTGATATGGTTTATTGTCAGCTTCTTCGAAAGCTTTCGGAATGGACCAAATTTTATAACATTTTCCTTGATGTAGGTAGAGTTGCATTTTTGGAATTAACGATTAACTATTTTGCTAAATATTTGATTTTGTATTTTTTCACTGTTTCAGAGCTTGTAACTGGCCATTAATTCTCAATATTCTAAAACAACTTATGTCATTTCGTAGGATTTTTTCTACTCTTTCTAAATATGTGCTTCGTTTTTATGTAGCATTATCGATAGTTTAGCAATGAGGGTTTTTTTACAAATTTCCGATTTTTCATTCTATTTGCTGTAACTTGAAAATTATTGAGATCCGGCCAGGCATTATATACTGATTTATGCTCCGTGTGATCTCCTCTATTACCCCTATTAATATTGGACCCCTTTAACGGAACACCCTGTATATAAATCAACAATTTGAACGGAGGGTTATTTAGTCATGATCGGTGAAAATATAGTCTTTTGGATTTGCTTGCCTCCGAACGGCTGCAATAGGTGGGTTTTTGTAATGAAATCTACCTAATAGTCCACTGGGACATATATGTCCCAACTGTAGTCAAATGTTCCAAGTCAACGTGACCCGCAACGAAAATAAGCCGCATCAACTCGGCTCGATCCGTACTGCAGATTGGGTCGTGTTGCCCAACCAATCTGACACCAAAGATTTTGCAGATTTCTGAATTGTATGGAATTTAGATCGTAGTCTGGAGATGAAGTAGAAAATGATTGTGGAAAATTTTTACTGACAGAAAATCATTAATGAAAATTTTCGACCATCTGTCTAAATTTACGTCATTTTTTTTTTTTTTTTGAACCGATTGACAACATTTGCTAGTTGTTTTCGTCATCTTTTGATGAAATTCGCGACATTTTTATACGATCGTTTGTTGAAATTCGGGAGTCCTTTTTCGCAACCGACTGACAAAAATTGCTATTTTTTGCGCGATCTTTGACGAAATTCAGATCGTTGACGAATTTTTTTCTGCCATTTGTCGAAATTCACGAAATTTTTTTTAACCAATTGACAAAATTCGCTATTTGTTTTCACGATCTTTTGACGCAATTCACGACTCTTTTCTACGATCGTTTGTTGAAATTCGGGAGTCTTTTTCCGCACCAGACTGACAAAAATCGATAATTTTTTTGTGGGATTTTTGACGAAATTCCCCTTTTTTTGTGCGATTGTTTGACTGAATTCGTGATTTTTATTGTTTAATCTTTTGACGAATTTCGCGATATTTTCTCGCAATAGCTATACTAAATTCGTGATTTTTTTCCGCGACCAATTGACGAAAATCGCTATTTGTTTCAGTGATTTTTGGCAAAACTCGCGATAGTTTTCCACGGTCGTTTTTTCGATATTTTCAAACGATATTTTCAGTGACCAACTTGCCAAATTAACTATTTTGTCTAATTCCAATTCGTAAAATTCGCGATGTTTACCGCGATCGGTTAACGAATTACTTTTGCTAAAGAAACGAAAAAAAAATCGTGGATTACCACTAAAATTAAAAATACATTCGCTGAAGAATCACATGTTTGTGAAAGAAGTTAAGATGAGAATTCAAAATCTCACACTGCATTTTAGGTAGATTTCGTAAGAAATACTACCCTTACATTCTCCCCTTAGTTGGAATTTTTGAAAAATGTTTGCAGATCTACGCCGATCATGACTCCCAGAACCCAAAACCTTCCCCAGTTCAAAACTTTATCTATCTATCTATGTCACTTTCTTATGGACACGATAACTGCAACAATTCTGTACAAATCTCTTCCAAACTGATAGATAAAATCAAGGGGCATAAAATCTCGGTCAAGTTCATTAATGGGCAAAATCGAACCAACGGGGGGAAATGGGGGGGAGGGGTCTTTGTGAAAACAGAAAACATTCCATAATTGCTTAGTTATGATAGGTATCGAATCCGTTTAAAGTTATTTTTACTTCTATTAAAAGCTCCGAAAATTTGTATATGACAGATTTTTGATATCATTAAAAATGGCCCCAAGGGGGGGGGGGAGGGGGGTTTTAGAAGAAAAAAATTCATAACTTCGTCAATTCCCAAGATATCAAATCCGCTTAAATTTGTTGTAAATCTCCTTAAAATTATCTATAACTTTTATATGGACAAGTGTTTTATAGGACAACTCTTACGGCAAAAAAAAAAAAAAAATCTCTGCTGGCTCCGCCTAAAAGCAGACGTGCTTAATTTTTATACATATAGAATCCGTTTAAAGTTATTATTACTTCTAGGAAAAGGGCCAAAAATTTATGTATGACAGATTTTTGATTTCAATACAAAATGCCCCCAAGGAGGGGGTGGGGGGGAATAGGGTTTTCAGAAGAAAAAAAATCCTAACTTCGTCAATTCCCTGGATATCAAATCCGCTTAAATTTATTATAAATCTTCTTAATATTATCTACAATTGTTATATTGTTTTTTATAAGACCAACTCTTACGGTAAAAAAATAAAAAAAAAAAAATTAAAAAAAATTATCCTTGCTGGCTCCGCCTACAGACAGAGGTATATTTTGAAGTGGGTGGTCCCAACTATCACATCATGGCAAATAGGTCTTTCTTCTGCAATTCCCAATAAACAGTTGCCCCGCGGTCCGCGTCTTCGAAATCTACCTGTGCCTGTAGGCCAAGCCGTCAGGGATTTTTTTTATTGTGTAGGCCTATTTCTATTTTGTGCACGATTTGGGTCATCCTGCACGCTATTTCAACCCCTGTCCCTAAAAAAAAACTTGCCCCCCCCCCCCCCCCTCCCCAAAAAACTCTTGAAATAGCGTCCATGCTGTAAAACCTGCAAAGAAGAAGTTGAAAAGGACTGGGAAAAAGTTCCATTTTAGACAGGTCTCCATCTTAACAAGTATAATTGTATGGTGTTTTTTCACTGAAATTGGAGTTTCGCTTAGACACATTTCACTGTAATACACCTATGCTCTTCAGAAGTGCTTTATAGAAAGGAAGTTTTAACAGTTTTAAAGAATACCTTTAAAAAAAACAGTACCTGTCTATGATTGAAAACATTCATAATATTTTAAAATTCTACTTGCTAAGACGAAAACCTGTCTAAAACGAAATTTTCAGAGGTCCCTTCCGATTTAGAAGTATTACTGTCTTTGTATCTATGATTCAGTAAACGTTTCTCGTCCAAAGAGGTTGCGGGGGGGGGGGGATACAGGCCCCTGAACTCCACCCTTGGCTATGCCACTACCTTAAAAAAAACTTTGCCTCCCCCCCCCCAAGAAAGTTCTGAAATGGCGCCCCTGCTTTTAATAGGCCATTTTATATTTTTGGGGAAAATTTCAACATGATAATAAATATAAAGTAATGCTAAACAATTATTTCGCCTCATTTAGATTATCGCCATCTAGTACTAACAAAAAATTAAACAAATTAAATGAATTTTTTATGAACGAACAAAATGCTATTAGATTCAAGCAGCTTGTCGTTACCAAAAATAGTTAAAACTAATTTTCTTATTAAAAAAAAGAGAGAGAAATTTAAATAAATATTAAGACTTGCATAGAAAATATTCAACACAATAATAAAAAATGCCTTCTCATAAGAGGCCAAAATAATATAATGCATAATATTACAAGAAAAAACATACATTTTTGTTGTAATATCATTTAGATCGCAAGTCTAAAATCTGTAATAACAGAATATATCGTTAATGTTGTTATTTGGTTATAACGGATTTTTTTTACGAAATTTTTTCACAATATGAAATAATTTTTCTTTCCTCCTTTATTTTTCTTAGGTATTGCCTAAAAGTTATAAAGGAGAAATGGTGGATTTGAAATGATAAAATCAAATGTTTAAATAATACATATTTAAAAAAAAAGCATTTTATAGAAAAGAAATATTTACTTACATTCTTTTTTCACTTGTGATGCAGACAATGTATGTTCAACTGTCAAACTTCCCGCCTTTGTCTTTTGCCTAAATTTAATTCTGCTGATGTTATTGGATTATCCATTGGATCACGTGACTGAATCGTCATAAACAGTCGCCCCAACAGACGTTTCGCAATTCCTCACTTTATGATTTCAGTTAACTAAGTCATTCAAAAATGCCATAAAACAATTTATTAAAAAAAATAATAATTTCCGACTTTACTTCTAATTAGAAAATGAAGACCAAATTTCAGCAATTTCTAATATCGACAAATTAGTCTAGTTGCCAAAATTTAGTTAGAATGTACTAAATTTTCGACAATCAATCAAGAACGTAATAATAAAAAAAAACGTAATTTAGAATTTTTTAAATAACAGTAATACATGTCTGCTGAAAACGATAGAAATGGAAATAGAAGATGAATTTATTATTTCTTTATTTTATTTCTTTATTTTAATTTGGCGGAAAATTGAGAAGATAACCTTCCTGTCTACTTCCCTAAAATATTCAATTTTCTTAAATAACTTCTTAGGTTCGTAAAATAATATTCATGGTCAAAAAGTAGTCAGTCGTATACAATATTTATATTTATTTGTCTTTATTTATTTTCTTTTATTATTTTTTTAATTAGCTGAAATATGCGAAGTTAGCATCCATATCTATTATTAAATATATATATTCTCTAAAATATTGGTTTTATTATAATAAATTTTTGACAAATGGTGGCCAAATAAAATTATGGATGGTCTTTGGTGGTCAATCATATACACTAATAAATTGGACTGTTTTTCAATTGGCGGAAATATCTCAAATTAGCATCAATATCTTTAAAGTACAAATCCTCTAAAAACGTCGTTTTTCTTAAATAGCTTCTTAAGGAATGGTGGTCAAACATAATTGTTGATGGTCATTGGGGATCAATCAGTGGTCAATTATATAACACTACTAGCTTTTCTACCCGGCGTTGCCCTGGAGAAAAATAGAAAATGCTAGAGACTACCATTCAGATGTTCGTACAGAACATATTCAGCTCTTAACCCTCTGACTGTCCAGCAAAAGGGCAAATTTGTAATGATGTTTTCTCAGTACTTTATTTTAAATGCTAAAAAAAAAAGTAAGTATTCCAAAATTATATAAAAAACTTGACTAGTGGTTATCATTATTTCCAAATAGTAATTTCAACAAATTTCTCAAATTCTTATTTCAGTCCCTCAACCCTTCGTCTAATATATATACAGGTTTAATATCGGAGTTTCGTTCGGCGTGAAAAGTTTGACTAACATATTTTGCAGAGCGTGAGCAACACACCTTTTATACGTTGCTTCAAGCAGCAGTGACCCTGGTCTGAGGTTCTTAGAGAATATACCGCACCCTTATATGACTGATGGTTACCATTATTTCCTAATAGTAATTTCAGCAAATTTCTCCCATTCTTATTTCCCACACGATCGACTAATATAGGTATGGATAGGTTGAATAACGGAGTTTCGTTCGTATATTGATTTATTTACAAAAGAGTGCGCACCTCACCTTGGTAGTGGAAAATGGAACAAAAATATTTTACAGAGCGTGCTTAGCACCCTACTATACAGCAAGCAGTTGGACACGTATCGGAGGTTCGTAAAAAATAGTGCGATGAAAAGTGAGAATAAGGTACTTTGCAGCAAATGCACGGTTGGGATACAATCAAATTACGCCACGTTACAGATAAGTTACGGTTACGGCACGTTACAGTTAAGTTACGGTTAAGGCACATTACAGTTAAGTTACGGTTACGGCACATTACAGTTAAGTTACGGTTACGACACATTACAGTTAAGTTACGGTTACGGCACATTACAGTTAAGTGACTGTTATGGCACGTTAGAGTTATGTTACAATTAGGTTACAGTTAAGTTACGATTACGGCACGTTACAGTTAATTTACGGTTACGACACGTTACATTTAAGTTAGGGTACATTACAGTTAAGTTACGGTTACGGCATGTTAAACTTAAGTTATGGTTAAGCACATTACAGTATAGTTACGGTTACGTTACGTTACAGTTAAATTACCGTTACGAGACGTTACCGATTAAAAATATATAAGTTAAGTTAAGGTTTTGTTTATAGGTAAGTTACGGTTACGACACGTTGCAATTAAGTTACGGTTATGTCACGTTACATTTAAGTTACGGTTACGGCACATTGCAGTTAAGTTACGGTTACGGAACATTTCAGTTAAGTGACGGTTATGTCACGTTAAAGTTATGTTACAATTAGGTTACAGTTAAGTTTCGAATACGGCACGTTACAGTTAACTTATGGTTACGGCACGTTACATTTAAGTTACGGTACGTTACAGTTAAGTTACGGTTACGGCATGTTACACTTAAGTTATAGTTACGGCAGATAACAGTGTAGTTACGGTTACGGTACATTACATTTAAATTACCGTTTAGGCACGTCACAGATTAAAAATATATAATTTCAGTTACGGTTTAGTTAAAGGTAAGTTGCGGTCACGACACGTTGCAATTAATTTACAGTTATGTCACGTTACAGTTAAGTTATGGTTACGACACGTTACAATTAAGCTGCGATTGTGGCACGTTACATTAAAGTCACGGTTACGGCACGTTTCAGTTAAGAGACGGTTGCGGCACGTTAGATTTATGTTACAATTACTTTACAGTTAAGTTACAATTACGGCACGCTACATTTAAGTTACGGTTAGGGCACGTTACAGTTATGCTACAATTTGGTTACAGTTGAGTTACGATTGCGTCACATTACAATTAAGTTATGGTAACGTTACCTTACAGTTAAGTTACAGTTACGGCATGTCACAGTTAAGTTACGGTTATATTACTGTTAAGTTACGGGTACGGTACGTTACAGATTAAAAATATATACTTAAGTTATGGTTATGTTACAGGTAAATTACGGTTACGGAACGTTGCAATGAAGTTAAGGGTACGTCACGTTACAGTTAAATGACGGTTACGCAACGATAAAGCTAAGTTACGGTTATGGCATTTTACAGTTAAGTTACGATAACGGCACGTTACACTTAAGTTACGGTAATGACACAATACAGTTAAGTTACGGTTACGCCAAGTTACAGTTAAGTTACGGTTACAGCACGTTACATTTAAGTTACCGTTAGGGAAGGGTGGTCAAACAAAATTGTTGATGGTCATTCGTGGTCAAAAATTGGTCAATCGCATGCAGTCGGAATTTTCCATTTATCTCATTTTCGGGGGCTAACTTCACGCTGTTCGGAAAATTCTTTTTTCTCCAATAACTCCTTAAGGAAGGGTGGTCAAACAAAATTGCTGATGGTCATTTGTGGTCTAAAAGTGGTCAATCATATACATTACTTAAATTTTATTTATTTTGATTTTTTGAATATATGCGAAGATTTTGAAATTCCCTTAAAATAACGTTTTTTTTTAAATAACTCCTTAAGGAAGGGTGGTCAAACAAAATTGTTGATGGCCATTTGTGGTCAAAAAATGGTCAATCGCATGGAGTCAGAATTTTCTATTTATCTCATTTTCGGGGGCTAACTTCACGCTGTTGGTAAAATTCTTTTTTCTCAAATAACTCCTTAAGGAAGGGTGGTCAAACAAAATTGCTGATGGTCATTTGTGGTCTAAAAGTGGTCAATCGCATGCAGTCGGAATTTTTCATTTATCTCATTTTCGGGGGCTAACTTCACGCTGTTGGGAAAATTCTTTTTTCTCAAATAACTCCTTAAGGAAGGGTGGTCAAACAAAATTGCTGATGGTCATTTGTGGTCTAAAAGTGGTCAATCGCATGCAGTCGGAATTTTTCATTTATCTCATTTTCGGGGGCTAACTTCACGCTGTTGGGAAAATTATTTTTTCTCAAATAACTCCTTAAGGAAGGGTGGTCAAACAAATTTGTTGATGGTCATTGGTGGTCAAATAGTGGTCAATCATATACACTACTTAAATTTTATTTATTTTGATTTTTTGTATATATGCGAAGATTTTGAAATTCCCTTAAAATAACGTTTTTCTTAAATAACTCCTTATGGAAGGGTGGTCAAACAAAATTGTTGATGGTCATTTGTGGTCAAAAAATGGTCAAACGAATGCATTCGGAATTTTCGATTTATCTCATTTTCGGGGGCTGCGTGAAGTTAGCCCCCGTATCTTGTTTTTCTTATAACTCCTTAAGGAAGGGTGGTCAAATAAAATTGTTGATGGTCATTTGTGGTCAAAAAGTGGTCCATCAAATGCAGTTTTAATTTTTTCTTTATCTGATTTTCGGGGGCTAAGTTCACGCAGCTGTTTCCAGCAACTAAATAGACAACAGTCGAGCATTAATGGAGATCGCGTTTTAAGCGTCATTTGCATAAAGTTGGAGAAAATGGGCTTATGTACATTAAATGTAACTAATCACTAAATTTACCGTAATTTCCGGCGTATAATCCGCAGCTCAAAGAGTCTTTTTCGACCCAGAAATATTATTTTATAAAATGTAACTTAAAAGATCGCTGTAAGTATTTAACTACAATTATTGAATAAATTTTCTGGGTCGAAAAACAACTCTTTGAGCTGCGGATTATACGCCGGAAATTACGGTAACTTTAGAGCATTCATTTATACGCTTATGATCGAAAAGTTTGGCTTTTATACAGATTTAGATTAAAATTTAACTGTATTCCAGTTTACCCGATTCGTTGTTTTTATATGAACGACTTGAATAATAACTGAAACTAACCTGCTAAATAAATAAATAAAAATAAATAAATGAAAATAAATAAATAAAATGAAAACTTAATTCAAATATGGTTTTATTGTCGATTAATAAGTTACGACCAAAAATAAAGCAACTAAAATAATTTTACTGTTAGCCTATTTTTTTTTTAAACAAACGAAAAAAATATTAAATCTTTTCAGCACAATCCTGTTATTAACCCATTTATGCCTTGCGAGCCAATTTTGGGACGCTTTAGCAAAATGGGAAAAAGTGAATTTCACATCACTTTTTTTAAAATTAGAAATTTGGTGTCTTATTTTATCCTTAGGAGTCCTCCATAAAATAAGACACCAAGTTTCTATTTAAAAAAAATTGGTGTGAAATGCACTTTTTCACATTTTACTAAAGCATTGACGCAAGGCATAAATGGGTTAAAATCATGTTTAGTACTCGTGATAATGAGTACCCTTATCATCAGTCTTTAATTTGTAATATAATTAGAAAAACTGTTCTTATTGATTTTTGTGTAAAAAAATATTGTTAAAGGGTTCGTGCGCTTTTAAGGGGACTCGGAACCCTACGAATATCGAAATTTCATAAAAATTGTGATTTTCAGTTTTTTTTCTTGTTACACACCACGTACCTAGAACTGACTACATACTGACAAAATTTCATTCTGATATTTTTTTTTTTAACACTAACAAAAATAATATTAAATCTTTGCAGCAAAATCCTGTTATTAACCCATTTATGCCTGACGTGCCAATTTTGTAACGCTTCAGTAAAATGGGAAAAAGTGAATTTCAAAATTAAAAAGTATTAAAAATAACTGGTGTGAAATGCACTTTTTGCCATTTTACTAAAGCATCGACCCTAGGCATAAATGGGTTAAAATATGTTTAGTACTTGTGATAATGAGTACCCTTATAATCAGTCCTTAATTTGTAATATAATTAGAAAAAATTTTCTTATTGATTTTTGGGTAAAAAAAAAAAATATTGTTACATGTTCGTACGCTTTTAAGGGAACTCGGCACCCAACGAATATCGAAATTTCGTAAAAATTGCGATTTTCAGTTTTTTTCTTGTTACACACATCCTGACAAAATATCAGGCTGATACTACAAATAGAACAACAGTTACGACTGACTACATCCTGACAAAATATCAGGCTGATACTCCAAATAGAACAACAGTTACGGCTGTTTTAAGACACATTTCTTGTCATTTTGTCCCTTGCAAATAAAATCTTTAAACCGATTTATCTGAGTTCGTGTTTTTAAGATTTTTCTTATTTTAAAAATGCTAAGGCTTTTCCAGATATAAATGAAAGTGTTTGAATTTTTCTCTAGTTGAACACCATACTATATGTAAAAGATTCAAATATCCGATTTTTAATATTTATAAAATTGGTTTATAAAATGGTTTTCGGACACGAGAAGACAGTTGGGCTATTTCACATGTTCGAGAAAATTCGATTAGTTGGTCATTTTGGTCATGGGTCATCGTGGGTCAAACTATTTTTATCTTTAAAACGGCTCGGAAGATTTGAAGTAAATTTGTATCCTACGGTTTGTGGGCACGTGAAACTCATTGACCTTGGTCACATGCTCGAGAAAATCCGATTAGTGGGACATTTTTGGGTCACTGTAGGTCAAGCTATTTTTATCTAGAAAACGGCTCAGACTATTTAGACTGAATTTTGCATCCTATGGTTTTTGTGCACGAGAAGACTGTTAGGCTAAGTCACATGTTCGAGAAAATTCGATTAGTGGGTCATTATGGGTCAAGCTATTTTTATCTTAAAAATGGCTCAGAGGATTTAAACTAAATTTAATATCTTACAGTTTTACGGAACCAGAAGACTAGGACACATGTTCGAAAAAATTTTATTGCTTTGTCATTTTGGTCATGGATCATTATGGATCAAACTATTTTTATCTTAAAAACGAATGATTTTTATCTTAAAAACTGTAATCTCAGACGATTTGAACTAAATTTTGTATCCTACGATTTCTGGGCACGAGAAAATTATTGGGCTAGGTCACATGTACTAGAAAATCCAATTAGTGGGTCATTGTGGGTCAAAAGAGAGCTCGGACTATTTTGACTAAAATTTATATCCTACGGGTTTCGGGCACGAGAAGACAGTTTCGCTTAGTCACATGTTCGAGAAAATCCGATTAGTGGGTCATTTCTGGGTCATTGTGGGTCAAAAGAGAGCTCGGACTATTTTGACTAAAATTTATATCCTACGGGTTTCGGGCACGAGAAGACAGTTTCGCTTAGTCACATGGTCAAGAAAATTTTATTAGTGGGTCATTTTGGTCACGGGTCATAATATTTGATTGAACTCAAAGCTAATTTTGACCGAGCATAGATCGGTTTGCCCTGCTCGTTATACTATATTTTCACTCGTGGTTACATTATTTTTTGTAGAATTAGAAACATTTGTATTTTTTACAGTTTTTTGTATTTTTTGCTCTGTGATTCAGTAATTGAATAATGAAAGTATTTCTTCCAGGATAACGAAAAATTCAATTCTCTACCTGGATATGAAAAATTACACAATACAGATATTTAGAATTTCCAAAGAATATTAAAATATTAAGAAATATCAATAGGCATGTATATTTGCTCTGTTGTTTTATCAGAAGAAAAAAAACAGTAGTTCATTCTTTCGTTAAACTTTTGTCTGTTTTTGTTACATATACCTATCCATATTTTGGCACACATATTTTGGTCAGTCATCCACTTTTGCTTATTCAGATTGCTTGAATGCCCCAACTATTCTGTAATAATAGTAGTAATATTCACCTCATTTAGTGGCAGATTAAATAAGGTGAATTATATTATTCTAAAAATTAGTAGCAATAAAGCAATCTGTATTTTAAAAAAAGTAGCCAACTAGCAAAACTGTTTTGACACTGTATTTTTGATGGGTGACTTTTCACCGCCACCTGAATACTAAACTTATATTCTGACAAAAAAATTGCGGCTGTCGTAGGCAGATTGATTTTCATCGTTTGTACGGTCCTTTGAATTTTAATACCAAAAAATTCTAAAAGTATTCTCTGCCTTTTTTTCTGACACAAGTCAAAAAAAACTTTTAGAAAATACTGGTGATTATATTCTGGGGACCGTACAAACGCTGAAACAAATCCTCCTACGACAGCCTCCATTTTTGTGTCCGAGAGTAGGCGGACTCTTTTTACGTGACTTTACAGTTTACTACGAATTATAATATCGATTTTTTAAGATTTTTCCGAAAAAATCGTAGAAACATATATTAATTTTGAAATAAGAAGTAAAAGTAATTTATTTAAACAAACTGTTTTTAATTACATCGCTTTACACAAAGTGCCTAGCCAAATACTAACATCATATATATTCAGTGTTCAACGCATTATTTTTCTAAGTTGTTCTGTAATCTTCTGGAATGCATAGAAATAAAAATCTTCATATTTTGAAATGATTTCCTTCGAGATTCTTATTTTAAAGCTGGCTGACAAAGAAATTTGGAAGAGAAAAATGTCCCATTGCTTTGAAAAGCTGGAATATGATTACAAATAGAGAAAGGGACTGCCTTCTATTCTGGTATTTGCTCTGTAAAGGGCAGAAATACTCAGAATTCCTTTTCAGATGAAGACAGACAGAAGGCTTTCCTTATGTCTCTCCTGATTTACATTATGTAAATTGTTGTAAAACTATTTTGCTTCGAAGCATAACTGAATGAATATATGTTTGCCCAACTAAAGAAGTGATAATTTCATGACGCGATTCAATCCTTTTGAGACAATAGTTAATCATATGCCACAAATTTTCATGCAAATTTTCATTCTTTATTTAAAAAGTTAAAATGGTTATCGATAGACAATTTAAGTATACGCTTTTTATTTTTCTGTTGTAGCATTATAGAATATATGTATTGTAACATTATCTTATATATATATTGTAATATATATCTTATATATATATTGTAATATATATCTTATATATATATTGTAAAATATATCTTATATATATATTGTAACATTATCTTACAAAACAAACAGTTTGAAATAAAAGACAAGCCAGACTGATAAACTCAATTTTGTGAGATTGTATTATCGGAACTACACATCATACGCGAATGATGCAAATTATTAAATCACATTAGATTTTATAGCAACTAACGAGAGAGAAAAACTATAATAATTGAATATCACGTCATCAAGGTAGACTGAAAAGCAGTTCGAGTATTGGTGAAAGCAGCCTATGTTGATCACGTGACTCTGCAGCGGCCTGTTTTTTTAGATGGCTAGCGATGTGCCGGAATTCATAGGACGGAATTCATTCCACACTAAATAAGGAAAGTCTCGCATTACTACATACACAACTGCTGTGATTCGGGTTATTAGTTTAAGTGATATGCAGTTGTTATGTGCAAATATTCACCACTATTTCTGAATAGTAATTTTTGTCTAATTTATGACAAAAATTCTGCGTTTAAATAAGGCGATGATTATAATTTGAAAACAGTAGTACTTCCTAACTGGGATAGCAGCCACACCTCAGATATTAAATGGAAAAACAGTCTAAATATGGATTTCAAATTCCGAAATTTTCAAAGCTAGGCTTAAGTTTCCCATTAGAATTTGCATTAAATGTGAACAAAAGATAAAATGTTCCAAATTACAATGTACCTATTTTATTATGGAAATTAATGATATCATAATAACAGACGATATAATTCATTTTTTCAATGAAATAATAACGATGATTTTTTTTTTTACATTGTCTTGTATAGGATATTTGGGCATAGTCTAATTTAAATTTAATGGAATTGTAATTAATTGTTTGCAAAAGTGTATTGAAACTTAATTTCTTAAAATAAAATTATTATTGTTAATATGAAATCTGCACATAAAATAAATTTTATATTCATGCCTTTTGAATAAGAGTGCAACAGCTATTGCACAACATCTATGCATCAAGACCATTCTATTGATCATCGTCGATCAAAGCCATTAAATAATAAGCCCAGTCAGATAAATGGGAAACTTTTCGCAAGTTGAAAATAGCGCCATCTAGCGGTTGGGAGTGCTGCATTCGGCACCAAGAATATTTTAATAAAATTTTGCTTATAAAATTAAAGCTTAACATAAGGAGTTCATATTTTCTAAGAAAGTCGTTTGTAAATTCCGGTGTCAGTCAGTAATTTCACATTTTACGAACATAATTTGTCTGTGCCGGAAAGGGTTAATTGCATAGTGATGTAAATTTCCATCACTTTTTATTTAACTTTTAATAAATAAATCAACTTCTTCGCCACCACTATATTTATATAGAAATATTAATCCAGTAAATTTCCACATTTTTTTTCATTATAGTTTTAGCTTTAATGTAAAAGATCCCAATAATTAGCAAGCTTTTAAAGGAAGTGCAAAAACAAAACATCGATAAAAATCGTATAAAATATCGATATAAATAAATCGTATCGTTTCTCTGCGACCCACTTCTGTTTTGTCCTCCTTCCGCAGCTAAGGTTTGGCGCTAGTGTGTCGCTAACAAATTTAACACTATCTATTATTTAATGGCTTTGTCGTCGATGGACGAAGCCAGTGCCAGCTTCGTAAGCACTTCAAAATTCTGCATTGGAACATTGGAACAACAGTTATTGCACCAACATCTGAATATTTATAAAACTAGTTATAGTACGAACGCACCTCATTTGTCACGTTTGATGTACAGTTTCCAACTTTTTATTATTATTGTAGACCATATATTGTATTACGGTTAGACTTTTTTATTTATGGATCCACTAAGAGGGGTTACAAAAGTACTCATATACAGAGAGTGGTTTTGCTTTGAAAATTCTTCTCACCTGAAACACGAATCTGTTGCTTGAATTCTTGATTACATACAGTAAAATTTTCTTTATATAAATATTGGTATTTAAAGGCAAAAGGAAACGTAAAAAGCCATAACATAAATTTTACCATACTGTGACATAACATTCACGAGTTATACCAGTGTTGCTAGTTTGTCCTTTTTTTAATTCAAAAATTTCGAATTCACACCGGAAATTTTGAAAGAAGAATTTTTAATTTCAGCAATCACGAAATGTCTGTCATTACATAAAGAAAAAGACATTATAGAAAATTTCTGGTATGAATGCGAAATTTCGGAATTAAAAAAAGTACAAACTGGTATCCCTGAGCTATACCTGGACAAATCATTATATGTCAAATATATAAATTTCCCGTCATTCTATGGTACTTGATGCAGTTTAATTGCTGTAATAGGGATAAATACGTGCTGTAATATTTTATACAGATTGATAACCCTTTCAAGAGTAAAGCTCTCCCATTTCTAAAATGTTGAAATAGATGAGTCACACCAGAATTTACGAAGAAATTAAATTGGAAATAAAAAAGCCCATATTTTTAACACATAATACACGAAAATTTTGTACCAAAATTTTGATGTAACTGTCGCATTTGGGAAGGAAACTTAAGTGGTTTTATAAACATATCACCACAGTTGAAAGGGTTAATTAGACTGTTTACAGAATGCAACAATGTTAACCTTCTCATTACGAGGTTGGGACAACGTGCGTCCGAGGGACTAATAAAATCGAATCAATTATACCGTGACATAACATTCATTAGTTATACCAGAATAAAACATTATACGCCAAATGTATGACAACACTAAATTCTTCTAACTATCAGATTAGTAAAGATTATTAATTAGATTGTTTACTGAATGCAACAGTGTTAAACTTTTCATTACGAGTTTGGGACACCGTACGTCCCCGTCTCGGGGACATTTTTTTATTCTATCCTATTTTTGAAAATAATTTCTGCCGTACTTTTATACTTTTATACTTTTTTACTGGGATATTTTGATAGAGATAGCTACCACAAATAATTTATATTTAATTGTGATACGACTGAATATAGAAAAAAAAACAGTCCTGGACTGTAATAAAAAAGTTAAAAAAGCTTTCAGGTTTTCTGTATTTATTTATTTATTTTCATATTTCCTTATGCTTCTTTCAAAATATGTGCAGAATTCGTATACCCGGTATGATCTTTATTAAATTATTTCCATACTTCCACTGCAATATTGTTTTAGATAATAAAATTGAATCAAATATACCGTGACATAACATTCATGAGTTATACCAGAATAAAGCATTATACGCCAAATGTATGACAACACTAAATTCTTGTAACTATCACTATCAGGTTAGTATAGATTGTTAATTAGATTGTTTACTGAATGCAACATTGTTAAACTTTGCATTACGAGGTTGGGACACCGTACGTCCCTGGGACTTTTTTAATTCTATTCGTACGCCTTTTTAAGTGGATTTGTAATTATATAACTACGTAACACCTATAGTCGTCGTCTGGTCAGTCCGTCCGCATATAACAGCGGAAAACCTACCCAACCGAATGGTTTGAAATTTATTATATATATTCGTTGCAGAAATTTGTCGAGTCATTTTAATTTTTCTGAAAATCGAATCAAAACTTAAAAATAAGATATTAATAAATGTTTTCTTTATTTTATAAAATCCTATCATACGTAATCTATATAGTAAAAGCGCAAGTCATGTGACTAAAGAAGACTAACAATGGGCTAACCACATCTTTTTCCATGTGTCAGGCGGCCATTTATATTCAAAGTTATTTTTTCGAATAAAATTGCATAAAAGTTACATTTTTAGAAAGATCGTTAAAAAAATTGCCTGAGAGATGTGTTACACTAAAAAATGTATAGATTCTGATATCCAGTGTTGAATTCAGACACTTTTCTCCGGGAGGGATTTCTATGGCTCCGGGGTGACATTACAGAGGTCCGAGGAGGGAGGGGGGGAAATTGCTCTGTTCAACCATTAAAAGCTTAAAATCTCAAATCCTCCGGGGAAAATTTCAATGCTCCGGGGGGGATGTCCCCCCGGGCCACCCCCTGAAATCAACGCTACAGAGAGGAAGTTAGGTTAACAGACGAATATCTCAAACCATTAAAGTAAATAAACAAAATATTCATTCATCGTGAGTCAGAAATATTAAATTATGGAAGTAATCATTTGCAAAGCAAGATCTTCATGGTAAATTTTACAGCCCTGTCTGGTGTCGATAAAAAATTCGCATCTGTAAACATGGCATACGTAACAAGAATAAAAAAAAGGAATGTTCATTTCGCTCATAGCAGACGATATAATTTATAATAATGTTTGAAATAATAACGATTATTTTTTTTAGATTGTAAAACTGGTTATACCACGAAACGAACGCACCTCATTTGTAACGTTTAACGTACAATTTCCTACTTGTTGAAATTAATTTCTGCCGTAATTTTATGCTTTTATACTGGAATACTTTCAAGCGATAGCTACCAAAAATAATCTTTCTTTAATTGTGATACGACTGAATATAAAAATAGTCGCCAGACCTGGTCAGTAATAAAAAAGTTAAAGAATCTTTCAAGCTTTTCGCATTTTTCTTTTCTCTCTTTTCATATTTCCTAATGCTTCATTAAAAATATGTGCAAAAATTCGCATACTCTGTGTGATCTTTATTGAATTATTTCAATAAAATAATATATCAACTGCAATATTGTTTTACAAAATGAAATCCAATCAATTATACCGTGACATAACATTCATGAGTTATACCAGAATAAAGCATTATACGTCAAATGTATGTCAACCTGAAATTCTTGTAACTATCAGGTTAGCATAGATTGTTGGTTACATTGTTTACTGATCATGTTTCTACTAAAGGAACATAGAGATTGAATTATTTGATAATGTTATAAAATAATGATATATCTCATCATTTCACGAATTATATGAGAATACAGCAACGAATGATGCAATGCCAATAAATGCCAATACATAAGATATCCTTTAGTTTTAAATCCTCATAGAGATAGTGTAGTGGAATTCGAATAAGTTTTGGTTGCATTAATGAATTATATAGAAATTAGCATCAAGTTTAATTATCTGTTTTGCATTCTTATTTACAATAATATGAGAAATACAACTTTGGTACAATAAATATAAATTATCCCACATGTTTAAACTATAAAGCTAAAATATAAGTTAACCCACGAGGTATAAATTATCCCACGCGTCTCACATTGTTAGAAATTGAAACTCTAAGGAAAAATACATACTGATCAAAATGTGACCAAAATTGTTAACCAGTAAACAATATATTTATTTATAAATATATGTACCGCATAATCCGGTGTCGAATCTAATAAATATGCTAATTATTTAACGAAAAACTAATTTGTTATCAGATTACATGAAAAGTTATAGTTGCGACATTTTACAGAAATCTTTATTTTATTTTTCGCTATGTATTTGAGAAGGGTTTCTTTGTGAAGAAGGAGATATGGATTATACAGCAAATATAGCTAAAAAAGGGTAAATATTGAGAACAAAAAGAGGGAAACAAAATGGAAATTAAAATGGCAGATGACCATCTCGCCTTCAAGTCGAGGAGAGATGGTCATCCAACACAAGAAAGGAAAAATGAAGTTAAAATAGCAAAAATTAACACATTTTTTATAATTAATTATGAAAAACCTATAGCAATTTGTAAAGTGCATTAAAACTTCGTATAGTATAAAAAAACGTAACGTACGTACTGCAAAACATTCAGATACCTAACTCAACAAAAATATTCAACAATTAAATTAAATAAACATTAAAATTTCACTTACTTTTTATAATCGAAAAAGACAGCTGCACGTCACAAGGAATGAACTCGTTGAATAGTTTCCTACAAACAAAGTTTATGCTGCAAGTTTTGGAAATATTTAGACTGACCATCTCTCCTCTATGTCCTAGAGTTACCCTATAAATATATATTCCCCTCTAAGATTTCACAGGCACATAAGTTACCTTTTACAACAATCGACACTCCTTATCGGTCATCTATTAATAAAATCACTCTTTAAGTTTTAAGAGAATGTAAGGGTCCATAAAATGGCAAGTTAAACTATGAATTATAGTGCAATATGAGACGTGCATTGTTTGCAAACAGCATAAATACAGTTCATAAAGAATATGTATATTTTAATTCAGGTAGTATTACGCATATTTTCCTTTAACACTAGAACGACCGGAAATTTTAATGAAGTTTTATAAAACTGTCTCACACCAGAATTTTTATTTAAAACTATTTAACCTATTTATTTAACATAGCCATGCGAATTTTATATTTAATTTATTTTAAAAAGAAATTTCTGGTTTGTATCGGAATATATTCATTTGGTAGCGGTCAAAATGACCGCTCCTGGTCGTTCTAGTGTTAACCCTTTCAGGGGCAAAGTACTTATTTTTCTAAATTGTTGAAATCAGTGAATCACACCAGGATTTAACAACGAATTTATTTTAAATAATTTTATCACGTATATTACAAAAGCAAAATTTGTTTCCAAAATTCCGGTGTCATTGTGGCGTTTGAGAATTAAAATTAAGTGGAATATATTACATCCCACCGCCCTTCCAGTGGTTAAACTACTACCATATTGAAGTAATAAAAGTGTATTTTATTTAAACTTTTACAATCTTCATTCTTTATTGATATTTTCTGCTTTTAAATGTTTAAAATATTTCATAGCTGCTGTTTCACAGCAAGTTTGCTTATTTTAACGAGTTGGTTCAGTTTGGGGTTTGCCCATTTTTTTGTTATAACTCTTATACAGTTATAACCATAAAGAATATTGGGTTATTTATGAATTAATTTATTAATTTTTAATTATGTTCTAAAAATATAAATATGTTTACTGGTAACATATCTCTGTACATAATATTTATAATTCTAACATATCAGGAAGTGAGTGAAAAATCAATTACAAATTCCATCTTTACACACATCGACCAAGTTCAATTAAATAAACAAGAACGAAAAATCATGTGTCAAGAATAGATTATGTAACACTTTCCAACACTTCCAAAATAATTTTAAAAATCATTACCGTTTAATAAGGCGAAAGATGATAGCTAAGTAAACAAGGTAAAGGTAACACCGGGCGAGGCAGACTACCTTTCGGCTTAACCTCAACCAGCCCCACCCAGAGCGAAGTAAACAATTTGGAAAACATATAACAAATTAAAAAACCCAATTTCAAGAATTACCAACAATATTCGGAAAAATATCCGAATTCTTTTGTGTAGCCCTGTATATGAACCATAGATTTGTATATATACTACAAAAAATTCTAAATTTTAGTTCAGTTATGAAACGCGCAGCATAGTTTAAAATTCTTCTTCTGGAATTTCCGTCAATAAATGGAAATGTACCCGAGAACTTTTGTGTTGTCCTCTATATGATCTATCGAATTTATACACTCCAAGTAATATACCAAAAATGAGTTAAATTTAAAATCACGTTCAGCAACTGAAAATGCACTTACAGCAATTATTGTCAACAGACAGTAGCTAATTCCTTTGTGTGTCCCTGTAAATGAACGATGAATGCCATTCAGGCAATATTCTATAGTAAGCCTCTTGTAATGCACCTTAGTGATATGTATTAATTTCAATATGTTTGAAGTAGTAAAACATTATTAAAATAAACCGCAGAAGATTTTTTTCCATATACCGTAATATAAGAGAATTCTTTTGAGTGCCCCTGTAACGGAATTACAAGTGCTATGGACACCATATTCCACAATAAGCTTTTTGTAGTGCACCTCAGTGATATATATAAAATTCAATGTGTTTGAAATTACGTAACATCATTAAAATAAACCGCAAATAATATTTCCCCATAGACCGTAATGTAACGGAATTCTTTCGAGTGACCCTGTAAAGACACTATAAGTCCTATACACTTCAGTTTCAATACCGAACAAGCCATAGTAAACTTCATTAATATATATTAATTGCATGGCAATCCGTATATATTTACGCGAGTTAGAGCGCAGATAGTCAGACGACAGACAGAGCGATAGACAGACAAACCGAATTCATAAACACTTTTCAATTTTGTTGGAAAGTGTTAAAAAGTGTGAAAACGGCTCTCTTCTTTAGCAAAGAAACATGAAAATGCGTTTGCCAGATATTCATAAAATAACACGGAATTCATTGATTTTATTTGCGAACTTTCTATAACCCTACGTAGGAGGGATGGTATGGATAATATCTGATGTAATCCTTTTGTTTTCGAATACTACATATAGTGGGTCTAAATCATTGTGTAGAGCACTTGATAACATTATGAGAAACGTGTTTCAGTAGTCTATATCCTCTTACACCACAAATATTGGGTGGTAAGAAAATTCGTGCGGTTTAGGAAAATTAATTCGTACCGGAAAATTCTTCCCGTTAATTAGATATTAGATATCGGAATTAATGTCTAATAATAATAATAATAAATCTTTAGCGTAATCTTATTAATGTTATTATTTTGTAATTTTTAAACTTAATGTAATATGGTCTCTGAAAAGAGTCTTTGTTTTCTTTTTTGATATGGGATCGACCCTCGGTAGGTTTCGTCTGTCATTTTTTGGATCTAAAGGAAAATTGTTTTATTTTTTATTTACTTTTTTTTACTACTTTGTTATACTTCTATTTCATTATTATATTTTTAAATGTTTTTATTTAATTCTTAACATTTTTTTAATTTCTCACGGCTCCCTTTTACCTTGCAAGTCAAATTACCTCTAAACTGGACGTTCAGTTGGTACGAACCTAGATTTTCATGCTGCTAACTACATTGTTCCATTATTCCATTGTTTAATAATTAACACTAGAACGACCGGAAATTTTACTCAAATTTTATAAAACTATTTCACACCAGAATTTATATTTAAAATTATTTAAATTACTAATTTAATATATTTCTGCTAGTTTTATATTTAATTTATTTTAAAAATAATTTTCTCGTTCGAATCGGAATATATTCATTTGGTAGCGGTCAAAACGACCGCTCATGGTCGTTCTAGTGTTAAATTATAGAATTCTCCGGTACGAATTAATTTTTCCAAACGGCACAAATTTTCTAGGCAACCCAACATTACACATATTCAGACTTTAAAATTTGTATTTCAAGGGCTAAATACTCCCAATGATAAATTATTGATAGATATGTCATTACAATTAATTTTATAAATAAAAAAATTAAATTCAACTCATCTTGCTTAGCTTCAATCCGTTGTAGCGAATGCTTTCAAGAGAGAATTGCTGACTCACTCATAGCTGCCAACTTTTACGCTTTTTTGTTACCACTAAAATTTTTTCCTTATGTAATCACACGATTTTGTCGATTTAGTAAGATAAAATTTACTATCAAATTTTAGTGGTAGGAAAAAAGCGTAAAAGTTGGCAGCTATGCTTATATTTTTCTCCTATCATATAATTTTCGCCAAACAGATGTAAGGAACCATTCATCTTGATTCAGATTCAATAAAAGTTGTCATCAGAACTTGAAAACGTTCAGAAAATTGCTATAAATCTTAATATATCCTTTGAATTTTCGAATTCTCAAACAGTGATATACACTCAGGGTGGCTTGTGGCCAGGAAAAATAAAGTAAAAAAAAAAGTGATTTACACCAGTATATTCTTATAGAAAAATTCATGTTGATTATTTGATCGACCATCCTCAAGCTATCCAAACTTCTCAAAATATCCAAAAAATCGCCCAAAATATCAAAAAATGCAAAAACCCATTTGAAAAGATTTTTGTTATCATCAACGAGCTAGAAATATTCGCTAACGAGTTTAATCTCACCGACTAGTCGGTGCCCTCTGGGCTGTTATGCTTTAAATTTTTTCTGTCTCTTCGAATAAAAAAAAAAATAAATAAATGATTAGATAATTAATTAAAAATATTATATTTTGTGTGGTCACTGAAAAGTGTCTTTTTTTATTATTGTTTTGCCTCCTTTTCCAGACTGGCATTTTTTGCTGTTTTTCGAACTTGTCCGAACCCTATTTTATTAAACTTATTTATCACTAGAAAACCTACTGTTGCTATGCCTTTTACTCTAAATTTTGACTTTTTCCTTAATCATCTTTCCTATTTTTCTCTTAATATTTTTTATCCCCATTTTTTGCTCTTGTAGTTATTATACATTTCCCATTGGCTCACTTTACAAGACAGTCTATTCTCATTCGTCTGGGCGTTAAGTTGATCACAACTAGGAAGCCCATTAAATATCACAACCCGTTCGGCACCTGTTCAGCATGAATTTTTCTATAAGAAGATACTGGTGTACAACTTTTTTTGACTGTATTTTTCCCAGTCCACTAGCCACCCTGATACTGTCGAATGTAGGTTCGTTTAGCCACAGATTAAATATACATCCAGATACGACAGTAGAGCGAAAACCCGAACCAGCGCGATGCTAGCCCCGCTACTGAGAACAGCCTGAAACAAACGCGCACGCGCGGAATCCATAAACTGTTGGATTGTCACTATCAAATGTACCTGTTGACAATTTTGTTTATTTTATCGGCAGCTTTTTGATAGTATTTAATTTCTGCAAAACTTCTTTTCAGAGCTTTTCTTTTTAATGTAATTAATTTATATTGCCAAGTGCTTGTTTCAGGGCTGTTTTTCTTGCAATTAATTACTGCAAAATCTCAAAAAATAAGGTGTTTTTAAAACACAATCATGTCGTTCTTCTGTTGCAAATCGTATTAAATGACATTGTTTAAAATGTGGCACTAAATGGTATTTTTAAATATGTTATATTTATTACTTTTTAAATAAAAAAATATTTAAAATCGTATTAAAATGAATTTGTTTAAAATTTAGCACTAAGTATTATTTTTAAATATGCTATATTTATTTTTATTTTTAAATAACCACATATACATCGTTAAGAAATATAAAAGTGGTTTTAAATACTTTTCATAAGTATTACGATAACATAAACAAACAAAATTTACAAGTGTCAAATCATTTAAATATTTGAAAGTTTCTCAGTTTAAATTATTATGAAAAAGGTGTAAATCTGTAAAAACTCGTGTAAATATATAATTTCAGAACTTATTTGCTTAGTTTCTAGTACTTGTATGAGAAAATAAAATACGTTTGATGTTTTAAATAATAACAAACATCGCCGAAACTGCGAAAAAAAAGATAGATACTAAACAAATATGATAAGTAATACCTACCTGTGGCGACACGCCCGGAACGTTTACGACTGTTGTCACTAGGGGCTCTGAAGTTGCGATTCGGTTACCATTGAGCTTATGGAAGTGTCCTATCTGATGGAATATATTTAATCTGTGCGTTTAGCCTACCCGATTCTGTAACTAATTTTCTTGCAACAGAAGTGAAACTAATAACACTCGAACGCAATCAGTTTTTCAGATAAGAACTAATTAATTTGACTTGCAAATACATTAAATTTTTATTAATACATCAAAAGCACTTGGAAAAGTACCATTTTAAAAATATATAAATAATTTTAAAATGGCAGACTATTTAGTAAAATATAATAAAAGCGTCTTGCTATTATTAGCAGAGGAATTTGAGACCAGTGTGTCAAAAACGTGTAAAAATCAAGCTATAATTCAGGCTATTGTTAGTGCTGAGGATTATAGGGAAAGTTACGCAAAACTTCGCTTGCAATATATTCTTGAACAGGAGGCAGAGCGGAAAGAACAGGAAAAACAAATCGAAAAAGATCGTAAAGAACAAGAGAGACAAATTGAAAAAGATCGTAAAGAAAGAGAGAGGCAAATTGAATTAGATAGGATTGCGCAAGAGGAAAAAGATAAACTTGGGAAATTTGAATTAGATAAACTTGAAAAACAACTTGAGGCAGATAAATTTGAAAAACAGCAACAACTTGAGGCAGATAAATTTGAAAAACAGCAACAACTTGAATTACAAAAACTTGAGAAACAACAGCAATTTGAATTAGAAAAATTGCATATTAAAAATTCTGCGGATATTGTTAGCATTTCATCTAATGAATCAAATGTAGATTTTCATAGAACTCCTAAGGTAAATTTAAAGGATTTAGTTCCGCGCTTTGATTCTAAATTAATTGATATAATTCTTTTCTTTATGATTTTTGAAAGGCAAGCCGAGAAAGCTAAAGTTTCTCAGGAAGATTTGGTTAGTCAATTAATTCCTTTGTTACCTTCTGATGTTGCCGAAATTATAGTAAAACAACCAGCAGACAAATGTGATGATTTTCAACATATAAAGAAAGTTTTGTTAGATAGGTTTAGGCTAAGTACAGGCGCCTTAAAACAAAAATTTGAAACTCATCAAAGAAAATCTGGTGAATTATGGGCAGATCTGATTTATGAGTTAAGGGGTTAGCTTGATAATTGGTTGGAGTCATTAGAAGTAAGGGATTTTGAATGATTAAAAGAACTAATGCTCACGGAACAACTGAAAAAACGTGTCCCTTTTGAGATAATAGAAAAATTTATGGATGATTGGGAGGAAATAAAGATTGCTTCTAAACTCGCGGAGAAATCAGATAAGTTTGAGAGTATAAGAAGGGAATTTAAGAGATCGGATAGAAAACCTTGGGAAAATAAGTCTTTTCAGGATAATCAAAAGGATAACTTTAAATCTAAAATTAGGAATGAAATTAAACCAAAGTCGGATTTTGAAATTACGAAAGAGTGTGCGAAAACCGATCAATTTAAGAAGGACAATGCTTTCGAAAACCAGAGACAAGTCCAATGTTACAATTGTTTGGCAGTGGGTCACATCCGTCCAAATTGTCCGGAATTGTTAAAAAGTAAATCCAATTATGAGGATAAAGCATAGATTGGATCATTACTAGTGATGGGAAAGGTGTAAATAATAGGGAAGGTGTGGAAACCGAATTACCTATGGTGGATTTATGCGTGAATGGTAGGAAAGTAAAAGCGATTAAGGACACGGGGGCGCAAATTGCGGTTTTTGATGCTACTGACATTCCATGGAGTGCGAAAAAAGTGGGAAATGTCTTTCTTATACCGGCTCTCGGAAGTAGACAAAAGGCGGATTTGGTGTCCGTGCCGGTTGCTTTAATAGAAGATGAAAAAGAGTATGTTGAAAAGAATGTGGTGGTTGCAGTTGTGAGAAAACTAAATTCTCCGCCACTTATAACACCTGCTGTTTATGAATTATTAAAGTTAGGAAATATGGATAAGCAAAATTCAGTGTGTAAACAAGTGGAAAATCGGAGAGAATTAAATGGGCAGGGAACTTTCAGACTATCTAGCGATCGTAATCGAGAAAGTGTTAGAAAAATGGTTGTAAATGAAATCTGTGAAAGGGATAATAAGTCTGTTAATGAGATAGAGGTAAATTCATCGGGAAACGTGACTGATAGGAATTTGGCAAAAGGGTCTAAATTGATCGATACAAAAGATGATGCGTCTCAAACGAATAATGATAAAAGATCATGTAAGGGAGGTCAATTTCGGGTAAAGAATTCTGAGCATGCTGTAAATATACCCAGGTATTTTGTTGGTAGCATGGGGGTTGAGGATGAGCATGTTAGAAAGAGAATTAGAAAGGAATTGAGTTCACCTATGACTATGGCCAAAAAAATTAACTTTTGGATGAAGGTAAATAATAGAGTAAATTGGGGGGTGTGGCTAAATTCCAAGAAAATGAATATGGAAATTCAAAGTTAAAAAGAATGGAGCATTCTGCTTTTAAAACGGATCATAAAGAAAGATTTATTAAAATCAAACATTGATTTTGAAAGGAAAAATTATGATTATGAAGTTGTAAAGCGAAATTTATTGTCGAAAAGATTTTCTGATGGAAGTAATTTTGATATTTTTTTTCGGGATAATTCTCTAAATTAAGTTTTATTCTAAATTTGGGAGTACTCATTATTGTAATATCTGTATTGTGTTTATTTATCATTTAATGCTTAATATTTTCGTAATAGTAAAACTTCATTAATTTAATAATTGCATAATTTAGTATGCGTTCTTTTTGTTTGTAGAAGTGTCCAGAATTAAGCTTTTAAGCAAGTGTTTTTTAGGAAAATTGTGTTTGACATTGTGTTATATATCGAATTATTCTTTCTTTTTATTATTATTTTTTTTTATTAGAATCATGTAAAGTGTAATCTGTATTTGTTATTATATGTATGTGAGGTATTTCAAAATTGTTTCTTAGGGCATCAATTGTATAACTTATTCCTGTAATTATACTTAGGTACTGTAGGTATGGGATTATAGTAAATCCTGTTGACAGTGTGGTCTATCAAATACTGAGTATGGGAATGTGTTTGTATTCTATAGGGATTTTTCATGTGTTATTCAAAATTCCTTTGTGCTTTGTTGACCTCTTTAGAAATTGATTGAATGAGCTTATTCTATTCATGTTTATGCCAAATTTCTTCTAGAAATTTTTCCTTAGGGGGAGGTGTTGGGATGAGTTGACATGAATCAACTCCTCCCTTACTTGTAGAAAAAGGATAATCTCTCTGGAATGAAAATAATCTGACAGATTGATCTCTATTGAGAAAAATTCTATCAAAAGGGGTGAATTTCAATTTCACTTTGAGATAAGCCAGGCTGCAATGCAGGCTTTGTATTGAAAGATGTGTTATCTGAATGGGTGGATAATAAATGTGAAAGGCATTCTTTGGAGACAAAGGATCTAGCCCATATGAGGTGGAAATTCTAACTGGATAAGTATAGGATTAAAATAGCTGTCACTCATAGGAGGCGAGATGGCCTTTCTTTCCTTAGGGAGAAAATACGAGTTTTGCCGGAGAGGAAGGAAGGATAGGAGATATACAAAAGACGGGACTTGGATGTTGAACAAGTAGAGTGAGGTTGTCTTTGGAGTGAAAGTCAGAATCGAGTTTTTCTGACCTTGTAACTTTACAGCGTGGATATGATTATCCTATTTTTTCATCTTTTTTATGTTAATTTAAAATAAAGTTTTTTAAGTTTCAAACGAATAATGGATTTTATTAATTATATATACATGTGTCCACGTTACCACAATGCATTTTTTTCATATTCGATAGTTTGACATGGTAGTGACGATATCATTTATATATTTAAAACGAAAAGGGCATTCTGTCAATTTCCACACGGAAATCGTCTCTTTGCGCATGCTTCAACTTTTTTAAAAAAAGCTTCTACCCTCAGAAATGGGAAAACATATTTAGCCCTTACCTGTTTAGCCTAGATCAGTTTAGCCAAGGGGGATTGAAAAGAGTTGGTTGAAAACGGATGGCGTAATACGGCCATTGCGTTGAAAACGCAATGGTATTTTTTTTAAATGAACTCATATTTTTACTACTAAATATGTAAAATTTTAAAGAAAGCTTGAATACAATTATATTTATAACCGATTGAACTTTCAACGAGTTCGGAAGAGAAGAACTATTTGTTTATTGCTATGGTAAAGGAGCTGACGCTTAAAACAAACAAACAACCAAAAAAGTGAGAAGAAAACATTTCTTTTACAACTAGATAACAATATATTTTCACAAAATTTTTACACGGGCCGTAAAATAGTTTTATTTATAAACAATAGAGATTTCAAAGAGTTCGTACAGAAAGAACAAGAAAATGAGTGTTTTTATCACTAAACATCAATATTTTTACGCGAATTTTTCATTTAAAAATATAATTTTATACAAAATTGGGTTAAAGATATAAAATAATCAAAACGTGATTTTTTTAAATATATTATCACGAGCCCGTGCAACGCCGGGTGGGTCAGCTAGTTAGATTTAATTTTACAAATGAAAAAAAAATGAAATTCAACTCAGCTTGATAAGATTTGATATATTGTAGTAAAGGCTTTCAACTGACCAAGGTGGCTCGTGGTCAGGGAAAAATACAGTAAAAAAAAAAGTGATAAACACCAGTATCTTTTTATAGGAAAATTTATGTTGATTATTCGATAAAATAATCAACATGAATTAAATGAATTTTTCTATGAAAATATAAAGGTGTACATCACTTTTTTGACTGTATTTTTCCCTGACCACTAGCCACCCTGCTGTCATATTTTACAACTATCGTATATATATATATTTTTCTAAAACAATGTAATGAACTACTCATTTCCATTCAAAATGAATAGTCGTTGTCGTCAATCTTATTATTATCATTGTTATTTTAATTCACGAACTCTCAAACAGTGATATACTTCTTGACTACTGGTGCGTTTTCTCTGCCAGCTTCTGTAATTGTTTTTCTTGCAAAACCGTTGAAACTATTAACCCATTTATGCCTAGCGTCGATGCTTTAGTAAAATGGAAAAAAGTGCATTTCACACCACTTTTTTTTAAATAGAAATTTGGTGTCTTATTTTATCGGGGACTCCTCGATAAAATAAGACTCCAAATTTCTATATAAAAAAAAAGTGGTGTGAAATGCTCTTTTTCCCATTTTACTAAAGCGTCCCAAAATTGGGACGCTAGGCATAAATGGGAGGTTCACACACCTTTGAAACATCCTCTTTGATAAAAATATCGATTTTTGATTTTTGAAATAATATTAAAATACAATATTTTATCTATCGAATTCTGCTTTAGTTGTGTCTGTATCTTAATTAGAACACGAGTTACAGCCGTTTAAATTTACATCTGTTACAGCTTGCCGAAGAATTTTACAAACGGAAATATCGTTCTGCAAACCGGAAGTAAATTGAAATGTATGTTTACATTTTTCTTTTTCGAGATTTAGCATTTAAATTGGATTATATGTCCAAGAAAACACGTGGAGTATATAATTAAACCTTTAAAGAATAATAATTATTTTCATAGCAAGAACTGTGTTTAAAAGTTATTTTTAGCTTTTTCTCAAAATGAAGTTTTTCAGATTTTTACTGTACGAAAAACATCCAATAGCAAAAAAAAATTGCATGAACTGCCTTGATTTTTTTTTTTAATTTTACAAATGTTTATTGAGGAAATAGAGTACAATCGTGATAATATATTAATTAGTTTTATATTTACACTGGTATAAGTTAAAAAGTTGCATGAAATTTTACGAATTTTTCATTACATTACCACTTCAAGTACCATAGTATCTGTGATAGAGCTGCTATTATAATGCGGCTAGTGTATGTCTTAGAGAATGCTATTCTCTTTATTATGCAATTGACAAAATGTGAATGCATTGATTTGATTTTGAGTTACCATGTTTTGCGCAAATGTCAAATTTTCACATAATTTTGACTATTTCTCACGTTTAAAAAATCATTTCTGTATAATTTCTAAAAATTTTTATATATTTTTCAGAATTTTAACTTAAATGCCATTAGAAAAAATTGGTATAAAAAGGAAATTTTAAAAATGTGAAAACATCACCTCCGAAGGTGTGTAGATACTGTAACAGTCGATCGAAAACCATTTTTAGGGTTTCGTTCATCTCACGAAACCCTATTGCTCCCGCTGCGTTGTCTGTCTGTCACAGAGCCATTCTCGAAAACTATTTAACTTACAGAGTTGAAACTTTGTGCATAAATCAGAATATCGGCTGTGAAGAGCTGAAAATATTAAAATTTGAAAAATTCGGATTATTTTAATAAATAGAGATAAAAAACTAAAATTCTATCAGCCTTTTCCTTTTAAATTTACATTTTTCATTATAGTAGATGCCAAAAATTAAAAATCCACGATGAAAATCTTTCCACAATAATTAATTTTCTATCAGACGATTGCCACGTGAAAAAGGAAAATGAAATAAAAAGTTTCACCAATTGAAAAAAAGATAAATATGAAATAAAATTGATTGACGTCATAGTCGTAATAAAACGGAAAATGTCTAATATTTCTCAATAATACAAGGAGTATGAGTATGAGTAAGTAAACAAAGCAGATTAATATCACGTCATTAGAGAATTAAAAAGAAAATCTGACGTCATATGGGAAGTTTAACTAATTTTTCAGATGTTTGAGAATAATACAAAGCGAGTATCAATATAAATAATAGAGAATGGTAAATATATGAGTTTGAGAAACATATTGAATCTTGATAAAAATCCGATTATGGAAATATTCGCATATTTTAACATTTTGTAGGTATACAATTTGTTTAATTGTGAAATTATTTTTTTAAATATTTCATTTAGTCCGTATGACGGATATTATTATGACAGAATATAATAGCGGGTTTGACCCGCTATCTGGCTGGTTTAGATATTCGAAAAAACGAAAAAATAGACCGGTAAATTTTTACTTTATAAAAAACATAACTTTTTTTTGTTGCTGCTAAATGAAATTTGTTTGAATTTATTAAAGAAAGGATAAAGTATTTTGAAGGGAATATTAAACGAAACCCTTTGAGCGATCTTTGACCACACTTACCCACTTGTTTAGAAAATAACTATGTACTAAATTTCTGTTAATACATCAATCAAATGTACTTGAAAAATTACAATTTTTATAAAATTCAGAGGAACGACTCGCACAAAATATCGAATGTCTCTAAATTTTATTGTGTGACATTCATCAGTCCTTGCCAAAATATAGTAGGCGAAATGTTTTTAGAAGATAAGATTTTATTACAAATTAAGTTATTGTAAATGGTATGTTTTGCAAATTTTAATGTAGTTATTTTATATGACAAAAAAAACATGCAGTAAAAGAAAAAAACCTATCAAGAGATAGAGTAAATAAGATTTTTGTACTATCAATATTTTGTTGTTTACGTTAAAAATTATCTGGTCACTTCCGATAATATAGCGGTAAGGACAAGTTACTTTTGCAAACCTAAGCTCAAATATTGCTTGATGTTAATGTACTGAACTTCTAATAAAATATTTAAAAATATTTAGAATAGAAAAATATTGTGAAAAAAATTAACAAGATTATACAAATTGTAAGGAATTGAAAGAAAAATTGAAATATCGTGGAAATTCACGCAGCGATGAATGTTCAATCCTAATTATAATCTAATAAATAAAATCTTGATGTCAAGTGTAGTTTTCTTAGATATTAAAAAAGTACACAATCTAAATTAATAATTCTGATACCGGAAAATATATCTGGATAAAGTTATATGATATATTACATACTTTCAAATTTAAATTCATTACTTTTGAAAAATCGATTATTTAATTCATGAAATCAAGCTGTCGTCAATGGCGGCTTGAAAAATAACGAAAGAAAATATTGATAACAGGACAAAGAAGGACTAACAGGATAATAATTACCTGTCAATTTAAATTTATTTTCATTTGCCTTAGAAATTTTACCCGCATGTAGTATGAAGTATATATATATACACAGGGTGTTTCACAAAGGACCCCTAACTTTAAAAATCAATAACCCGGAAACGGAGATAGATAGAATCATGAAACCAGTGTTATGTTTATTAAAAAAATCGTAAGAATCTTATACGCCAATCACAAAATTTAGTTAAAAATAGCACCGATAGATGGCGCTGAAAGCGTTAAGAATCCTTCTAAAGAGAGTTCAGAAGCATAGAAAGACTAGCCGTCGAAGATATCCTCATTTAAATCTGACCGCTATATTCGTATAGTGAAAATAATTCGCATCGGCCACGTTGCCTGTCTGTTGAATTTTTTTGAAAAGCTCACGAATTGTTTTTCCATCTGGGCTTTATGCGACTTGAAATTGCGTTTGAAAACTTCTCCTTGTGGCAGTAGGACTCTTATTTAATCGGTGGTACTCCAACACAATAAACACACGTTCCTCCACGGTATACACCATTTTAGGAATTATTTTCACTATACGCTAATAGCGGCCAGATTTCAATGACGAAATCTTCGACGACTAGTCTTTCTATGCTTCTGAACTCTCTTTAGAAGGATTCTTAACGCTCTCAGCGCCATCTATCGGTGCTATTTTTAGCTAAATTTTGAGATTTACGTATAAGATTCTTACGATTTTTTTAATAAACATACCACTGGTTTCATGTTTATATCTATCACCGTTTCCGGGTTAATGATTTTTAAAGTTAGGGGTCCTTTGTGAAACACCCTGTATATATATATATATATATATATATATATATATATATATATATACTTTATTTTCAATTCATTTATATTTCAGCATTTAGTAACAAAAAAAAATAACACGTTTGGTTAAATCGCATTGCAGATTTGGTGAATTTTTTAATTTTAAAAATACGCTTCGTTCATTAAATATAAAATAGATGCTACTTTTCAGAACTAATAAGTTAGGATACAAAAATATAAAATACTGGAAAGTTGTTAATTCTATTTAATATTGTTGTAATTAATCTTTTTTCAAATGTCTTCAAAAATTCTTCCTTAACCTATTGTCATATTATTAGAACGCATTATCTATATTCGTTAAATTCCATTAAATTCCATATTTGTTAACTTCGTCAAACCTTAACTTTTGTCACTTGGATAGCTACTTTTAATTTTAGGTGGATTTCGTAAGAAATACTACCTATTACATTCTCCCTTTTGTTGGAGTTTCTGAAATTTTTTTGCAGATCTACGCCGATTATGACTCCCAGAACCCAAAACCACCCCCAGTTCAAAACTTTACATATCTATCTATCTATATCACTCTATCTATCTATCTGTATCACCCTCAAGAGGGGGAGAAAAAATAGGGGTTTACGAAGAATGAAATTCATAACTTCGTCAATTCACAAGATATCAAATCCGCTTAAATTTATTATAAATCTACTTAATAATATCTACAATTTTTATAATAACCAGTTTTTTATAGGACTAACTCTTACAGTAAAAAAAAAATTAAAAAAACAAAAATTCCTTCTGTCTCCGCGTACAGGCACACGTATAATTCGAAGTTGGCGGTCCCAACTGCCGCATCATGGAAAAAGGTCATTTCTTCTGCAATTCTCAATAAACAGGCTCCCCACGGTGTGCGTCTTTGAAATCTACCTAAGCCTGTAGGCCGAGCCTTCAGGGATATATTTTTTTTAATCTTAAAGTAATCCTCCCCCACAAGATAAAAAAAACTCGTTCCTGAAAGAATTATTGGCCTACGTTTATCACAGGAAGGCACGCACATACTAATATTAAACTAATGGCAGCTTTCTTTTCAAATTTATCGTTTGAATTTCAATATTTTTAAAAAGTATTCCTGAAGTTGATTACTAACTGAATTATTATTTTTTTTACTTTTACGATTTTAGTTGCAAGTATTTTTATGAGATCACTTTTACTTTCGGAAGAGGTTCCGAAAGTGAAAGTGGCCAAGTAAAAAAATAAAAAAAACACAGCCAAAATAAAAATAAAAATAAAAAATAAACTTCCGGTTAGAGATACCTCAATTATACTATGCAAAACAAAAAACATTTAAAAATACTGAAACATTAACGAGAAAGTTTCCATTGGTTTAACAGTAGTTTGCAAACGTGATCATGTAACTACTGTACATTCTTAACTGATGCAAATCACAAGTTATATAATAAAATCTTTAATCCTATCAAGTTAAATAATATTGATCCTCATCTGACATATTTAACTGATATGCCTTATACCTTTCATATTTGGATAGAAACAATTTGTACTAAAATACATCTTTATAAAATGCATTAAAGATACCAATATAACGTTTTATCTTGCGCACCAAAGATCTTCAGTATAGTCATTTATATAAATTGGTTTATCTTGTATTTCGTAGTTTCCAGTTTATTTTCATTCATATGCCTTTATCAAACGTTATCCAGTTAGCATAAAACAGGAATCGCCATGCATAAGTCTGTGAGAGAACATGTGCCAACAGGCACACGGTTTTGCGCCCACGAAGACTTAATAACTTTTATATATTAATAGCTGCTTGGGAGGATTATTACAGGAATAAAGAACAAATGATATAGGAGAGGAAGAGATTAAAAAATTACAAATTTGAGTGACATAATTAATGTACGATCCACCTGAATACTAGTCCTGAGCGTTGACAGAAAAATGGCGGCGCTCGTGGGCTGATTTTGTTAAACCTTTGTACAGTCCCCTAATTTTACACTCCAGTATTTTCTAAAAGCTTTCTTTGACTTAAAGAATCTCAGATAAATAAGGCAAAGAAAACTTTTAAAAATTATTGGTATTGAATTTCGAGGGACCGTACACACGCTGAAAAATGTCTGCCTTCGACTGCATCAATTTTTGTGTCTGCGTTCAGGCATAATATTCAGTGGGCGGTGTACGATCATTTAGTTCAAATTGGATACATTGGTTAATTCATTATTTCGTTAGTGACATATTCACATATAGACATATTCGTTTAGATTTATTAATTTATTATTAATTTCAAAAAATAATAAGATGTATCGTCATCGGAAACATACATGCGTACATAATTTTTATAAGTGTAACATATCAGGAAATGAGTAAAAATTCGTTTCAAAGCTCCATCAGTCCATACATGTACCAAGAAAAGTTAAATGAAAGAGTGCATAAACAAGCAAGGTTTGGACGGTGTTTATTGAATTTATTTCCGTAGAAAACGGATAGTAAACTAGGAGAAATGCATTATTCTATTATCAAAATTAACTCTAAATAACAATTTAAAGAAATGTGACATCACAATACGGGAGTGCAATCATGCGAGGACGACAACAAATGACATAGGAAAGGGAGAAACAAAAAAACCACGAAATTTGACTGACGAAATTAACAGATGAGTTCGTTAGTTCGAACTTAGATAATTCTATATATTAGTTAATTCAATCTTACCCGGAAACCACGCCGTTAGTGTAAAAATGAAAAAAAAATCTAAATAAGCAGCAATCGAAAGAGCACAGTGAAACGTGTTTTTTGATGCATAAATCATTTGACCTCGTCTCCCCGTTATCGAGATATAAAGTCTTAAAATTTGCTAATTTATTGATTTAATACAGGGCTCCCACTGGGTTGTTTTTTCTATAAACCAGTATTTTTTTAGAAAGAAAATTGTGGTAGGTATTTGCAACAATTGCAACTAAAACGAGCTTCGAGATTAGTTTCTACAAAATTTATGAATAAGATTTTTTTTAAAGTGGTGTTCAAAAAAAGGACCGCGTGGGAGCCCTGTTAATAGGATGGAGGGAGGAGTCATTATGTTTTCAACGTAGCAACATCATCAAACTCCAGTCAATTGTCCATTTCCAATTTAGTGCACCGCAACACTACGACATGATTAGGTATGCTAATTTGAAGTCTGTGTTAGTGCAAACTGGGTCACTTCCGTTTGAAATGTCTTTGCAATTTTGTTTTTCTCAAGAGGTGGACAATTGTAATCATTGCACTAAGTTCGTGAATTCTTAAGTTACGACGCCTCTAAAATTTACTGTAGCAGTAGGTATGGAATGCGGATATTTCGCTTTAGTTTTTTTTTCTGTAGTCTAAAAAGAACAATAATTTGTAGGAAGAACAATCGTAAGGACACAGATTTAAGTTATTATTTTACAGCTATCCAGGATTGTGACATGAATAACTGAGAGCCGGTCACTGCGGCCAGTCTCAGAAGTGAAATACCACTATAAATAAAAAAAATATATTAATACTTTTTTTTTGTAAAATATTATTAGCGATTATATTGTAGAATTTAACTATCTCTTATTATTTAATATATTTTACTTTGCAAAATATTATAAATTCAAAAAAAAAAATTCTTACACGTTTCGACATTTTCTCTGTAACATATTGAAGAGGTCTAATTTTCTGACCCCGTCAAACTTACCCACTTTTCGATCGCAATCTCCATTACGTTCAGCAGTCCCTCTTGCTCTTCCCTTCTCTCATTTATCACCTCCCTTCAATACAATCTGCCATACCATTTCGTTCAGACAGACAGGAGCGTCGAAACGCGCTAATGATACGTTTGACTTGTTAAAGCAGCTACTAAATGAAATGCATTGTATGCTGCCTTAAAATATGCTATAGTGTATGTATTTAAGTAAAGGGATTATTCTTATATATTAAATATAATAGAAAATATGATCAAGTATTATTATTCGAAGAATGGAGAAGAGTGTTAAAATATTATTTTTCGGATAGATAAAATTCAAATTTCTTTTATCATTCTTTTTATGCCTTCTACGAAAAAAAAAATGATATGTTAGAATATTATTTATGAAAATATTTCTCACAAAATATTTTGTATAGATTATTATAATAATTTTCAAACTATTCGCAAACAATTTTCTTATTTAATAGCGATCACTTTTAAAATCTTAAATTTTAAAAGTGAATATATATTTTTCGTAGAAAGAAGTAGGAATTATTAATGGAACTTTATTATTTTTTTTTAATTGAATAACAAAATATTTAAAGGCGAAACGGGTAATGTAGCACTGAGTAGAAAACGGATTAACAACTGAGCACTGAGTAAAAAATATTCCGGTAGCTTTGAAATTAAGTCTTCTATAAATATGTTTAAATGAAATAAATTTCGAGGTCCACCTCTATATAAGACAGCAGTGTCAAAATTAAGTGCTAGCATAATTTTTTCTTGTCTAACATCTAGTTTTATTGGAAGAAAGCAAATCCAGACCATTTAATGTAATTATGTGTAAAATTTCACAAAGTTATTAGAAAAAGGTAAGGAATTCTTCAAAGTTCAAATTGATATAATTCTTTATAATAATGATTCAGTCCAAACATTTTCCATTTATTATATTTTGCTGAAGAAACTTATATCAGAAAAAAGAAATATATATTTCCTTTCACGGGATCGACACTTTCTCTGTAACATATTGAAGAAGTCTAATTTTATGAATCCCTTCAAACTTATCCACTTTTCTATGAGCTATTTTCCATTACGTTCAGCAATCCCTCTTGCTCTTCCCTTATCTCATTTATCATCTCCTTTCAATACAATCTGCCTTACCATTACGTTCAGACGGACAGGAGGATCGGAGCACGCTAATGATACATTTGACTTGTTAAAACAGCCATTAAATTAAGAGCATTGTATATTGTGCTAAAATATGCTATAGTGTATGGATTTAAGTAAAGGGGTTATTCTTATATAATTTAAAAATAATATAAAATATGTTCAAGTATTATTATTATGAGATTGGAGAAGAGTGTTAAAATATTATTTTGTAGATAGATGAAATTCAAATTTCTTTTATCTTTTTTTTATGCCTTCTATGAAAAAAAAATGATATGTTAGTTTATTATTTATGGAAATATTTTTCACAAAATATTTTGTATAGATTATTATAATAATTTTCAAACTATCTGCAAACAATTTCCTTATTTAACCCATTCACTGCCAACCACGAGTATACTCGTGGTTTTTCTATCTAAAATGTCGAATTCGCACCGTAAATTTCGAAAGAAGAATTTTTATTTTATGTTATCACGAAATGTATGTAATTAAATAAAGTAAATATTGCTATTAGTATTTTCTGGTATGAATTCGAACTTTCTAAATAAAATAAAATTCCGGTAATTTTAACCCGGCAGTGAACGTGTTAATAGCGATCACATTTAAAATTTTAAATTTTAAAATCAAATATACATTTTCAGTAGAAAACAACATAAATTATTAATTGAACTTTAAATTTTTTAAATTGAAAAACAGAGTATTTAATGGCGAAACGGGTAATGTAACACTGAGTTGGCTAAAAAATATTCCGGTAGATTTGAAATTAAGTCTTCTATAAATATGTTTAAATGAAATAAGTTTCGAGGTCCACCTTTATATAAGACAGCAAAGTCACAATTAAATGCTAGCATAAATTTTTCTTTTCTAACATCTCATTTTGGTGGAAGAGAACAAATCCAGACCACTTCATGCAATTATATGTAAAATTTCACAAAATTATTAGAAAAAGGTAAGGAATTCTTCAAAGTTCAAATTGATATAATTCTTTATAATAATGATTCCGTCTCGACATTTTCCATTTATTATATTTTGCTGAACAAACTTATATCAGAAAAAAGAAATATATACTTCCTTTCACGGTATCGACACTTTCTCTGTAACATATTGAAGAGGTCTAATTTTATGAATCACTTCAAACTTATCCACTTTTCTATCGCTATTTTCCATTACGTTCAGCAATCCCTCTTGCTCTTCCCTTATCTCATTTCTCATCTCCCTTCAATACAATCTGCCATACCATTACGTTCAGACGGACAGGAGGATCCGAGCACGCTAATGATACATTTGACTTGTTAAAGCAGCCGTTAAATTAAGTGCATTGTATGTTCTGTTAAAAAATATGCTATAGTGTATGTATTTATGTAAAAGGAATATTCTTAGATTATTGAAAAAGAATATAAAATAATGTTCAAGTATTATTATTCTGAGAACTGAAAAAAAAAAGTGTTAAAATATTGTGTTCGCGATAGACAAAATTTAAATTGCTTTTATCAGTTGGGTTTTATGTATTGTATGAAAACAATTATATGTTTGAATTCTATTTTTCGCACAAAATATTTTGCATAGAATATTATAATAATTTTTAAACTATTCGCAAACAGTGTCCTTATTTAATAGTGATCACTTAACTATTCCATATTATTTAATATATTTTGAGAAATAGGATAAATTAAAAAAAGAAAATCTCCCACGGATCAACATTTTCTCTGTAGCATATTGAAGATGTGTAATTTTCTGAACCCCGTCAAACTTATCCACTTTTCTATCGTTATTTCCATTACGTTCAGCAATCCCACTTGCTGTTCCCTTATCTCATTTGTCATCTCCCCTCAATATAATCTGCCATTCCATTTCGATCCCACGGACAGGAGAATCGGTACCCGCTAATGATACATTTCACTTGTTAAAGCAGCCATAAAATGAAGTGCATTGTATGCTGTGCTAAAATATGTTATAGAGTATATGTATTTAAGTAAAGGGTATATTCTTATATAATTGAAAAATAATAGATAATATGTTAAAGTATTATTATTTTGAGAATTGAGAAAAAAAAGTGTTAAAACATTGTTTTCTCGATAGACAAAATTTAAATTGCTTTTATCAGCTTGTTTTTATGTATTCAATGAAAACAATTATATGTTAGAATTCTGTTTTTCGCACAAAATATTTTGCATAGAATATTATAATATTTTTTAAACCATTCGCAAACAATGTTTTTATTTAATAGTGATCATTTAACTATCACATATTATTTAATATATTTTGCGAATTAGGATAAATTCAAAAAGAAAAAAAATCTCCCACTGATCGATATTTTCTCTGTAGCATATTGAAGATGTGTAATTTTCTGAACCCATTCAAACTTATCCACTTTTCTATCACCATTTCCATTACGTTCGGCAATCCCTCTTGCTCTTCCCTTATCTCATTTGTCATCTCCCCTCAATATAACCTGCCATTTCATTTCGATCCCACGGACAGGAGAGTCAGTACACGCTAATGATACATTTCACTTGTTAAAGCAGCCATAAAATGAAATGCATTGTATGCTGTGCTAAAATATGCTATAGTGTATGTATTTAAGTTAAGGGATTATGGTTAAAGTTTACATAATTTAAAAGAGCAAAAAAAAAATGTTCAAGTATTATAAGTTTGAAAAGCAGGAAACGTTACAATATTGTTTTTCTGTAATAGAAAAAAAGGTCAAATTTATTTAATCTTTTTTTTTAGATTCTTTATAAAAGAGTTATATTCTTGAACATTATTTATTAAAGCATTTGTTTTATAATCTATGGAATGTTATAATAATTTTCAGGGTATTCTCGAAGTGTTTTCATATTTAATAGCTCTTAAAATTGTAATAAGAACCTTTTTTTTTATTTTATTTTATTAATATTTTTATTTAATTATTTATTTATTTTGTACACGAAAAAGAAAGTATGAATCAAAGTTTGAACGTTGACATATTTAAAATGATAAAACAAAGATTTTCAATGCGAGTCTGATTGCATAGAAAATGAGAGATGGCTGAAATAATGTTCCGTTAGATTTAGAGTTATGTCTTTATCTATACTGATTAAATTATTTTAGGGGACCGTCTTTATATTGAAAAATACTGCCAAACATTAAATTTTCCAATGAAAATTCCTAATTTTGATACAAAAAATCGAAACCCTGGAATTATTAAATGCATAATATTCTACAGGTATGAGAGCGTTCCTACCCGAATGTCCAGTTTGTACCACTAAATTTTAATAGTATTCTCCACTATATTGAATTTCAGAAATTTTGTCCATAAATAAGTTGACAAATACTATTAAAATTTAGTGGTGACAATCGGGCATTCGGGTAGGATCTCTTACATCTCTGATTCTATGGAATTTTTGCGAAAAGCTGAATGGTTGTTCAATGTTTTAATGACAGCTGTACTTAGGAAGCTATGTCAAAAGTGAAATCCTCTATTGTCATATTCAGAATTCATTATATATATATATGTATATAACAGGTAATATTAAAAAAATTAAATAAAACATAAATGTTCTTTGAATTAATTGAAATCGCTGTCACAATTTTCAATAATTTTTACGAATTTTTTTTTTTAATGACTACATTGCCTCTGAACTATAGTTGTTTTTATTTGCATTCAAAGACAACATTAACACTTTGCTTACGGTTAGTTCATGCTTTTTAACTCTTTCAGTGGCAAAGTGCTTCTGCATTTAGCAAAGTACTTCTGCATTCTGCATTAATGCATTCGTGAAATGCTCAAATGATTGAATTACGCCAGAATTAAGAAAGTAATGTATTTCTAATTTATTCTTTTATCAATGTGCCATTTTGGGATTAAAATTAAGTGTTCCATAAATGAACCTCCTTTAAGTCAGGCTTTGGAGCGGCTTTTTTTTAATGGAGACCATATCAAAATTTTGTCCACCACTATTTCCTTAAGAAAATTTATGTTTTATATTTACCTTGCAAATGTCGAATAAACCAACTTTGTGATGAGCCTTTTTCTTGCATATTTTGTAGTAATATACCACGAAAATAATTAAAAGGAATTTTTGGATGCAGAAAATTAGACCGCTCCTTGAATTGATTTAAAATATGATGGACATATATAGAATAACGCCCATAAGCGTTAATTTTGCATGTTGCATTTCTATTTTTTTTTTTTGTTTATATTCAAAATAATGTCTATAATAATGGCACTGTTTCTAGTCGTAGTATTGATATGCATAGTATAGTAATTGTATAAATAGATATTCTGTCTATTTTTGAGAAAATAAAAATGTAACAAATAAAATACAAACGTACGCGCGTGGATGGAGTTACACATATCCAAAAGACGCGTATTCATGTTCACCGTTATCAGTGTATTATGAATTGATGTCAAATTTCGTATCATATTAGGTTCCTCTAGAAATCGTTTTCTGTTAAATTATTTAAAGATAAAAAATCATAATATATTTATGTTATATTCACAAAATTTTATAATAATACTTTGAAATCAAATATAATAAAGTTAGAAATACTTCACGCTATAGGGCAGAACAATAAGTAAAAGTGTACAAATTATTATTATCGGCAATATTAAGAAAATGATTAAAAATGAAATTTGCGTTCAGAGTTAAAAGTTTAAACTAAAATAGTTATTAATTATTTCCCTGAATGTTTGGAAATACTGTATCTGAAGTTAACATTTACCATAAATATAACTTTTTTTCCGAAGTTCGCCGAATCGCTTCTACAATTATGAAAGATCTCTTGTCTTTTTATATAGAAACGACCACTTTATTTTACATTATTCATAAAGAATAAAAGAAATCTTCTAATCGAACAGTACATTTTTGTGTCTATGTTTCTTTTTATTTCGCTGATTGCACATTACTACTTAACCAAGTAAAGTTTATAAAATATAAATAGTATATTTAGTACGTCATTATATTCGTCATTGTTTTAGCGGTAGAAGGTCGTTAGATTTCAACAGCCCACCCCACAAATTCATTACACATTGTCCCTAATTATAGGGTGCGTTTATGAAGTTTTCTTTTTTAAATTATAATGTTTTTTTTTATTTTATCGTTTCATCGTTTCCATTAAAAAAATATTTTATATTTTATATTCTTTGCACAAACTTTTACAATAATGCATTGAAATTACTACCGGAAATGTCTTGAAAATTATTTAATATGGAATTTTTGTTCAAATTAACATCTGAGAATTAAATATTTATTAATTATTTCCTTGGATGTTTGAAAATACTGTGCCTGAAATTAAAATTTGCGATAAAGATAATGTATTTTTCCGAAGCTCGGCAAATCGTTTCTACAATTATCAAAGATCACTTATCTTTTAATATAGAAACCACCGTTTAATTTTACATTATTAGTAAAAAATAAAAGAAATCGTCTAATCGAAGAGTAATTTTTTTGTCTATGTTTCCTCAGCTGACTACATATTACAACTAAACCAAGAAAAGTTTATAAAATATAATTTCATTACACATTGTCCGTAACTTTAGGGTGCCTATGAAGTTTTCTTTTTAACTTATAATTATTTTTAATTTTACTGCTTGAACGTTTCCATTAAAAAAAATGTTTCATAATTTATATTCTATGTACAAAGTTTTATAATAATGCTTTGAAATCAAATAATAACTTTAGAGATATTTGGGTATAAAAGGTACACTTTGTGTGGTTATTAATACGAAAAAGCTAAAAACAACGTTGTGTGTTGCTAAAAACAACACACAAATTATAAAACTTTAAAACTCATACGGCCGTTTCAAGAATGCGTTACTTCATCAGTGTAAGGTGGAAAAAAAAATCAAAAGGGTTCAAAAGAACCACGCTCGGCTATAGCCCCGAGTACTGGCTGTAATCTTTATGCAAAGACATTCTAGACCCAAAAACAAAAGAAAAAAAGAAAAGAAACACACTAAAACTTACAAATGACCAAAAAGCCCGTTGAAGCCAAATATTAGGTATAAAAGGTACACTTTGTGTGGTTATTAATACGAAAAAGCTAAAAACAACGTTGAAACACAAATTATAAAACTTTAAAACTCATACGGCCGTTTCAAGGATGCGTAGATTCCCCTTCATCAGTGTAAGGTGGAAAAAAATGTTAAAAGGGTTCAAAAGAACCACGCTCGGCTATAGCCCCGAGTACTGGCTGTAATCATTTACAGATACTTCTCGTTATACATGAAATCAATAAATAACGGTGTATAAATCATTGCTTCAGGAAATATCATGAAAATTAATAAAAATAAAATTTGTGTTCAAATTTGAAAGGTGAGGACTGAAATACTTATTAATTATTACCTGGGTGTTAGGAAATACTTTTCTGAAATTAAAGTTTTCGATAAAGATAATGTTTTCGCAAATCATGTCTACAATTAACAAATGTTGCTTGTCTTTTAATATAGAAACGACCATGTAATTTTACAATATTGGTAAAGAATTATAGAAAAGACATCTTACAGTCAAACAGTAAATTTTTGTGTCTATGCTTCTTTTAAGTACGCTGACAGCAGATTAAGACCTATCCTAGTAAAGTTTATAAAATATAAATGTATTTAGTACATGTCATTAGATTCTCCATTGTTTTTGCAATAGAAGTTCGTTAGTTTTCAACAGCCCACTCCACAACTTCATTACAAATTGTCACTAATTTTAGGGTGCTTATGAAGTTTTCTTTTTAACATATTGCTATTATTAATTTTACTGATTCAACGTTTCCATTAAAAATTTATGTTATACCTGTTTTTTTATTTTCATTTTGCTCTATTAAACTTATTAAGAATTACTAAACAACTGCAATAGAAAACCGTTTTATTAGGTTGAGAAAAAAGTACTGGGAAATTTTTAATGTAATAGTTATTAGACTTTGCTGTTGCAATTCAATCGCGCCAGGGCAAAAACTATTCCCAATTGGGAAATTTGGTAGCTGACGTCGTCACCTCCCGATGAAAAACTGCTGAACAATAGATTTTTTGATTGTTAAAAGAATCAACTAATTTTGATCCGGCTTTAATGCCAAGTGTATTTAGAAGATAATTATATGTTAGTGTGATCTGTGTGTGTAAAGTAAATTGTGCAATGTGTAAAGATAAAACTTTAAAAGGAAATCTTTTGACTCCTCTTCAATAGTTAGTGAATTGTGATTTAATTGAAAAGAAGAGATTACCGAATTTCTGTTATGATTTTCGGAACATTTGCATCGTATCTAGGAGTAGTAGTGATATATCTATAGGAGTTCAGCAATTTCGGCTCCAAAATGCCTATTGAACAGTATAATTTGCGTGTGTTGATCCGGCATTATCGGAGAAAAAGTCTAACGAGTCTGAATTTGAAGAAGCATGTCAAGAGTTCTTCGATTCCAAAGAGCCGCCCTGGTGCCTCCATCAAATCCGGAATTTCGCAGAAAGTCATGGACTATGATTGTCTCTACTTTGAAGAATTGTCCTTGTTGCTTTTGATGTTAATTTGCGCATAACAGCGCAACTTTCACAAATTTCCCAGAACTTTTTGCTCAACCTAGTATATAATTTCAAACACAAATCATCTACATCTACTGGATGTCCATTGTATTATTATAAAACTTATATAAATGAAAAAGTATATACCATTTATCACTTTGATACTTCCTATCCCGTAACAATTACTAGTATAAAGCTGCTAAATCCATATTGATGTTTTGACTGAAACTTTTTTACATATATCAAAATAATGTGAGCTATAAGAGCTTAAATGCCGGACATGTAATACATTTATTTTTTATGTTACCATATCTGATACATTGTTTCTTAGATTATCAACAGAAAATTATAATATAAAATCAATGAGGATAATAATAATAATAATAATAATAATAATAATAATAATAATAATAAGAAGAAGAAGAAGAAGAAGAAGAAGAAGAAGAGGAAGAAGAAGAAGAAGAAGATGATGATGATGATGATGAAACAATTCTATTTTCCACGCTCTACGATTTTTCGTGATGTTGTATTTCATTCCAATTGCAATTCAAAGATATATTTTAATTGGAAATGAGACGCTTAGTACGATGCAGTAAACTATTAGTTAATTTAACTATCATTTTTGGAGTTATGAGGATGTTTCTTTTACGCAATTCAGTAATAGAGCATTGAAAGTTTATGACGTCATCGAGCCACGATTTTATTCGAATTGCAATGCATTTTATAAATAGTTTACACATTTTTTATTTTCATATTTTATATTATGCATATCAATGATTATTACGGTGGCCCCCAACGACTAGTTTTTGAATTGGAAAAATTTTAAATTTTATAAAGCATTTTAAATCCATTTTGAATATTTTACAAATTAGCTGCTGAAAAAGTACACTAAAATTTATGAACTTCCAAAATCCTGATTTTTCGTTCTATGATCTCTACGTGCTCTCTTCACTTCTTCTAAAGGAGCAATCAAGTACGTTACATCCATAAGCAAAGTGAAACGATACCGCCAACAGTTGATAATTCGCTACACACTTATGTATTTGATTAAGAAAGCGCTCATGTCAAGCGGATTGGAAGCGAATTCACATTCCATGATGAGTATACTTGCAAATCATGTTCTAAATCTCGTTGAGTGCCTGAATATAGTTTGGTTTAAGATAAAAGATCATAGCGGCTAGATGACCATCGATAAAGTCTATAATGTAAGTACGATAACTTGCAATAATTATAGTTTATGTTTAAACTGACATACTTGAAGTAAGTGTGATAAATATAAATGTTTGTAAATTCAATAGAAGTATTTTTTTAAAGAACCAACAACATTCGCAATATACTGTAGAAAAGAGGAATTACTGAATCGATTTTAATACAGATAAGTATTTTTTTGTATTATAATTGGCTAAATTACAATACTTGTTTTTCTTGAAAGTCAATTCCATTTTAATGTCGTTAATTTAAGAAAAAATCCACGGTCATACCAGCATGCATATTGCAATTTATTTGTAGTTTACCTATTATCAAAACTACTACAAAAATTATTGAAATCCCTTCCATAATTCTCTGGGTAAAGGCATATCAATATCAACTGTTTTCCCATAAGACATCAGAAATGTCGTTTCCCCTTTTAAATGGCATAAATAAACAAGTGCCATGTTTCAGTTTTATTTGAAAATAAATGTTTTTGTAATTGATAAAATGTTAAATTTTATATAAAAGCGCATCAAACGTCTCTACTTAGATTAATTTATTTCCAAAGTCAGACATTTTTGGGAATTTTTCACAATTTTCTTCAAAAGATCTTTTAAATTTACATAATTTTTTCAAGCACAGATTTCGTTTTATCGATTCAGTGCCAATCGAAACAAATCAATGTTTTATTTTATCGATTTTTGCAGAAATGATATTTTTCCTCTCTATTCGTCTTTTGTTTTGATCTTCCCATTGCTGTTTAAGCTGTCGCGTCTCACATACGATCTATAGATACTTTGGTTGTTTAAAGACTCAAAATAAAACAAATATCGTATATTACGGCGTATAACGCGCTACGAAGTATGACGCACACCTAGATTTCCAGATTTAACACTTAAATGCCTTGAGTATCAAATTTGTACCACTTTTTATTTAACTTTTAATAAAAAAATCAATTTCACCACAACCACTATATTTATATCAAACTATTTATCCTCTAAAAATCCCATTATTATGCTAATAAATAAAGTTAAATATATCTTAAAATTTCTGGTGTATAATCCATAATATAAGTAAAAAGAAAACACAATTATAAATGAAAAAATTATGCATTGAAGGTTTAAGAATTAGACACCAGAAATTTAAGACATATTTTTAACATTATTTAGTAGCATATTTATGCTATTTTTACAGGATTAATACTTCGATATAAATATAGAGTTTTGCGAAGAACTTTATTTATTTATTAAAAGTTAAATAAAAAGTGTTGCAAATTTGATACTCTAGACATTTAAGGGTTATTTTTTCTGTTTTTGAGTGTCTCCGCTGTATAACCCTTTTTCTTTGAAAATAAACCTTCATCAGATAGCAAATAATAAAAGAAATGTTATTCAAATGTATGAGATAGAAGACTTTTCATGTAATCTTAAAGGATTTTTTTTTTTTTTTGTGTAAATAAATAAAATTTTTATTAAATTACAAATTAGAATTCTTATGATTAACTTTGCTTTTCTTAATTTTTAATGTTGCATTTTTATACATCTCACATGTAAATTTTAGTCAATTTTCTTGTATCAAAATTGCGCATTATACGACGAACTATAATGTATATGCAATTTTAATTTTTGTTTTTGATAAGTTCCACACACTGTAGTGTGCATTGGGAACTAGAACAATGACCTCTTACAAATTTTCGTATTCAAATATTTCACTAACGATAAATAGAGAAAAAATTTTAATCCACAATTTTGGTAAGTGATAGCCTATATTAACCATAGAGATTGTAACATGTAAAAATGCAATATGTAACGATGCAGAATCATTTAATTTACAAAAATTGTGGTTCGAGTTACTCCATGGTTTACAAATATGGAAAAAATCATCCAAGTGAAAAATAAAAATAACGTTTGTAATTTTTAAAAGTACGTGAAAAATTAAATGATAGCGTTGCAAATAACTTCATAGATCGTGAAATTATAGAATATTTTTATTTGTTTTGATACTGGCTCAGCTTGAGCTGAAACGTATCAACAGTCTAACAAAACTCATTTTACTGTTCATAATCTTTTCATTTTACGCTTTTTAGAAATTAAAAGAAGAATAAGGAAAGTGTTAATATCTAGATAAGGGTTGGGGGCAAGGGGGGATAACATAGGGGGGAAGCTGCTAGTGCGTGATAACGGAGGAATGGGAAGGAGAAAGGATACAAAAGGGGAGAAAGTTATAAAGAGAAAATCTACAGGGGGGGATTGGAAACTGAAAAACAATTGAAAGAAACAGGGAAAACAACGATAAATGAATGCCCCCTCCAACTGAAAATGCATATGCATGCAACTGGAGGATAAATGTACTCTGGGCATCGATCCAGGATGATAAAACCAGAAGAAGCTAGAGAGAAAATAAAGAAAATGAAAAGACCTTCAAATCCGAAACAGTATCCCACATAACATGTCATTTTCAAATATTTTCAATTACATTTATAAACGCTAGGTGGCGTTCGCAACATCAACAAAACAAGAGTTGAACCTGTTATTAATTACTTTTATCTCTGGTTCGATTGGTATTCAAGAAAACTTTGAAAATCAATGTTAATAAATTTTATTTCATTTTATCCCTCTAGGCGTCGTCAACGGTTTCAAAGAAATTACAGTTGGAACTGTTCCTCCTGTTTGTAACTAGGGTATGATGTATAAAAAAGAAGTGTAAAAGTGTTCGTATGTATTCGAAATTGATTATATAGAAAATAACTAACCAAATAATTACAATTGTAATAGCTGTAAATAACTTCTTACATATTTAAAAATTATTACGGTAGGTCACAATACCAATCTGTATCCCGACGTTCTCTTTTTTTGTGTGCGCTGGCTGAGGGATTTTTTACGAAGTCCAAGCGCGACGCGCGACCAGGTACGGCGTGCATTATTCGCGGGCAACCCTAATAATGGTTAAGAAGAAAGGTTTTCTATTCCGGTTTGTCCTAGTGTAAATAATGTACCGTAATTTCCGGCGTATAAGCCGCAGCTCAAAGAGTCGTTTTTCGCCCCAGAAATTTTATTCAATAATTGTAGTTAAATATTTACAGCGATCTTTTAAGTTACATTTTATAAAATAATATTTCTGGATCGAAAAACGACTCTTTGAGCTGCGGCTTATACGCCGGAAATTACGGTATATAGATATTTGCATACTTCCAGCTTTCAACTAAACTTCCGTACAATGTGAGTTAATTTGATCCAGGTCAAAGACGTTTCTAACCAGAAAATATATCTGAAAAAATTATAGGTATCTAGTTTCATGCTCTCACGTGTAACTTATTTATGTATTTCTTAAAAAAAAAAAAAAAAAAACTGGTTTGAAACACGTTTAAACTCGGTTAATTTAACCAAAATTTTGCGGAATTTTACTGCGATGTTGGCAGGTATGTATATGTAATATGATTTGAACAAAGTAATCAAGAATACATCTTTAAAAAAAAACTCGAGTGATTTCTGTCTAAAGAAATGTCTCATTTAAAAAGCCGGTTTAAATCTAGTACCACAGAAATGCTGTTAGAAATATTCTTCGAATTGTGGGACCAGGTAATCAGTTTCACACAATCAATTTAACTGAAATGAATTTAACTGCGAAATTTAACTAAATGAAATTAATTCCAAATTAATTCCAATGCTTCTATCTATTTGTAACTAATTTCAATTGCAATTACATATAGTTGTAGCATGCAATTGACTTTTAATTGAAATTAAATTGACTACAATCCCATTTAAATTCAATTTTTTAGTTTATTGAAAATTTAATTGATTGATAATATCGTTCGCATTGGTCTATAATAATTATCCGAAAGTTGTAACATTAGGTCGTCGTCCTTAAATCTGGATTTTATTTTTCGATAGAGGCCTTTGTTTTACAGAAATTAAGGAATTTTAACTTTCATTTTCAATTTTTCTCTTCTATCCATCTTCATATTGTTTTTCTATTCTGGGGTTTACCTTTTTAGGCTCCTGGGCCTATGGTCAATCTTTCAATGCATTTCTGTTTCATTCGAACAACTTTTATAAGTTTTAGCAGATTTTTGCCCCCCACTACCATGTGGCGCTTTTGTTCCGATATATATAGTTTTTCTTAGTTTTCTCGTCTTCTTACTATCTGATTTTCATGTCGTAGTATTTATAATCGTTTACTCCTCCATCCATTTTAGTTCCAAATTTTCCCACTAGGACACGCGCTTCCTCTCCTTTTTGTTATTTAACTGGTATCTGACTTCCTTCTGGTAGTTCTATTTACACCTTACGTAATTTTTAAACATATTTTCCCTATTTATTTTAGTTCTCATCTTCTCCGCAAGAGGGCGCCTCTGATTTCCTTTTTCGAACTTTTTTTATTTTTATTTATTTTTTTTTTTTTTACAAATAAAAATTGATTTTTAAATTAAAATAAAAATGTTTTTTAAATAATAATTTTTTGTTAACTATTGTCTTCAGAAACATTTTTTTCAGCTGTTAACAACTTCGAAGACGTCTGCTATGTATTTAGTATCGACAGATTCGGCTGCGAATTATTTTTTAACTTTTAAAAAAACATTTATTTATTTATATATAAGTTGTAGATTATATCAAAAAACTTTTTTTTTCATAAAAAAATAGAAAGTTACGAATTGCGTAAGTCGTGAATAAACCACCAACTAGATGGCAGAGCACCGATTTCATAATGAGGTAATGTTGAAAATACTATACTACAAAACTTCATCTTTTATCAAGTACCTGCTCCAAATTACCTGCCAGCTGTCGGGCTTGTAGTTAATATAAACGAAGCATTCATATTTTATGCAATAATCTTTAAAAATATACGTTAAATCTGCGCATACTATAGGTATTTTATAGAATACGTTTTTTAAAAGTGATACAGATTTTTTAATTGAAGCTTACTTTACCATTTACACTTTTCATTTTGAATACCAGTATTTCTATAAAGAAAATTCCGTTACATGGAAATGCGATAACATATAGTGAAATTTTCTTTATAAAAAACCCGATATTAAAAAAGGGGAAGGAAAAGTAAGTATGCCCCTCCCGTACGAACCTTGAATGATCTAAATTGATCATATTGTGACATAACAATCCTGAGTTATATCTGAACAGAGCATCATATGTCAACTATATAAATTTCCTACCATGCTCCAATAGTTGATGTAGTTTAATTGCTGTAATATTTTATACAGATTGTTTACTGAATTCAACAATGTTAAAAGAGTTTTCATATTTTCAGCATATTGTTTTCTATCTTTTCACTTTTTTATATGCTTCTTAAAAAAATACGTGCAGAATTCGCATACTCCACATGATCCTTATTAGATTATTTCAACAAAATGATATAGAAACTATGATATTGTTTTACCTAATATAACTGAATCAATTATACCGTGATATAATATTCATGATTTGTACCAGAATAAAGCAACATGATTATACGTCAAATGTATGTCAACCTGAAATTCTTGGAAATACCACGTTAGTATGGATTGTTAGTCACATTGTTTACTGAACGTATTTCCACTGAAGGAACATACAGATTAAATTATTGGATAATGTTATAAAATCACTATATCATAACATTTCATGAAGTATTCTCAAGTTATATGAGAATGCAGCAACGACTAATGCAATGTTAATATGATATCCTTAAGTTTTAAATTCTCGTAGATGTATTGTAATGATGCTCTGTTAAATATCGGTTACGTTAATGAACTATATAAATATTAGTTAACTTTTATTATTAAAATTTTATTTGAAATTTTATATTTTTAACCAAGATTAGTTAACTTTTTGTATTGTAATGTGATTTAATATGAGAAATATAACTTTGGTATACAAAGAATAAACTGCATCTGCAAGAGGAAAAATATATTGATCGAAATGTGTCTAAAATTGTTAAACGAAAAATAAATAAAAAAATTATGATAATAAGAAAAAAGATTTCAATTAATAAACCTTCTATAGGGTAGTTGCAATTGACGTCAGGTTGGAGGTCACACACTACAAATAGGCAGTTCTGATTGGTAGAAGTACCCTGACCTCCAAGTGAAGAACAATGGTTGATCAGCTGATTGCAACTTCTCCATTCATTTACGAAAAAATATCTGTTATCAGATTACATGAAAAGTAATAGCTATTACATTTTGCAATAATCTTTATTTCGTTTTTTACTTTCTTTATTGCGAAGAAGAAAGTGTGCTTTATACGCGCGTTATACTGCGAATATAAAAAAACGAATCATATAAATTCTGAATTTTAAGGTGCACATTATAAACCGAAACTCGTTATTTGCCGTAATATACGGCCTATATATATGTACACAGTAAAAAATAGGAATAGCGGACACATTGAGACCGCGGAATTTGTCTGTTATTCGGAGGTGTCTGGAATTCAAAGATAAAAACATACAGATATATAAGTCTTCAGGATAGAAAAAGTGTCCTCTAAATATAGGTATCAGCCAGAAGTTTCCATTTATAACAATCGACACTCGTTAGAAGTCATTTGTTAATAAATTCACTCTTTAGGTTTAGGAGAATGTAAAGGTCCACAATGTGGCTCTTTAGAACATTGAAATTGTGACGTCACCCCAAAATATGCATCGCCCCCTGAATACTAGGCCTGAGTGCTGACACAAGAATGTCGGTTATCGTCCGCGGAATTTTTAAAGCGTTTGTACAGTTCCTTGAATTTTCACACCAGTAAATTCTAAAAGTTGCTTGTGACTTTTTTGATTTCAGAAAAATAAGGCAAAGAAAACTTTTAGAAATTATTGGTGTTAAAATTCGCGGGATCGTGCAAACGTTAAAAAAAAATCTGCCTATGACAGTTTCCATTTTTGTGTGAGCGCGCAGACCTAGTATTCAAGGGGCGGTATAAATATGAAATAAAGTTCGATATGAGATTTACATTGTTTACAAGCAGCATAAACAAAGCTCATCACGATTATATATTTTTATTAAGGAAATATTAGGCATGTTATTCCACTCAAATACAATATCTTGAAATAATAAAAAGATATTTTGTTTAGACTATTACAAACTTTATTTTTTATTAATATTTTCTGTTTAAGTGTTTAAAATATTTCGTTGCGGCTTTCTCACAGCCATCTGGTCTTTTATTAGAGCGTTGGTTTAGTTTGATGCTTATGAAATGCATTGTTTTGATACGCGTAAACAGTTATAACCATAAAGCATTATAAGCTATTTATCAAATGTGCTTTAAAATTAATTTATTCATTTTTAATTATGTTCTATAAATAAAAATATCTCAACCGGAAACATACCGTTGTACATAATTTTTATAATTCTAGCACATCAGGCTCTGAGCGAAAAATCGATCACAAAATTCCATCTTTACATACATGAACCAAGTTCAGCTAAATATGAGATTGTAAAAACTACTTTTTTTCTTCAGCAACTAAAGCTGATTATATGTTTTACAGAAATTCATAAAATATGACTGAATTCATACATTCCATTTCCGATTTTTCTATACCTCACGTAGGAAAGATGGTATGGATAATATATGATGGAATCCTTTTCTATAAAATACCACTTATAGTGGGACTAAATCATTTTGTAGAACACTTGCTAACATTATTAGAAACGTGTTTCAGTAGTCATCATCTTCTCTTACATCAAATACATGATCTGACTACAACCGGGGAAACTACCACCAGTAAAAACGAATAGATATTTTTGCCTTTATTATGTCAGAAATTTTTGAATGAATAAGAAGTTTAAATATACAGGAAATTTCTACTCAAATTTGCTGGTGGACGTTTGCTTCGCTTGTAATCAGGACCTGCTCAAATATTACACATATTCAAGCTTTAAAATTCAAGTTTTTTTTATAAGGTTAATGATTTTAATGGTTTAAATGATTGGTTATATTATTTATGTGAGTTTTACAAATGAAAAAAATGAAATTAAACTCAACTTGCTTAAATTCACTAATAGAAGCTTTTAACTGACCGACAAGAATGGCTGACTTATCTGTTTTATACTATCATATATTCATAGTTTCCAACCTCCAGATTTTTTTCCTACCAGTATTTTTTTGAAAAAATATTTGTTTTATATAATCGTGCAATTTCTGCTATTTAATAAAACTAAAATTTTTGTATGATTTTACTGGTATTCAAAAAATCGGAAGGTTGGCAACTATGTATTTTGCTGATTACATGTCAGAAACTATTCATTTTCATACAGAATGAAAAGAAACATCGTCAAAACTTGAAAATGCTCGGAAAAGTGCTATAAAATGTTATTGTTTTCTTAGAATTCTCGAACTCTCAGATATTAATACAATGTCGCCTACGGGTACTTTACCATACCCATTTCGCTGAATGATTTTCTTGCAAAATATATGACATAAATATATGATATATGATATAAATTTGCCGATTACATGTCAGAAACTATTCATTTTCATACAGAATGAAAAGAAACGTCGTCAAAACTTGAAAATGCTCGGAAAAGTGCTGTAAAATGTTATTAGGTGCGTTCGTAATTATATAAATACGTAGCACCTATAGTCGTCGTTTGGTCCGTCCGTCTGTCCGTCCGTCTGTCTGTCTGTCTGTCCGTCTGTCTGTCCGTCCGTCTGTCTGTCTGTCCGCATATAACAACTCAAAAACTGCCCAACCAAATGGTTTGCAATTTAAAATATATTATCTTTGCAGAATTTTGTCGAGACATTTCAAATTTTATTAAAATCGAATCAAAATTTTAGGAGATATTGATAAAAATATTTATTAAGAAATTTGATTTTTTTTTTTAAATCGGTGCTTTTTTGTTATAGGAGCTTCCGAAGTTTAATCGTCAAGCGACCTAGATACTTATTTTATGACAGAAATTAATCTGCAGACGATATAATTCATTTCACAGAATTAAAAATCATCAAGATCTGAATATTTATATAACTAGCTGATACATATATATCTGAATATTTATATAACTAGTTAAGATATTTGTATGAACAGTGTCATCAAATATATACTTAACTAGCTGTTTAACCCGTTCTACGCACGGGATATCATGAATTTAATTCTAAAACGTGCATACGAACGCACCTCGTTTGTAACGTTTGACGTACAATTTCCAACTTGTTGTTTTCTTAGAATTCTCGAACTCTCAGATAGTAATACAATGTCGCCTACGGGTACTTTACCCTAACCATTTCGCTGAATGATTTTCTTGCAAAATATATGACATAAATATATGATATATGATATAAATTTGCCGATTACATGTCAGAAACTATTCATTTTCATATAGAATGAAAAGAAACGTCGTCCAAACTTGAAAATGCTCGGAAAAGTGCTGTAAAATGTTATTGTTTTCTTAGAATTCTCGAACTCTCAGATAGTAATACAATGTCGCCTACGGGTACTTTACCCTACCCATTTCGCTGAATGATTTTCTTGCAAAATATATGAAACTATTAACGGTCGAGTGCAATCAGTTTTTGTACATTAAATCTAATTAATTTGAACTGTAAATGTACTAATTTCCCATTAATACTTTTTCCATTAATACTCTTTCCATTAATACTCTCATCCCTCCTCTTGAAAAAGTACTTTTTTTTTTAAATTTCAAAATAGTCACTATCTTAAAATATCCTGTCTCTGAATTTTATTGATAAAATAATGCAGGTCTTTCTTGCAAAATATCGGAAGTGACATTTTATGAGAAAATAAAATTTTATTGCAAATATTGTTATTGTAGACGAAATATAATGTAAATTTTAAAGTAGTAATTTCATGTGACTAGACAATCAATAAAGAAAACGAAATGAAAACGCTAATTAAATGAAGAGTAAATAAGATTTTTAAAACATTTTCCTATAATATTAACATTTTCTTGCTTACGATAGGAAATATTATGTCGTTCACGATAATTTTGGGCTAGATAATTTTGAAAATTTATGCTCAAATACTGGTGACGTTAAATAACAAAACTTCAATTGGTTTCAGTTTTAACATATTTAGAAAATATTTAAAATAAAAAATATTAGAAGAAATTCAAATTTTCGCAAAACTAAAGAAATTTTACAAAATGTGCAGAATTGAATGAAAAAGAAAATATCGCCTGAATTAGCTATGCGATAAATGTTCAGTCCTAATTATAACCGGAGAAATAAAATGCTGTTGTCACAAATCTGGAATGTTATGTTACTTTTTTAAAAGTATATGGTTTAAATTATTTTTATACGTACAAGCAAAAAATGAAGATATACTTTATATGGAATAGTACATACGTAAAAATGCGAGCATGAAATTCATAATGATTTTAATTCATGAAATCAAGATTTCGTTCTCGTCGGTTTGAAAAAAAAAAAAAAAAGCAAGTTGAGAGAAGAGTATGAACTCCTGTACCAATAAAATAACTATAGAACTATAGAAGACTATAGAACTCCTTAAGATCCTACACTGGTCGCGCGAAAGCTATTGTTAAACTAATAACAGCGTTCATGTCCTAAGAAAAAAAAAAATCCGCAGTCAAAATTGAAAAGGCGAAAACAGACTCCTTTAGAGATCGAACTATGCAAAAAAAAACATTTAATAATATTAAAATGCAAACGAGAAATTTCAAAAGATCCCTCTCATAAGTGTCATCACGTAACTATTGCAAGTTCTTACTGTTATAAATCACAAGTTCTGTAATTAAATCATTAATGCGAACAAGAACTAAGTTACATAGTATGGTAGAAAAATTCTATTAAAAACTTGTAGTAAAAGCGTACGAACCCTGGATCACATGTTCCACGTCTGATTTTTTTGAGTAATATACACTATACATCGCATATTTATCTATTGTATACTGCGCCCACGAATATTTTTGTAATTTTATTGGTATAAATACGTATTTTGCACTTGAGAAAATATTAAATATTGATGTTGAATGCAAAACAAAAGCGTATTTAAAATATATACATATGACACTTTTTTGTTCTTATTTTTACTATATTTTCTACCTTTTAGCGTTTAAAATATTTTCCTGTTCCCTTTTCACTGCCATTTGTCCTATTTTTTGCGAGCATCATAAACCCAGATGTCGTTGTAAATAGTATACATTTTTCACATAGAGAAAGAATCGCGATTTATCACGTGCACCCGGCTACTGGAAAAAAATACCTGACGGCTAAGCCTACAGGCACAGGTAGATTTCGAAGATGCAGACCGTGGGGCGCCTGTTTGTTGGAAATTGGAGAAGATATTACATTTTTGTCATGATTCAGCAGTTGGAACTGCAGTTCGAAGCGTAACTTGTTTGCAGGCGAAGCCGGCAGAGATTTTTTTTTTTTGTTTATTATTATTTATTATTTTTTTGTATAAGGGTTGGTCATGTAAAAAAACTTGTCAATGTAAAAGTTTTAGATAATATTAAGAGGATTTATATTAAATTTAAGCTGACTTGATATCTTGTGCATTGACGAAGAAATTTAATAAAACCCCTCTTTTACCTCCCCTTGGAGCCATTTATAATGATATCAAATATCTCTCATACATAAATTTTCGTCCCTTTTCCTAGAAGTAATAATAACTTTAAACGGATTCAATACGTATCATAATTAAGAAGTTATAGGTTTTTTTCAGTTTTCACAAAAGCTCCTCCCCCCCCCCCCTGGTTCGATTTTGCCCATTAACGAACTTGACCGAGATTTTCTGCCCCTTGATTTTATGTATCAGTTAGGAAGAGATTTGTGCAGAGTTATTAAGTTATCGTGTCTATAAAAAAGTGACATAGTAGATAGATAGATAGATAGATAAAATTTTGAACTGGGGGTAGTTTTTGGTTCTGGGAGTCATAATGGGCGTAGATCTGCGAAATTTTTTCAAAAATTCCAACTTAGGGGAGAAAGTAATAGGTTGTATTTCTTATGAAATCTACCTAAAAGTGCAAAAAGAGATAAGAGTGCTTCTTCATCAACGAATGATGAAAATACGTTTGCCAGATATTCATAAAATAAGACGAAATTCATACATTCAATTTCCTATCTACCTTTGCCCAACATAGATGTGATGATATGTGCAATACGTGATGGAATCATGTTTTATTAAAGTCCACATGTTCGGACACTTGAAAACATTACGAGAAACGTGTTTTAGTAATTGACATCCTTTCATGCATCAAATACTACACATATTCAGTCATTTAAATCTGTATTTGAAGAACTAAAAACCCACAATGAGAAAGTACATATGTTTATATCATTACAGTTAATTTTACACACAAAAAAAAAAAAAAAAAAAAAAAAAAAAGAAAGAAAGAAAGAAATTCGGCGTGCTTAGATTCAATACTTGTAGGAGATGTTTTTAATTGACCGACACGAATTGCTGCATTGTCGTTTTCTACAATCATATAATTTTTGCCAAATCAATGTAAGAAATCATTTATTTTCATGTTGAGTGATTAAAAATTGTTGATAAAACTTTAAAATGCGCCAAAAAGTGCTGTAAAATCTTATTATTTGTTGTGAATGCTCGAACTCTCACTGTCGACTAGGGGTTCCTTTATCTTGTCCGCTTCTGTAATTGATTTTTTGTTTTTTTTGAAAACCATTAGAACTATTACCGTAATTTCCGGCGTATAATCCGCAGCTCAAAGAGTCGTTTTTCGACCCAGAAATATTCTTTTATAAAATGTAACTTAAAAGATCGCTGTAAATATTTAACTACAATTATTGAATAAAATTTCTGGGTCGAAAAACGAATCTTTGAGCTGCGTATTATACGCCGGAAATTACGGTAACAGTTGAGCGCAATCACTTTTTGTAGGTAAAAACTAATTAATTTTAATTGTAAATGTATCAAATTTCCATTAATACATCAAATGGATTTGAAAAAGTACCATTTATGTAAAATTCAATAAAATGACTTGCTTAAAATATCGTATGTCACAGAATTTTAATGGTAACATAATGAACCCGTAAGCGACTTTTTTACATAAAATAAAATTTTATTGCAAATGGTGTTATTGTAAATGAAACGTAATTCAAATTATAAAGTAGTTATTTTATGCGGCTATAAAATCATAATAAAATCAAAATGATAACGCTAATTATGAATAACAATAAGTAAGATTTTTAAAATAGTCTACTGTGATATTAATATTTTATTTCTTATGATCGAAAAAATTTGTCGCTTACAATCATTTGGCACGGTAATTTTGCTATACTACTGACGTTAATTTACTAAACTTCAATTGTTAAAAATAGTAGAAAAAATTGGAATTTTTTCAAAAGTCACGAACTGTTACCAACTGTTTGGAATTAAAGAAAAAAAATGAAATATAGCGAAATTTAGTGTCAGTCCTATTTATAACCGAACAAACAAAGTGCTGATGTCAAACGGGCAGTGTTATGTTTCTCATGCAAAACAAAAGCATTTAAATTGTTTTTGTTCGTACCAGAAAATATATGAAGATATGTTTATATGAAATAGTTCATAGTAAGTAAAGATTGTCTGCTAAAATCAAAATCATAAATCATGAAATCAAGCTGTCGTCATTCGTGGCTTGGAAAATAAAGGAGTGAACATGTTGACAAGACAGTGTACTCTTTAAAGGTCCTACACTAGTATTTTAAGTTTCATTGATAGGCCTTTATCAAATGTTATCGAGCTAGTATAAACCAGCAATAAACAACCATACGTCTGAGAGAAAACTTCTGCCCACGAAGACTTTATAAATTAGTATGCATAATACGTATTTTGCGCTTGTGAAAATATTCATTAACCCCTTCGGCCCTAACGTCCTACTAATGGGACATATCTTTTAGTGAGTATTATTTTGTCTTAAACATTATTTTTATTAATTCCAGCACCTAATAGTGATAGCTATTAATTAAGTTTTAAAAATAATAAGATGTGGCATCATCATCAGAAATTCTCCTGCGTACATAATTTTTATAAATTAAGCTTATCAGGAAATGAGAGAATAATCGATTCTATAATTCCATCGTTCCATAGATGATCCCAGTTGTTAAACAAAAGAGTGGAAAAACGTGGAAGGTTTGGTCGCTTTTATGGTATTTATTACCGTAGGTAACTGATAGTATATTAACAAAAAAATCATTATTGTTTTATCAAATTTATCTCTAAATAACACTTTCCAAAATATGTTACCACACAAGAAGGGAAGATTATCACGTGAGTAAGAAACAAAGCGATATAGGAGAGTGAAAGATATAAAACGAAATTAGAGTGGCGAAATTAACGGATGATACTTTTAGTTCGAACTTGTGTATTATATATATTACTATACTATACTATGACTATATTACTATATAGTAGTTAATTCAATCGTACACTTCTTAATCTGGAAAGCCTTGCTTAGAATCATGACAAAAATCTCACATATTTCGAAATTTTGAATCATTTATCGTGTATATTTCTAAATTGTGAAGTTGCGACTCCACTATCATTTAGTGTATCAGCAAATATGGAATCTGGATATTTTGTTTTTTATTTCTGTATGATACACAAAACAATTATTTGCTGAAAGACCAGACATAAGGATACACATTCAAGTTATTGAGGCTCAGTTATCCAGGATAGAGTCCTGCGGAAGGCTGGTTACATCCGAAATGAACACGAAAATACGATTTAAAGTCTAACCGTATTTCGACCCGAATCCGAAACACTTCATTCCAAAAACGAAATACTTTAACCCTTTATATCCTGAATTAATTTTCCAGCTACTTTATAAGATGCTCAGAATCCTCGATTATTCCCACCAGTTATTTTTTTTTTGTAAAGTTTTTTGTAAAGATTAAATTTTGTATCTTACGAGTTTCGGACATTGCGCTAGGTCACATGTCGCAGGAAATTCAATTAGTGGGTCATTTTTGGGTCACTGCGGGTCAGGGTCAAGCTAATTGTATCTAAAAAACGTTTCAAACGGGTTTTGACCAAATTTTGCATCCTGTGGTTTTCGGGCACGAGAAGACAGTTCGGCTAGGTCACATGTTCCATAAAATTCGATTAGTGGGTCATTTTGGTCATGAGTCATTATGGGTCAAGCTATTCTTATCTTAAAAATGGCGCAGAAGATTTCTACTAAATTTAGTATCCTACAATTTTAGGGAACGAGAAGACTATTGAGCTAGGTCACATGTTCGAGAAATTTCGATTAGTGTGTCATTTTTGGTCATGGGTCGAGATGGGTCCAGCTATTTTTATCTTAAAACGGCACAGAGGATTTGAACTAAATTTAGTATTCTACAGTTTCAAGGAACAAGAAGACTATTGGGCTAGGTCACATGTTCGAGAAAATTCGATTAGTGGGTCATTTTGGGTCACCATGAGTCAGGGTCAAGCTAATTGTACCTAAAAAACGATTCAAACGATTTTGACTAAACTTTGTATCCTACAATTTTCGGGCACGAGAAGACTATTGGGCTGGGTCACATGTTCGAGAAGTTTCGATTAGTGCGTCATTTTGGGTCAACGCGGGTCAAGTTAATTTTATCTAAAAAACGGTTCTAACGATTTTGATTAAATTTTGTATCTTACGAGTTTCGGGCACGAGAAAATCATTGCGCTAGGTCACACGTCCGAGAAAATTCGATTAGTGGGTCATTTTTGGTTCACTATGGGTCAAGCTATTTTTATCTAAAAAACGGCTCAGACTATTTTGACTAAATTTTATATCCTACGGGTTTCGGGCACGAGAACACAATTGGGCTTGGTCGCATGTTCGAGAAAATTTGATTAGTGGGTCATTTTGGTCATGGGTCATGATATTTGAACTCAAATCTAGTTTTGACCGAGCACAGCTCTGTCTCCCTTGCTGGTATCGTTTAAGAGTAAAACCTCCATATCAGACAGTGACTTATTATCGCAAGGGCATAGTATTATTAGAGTTTGTTTGAGGAATAAATTCCATGCGATGAACATTAAAAACGACACGTTGCACTCGAAAAATGGTAACTTACTGGTTTATTTCTTGTATTTCTTATAATTTTTAAACTATTTCACATGTTTCGTTTTCGTGGGTGATATGTTATGAAATTGCATAAATCGCAAATTAAGAAAGACATGATGGCACGTAAAATAAAAAATGGAAAACGCTATTCTATTTCATAGTTTCTGAATAACAGAGCTCTTGCCAATTTCATATGTCTAAGAATAAAAATCTATAGTTTAGTAAAATGGCTGACATTTATACTAAAAGTTAGTTTCATTTTTCTTATTGCAATCTGTATTTGCAACACTTACTAATCCAGTTGGGGTAGAGACCTTCCAAGAGATTTTACCTTCGAATGGACAAAAGTCTTCCACCCTTTTGTTAGACACTAATTCCAAACTTTTGAAAACCAGTCAGTATTCACTCCCTGGCATTTCCCGATTCTCAGAATTTCACACATCAACGTCAACAACATAGATTTATAAATACTAAGTTGTTGACGTGTGTTGTGCACGTATGTGCTGTGAAACTGCCTATTTCATTCTTCTCTTTATTTAGTTTGTAAGAAGATTAACATGTAATCGTCAGAATATTGAAAATTTCGCCTTGAGAAATACTGTAAATAATACACTCAAAGGAAAGATAGTATTATTAGAAAGTCTATGATAATACAGCTTCTTAGCGTTAGTTCACCTCCTGTCCATATCCATTATAATCAAGCTAATCATACTTTGTTGCTTCTTTCACTGTGCCATTTTATGATTGCACAATACTATTTTTGTGTGGTATTTCCAATTTTGCCATGTTGCTGTTTTTATTTGTCTTCCCAGAATAAACACTAAATTTTCCTGGATGGTAGAGGAAGTCAGGGTGCTTTTTTGTGCTGAATACTCCCCCCCCCCCCCTGATTTAAGATAAATCAAAAGACGAACAGAATTAAAATTGTCTTCTATACGGTGTGTTCAGGGAGGTTTAGGAATGAGGGGAAGAGTCTCTGATGAAAAAATTTTACTAACATTTTTTTCTTCAGCTATAAATTATTATATATCCATTTGGGAGAAAAAAAATCGTTTTTTTAAATAATCAGGCATAAAGAAAATAAAATTAATTAAATTTCAAAATACTGAGAGGGGCAACGGCCTCTACTGTCCTACTGCTGGCACTTATGTTTTATGAAAATTCAATAGTTATTTGCAAGTATTAATCAAGAGATGTACGGTACATCTCACCTTTCTGGGTTGAGTTACTTTGTCATAGTGAATCCTCTACAATCAACCAACCGACTTAATCAGATTGGAGGAGTTTCTCGGTGTGTTGTTGTTTTTCATTTGGGTTTTTAGATTCATTTTCATGTCTTTGGGTGGATACAATAGGGTTTAAGTTTATTTACACTGAGGAAGTGAGTCCAGGATACTCATGAAACGTGCGTCTGTTTATTACACGATGTTATTGTGTGTCAAACGTTGGTATTTTTAGTATATTTATCCACACAAGATTTTTTCATTAATTGAAAATCCGCCTCTTTGCAAAGAGCCGGTCTAATTGGAGAATCATTTCCCTTTTCCCAATCAGCCTGATGTTTTTCAGGCTTATTGCAAAGAGCCTAGACAGCGTTAGGATAATTGGAATATGGTCATTTATTTCTCAATAAGCCTGCATTTTTTAGACTCATTGCAAAGAGCCTAGATAGCGTTATGCTAATTGAAAAATGACCATGCCTATTTAGGAAATGACCAGTAGGGTGGAACGAAAAAACTTTTTTTTAAATTTAAAAATGCTATAGTTTTCAAAAGTTGCTTTTGATCAAAATAAAGACGTAAATTAAATATTAGCGTAATTGGATTATGTTTTCAGGTGCCGCAAGAAGGGTAAACTTTGGGTTTTTATTAAAATTTTGACAGTTTTCGCAGTTATGTAAAAAAAATAATAGTAATAATTTCAATATGCTATAGTTTTCAAAAGTTGCTTTTGATCAAAATAAAGGCGAAAATTAAATACCAGCGTAGTTGGATTATGTTTAGAGGTGCCGCAAGAAGGTCAAACTTTAGGTTTTTATTAAAAATTTGACAAATTTCGCAGTTATGTTTAAAATTTTTTTAATAGGCTATAGTTTTTATAAGTTGTCTTTTAAATCAGTTTTAATCAGTTTTAAATCTTTTTAATCAGAAAACATGGTAAACTTACTGCGTAATACATTTTAATTACAAAAATAATGAAACATAAATAGTATACAATGAGGTAGAAACAGAACAAAGTTCAGAAGAGAACACTATACTATCCCAATTTTTTTATTGCCTCTACGTTCAGTGTCTCGGAAACCTCAAGTAATCAAACTCATAGTCAAATGCGCATGAAATTGCGATTTGTGGCTTCTACTTGCGATCGAACTTGAGTATCAGACAAAATTGTTGCAACAATTCCAAGCGCCGCTCTGCAGGATATTGGTCTGATAAGTGATGAAGAAAGAAGTATGACAGAAATGTATTGACAGAATAAAAATTAGATGAGAACAAATAAAGAACCGAAAAAGATATGTAGAAGAAACTGTAAAACTAGTTACAGAAAGTAATTTTTTTTATGTAAGAAAAGACAAGACTATTGTGCAAAAGAAGAAAGGAACTAAGTATTACAAAATAACTGTTATCGAAGAACATACATGACTTGTTCCAGAACTTGGATCAAAATTTTCAAGACACGTAAAACCGATTTTTGGACTTGGAAAATGTATAAAAGACAACATAATGACATTTTTAAATGGCAACAACCAATACTTAAACATTACTACAATTGGATATGATGGAACTGCCTCGAACACTGGATTGAATAATGGTGCAATTGCTTTATTGGAAAATGAATTATGAAAGCCACTGCAGTGCTTGATTTGTCTGTTTCATGCAAATGAACTACCCGTTCGTCATGTAGTTTCTTTCCTAGATGGAAAAACTAAAAATCCAAATGAATTTGGAGTGAAAATAAGGAAACAACAGGAAAAGTGTTCTGAACTTCCAGTGACTGAGTTTTTACCTATTGAAAATAACATTCCATTGCTAAAATTTAAGGATAATTTAATTATGGACCAAATATAGTTCTAAGAAATGTGTAACACAATCTCCGTTAGAAGTTGCTCTTCTGATATGTCATGAAGAAGTCAGAAAATATTTGTCATTCACCATGGTTTACCTTAGCAAACATAATAATTCGCTTGTATTTGGGAACAGAATATCCATATACTGACTGAATACATTTTGAAAGTGTATGCAACTGTTTGGTTTAGCATAACGTTGAAACCATCTTCTATCTATGGACGAAGCACTTGTGAAAACGTGTCAGCTACGATACCTCAATTACACTCCTAAAAATGTAATTGATCCAATCAGCCAAAGTAATGCATACTTTTCTGCACATGAAAATGTACTCCATTGTATGCTATCAGATGATAGAAGTCATTAAGGTGTTTGCATTACGCCGAATTGTAAAAGCAGGGGCTGGAAATGAAGTTGGCATCAGAATTTTTTTAATTCCTGTATGTAGAAACGTTGATGTCACGGATTATATTGATATGATTCAATGGCATGATGTTAAAGTAACATAACCTTCTATGACGATGTATATTGCTGACTACAAACTAAAGCAGTAAATAAAACAAGCAGAAGAACCTGATCATGAGAGTCAACTTCAATTTTTCCCTATGTCACACACAAGCAGTTAAAAGGATTGTTAAATTAGTTACCGAGTCATCTTGTCAGTTAGCAGCACTTCTGCAAGAGATGCATTGATAAAAAAAAAAAAAAAAGAAAATCAAACGATCATGCCAAGATTTGAAACAAAAAACAATCCAATGTGTCAGTGTGATTATTATGACCATGTGTGATTACTATAGACATTAGAGAAAAATTAATGTTTCTTAAAAATAAAGTTTTGCCTTTAAAAACAATATAAAGTCAAATCTCTTTTATCGGACACCCGTATATATATGGTCACCCCTCTCTTACGGCCAAATTAAAATTTCTCAGCGAACATTAACCTCTCGTTATAACTAACAACCAATCTCCTACAGTCACTTTATTTTTTCAGACATTTTTTTTTGGTCACATAGTTGCCCGTTAATCAGAGGTTTCACTCTTTTAAAGTTTTTCTAAATAAGTATGATTTGTTTAACAAAGATACGATAATTAAAGATTGCATTTCTTTCATTTCAATGTACTATACCGATGTACTATAAGAATATGTTACTGTAAAATTAATAAAAATTAATATGGTGAAAATAGCTAAATTCTACAAAATAATCTTTCTGTAATGGCATCTAAAAATTCGTAATACATAGAATGTGCAAGTTTTCTGCAAAAGTATCATATTTTGAATATTCCGTTTACAAAATATATGTATATTATGTTAATAATAAAAAAAATAACTTTTTTGTAAAAAGGCAATTTTTATCGCTTTTTCATAGAAAAGTCATTTTTGAAGCTCTTTGCGGCACCTGAAAATATTTTAGTACAGCAACAACATTTTATATTCTTCATTCTAATCCCAAAAGGCAACTTTTGCCGACTATAGCAAATTTCTAACTGAAAAAAAAAAAAAAAAAAAAAACATTATTTTCGTTCCACTCTAATGACCAGTTCTTTGTCAAAATATGGTGTTGTACCCAACTCGAACCTGAAAATTCCATTCGAAGTCGACACGAACCCGACAGAAAATTTCCATCGAACCGTAACCCGATCCTCAAAGCACAAAATAAATTCCTTCGAGTCGCAACCCAACCCGTACCAGAAAACTCTAGTTAACCTGAAATCCGACACGAACCCGATAAAAAAAAAAACATCGAACCGTAACCCGATCCGAACCCGACAAAATAAATTACTTCATGTCGCAACGCAACTCGAAACTAAAAATTCGATGTTAACCAGTAACCCAACCCGAACAAGACATAAAAATTCCATCAAACCGTAACCAGATCCAAACAAGACAAAATAAATTCCTTCGCATCGCAAACCGACCCGAACCTGAAAATAATAGTTAACCCGCACCAGGAAAAAAATTCCATCAAACCGTAACTCGATCCGAAACCCCCAAAATAATTTTTTTCATCTCGCAACCAGACCCGAACCTGAAAATTGAAGCTAACCCGAAAGCTGACCCGAACCAGAGAAATAAAAATCCATTGATACATAAACCGATCCAAACTCAGCAAAATAATTTCCGTCGTCACGCAACCCGATGTGAAACAGAAAATTGAAGTTAACCCGAAACACGACTCGAAACCGACAAAAAAATCCATCGAACCGTCACCCGATCCGAACCCGACAAAAGAAATTCCTTCGTGTCACAACCTGATCCAAACCAGAGAATTCAAGTTAACTCGAAACCCGACCCGAACCCGATAAATAAATCTATCGAACCATAACCCGATCCGAACCCGACAAATTAATTTTCGTAGTCACGCAACCCGATCCGAAACTGAAATTTTAATTTAACCCAAAAACCGATTTGAACCTGAAAATTTAATTTAACCCGAAACATAACACAAACTTGAAAATGTAATTCAAACCTAAACATAACCCAAACCTGAAAATTAAATTTTACTCGAAACACAAAGTTGAACCGAACCTGACCCGAACGTGAAAATTAAAGTTAACCCAAAACCCAAAACCGTCAAAATTTCATCGAACCGTAACCCAATCCGAACCCGACCCGAACCCGATAAAAAAATCCATCGAACCATAACCCGACCCGAACCCGAGAAAATAAATTCCTTTGTGTCACAACCCGATCCAAGCCAGAAAATTCCAGTTATTCCAAAACCCGACCCAAACCCGACAAATTAAATTTCGTAGTCACGCAACCCGATCCGAAACTGAAATTTTAAGTTAACCCAAAAACCGATTTGAACCTGAAAATTTAATTTAACCCGAAACATAACACAAACTTGAAAAATAAAGTTAACTCTAAACACAAAGTCGAAACGCAACCCGACCCGAAACCCGAACCCGACAAAATAAATTCCTTCGCGTCACAACCCGATCCAAGCCAGAAAATTCAAGTTAACCCGAAACCCGACCCGAACCCGATAAAAAATCCATCGAACCGTAACCTGATCTGAACCCGACAAAATAAATTTCGTCGTCACGCAACCCGAACCGAAACTGAAAATTTAAGTTAACCGTTTTCGTCTTGATTTCAAATTGTGTTTTGTATATTTTTGTGGCAGAGGGAAAATTTTATCTATAAAAAAGAATGCGTTTATTAACCTTAATTATCAACAAGGCGCATAAATGAAATCTATCAATAAAGCAGCTTTCTTTTTTTATCAAATTCATTCAGCAACACATCTTCTCTACATAATGATGGAAAAATATTAAAAATCTGCCACATCTGCAGTTTTCATGGACGAAGAACTTAACTTTTCTTATTTATTTTTATAATATTTTCATTCAGTAACCCATCTTCTACTTAACGTTGAAAATCAACAAAAGTCTGCCTGATCTCTAAGTGTCATTATTGCAAAAGTTTTCTTACATATATGTTATAATAATGTTCTTTATATATCGATGTTATCTGAGTAAAACTGGGAAACATAAAAAATCTCTCATCTGTAGAAATAATTATTACAGAAATTTTCATATATATATTTTTATAATTGTTTTCATTGGCAACCCATCTTCCCTCATTAAAGATGGGAAAACTTTAAAAATCAACCTCATCTGCAGATTTCATTAATATAGAAATTTTCATATATATATTTTTAATTTTATAACAACCTATCTTTTCTACATAATTCTGAGAAAACATTAACAATCTGCCTCATCTACAGATTTTATTAATACTTCTACACGGGATGGTTGTGAAAAATATATCCTTAAAACAAAAATGAAGTATTCACTAATCTTAAATTCTCAGCCGCGTTAATGAAATCTGTCAAAAAGACAGTTTTCTTATACATTTTTTATAAAATTTGAAGTTCCTACTCCTATTTCTTATACTAAAATTATGCATAATCATTTAATACTTTGGACGTTCTGCAATAACCCATGATTAGAGTCCTTCATCTGGTCTGGAAAACCGTTTTCCGCTAAACTGACCCGTCCCGCGGTTGGCGCTTATGTTCCTGTTTCGGATCGGGTTAACATCCATTTTTTAGAGTTCGGATCAGGTTACGTTTGATGGATTCATTTTGTCGGGTTAACTTCAATTTTCAGTTTCGGGTCGGGTTGCGAGACGAAGGAATTTATTTTTTCGGGTTCGGATTCGGTTACGGCTCGATGGATTTTAGGTAGATTTCGTAGGAAATACTACCTATTACATTCTCACCTAAGTTGGAATTTTTGAAAAAAATTTGCAGATCTACGCCGACCATGACTCCCAGAAAACAAAACCACCCCCAGTTCAAAACTTTATCTATCTATCTATCTATCTATCTATCTCTCTATCTACCTCTCTATCTATCTATCTATGTCACTTTTTTTATGACGACGATAACTGGAAAAATTCTGCATAAATCTCTTCCAAACTTCTTTCATGACGGGTTCATAAAATCAAGGGACATAAATCTCGGTCAAGTTCGTTAATCAAATCCGCGTAAATTTATTATTAATCCTCTTAATATTATCTAAAACTTTTATATTAACAAGTTTTTATAGGACCAACCGTCATAGCAAAAAAAAAAAAAAAAAAAAAAAAAAAAAAAAAAAAAAAAAAAAAAAATCCCTGCCGGCAAACAAGTTATTTTTCGAAGTAGGCGGTTCCAACTCCCGCATCGTTTCGAAACTGATACATAAAATCAAGGGGCATAAAATCTCGGTCAAGTTCGTTAATGGGAAAAATCGAACCAAGGGGGGGGGGATGGGGCGGCTTTTTGCGAAAACAGAAAAAAACCCCATAATTTCTTAATTATGATACGTATCGAATCCGTTTGAAGTTATTATTACTTCTAGGAGAAGGGCCGAAAATTTATGTATGACAGATTTTTTATATAATTAAAATTTGCCTTAAGGGGGGGGGGAGGGGGGTTTTAGAAGAAAAAAATTCATAACTTCGTCAATTCCCAAGATTTCAAATCCTCTTAAATTTATTATAAATCCTCTTAATATTTTCTAAAACTTTTATACTGACAAGTGTTTTATAGGACCAACACATATAGCAAAAAAAAAAAAATTCCTGCTGGCTCCGCCTGCAAACAAGTTAGGTTTCGAAGTAGGCGGTTCCAACTGCCGCATCATCGCAAAAAAGTCCTTTCTTTCGCAATTCCCGACAAACAGGCGCCCCACGGTCTGCGTCTTCGAAATCTATCTGTGCCTGTAGGCCGAGCCGTCAGGGATTTTTTTTTTGTCGGGTTCGGGTCGGGTTTCCGGTTAACTCAAATTTTCAGGTTCAGATCAGGTTACATGACAATGGAAATTATTTTAATGTTTTCGGTTTGTGCTGTGGTTCGATGGAATTTTTTTGTCGGGTTCGGGTTAACTTCCATTTCCAAGTTTGAGTCGGGTTGTGACACGAAGGAATTTGTTTCTTCGATTTCGGTTCAGGTTACGGTTTAACTTAAATTTTCAGTTTCGGGTTGGGTTGCGTGTCGACTTTGGGTTTTGCATTAACTTCAATTTTCAGGTTTGGGCTATGTTTCGCGTTAAATTAAATTTTTAGGTTCGGGTCGGTTTTGGGTTAACTTAAATTTTCACTTTCGGTTCGGGTTTCGTGACGACGAAATTTATTTTTCGGGTTTGGATCGGGTTACGGTACGATGGAATTTTTTTCCTGGTTCGGGTTGGGTTTCGGGTTAACTATTAGTTTCGTGTTCATGTCGGTTTGCGACACGAAGGAATTTATTTTATCGGTATCGGATCTGGTTACGGTTCGATGGAATTTTTATGTCTTGTTCGGTTTGGGTTACTGGTTAACATCGAATTTTTATGTTCGGGTTGCTTTGCGACATGAAGAAATTTATTTTGTCGGGTTCGGATCGGGTTACGGTTCGATGGAATTTTTGACGGGTTTGGGATTCGGGTTAGCTTCAATTTTCAGTTTCGGGTCGGGTTGCGTATCGACTTTGGGTTTCGAGTTAACTTCTATTTTCAGGTTTGGGCTAGGTTTCGGGTTAAATTAAATTTTTAGGTTCGGGTCGGTTTTGGGTTAACTTAAATTTTCAGTTTCGGTTCGGGTTGCGTGACGACGAAATTTATTTGTCGGGTTCGGATCGGGTTATGGTTCGATGGAATTTTTTCCTAGTTCGGGTCGGTTTGTGACACGAAGGAATTTATTTTGCCGGGTTCGGATCGGGTTACGGTTCGATGGAATTTTTATGTTTGGTTCGGTTTTGGTTACTGGTTAACATCGAATTTTTAGGTTCGGGTCACTTTGCGACATGAAGGAATTTATTTTGTCGGGTTCGGATCGGGTTACGGTTCGATGGTTTTTTTTTTTGTCGGGTTTGTGTCGGATTTCGGGTTAACTTGAGTTTTCTGGTTCGGGTCGGGTTGCGACTCGAAGGATTTTATTTTGTCCTTTTAGGATCGGGTTACGGTCCGATGGAAATTTTCTGTCGGGTTCGGGTCGACTTCGAATGGAATTTTCAGGTTCGTGTTGGGTACAACACCATATTTTGACAAAGAACTGGTCATTTTCTAAATAAGCATGATCATTTTTCAATTAGCCTGAAAAACATCAGGCTGATTGAGAAAAGGGAAATGATTCTCCAATTAGACCGGCTCTTTGCAAAGAGCCGGTCTAATTGGAGAGTCATTTCCCTTTTCTCAATCAGCCTGATGTTTTTCAGGCTGTTTGCAAAGAGGCGGATTTCCCAATTAGCCTACGACATATATAATACTCTGATTGTTCCTAGTACACGTGGTTAGTAAATACACGTGGTTAGCACGTGCTTTACCCGAAATTATAATTGGCTTATTCAAACACGTGTTATTCATAAATGTGTTGTATTTTCCCATCTTAACGTGAAGCCTCCCCCAACCCCATTTTGTTTTTTTAATTATCAGGGAGCTTTTTACCGATGGTGCTTTTTTCCGGGCGTGATTTTACTCCATTCCTAATAGCAATCGCAAATATCCGCCTACGGGAATTATATAAATCAAACATATGTTACTTCGTTATCTTTTAACACTTATTTCTCAATAAGTTCAAAATTTATCCATACATTGTTCCTTTTTTTTCCGTTTACTTGCTTTCCGATTACTTTTTTTCCGCTTTTGTTGACTCAGTTACTTTTTGTTCCTAAATTCTCCGAAGCACGACTTTAATCCAGCATAAATCGTGTTTAAGATCCTGTCCTTGCCACGTGATGAAATCCACAAGCTATATTAAACCAATGCAGTTGTTCTTTGCAAATTTCTGGTGTGAATTTCAATATTTTAAGTGACTCCTTTTGCTTAGGATATATCAGGTTGATTTCTAACTTTGTACACTTATACATTATTTAAAATGTTTTATTGTAGTTTTATTATGAGGACACTTTCATATTTTTAAATCCAGAATTGAAAGAATACTGAGAATAAAGCTAAAGTGAAAAGATACAACGCTAGACTCGACCTCAGATGGTGTTTGCAAATTTCTGGTGTGAATTTTACTATTTTAAGTGATTCCTTTTGCTTAAGCTATATCAGGTTGACTTCAAACTTTGTACATTTATACATTCTTTAATTTTTTTTATTGTAGTTTCTTTATGAGGACACTGCCCTATTTTGAATGAAACAACCGTTTTTTTTTTTCGAAATTTGAAAGTATTCTGAGAATAAAGCTAAAAAAATAATTAAAAGATACAACGCTAGACTTTGATCTCAGATATCCTATGTAGAAAAAAAAGAAAAATAAATCATATTGAAAATATTGAAATGCAAACGAGAAATTTGAAAAAAAAAATGAAAAAACGTAATTATTGGTTTTACAGTAGCTTGCTAATGTTGTCGCTTGTCTGATGTAAACTCTTAAGTACTAAATAATAAAAAAAATACTAGTGAATTAATGTATTTTGGATATGTGTCACCCCCCCCCCCCCCACACACACACACACAGACAGCACATTTGAATTTTATGTACTACATTATTTCTCAAAAGATATACACAAAATTTACAATTCGAGCACTATGCATATAAATACTTCGACTGGTAACAATACCATGATTCTTATAATGTAAACAAGGACATTCTTTTTGTTAACACTAAATATACCAACAATTTTTCTGAAATTTTATAAAAATATTCCTACCAGAATTTTTAATTAAAGCTATTTAACTTCTTTATTTAACCTATTTACATTGGATCGTTCTATTTGAAAGACAAAAACTAACCATCACCAATGTGTTAAAATTAGCCCAGGAGTATTCGCGTCGGGTATAACATACCCAGGGTGCGTACGGTTTTTTACAATTGTCACCATTATTTTTTTAAGTAATCTTCCAATTACTTTATCAGAGAATTTGTAGCAATTGTCTCCAACTATATAAGGTGACAATTATTATTTCTTTTTATTGGTGACAAAGTGAAAACCATTCACATCGTTCACCAAACCATCGTGGGTATGCGCGCTTTCTCCTGGGTTAAGCTCACTCTGTGGGCAGAAGTGAAATAAGTTTTTGTAAGTTTAGGTATAAATATATCACTAATACTGTTTACTGAAAAATATAATTAGTGATTACATTCTAACATTTAATTACACCATATTAAGTTAATATATTTTATGAAATATAATAAATTCTGGAAAAAAGAACTCCTTTCTCTTCGATCGACGTTTTTTTCTGTAGAATATTGAAGAGATCTAATTTTCTAAAGCCCGTCAAAATTACCCTAACGCTCAGCAGTCCCTCTTCTCTTATCTCATTTATCATCTCCCTTCAATACAAACTGCCATACCATTTCTTTCAGACGGGCAGGAGGATCCGAACACGCTAATGATACATTTGACTTGTTAAAGCAGCCATTAAATGAAGTGCATTGTATGCTGTGCTAAAATATGCTATAGTGTATATATTTAAATGCAGAGATTATTCTTATAATTAAAAAAGAATAGAAAATATGTTAAGTATTATTATTCTGAGAATAGAGGGAAAAAAAAGAGAGAGATAAAATATTGTTTGCTGGCTAGAAAAAATTCCAATTGTTTTTATTATTTTTTTATGTATTGTATGAAAAAAATTATATGTTAGAATATTATTTATGGAAGTTTTTCTCACACAATATTTTGTATAGACTATTATAATAAATTTCAAACTTTTCGCAAACCTCATTTAATAGCTATCATTTAAAAATCAAAAATTTTAAAAGCGAATATAGTGCATTTTTTGGTAGAAAAAAATATGGATAATTAATCCAAAGTTAAAATATTTAAATTGAGATAAAAGTATTTAAAGACTTACGGGTTAATTTAATTATTAGCGCGTCATGTAACATTCAATTGGATTAAAAAAAAATATATTCCACTAGATTTGGAGTTTTCCATAGTTATGTTTAAATTAAATAAGTTTAAAAGTTCATCTCTGTATAAGAAAATAGAGTCAAACTTAAGCATTAGCCTATATTTTTCTTGACTAACATCTAATTTTGACAGAAAAAAACCATATCCAGACCATTGGATTGGTATATATGTAAAATGTCAAAAAGTTATTAGAAAAAGTTAAGGAATTATTCAAAGTAATTCTGGCGGCGGTGTCAAAATTGTCCAATAATAATTTATTATATTTTGCTGAACAGGTTTATACAATAATATATAGCGTGTCCGAGAAAGGTCTTTATCATTCTAAACATTAATAACAAAAATTCTAACAGGTGAAAGAAAATGCAGTTTGCTGCAAAAGAATGAAGAAATCCAAGAGGTTTTTTTTTTTTACAGTTCCTTCAATTCAGCTGTACATGAGCTCCGTTAGTAGAAGGAAGAATGTCGAGCCTGTACTCGATTTCCCTCCAAGTGCTTTTTAACATTTGCTGTGTAACAGTGAGGATTGATGAGTGATGATTTCGTGATTTGTCATTTCATATTTCGGGCAATTGATACCAGAAAAAACTCTTAGATTTCTTCATTGTACTGCAGAAAACAGCATTCCATTTCACATGTTAATATTTTTGTTATTGATGTTTAAAATGGTAAAGACCTTTATCAGACCTTTATATATATAGCTATATTTCCTTTCGCGGGATGTACACTTTTTCTGTAACATACTGAAGCGGTCTAATTTTCTGAATCCCGTCAAAATTACACATTTTTCTATCACTATTTCCATTAAGTTCAGCAATCCCTTTTGCTCGTATCTCATTTATCATCTGCCTTTAATACAATCTGCCATACCATTTCGTTCAGATGGGCAGGAGGATCCGAACATGCTAATGATACATTTGACTTGTTAAAGCAGCCATTAAATGAAGTGCATTGTATGCTGTGCTAAAATATGCTATAGTGTATATATTTAAATGCAGAGATTATTCTTATATAATTAAAAAAGAATAGAAAATATGTTAAGTATTATTATTCTGAGAATAGAGGAAAAAAAAAGAGAGAGATAAAATATTGTTTGCTGGCTAGAAAAAATTCCAATTGTTTTTATTATTTTTTTATGTATTGTATGAAAAAAAAATATATGTTAGAATATTATTTATGGAAGTTTTTCTCACACAATATTTTGTATAGACTATTATAATAATTTTCAAACTAATCGCAAACAATGTTCTTATTTAATAGCTGTCACTTTTAAAATCTTAAATTTTAAAAGCGAACATAAATTTTTAAATAATTAATCAAAATTTAAAATATTTAAATTGGGATAAGAAAGTATTTAAAAGCTTACGGGTTAATTTAATTATTAGCTCGTAATGTAACATTCAGTTGGATAAAAAATATTCCACTACATTTAAAGTTTTCTGTAATTATGTTTAAATTAAATAAGTTTAAAAGTTCACCTCCATATAAGAAAATAGCGTCAAAAATTGAGTATTCACCATAGATATATATATAAATAACTAGATTATGCATACGCGGAGAAATGTTGATTCTGAGCCCTCGAATGAAACTACTCCACTAGAGTGACAAGTTTCATCGATTCTCTAGTCCATATAGGGAGAAAATGGTGTATCTTGTGCGTTCTTAAAATGCATTTTATTTTTTTTTTAAGTTTAAGCATTCTTGAATATTTAAAAATGTATAATCTCAACGATTTTTATGTACCAATTAGCCGTTTGTGTAATTAAGAAAATTTTATGATAAAAATGAATCAAAACAGAATTTAACTGAGATTTCAATTCCCACCGGTAGTATTTGGGTTTGATCGCAAAATAAAAGTTACGGACACTTTTAAATGATTTTTTTCAAGGGAAAGGAGTAGCTTGTATTAATGATACGAGTAAGATATTCCCCCGAATTTCCACCCGTTGTCAACGCTCCCAATCACTTTTAAATCTTTATTTTCTTTCTTTTTCTGCCAATTAGTATTTTGCAAAGAAAATAATCAGGTAATTTCTTTCTTGCCCACAAAACATAAAACATTTAATTTTTTTCCTGTTGCAGTTGTTACTCTATAGCAAAAGTAAATAACTTACCTGATATCCCCACCCCCCCCCCCCTCGAAAAAAAAAAGAAAAACAAAGAAAAAGAAAAAAAAAGAACACAGTTTAATATCGTTAAAATTCCCAATTTTTTTATATTATTATACTCTATTTGTTATTTCTTAGAATCACCGTTATTAATTCTTTCCCATCCCCCCCCCCAGCTAAACATTAGGAATTATAATGGGGAAATAATGGGAAAAAAATTTCTTTTTTCTGTTTTGGTTATATTATCTAATTTTCTGACGTTCGTCAAACTTACTCACTTTTCTATCGCTATTTCCATTACGTTCAGCAATCTCTCTTGCTCTTCCCTTATCTCATTTATCATCTCCCTTCAATACAATCTGCCATACCATTTCGTTCAGCGGACAAGAGGATTCGAACGTGCTAATGATACATTTGACTTGTTAAAGCAACCATTAAATGAAGTGCATTGTATGCTGTGCTAAAATATGCTATAGTGTATGTATTTAAGTAAAGGGAATATTCTCATATACTTAAAAACAATAGAAAATATGTTCAAGTATTATTATTCTGAGAATGGAGAAAAATAATATATATTGTTTTCTCGATAGACCAAATTCCAATTGCTTTTATCAGTTCTTTTTTATGTATTGTATGGAAAAAAATATATGTAAGGATATTATTTATAGAAGTATTTCACACAGAATATTTCGCATAGAATATTAAAATAGTTTTTAAACTAATCGCAAACAATATTATTATTTAATAGCGATCAATTTTAAAATCTTAAATTTTAAAAGAGAATATAAATTTTTTCGTGGAAAAAGGTGTGAAATACTAATCGAAATTTAAAATATTTAAATTCAGACATAATTCTGACTGCGGTTTCAACATTTTCCAATACTAATTTATTATCTTTCGCTGAACAGGCTTATATCAGAAAATACATATATATATTTCTTTTTACGGGATCGACATTTTCTCTGTAACATATTGAAGAGGTCTAATTTTTTGAAGCCCGTCAAATTTATCTAATTCTCTATCGCCATTTCTATTACGTTCAGCAGTCCCTCTTGCTCTTTCCTTATCACATTTATCATCTCCCTTCAATACAATCAGCCGTACCATTTCGTTCAGACGGACAGGAAGGTCCAAACGCGGTAATGATACATTTGACTTGTTAAAGCAGCCGTTAAATGAAGAGCATTGTATGCTGTGCTAAAATATGCTATAGTATATGTATTTAAGTAAAGGGAATATTCTTATATACTATAAAAATAGAAAATAATGTTTAAGTATTATTATTATGAGAATGGAGGGAAAAAAATGTTAAAATATTGCTTTTATCAGTTTGTTTTTATGTATTGTATGAAATATATTATATGTTAGAATACTATTTATGGAAATATTTCGCACAGAGTATTTTGTATAGAATATTATAATAATTTTCAAATTATTCGCAAACAATCTTCTTATTTAATATCTATCACATTTAAAATCTTAAATTTTTAAAGAGCATATACATTTTTCTGAAATAGAAAAATAATCAGTTCCTTTCATCTTTTTTTTTTTTTTTTTTTTTTTTTTTTTGTTTGAGTTTCTTTATAAAAGAAATATATTCTTGAATATTATTTATTAGAGCATTGTTTATATAATCCACAGAATAGTACAATAATTTTCAAAGCACTCCCAAACAGTTTTCATATCTAATAGCTCATTTTTTTAAAGACTTAAAATTTAAATTATAACTTTCTTTGTAGAAGCAAAAAAAGGTATGAATAATAGTTTGAATGTTAATATATTTAAAATTATAAAACAAAGAATTTCAAAACGGGTCTGATTATATGTTAGAATATTATTTATGGAAGTTTTTCTCACACAATATTTTGTATAGACTATTATAATAAATTTCAAACTTTTCAAACAAATGCCTTATTTGATAGCTATCATTTAAAAATCATAAATTTTAATAGCGAATATAGTGCATTTTTTGGTAGAAAAAAAATATGGATAATTAATCCAAAGTTAAAATATTTAAATTGAGATAAAAGTATTTAAAGACTTACGGGTTAATTTAATTATTTGCGCGTCATGTAACATAAAGTTGGATAAAAGAAAAAAATATTCCACCAGATTGGGAGTTTTTCATAATTATGTTTAAATTAAATAAGTTTAAAAGTTCATCTCTGTATAAGAAAATAGAGTCAAAATTAAGTATTAGCCTATATTTTTCTTGACCAACATCTAATAAAAAAAAAAAAAAAAAAAAAAAAAAAAAAAAAAAAAAAAAAAAACATATTCAGACCGTCGGATTGGTATATATGTAAAATGTCAAAAAGTTTTTACAAAAAGTTAAGGAATTATTCAAAGTTTAAAATTAAAGTAATTCTGGCTGCGGTGTCAAAATTGTCCAATAATAAATTATTATATTTTGCTGAACAGGCTTATATAATAATATACAGCGTGTCCGAGAAAGGCCTTTATCATTCTAAACATTAATAACAAAAATACTAACAGGTGAAATGGAATGCAGTTTGCTGCAAAAGAATGAAGAAATCCAAGAGGTTTTTTTTTTTTTTTTTACAGTTTCTTTAATTCAACTGTACATGAGCTCCGTTAGTAGAACGAAGAATGTACTCGATTTCCCTCCAAGTGCTTTTTAACATTTGCTGTGTACCAGTGAGGATTGATGAGTGATGATTTCGTGATTTGTCATTTCATATTTAGGGGACAGTCCTCATATTGGTAAGTACTATCTAATTTTACCATGTAAACGCCTAATTTCCATACAAAAATGTAAACACTCGAATTATTAAATATAAATATATTCCATTAATTTGTTTGGAAAAGCTGACTGGTTGTTCAATATTTTAAAGAGAGACAAATCTGGAAGCAATACAAAATTAAAATCCTTTATTGTCATGTTCAGATTTAATAATAAAAAATTATTAACATTGTTCAATGAAACAATTACTAGTGCTATTATAATGTTAAAAACAAAATACATTTTCTATTAATTAATTGAATAATTAAAGAACGAAATTACTAACGAACGAACGAAATTATTTTTACGAAATTAACTTTCTTCTCAATGACTATATTTCCTCTAAACCTATAGCTGATTTTATTTAAATAGTATTTGAATACAATTTAAATACATTGCTGATGGCTATTTTTCGTCTTTTAAACAGGAAGCCCCACGCATGGGCGTTATTCTGGCATGTTGCATTTTTAAACCAACAGATTTTCTGTGCTTGTGGAGTTATACATATACAAAAGATCGTCTGCAGCGTTGGTTTGAGGTGAAATTTCGTACTCGTATTAGATTCCTCTAGAAATTGTTTTCATAAAAAAATGTTTAATAATTAAAACTTACAATATTTTCATTTACTAATTTCATAATTTATATTTTATGCACAAAAATTTATAATAATGCATGGAAATCAAATGAGGGGGTCGGGGCAAGAAAGTGGCAAGCCACATTTTTGGTGTAATAAATCTAGCACAGTAATCTGTTGCTTAATATCGTAAATTATAATATCGAACATATAATTTGTTTCTAACGTCACTTGGTGGCAGCATATGTGACAGGTTTCGTTTTTGCACCAGATGTTTATGTCCCCAATGAAGATAGCTAATTTACAAGAAACGTAATAGTAATATCATTAAAGTAATGCCATATTGTTACTAAAACATTGGCGAAAAAAACTATAGGTTATATATCTTGATTTGAGTATTTGATCAAATTTTCGAATTGAAATGTCTCATAAGTTCAAAAATGTGGCTTGGAACTTTTTTGCCCCGACCCCCTCATATTATATCGTTGGATTCACGTTATACAGCAAAAGGGTAAGTAACAGAGTAAAACCGATTAATACTGGAAATATTAAGAAAAATAGGAGAATATTATTATTATTATCGTTATTATTATTATTATTTAATTACTATGTTAACCCTTTAACGGATGAAGCACTTCAATTGCTAAAATGTAGAAATAAATGATTGACACCGGAAATTATAAACAAATTTATTTTTATATAATAAAAAAGCGATATTTCACATACAAAATAAAGAAAAACATTTCTATTAAAATTCTGCTGTCATTGTTCAATTTCGTAATTAAAGTTTTGTGGTTTCCTAGAGAAACCAATGAACGTTAAAGGGTTTAACGGTTAAAAAGTTAGTAATTTCTCCCATTCATCATTTGCAAATGCTTGTCTGAAGTCGAATTTACCCTAAAGATGAAATTTTGCCCATTATTTGTCATTTCGGTAATAAAATCAAATATTGAATATATTTTAATATGGAAATGACCATTTAATTTTACACTATTCCTAAAGAATGATAGAAAACGCATCTTCTTATCGAATGATACATTCCTGTGTCTATGCTTCTTTTAATTACGCCAACTGTCCATTGCAACTTAAACAGATATATTTTTTTTTAATGTAAATTTATTTAGTACATAAAGGTAGCTGGAGTACAGCGCCTAGAATACAGAGTGTGGTAAACGGCTGTACCGTTTTTTAATTCAAAATTTTCGAATTCAAATCGGAAATTGTGAAACTAGAATTTTTACTTTAAGAAGTCAGGAAATATATGCCATTATGTAATGAAAATAACATTACAGTGAATTTCTGGAGTGAATGCGAAATTTCGGAATTTAAAAAAAGCCAAACTGGTAATACTTCAAAATGTGCTAAACATTTTTAGCTGATAAACGTTCAACGATGCGGAACTATAATAAGGCGATCGCTGCGACATCTGCTTTAAAAATAGATTTATCTCTACCAAAAGTAACCGTTTCGCTATTGACAACATGAACACAATTTCTGTTAATAAAATCTTCTAGTAAGTGTATATTTCAGATGTAACTGATTTTGAAGATAGTTTTTTTATCATATCAGGAAATTAATCTTTTCCACTCTTCTAGCAGAGATTCATCCTTTGGTATGCTAAATAGGGATAGTTTCTAGTTTGATGTCTTCTATCGAGTACTGCAACCAGGCACAAAATAATGCGTATCACGTTTTTTGGCCATGATCAATAGCTTTCAATTTTCAAAGCTTACGAAAATCACTATCGAAGTCAAAGGAAATAGGGTATATTTTAATTATTTAAAATATTTACTACCAGCTGAAACGTTTTCTCAGATCGATTTTTATGTAATGTTTTCGTTGAAAACAGTTAGCATACAGTGGCGTAGCCACAAATGCTCTGGAATCCAGTAATATTATACAGTATCTTCACCTTCAATATCGCAGAAAATTCTCTGATTAGATAAGGTAAAAATATTTTATAAAATTAGTGGTATCCAAACCATCTGGACCTCCACCCTGTCTACGCCACTGCTAGAAGATGTCGCTGCTATCGATCCATTATCGCTCCAGCATAGTTCTACATATATCGGATTCAATTTTGTAGTAGTATTTTGTAGACGTTTTCCACTCTACGTATTCTAGGCGCTGTAGCTCAGGTTGATCTATAAACGGCCCCTTTTTTATTTGTTTATATATTTTATTATTTTGGCTTTTTTTTCTGCATACTATTACTTTTGGAACCGGTTCTGAAATATAAAGTGAACTCATAAAAAAGTCTTCAACCACATAGATAGATAGTATACAAATTAGGAGACCACTGTTTAGCAATCCAAAACATATACAAACACAATAGACTCTTAAAGAAAATAATAATAAATAATAAATCCTCCAATAACTGGAAATATTATCCATAAAAAATATATTCCCTTTCGAATTTCAAAACTGTTCTTTTTTCCATCATAAAAAGCAACCTTATCTTTAGCAATAAAAAAAATCTTGTAAGAAAAGGCCATGGAAACCAGTAATATTATAAAGTTTTCTTCAGCTTCAATATCACAGAAAACTCTCAGATTAGAGAAGTCAAAAATATTTTTCTTAAATTAGTGGTATCCAAACCATCCGGACCTCCACTCTGTCTACGCCACTGCTAGCAGATGTCGCTGCAATCGATCCGTTATCTTTCCTGCATCGTTATACATTTATCGAATTCAATTTTTTAGTTCTATTTTGTAGCCGTTTTCCGCACAATGTATTCTAGGCGTTGTAGCAGGGGTAACTGGAAGACAATTTTACAAGGATTCTGGAGTTTCTGGCAATTCAGCTTTGTCACGCCTGTGTTCATTCTGAAATAAAGACTGGACCTTTGTAAATGTGTTCAGTGAAGTTCACTTTATGAAACAGAAATGTTCAAAATTGCACCTTACTGTCTATAAATTAATATAAAATGTTTTTAATATTTATCTCTCCATGGTCCAGTTGCCCCATTGCAACTGGACCAGGTAGGTATGTGTTCCACACTCTTTCTTTTTGATTAACTTAGGGTATCAGGGTATGTTTAAAAAAGTGTAAATATATTTTAAATAATTCAAGTCATGCAGATCATGTAAATTATACATCAACTAAAGACCGTTGTAAGGGAAACCTGTTCCGTCAAGGTGTTTAAAATAAGCACAAAATGTGTAATTATTACGTTTATTTATACACAAAAAACATAAGAATTAAGTATGGTTGGTTGGTTGATTTTATGACGGCCGATTATCTACACGAGGGATATAGGTCCTGGGGGGGAGTGCCCTCCGTGGGTGTCTTTCTAAGGGATCCTAACCCGTATTTACGGCAAGGTTCGAAGAAAACCACGGAAAACTCCGAACGGTTAGGTCGACGAGCGCGACAAGGGTTTGAACCCAGCACCTCCCGTCTACCAGCTTTAAAAGCAAAACCTCTCAGCCACTGTTGGGGCAAGAATTAAGTATGTACTTATATACTTCAGTAGAGGTAACAAGTAGAAAAGTTACAAGGGTATTTTAGGGGGTATATGAGCAAGAAAAATCTGTGAGCAAACGGGTAAGTAAGCACTTAAGAATCTCATTCTCTTTTTTATTTAACTCAACACTGTAAGAAGAGCCGTCCGCTTTATTTGTCTTCCTAATATATGTTCACGCCATATCCTGTAATATAAAAAATCCAAATTAATTAAGGGTTTAATATCTCACCTAGCAGCTACTAAGTTTTTTTTTACTTAGTAGTGTTTTATAAACAAAAGCTTAAGTTACATACACAAAGGCGTGTTCAGCTAAAAATGAATGTAGGTATTATATAATTTTCTTTATTGCAAACAAAAAACAAAGCAAAAATTAATTTCCTATAGTAAGAGGAACTCCAAAAAAATATTTATAACTAATGGGGAAACTGGGCCATGTGGGATACAATTACTCCTTTACCCCATTCTTGAAAATATTATGGGGTAACTGGAACACCAGCCTGAAATTTGAAACATGAAGTAAATATGAATACATACCTAATAACATTAATGTACTTATGCCTAATCTTAACACACACACACACACACACAAAAGAAGAAAAAAAAAAGATTGTTTAATAAAAGTACTCACCGTATTTGGATAAAAATCCGGGGAAGTGCAATCAAATTGACGTTGTTTTAAAAAATATAAACTCTTACATTTTCGGCATCCAATCGCAGCATAGGCAGAGTTATGGTTGAGTTCACAAGCTTTGTTTTAAGAAGTACAGGTGATGTTATAATGTTGGCAACCGCTAAGACACAAGCGGTTTATTATAAAATAGCCTATGGCACAGTTACATTCTGGGACCAGTTACCCCAGCTTCCTATAGTAAGAGCAACTCCAAAAAAATATTTATAACTGTTGGGGTAACTGGGCAAGGTGGGGTCCAGCTACTCCTGATACATGACCCAGTTACCCCATTCTTCAAAATATTATGGGGTAACTGGAACACCCGCCTTAAATTTGAAACATGAAGTAAATATGTACAGATACCTAATAATATTAATGTATTTATGCCTAATCTTAAAAAAAAAAAAAAAAAAAAAAAAGATTTTTAATAAAAGTACTTACCGTATTTTGAGAAAAAGCCGGGGAAGTTCAATCAAATCGACGTTGTTTAAAAAAAATAAATACTCTTAAATTTTCGGCAACCTATCGCAGCATAGACAGAGAGCTCACATGCGTTCTTTTAACAGATGATGCTGTAATATTGCCAACCGCCAGGGCCCGACTAGCAAGTTTCTGTGCCCAGGGCACTTTCAATTTTTCGTGCTCCCTTATATTGGTTAATTTACTGATACTAGTTTTTTTTTTTTTTTTTTTTTTTTTTTTTTTACATATTGCACGCTTATTCGAAAAGTGTCAACTCAAAAAATTATGTTTTTCCGGAAAATTGAAAAAAAGTTCCAACACTAAAGATAAAATATTTTTCCTATTATTTATTAAAATGTACTTTTAACAATAGATTGAGATATATTTTCGACATTTTATCGTATTAATATCTCAAATATCACATTTTTTCAGTTGTGTCACTTTTCAAATAAATGTACAATATGATAAAATTGAATGACTTGACAAAAACAGTACATCAATTACTAAAAAATAATGATAAAAAGTCTACTTATTAATGATGTTATTGATATTAAATGATAAAACCAAACTGATACTGAGTACAAACAAAAGTCCTAAAAGAAATAAAAACGTTGGCACAATTATGATTTTTTTAATGGATATTTAGATGAAATTATGAAAAATTTCGTGCCCCTCTGAAATTTCGTGCCCAGGGCATGGGCCCTGGGTGCCCGTGCGATAGTCAGGGCCTGCCAACCGCTAAAACTTAAAAGACACAGCGGTTTATTATAAAGTAACCTATTATAGCCAGTTACCAAAGCTACCCTTATCACTAGATTCTCCATTGTTTTAATAATAAGAGGTCTTTCAACCTCCTACCTCCATCTCACCTTACCAGTTCATTATAAATTCATTGCATATTTTCAATCATATTTATTTTTATTTTTATTTTACTATTTCAACGTTTTCCTAAAATTATATCAATGTTTTTTTTTTCTTTTTGGTATATTAAACATATTAAAGAATACTAAAAAAAAGATTGCAAACATAATCCGATATAATATATTTTGGAAACAAACATCAGTTATTTGATTTCGATTTTATTATTAAGAAAAGTTATATATAAATGAAAAAATATATACCATTTATCAATGTAATACTTTTTATCTCCCAAAAATTACTAGTATAAACAGTTAAATCCATCTTGATGTATACCACTAAAACTTTTCACATTTATCAAAATAATGTGAGATATAAGAGCTTAAATGGCCAGACATGTAATACATCTATTTTAATGTTAACATTTCCGATACATTGTTTCTTTGATTTCAAATAGAAAATTACAATAGTAATGCTGTGATAACAATAGCAATAATAGTAATAATAATAATAAAGTAGAAACAATTTTCTATTGACTTAACCCATTTGCTGCCAACCACGAGTGTAGTCGTGGTTCTATCTACGTTTCTTCAATCTAAAATTACAAATTCGTACCGGAAATTTCGAAAGAAGAATTTTTATTTTAAATAATCACGAAATGTCTGTAATTAAATAAAGTAAATATTGTCATTAGTATTTTCTGGTATGAATTCGAGCTTTCTAAATAAAACAAAATTCCGGTAATTTTAACCTGGCAGTGAACGTGAAAAATATAATCATTAATAAAAAATAAATAAAAATCCAATGTAAAAATATCGAATTCACTAATTTATAGCTTTTGGCGGAAAATTATCAAATAAAAACTTTTTTATATGTGTTTCCTCCATGTCTAGAAATTAGTTTAATAGAGGGCGCAACAGAGCGCAGAAGAACTGTAATGATGAGCGGGAGATATCCCGCCAGTTCTGTGATCAGCCTTGGATGTAAGCGCAGCGAACCCACCGCTGCCTGTCATTTCATCTTTATTTTGTAAATAAATTGTTGTGTTTTAACATGAAGTTTCATTAACGAAAATCACTAACATAATAATACAGTTCACTGAAAATCGCCGGATCAATATGTGTCGCGAATCCAATTGAAATAAACGTATTCTTGGCTCCTACTAACAGGAGATGTTTTCATAAATGTATCTTTCTAAGCTGTGTGAGAAAGATGTTTTGTTTTTGTAGATGTAAATTTCTAAGCTGTGTGAGAAAGATGTTTTTTGTTTTTGTAACTGTATCTTTCCAAGCTGTGTGAAAAATATGTTGTTGTCGAAAAAATGTTTTTGTAGAATGTTTTTGTCGGCATGGAAGTAAGAGAATAAAGATATTCGTTATGTTTTTTAAGAGGACTGTTTTTCACGTATTAAAGTATTATTTTCTTTTGTTTTAAAAGTATTAAAACGGGTAGTTTTAATGTTTCGAAAATTGCTATGTATGTAATTTGCGATAATATGTTACTTTATTATTTTAAAATGTAAAATTTAAATTTATTTAACTTTTATTTAAAATAATGCAATGTGCGCTGCAATTGCGCTAGTGCAAGTGCGCTACAAGCATCTATTTACAAACAAGAATATATTTTATCATTCTCTTCCCTCAGAAAAAAATAAAGCAAAGTTTAATGTGATGTACAATAGTAAAATAAATTAAATTCAAAATCTTAATAAAATCTCTAGCAATATAAATTCAGATTTATTTGAAATACGCTACTTTCGGTGCTAACCTCTTCACTTCGTCAGGGTTGCTAGTTTGGTTTTATTTTTTATACAGAGATGCGGAATTCATACCGGAAATTTTGAATTTTTTTTTTTTTTAATTTAAGTAATTACGAAATATCTGACTTTAAATAAAGTAAAAAATTCTGTTTAAAATTTCCGTTGTAGAATCAAAATTTCTTAATATAAAAGGTGGCAAAACTGGCACCTTGCACTCTGTAGGTCCACATGGGACGTACATGTAGACCTAAGTTGTTTCCCGTTATATTAATGATACCGTTATTTCCGGCGTATAATCCGCAGCTCAAAGAGTCGTTTTTCGACCCAGAAATATCATTTTATAAAATGTAACTTAACAGATCGTTGTAAGTATTTAACTACAATTATTGAATAAAATTTCTGGGTCGAAAAACGACTCTTTGAGCTGCGGATTATACGCCGGAAATTACGGTACTCAAATCTCATAAAGAATGATATGCTTCGATACAGTGACGACTCGTGACTGACTATTTTTGGGGCACTAAATACATACATGAAAGATTTATTCATTTTGTACCACTATTGTTTTCAAAAGAAATTCAGTATATCTTTAATGGAAGCATTTTCTGCCAATAAATAAGGTAAACGAGCAGGGAAGACCGAGCTATGCTCGGTCAAAATTAAAGTTGAGTTCAAATAGCATGACCTATCACCAAAATGACCCGAATTTTCTCGAACATGTGACTTAGCCCAACAGTCTTCTCATGCCCGAAAACCATAGAATGCAAAATTTAGTGTAAATAGTCTGAGCCGTTTTTAAGATAAAATAGCTTGACCCATAATGACCCATGACCAAAATGACCCACTAATCGAAATTTCTCGAACATGTGACCTAGCCTAATAGCCTTCTCGTTCCCTAAACCTGTAGGATGCTAAATTTATTTCAAATCCTCTGAACCGTTTTTAAGATAAAATAGCTTGACCCATAATGACCCATGACCAAAATGACCCACTAATTGAATTTTCTCGAACATGTGACCTAGCCCAACAACCCGCATAGCATGCACAGTCACAGTGACGTCATTGTGACGTCAATGTGAGTCACGTACGTCACGTCACATCTGTGACCAAAATGCCACCACTTTGTAACGTCACACTGTGACCAAAATGTGAACGTCTTGGAGATCTAAAGAAAACTTAAAATAAACTTTAGAACATCTTATAACATAAAGAAAATTACTTTTTGACAGTTTTAAAAATTTTTGTGACGTTGCAATGACGTCACTGCAAGTCACATAAGTCACGTAAAACCTATGACCAAAATGCCAACACTCTGTGACTTCACGGTGTGATCGGAGAGTGAATTTGAAAAAAAAAAAAAACTCATAAAATATAGATTTGAATTATGTCATGTACCTAAATCATTAATAAAAATATTGTCACACACTATTTAAATATATTGAGTATTTCCAAAATAAAATAATAAATAAATATCTGTCTACATATATGAGGCAGATAATTTTTTACAATTTTCATTACCATTTTCATGAAATTTAACAAAATATACTATATAATACAAAGGTAAAAATCCTTAAATAGAAATTTAGTTATTTATCGAGTTATAAGCAATTCGTGTCACGTGACGACCACTTTTTCCCTGTCACGTCGGATATTCAAATCAAAACGCCGACTTTGACATTCTTTTCTGAAAGATCTTCTGCTTTTAACAAAAAATGGAAAAGGTTTTTTAATAACATAGTTTCTGAACAAAACACGAGCCAATTTCGTGTATTTCCGAGCAAAAATGAATTAAAAACATGTTATAAAGTATATGTCATTCCTATAGCAATTTATCCAAAACTGGCCAGTGCTTAGTAAGATGTCACCTCTATTAAATATATTGCTCTTTTCGATAGAGTGTAAAAAATGAAAAATTTGTACTTAGGAAATTTGATTGCAATTTAAATTTATATAGAAATTACTTTATAAAGCCTATTAAATCAATTATTATTTAAAATATATCTTTACTTTTGACGACTAAAGCAAATGCAATGGATTAAAAAATATATAAAAATGTAAATTTTCACAGCTTATTTCTAAGAATACAAAACTCTCTCATATAAAAAAAGAATATTATAGCATCATTAGAAGTTCATTTTTCAGCCATATAAATTATAAAGGTTTTGAAATGTCTTTATTTAAATTATTTTCTTCCTATATCATTTGCGGTAAAAGTTGGAAACATCTGCTAGCTGTTATTTTGTTGTGTTTAAACAATACTGCGCGCGCATATTGAAGGCAGACGACTTTTTCTCATTCGAAGCTAGGATTAGCGTGTGTTGGGTTCTTTGAAGTTTGTAGATTTATACTGTGTAAGTAAATTAACGTTTTAAAGTGAGCCATCTCCATTTTAAAGTAAAGCATCCATTTTAACATCTCCCTGTGTCTAGCCGGGTGTGTTCATAAGGCCTGGGTTATATTTGACTTCTCAGATCTATGAACACACCTCTTCTGCTGGAATAATTTGAAAATTATTGTAGTGGATTTACAGTCTAATTTTTCAAAGAAAGGGAAGCAGATAAGGATCATTCCATCATAACCCCTTTATCTATAGATCAGCAGGTAACTTTTAATGTCTTCGCAGTTTTGTTAATAGTGCATGTTTAGTACTAGTACATTTAATAGTGAATTATTTAAAAGTTAAGATGTTTAAATTTTCTTTTAAAAAATCACTTGTATTAAATTTTATCTTTAATGTTTTATATTTTTTTAAATATATTGTTTGGAAAAACTGTATTTACTAAGAATATGTATTCTAAATGTAAAGTGTTATATAAAATGAGGAATTTATTTAATATTTTGCGTTTCTTAGTTCAATTTTCATAGTTATTCATTATAATTAAAAACATTGCAATTTTTAAAACTATTAATATTTGATTTGCAATTTAATAATTTCGTTGCTAGTGTAGGTTTCCAGAAATAATTTTCCGGTATATTTGAAAAAAAAAAAGTGACAATTTAGTGCATTGAATAATTTATTTGTCGAGATATGTCAATGTTAGATGCACAAAAATAATAAATATTGATGAAACAATAAAATAACTGTTTAGTTAAGGTAATTTTTCCAGCTGTGTTATCGAATGTTTTTACTGTAAAAATTTATATTTAAGTTCTGCATTTAGTATTCTATCAAAAACTATAAATAAAATAATTTGTAAAGAAAAAAAATATATAATTTTTTTTTTTGGCATTTATGATCTTAAGTTCTATATTTCATTTACAACGAAAACTGTTTTACTGCTTGATACAATGTTTATTATTTAATAATATCGCACAATAGGTATATCTATTATTTAAATTGATTCCTAATATAAATTTTTCAGAATGCTTATTTGGAAATGTGTACTTATATTTTCTTTAAAGTTGTTCTCAAATACAAAATAGCTAATTTCTGGCATATTTCTGAATTCATTTTTATTCGGAAATACATGAAATTGGCAGGTGTTCTTATTCAGAATAGGGTAGATGTGCCAGTAATGGACCGCCTTCCAGTAATGGGACACCTTCAATGTTTTTGGTTTATAAAAAAATAACCAATAAAAATTCAGCTTTATTTATTTCATTAATATGCTATCTTTAAATTCTAGTTTTAAATGCAATCATAATATCAATTATCTATTACTTTTTGTGAGGTGTCCATTACTGGAATTTAGGGTATTTTGATTTATTTCTGTTATTTACAATTAAATTTAGATTCACATTGGGAAATGTGACTATGAGCATGGTTAAATATTGTTGGTAGAGTAATATAATATTAAAAAATGTTGAATACAACAATTATAACTATTAATTAAAAAATAACTGTTAAAGAAATTCCTTAAGGGTGTCCATTACTGGCACATCTACCCTATATATAATCGAATGGCGTTATCCATTTTTTGGTAACGGCAGATGATGTTTCAGAAAACACTATCAAAGTCGGTGTTTTGAACCAAATTTCCGACGCGCAGCGTCAGAAACGGGTGAAACGTGACCGACATTGATCTTAAGTATTACATTTATCTAAAAATGGAAAACGCTATTCATTCCAAATAGCTTTAATAATCAGGCATGCAAGTTCCATGCGTTTAAAAGTTTGTTCATAAATGTGTCAGAAAGTTTCGTGTTAACCGGTTTCTCAATCAGATGCAAAGTTTTAATTTGAATACGAGTTGCATCAATAAAAATGATTGCCGATCCAATCCTTATCGTCGATCTTATCCGTATTTGGTGAAATCTTGTTATCCGAATCCATGCGAAATCATTTATCAGGTTCGGTCGGGTTGTGGGCTTACATATTTTTTGTTGTTGTTGTTGCTGGGTTAGGGTAAGAATACGGGTTGAATCAAAATATAGTTTCAGTCAACCATCATTCATGTTCAAGTTGACATTCAATCATGTTCAAGAAGTATATAACCGGATTCGTGTATGACTCTAGATCCGAGCCGACATCAGAAATTGTATCGTAACACAATTTCTGATAAAATCTGGTTACTCGGTCGTATGCAAGATTCTATTCCAAACAAGACTTACAGTAAAAACATTATACCCGACTCGGGTCAGATCGGGTTCACGAAAATCAGGTCACACGACAACTAATCCAAATCTATTCTGTAACCAAACAAATCCAAAAAGATCGATCCGAAGTTTCTGGATTGGATTCGGGTAAAATCTGGTCACCCGACCCGGTGTAGTGTCGTCACAAACGTCACAAACTTGAACCATAAAAAATTTTTGATCCGAACAATCGTATAGGATTCGGGTAAAATCTGGTCACCCTATCCGATGCAGATTCGTCACATTTTTCACATTTAAGTCGCACGGTGACTTCACAAAGTAGTCACATTGTGAGGTCACAGAAAGCCTTGAAAACGGCCATAACGACCTCGCATTTACGTCACAATGACTTCACATCGACGTCACGTGACGTCACGACGACGGTCACAAAGTCACAGTGTGAGTTCACAGTGACGTCGCCGTGACGTCACCATGCCTTACGGGAATCTTCTGGTGTCCAAAAATCATGCGAGCCAAATTTAGTGTAAATAGTCTGAGCCGTTTGCAAGATAAAATAGCTTGACCCATAATGACCCATGACCAAAATGACCCACTAATGGAATTTTCTCGAATATGTGACCTAGCCCAACAGTCTTCTCGTGCCCGAAACCCATAGGATGCAAAATTTAGTGTAAATAGTCCTGAGCTGTTTTTAAGATAAAATAGCTTGACCCATAATGACCCATGACCAAAATGGCCCACTTTTTGAATTTTCTCTAACATGTGAACTAGCCCGATGATTTTCTCGTGCCCGAAACTCGTAGGATACAAAATTTAATCAAAATCGTTAGAGCCGTTTTTTAGATAAAATTAATTTGACCCGCATTGACCCAAAAATGACCCACTCATCGAAAGTTTTTGAACATGTGACCAAGCCCAATAGTCTTCTCGTGCCCGAAATTGGTTGGATACAAAATTTCGTCAAAATCGTTTGAATCGTTTTTTAAATACAATTAGCTTGATCATGACCCAAAATGACCCAAAATGACCCACTAATCGAAATTTCTCGAACACGTGACCTAGCCCAATTGTTTTCTGGTGCCGCAAAACGGTAGGATACAAAATTTCGTCAAAATCGTTAGAGCCGTTTTTAAGATAAAATTTGCATATATATATATATATATATATATAACCACACACAAGATTTGCTCGTATTAGAATATATGATATATTATTTTTAATATAGTGGTAAGGAAATAATAAATTTGGCAGATTAATATTTAGTGCCCCAAATAATGCCGGTCACGAACCTCCACTGCTTATACGCCTAAAGCTGGAAATAATACATGTAGATTAAAAATCTTGCTTTAAAATCAAATTGGAGAAGAAATAACTCATTAAGGAATTTGAGATTTTACAGAAATCATGTAAGGTGTGTGCAACCACATAACGTGAGTGTAGCAGTAATTAACTAGTCTTTAGTAATTAACCACTGAGACAGAAACTGTCTAAAAACAAAGTTGAAAAACCAATGCTATATTTTTATTTTTATATATTTTTATGGCTCACTGATCAATTACCGTAATTTCCGGCGTATAAGCCGCAGCTCAAAGAGTAGTTTTTCAACCCAGAAATATTATTTTATAAAATGTAACTTAAAAGATCGCTGTAAATATTTAACTACAATAATTGAATAAAATTTCTGGGTCGAAAAACGACTCTTTGAGCTGCGGCTTATACGCCGGAAATTACGGTACTGGTGCATCACCCTATCAGAAATACAGTCATATTATGATTCGTATGCTAGCCATAGACATGTACTAATTGTTGGTATTTTAATTGCCGCAGTCTTATTAATTAGATAGGTAGTAATTTCGAATACCTTTAGAACTCTATGTGACTTCTGAAAATGTATTCGATGTAATAAAATTGCATTTCATGCTTATAAAAATTTGGAGAAAAATTGGTTTAAAAAAAAAAAAAATCCTTATAACAGATTTTTCAGGCTAAAGGATTTACCTTTAATGGAACTTAAAAGTATTCATGTTTAAAAGAATTCATTTCATTATTAAGTCTGCAACTACTGATCCGCGAACCAATATATACAAACATGTAAAACATAATAGGAAAGAAAATTCAAAGTAAAAAAAAAAGAAATACCGCCGTTAATCTTCACAAAAAATATCTTTTGAAATAATCACTAAAATCTAATTTCAGTTTTCATAAATGTAGTCATAAATCAGTGCTAAAATGGTAAATAATAACTTATTTGATAAATTGAATTTCTTTATTTAAAAATACTATTTTTGTAAAAAAAATAATCTCACAGTGATAAAATTATTTTATCACTAACACTAAATGCTTTTGTATTAAAATTTAAAATAAATTTTAATTCTTTGTTAATATTAACGAAACAAGATATCTTCTAAATAATAAGAGTTAGGAAAAAATATCATAGCGACGTTTTTATAAGTATTAAAAATAAAAAGGCGTAAATGATGAAATTATTTTTTCTGACACATCTTCCATATCTAAAGAAAAATATAAGTATTGCAAATTAATAATACAGAAAATACTTTTAGCAAAATAATTACAAAATAGCACAGCTTCATTCGAAAGGCAAAACAATATCCTAAACAAGGAAGAAATAACATGCAACAACAATAAGATATTACAAAAACACGTAATTCCCAATAAAAAGTAGACACTTTTTAAAACATCATAAAAATTATTATTTTTTAAAAGTATTGCTTTTTATTAAAATACAAACAACCTTTCTGCTTTTCTCTCTGTTTGTCTTTCTTATTCTAGGTATGTTTGCGCGTATGATCCAAAATAATCTCTATACAGAGGTGCCAAGCTTCCACTAATCTTCCGTAATATTCAGGAATTATAATTAATCAGGAATAACAATTGATTCAGTTTAATAATGTTTCAAACCAAAAAATTTATTTGATTAATTTTTATATATTAAATTCTAGGTCTCTACGTAGAATTTATTTAATTTAATTTCTTTAAAAAAAATTCTGGTGCTGAACCTATTAAACCTGAGTCAAATTAACGCACATATTACGGAAGACTGGTGATAGATTGGAACTTCTGTCCATATATTTCGTAAATATATATGATTTTTTTTTAAATTGTCATATAGTTAACTCCTCTACATATTCCATTACGAATAATATATGTTTTTACGTTTCTACAAAGACTTAAATTATATAAATCAAAGGAATACTATTTTCATTAGGGCTTTTTACATAAAGAAACAAACCAAAAAAAAAGTATAGTGGAAAAATAGTTTTCTGTGATAAATAGTATTAATCAAACAAACAACATATCTAAGAACCTAAATGGAGGTTAGACTGAAATACATTTGTTTTTAGTGCTGGCCAATTTGTTTCTTTGTTCCCAGGATTTGAAAGACAGTATATTAGCAGAAATAATAATAAAATAAAGTGAGAAAAATTGTTCTACATTTAATAGGAAAAAAAAATATAATTATAATATTAGAATTAGAATGTGTTCACCCATCAGCATGTTGAATTTCTAAAGTAACGAAAAAGGGCACATATTTTATTCTTTATTTATGTATATATATATATATAAGCCAGGAGAGATTGCGCGGTCGGAGAGATTGCGCACAAAAAGGGTCAGGGGGAAGGAGTAGAGTCCGCGCGCAACGAATCAAGGTAGTTGTACAACAGCAGTAGTGAAGTGTCTGCTTGAATGTGCACGTTGATTGTTTCGAGCGTCTGGATAAATCATTGCTATTTTGTTTTATTTTCCTAAGGTAAGTTCTTGAATTTTCATAACTATTCGTCAGAATTTCTATAGAATGTCAGTAATACCATATATTTTAAACTTCAACGATTTCTCATAAGCTACTAGCCTAGATTATTGTTGCGAACACCAATGGTTAGTTTTGGAAGCGACCATGTGTAAATAAAAAACCGCGCAATTTCACCTACCGAAATTGGAGAGTTTGCACATCTGCTACTTAGGAGAGATGGCGTATTGTTCCCATTAGTTTCCATGCTAGGAGAGATTACGCAGCTTATTGGTAAATTTGCATAAATTGTAAACTACATGTAAAACATGTATAACAATATGGCTGAATCAATTTTGAAATAGTTTTCGAAAAAACACATAATTATCGAAACCTAGAATTTACAGTTTAAATATTGAAGTGATTGCAGAATTCCACGCATATTTGCTAGACTGTGATCAAGGCATGAGTCATACTGTTATTGAAGCAGTTGAGTTACTATCAGAATCCACACTTATCCATTTCAACAACAGTACTCGTTACAACCACTGAAACCCAAACTTCTTCTATTCTAGGCCAGTCCTCGCATCTCATTGTAGCAGCTACATGCATTTGTTAACCATTAACTTCTGGGAAATCTAATGTTACTCTCAGAAATACACCACGAAAATTTTAGAAAAGATTTCAACCATCCCAAGTAGTTTAATGTTATCGAAATCAAAAAGGAAGCAGAATGCAACGAATGTTACCAATCTACAAAATATACATGAAGTGAGACTTAGGAAGGAAACAGCTACAAGGAAAAAAAAAAAAAAAAAGCAAACAGCTGACAATAAGATGCTTCCAGAAAAAGTGCGATAAAAAAACTGAAGGAAAAAAAACGAAGGGCAATGAGGTTGAGTGCACTGAATGTCTTGAACTGTACCAGGATACAACTTCGATTAGTGACTGGATTCAAGGTAATACTTGTGGCATGTCGTTGCATGAAAACTGCACCATTTACAAATATGAGTGCATCGATTGTGGACAACGACAACGTCGGTCAGCAAATAAGAAAACATTGAAACTGTGGAAATGAAAATGGACTGATTTTAAGTTAAACGTGCTATCATGTAACTTAATGTTATTTTGTTATCTTTTCTAGACTTGCTTTTTCTGAATATTTAATTTTTTTTCTTTAATTAAAATTCTTTAATTCTTCTTAAAATTCCTTCCTTTTTCTGATTCTTTAATAATTACGTTGAAATATTCACTCCTAATACTGTAATATCTGTTCACAAAAACCTTACAACGATGTCGTGTAAGTGTAATTATTATTGTGAACAATTTAATTGTAGTTATTATTAATAACAATCTGTCCTACCCATGTGCGTAAATCACACCAACCCTGCAAGGACAGATTGCGCAAAATAGCTTTCTTGGTTTTATTACAACTGTTCTATTAAATTACAGCATAACAACAATATAGCAATGGAAATTCATAAAAAAGAAATGAAGTCAAAATTATTCATGGATAGTTTAGCAAAAAATCAATGTTTAGATTTTTTATTCTTCTTCTATTGAATTGTGCGCAGACTCTCCTACCTTTACCTTATATATATATATATATATATATATTTATCATATTAACTTGAATTTCAGCTCATACATCTATAGGTCATCTATAGCTTTCAGTGTAAGATAAAATTAAAACAAAAAATAAAAAAAGAGACAGTCGTTCATACATTTGTACTGAATGATAATTGAATATATTAATTAATAATTCACTTTATAATTTATTTTTATACATGTATAATAAACGATTCTACATATATTTTGTTTTAGATAAATGATGATATGAGTTTTTATATTTTAATTAAGAGTAAAATTATGCAACTGTTTGAAATTCAATTTTTTTACAAACTTTACTTATTTTTAAAAAATCTATTTTTGGGGCAAGATATTTTTATTTTCACATTAAGTAAAATTATGTAAATGTTTTACATGTAACTGACAAATAATATACATGAAAATTTTCTAACAAGCTTAAATATATTATGAAGAAACTTTTTACAATTATCGAAATAACATTACATCTAAGGGCATATGAATGGACATTAGTCTGAAAGATTTTTTTTTGTGCTAACCCGTTCGTTTTTCATAATTAAAGTAATAAACCGCGAAATGTACAATAAAAGTATAGTACTATAAGTACAATAAAATAAATAAAATAATCACCAGTGACTCCACTTGAATTCTTATATATATGTATATGTATATATAACTGTAAATCAATGAATAAATGAATCATTCAATCAGTCTGTCCGTCTATCTATCTATCTACTCAGCTATCTATCTATCTATATATATATATTTGTTTTTGAGTGTATTTATCACAAAATTAATTTGTGGGTTTTAAATCAATTTGTGTTAAGGTGTAATAATTAAGGTGATATTTCAAAATATGTTCTCTCAACTTAACCTTCAAATAATTTCTCTCAACTTGACTATATCATCAAGTATTTGATATTTTATGTTGTGCACCATGTGGTCATATTGGTATAAATTAGACCTTGTGTTGTTTAAGGATTTTGGATAATTATTGTGAGTAAAATATTTTATCTATTCTTTACAAGTTTTTTATTTCCAATTTTATTATTTCCAACTGTTATCCAGTAAAAATATTTTATCTATTCTTTACAAGTTTTTTATTTCCATTTTTATTATTTCCAATAGTCTTCTGGTAATAATTCAGTATACCTGGATGATTATACTGATCTTAGCATATATGCCAGTATAATTATGAAGTACTGAATTATTTTTTAAAACACGTGTGGGTACATCCAGGTTGAAAATTATATCTACACGTGTTTTTTCATATCCAATTTTAATTTAAATCTCTTGTTATCCAATTTTCCATTATATTTAGTTCATATTTCATTTCTTAATCCATTTGTATTCACTTGATATCAACTCCAAATTATTAACATTTTATGGTTTATTATATATATATATATATATATATATATATATATATATATATATATATTATCATCATTTTCTCTCTCTCTCCTTTTAAATATTCTTCATATTTTCAGTATATTTGGCCAATTACCATTGAAGCACAAGCTATGGTAAAATTATGATTGCACTTGTTAATTTATTAACTATGTGGTATTCTGTCTACACATTATTATTAATTATCTCTTTGGAGATTTAATTAGATTGTTACAAGAACTTGATATGTTTTTTTGAAATTCAAAGATATTATAAGGATATATATATATATATATTACAAAATTTCAAAATTCCGTATATTATTAAAACTAGGGAATCAATCCCGGGCTTCCCGGGTTACAGAACATAGGCCAAAATCATAGGAATTTTTTTCTAATTCTAATAGATTTTTCATATTTAATGCATATTTTTAAAACTGATTCATTGTAAAACTGATTCATCGTAATTATCAATAATATATTCAAATAAAATTTCGAAATTTAATAAAGCGATACTTTTGTATTAGCCGCATGCCAGGAGTTAACGTCCAAAGGAATCGTCCAGGATTTCGCTGCTTACTGCAGGTTTTGTCATTCTGAAAATTTCAACTGTTTAAGTGCGTAGTTCGAGAACATGTCTGTTAAATTTTGCATTTTATTTATATTACATTATTATTTTTATTTATATTTTGATGAAGTTTTAATTTCGTTATGTAATATCATATTAGCCGGGAATAAATGCGAAACTATATATATTGTTTTAAATGCAAACGGATTAATTTTTCGCACTCGGACTGCACGTGATAGAGATAGATATAAAATTTATTCATGCTTGGAAATTATTCTAAAAATCATAAAAAATCAGTAAATTCCAAGGCAGGTTTTAAAGAAATTGTATTTTTTTCTATTCGGTGGTGCAGAAATTGAAATTGTGCGATGTTCAGAAGTTTAAAAAGATGCAGTGAAAGCGAAATTTATTAGTCAGTTCTTTGCCACTATCAAAATGACTTCAACAGTAATCAGACATATGGTATTTTATAATACAGATTATTATTATCATTAAACCCTATTCTTGACAACATCATTTATGTGTAACTCACCCTTGACATGGACCCGATAACGTAAGATTAGCATCAAAATTTAATAAAAAAATTTTATTCTATATATTTGAATCAAGGTAAAATTTGTCTAAAGTCGCCAGAAAATAAAACTACTATTCCAATAACTAATGAATTATTGTTTTTTATATGTCTTTAACATTCCTACCCTGTTGAAATTTTACTCAACGTTGATTAAAAACATTTCACACCAGAATTCTTATTTAGAACTATTTATGATATTTATTTTACTTGGTTACGTCGACCTTTTATTTAATTTACTTTATGAAAATTTTTCTGGTTCGAATCAAATGAAATCAATTATTCAAACGGGTCGATTAGACCCATTCAGGGTAGAAAGGTTAAGCGTACGGTCTGCACATTCAAATACTAATTGACTCTTAAAGGGTGCTTCACCCCAAAGTATTAACTTCGTTTCTCTTATTAATTCAGTAAGGTCATATTGCTTACTAATGGCACACGTAGATGCTTCGTTGAAATTCAGCGGTATTTTGAATGTGCTATTCTACCTTGATATAATAACAAAGCTGCGATCTCTAAAGTTGCGACAGCTAACGCACCCATATTATATGATCTCATCATTTTTAAAACTGCATTTAGTATAAATGTTTTGCCAGTCCTGGCGCATCAATAAAATAGAATTTCCATTTAAAACAGCAAGCGAAACTTCACCATAAATTGATTATTGAACGTGATAATCCTAACGCAAACTATAAATAGCCAACTATTGTTTTGAGTCACAATTTTTACATTGAAAAACAGTTTTATGTATCACAAACATTCCTTTCATTTTTAAATTAAATTATTTTGATTTATAAAATTATCGTTCACCGAAACGTTTATTATTATTATTATTATTATTTTGTATTTTATATAAATCAGGAACAGTTTTTTATTTTACTTTTCAAGGTGTCTGTATTAATTTCTAACGAATAATAGTCATTTCATTTCTTTAATCAACGATAATATGCGGTCGCCAAGAGGGAAATAATTACCACTGACAACCATTAAATACGAAAAAAGTGATAAATACAATTTTTTATTTTATTTTAAAAGCCATAATAAATCAGCCTATTAAGATACAGTTTTCAAACAAATTGCATTTCAAAGTAGCCTTTTTTGCTATATAAGAGTGTAAAAATAAAAAATGTGAGATGTTTAATAAAATTCGCAAAACCGAAATTTCATCGTCAACTGTTGCCATTCGCAAAATGACGTCAGCGTTACGCACGGACACGTTGTCCTTTATAATATAGGTAGATAGTTGAATTCCCAAATGTATATAGCAGTTAAAAAACACTTCTGAGCAATTCATAACCATAAACAGTAACGCTTACGATTTTCTTTTCACATTCCTGTGCATGGACTGTAGAACTTAAACACCACGTAATGTACTAAAATTTGGTTCATCTTTAAAACTCTTAAAGCGTCCAAAAATAAACGTCCAAAGATTAGCACTCATTGTCCGTACTGTAACCGAATTATTCTTGTATCCCTATAAATTAAGAAATAAATTCTATCCACAACATATTCTACCGTAAGTATTTTCCAATGCGCCTCCGCATTGTAAATTCCATTATGTTTGAAATATTGTAACATTTAAAAAATACACGACAAATGATTTCCCCCACATAGGCCATACAGTAAAGAAATTATTTTGTGTGTCCTTGTAAATAAATGATAAATTCCATGTATCCTATATTTTACAGAAATAATATGCACGTCAATGATGTAGAACAATATCAGTATGTTTTAAATATAAAGATAAATTATATAAATATAAACATAAATTATAAATTATGTATAAAACCATTAGATATAACTATGTATTTTAATAAAGTGTAACTTTATTCAAATACCCTGCGAACGATTTACTCGATAAACCTTACTGTAACGGAATTCTTTTGTGTATCCTTGTAAACGAGTTACAAATGCTACACAGTTCATTTTCAGTACCGAACATACCGCGGTAAATCTTCAATAACGTATACCAAAGTATATTTACTCGAGTTAATGATCAGACAGACAGACACACTGAATTTAGATATTATATAGATTTCAACTGTGTTGGGAAGTATTAAAAAGGCTATCTTTAATTCAGTATAGCAGTAAACTTCATAAATATTATAATTAACCTTATTTGGAACATATTTTATAATTTACATTGCTTAAGTATCTTCAACAGAAAACAATTAAAGCGTGTTTCAATCTTCTCGGGACACCTTGTATATTTCTGTATGAAGTATAATATGTAAACGAAAATAAGAAATAATAGAAATATGTTCAACCATTTACGCCCATTAGAAACAAAAATTAATTTGTCAAATAATAAACTATATTTTTAAAAATTATTTATTTTTTGAGGAAAAAAAAAACTATTGTATACACTCAGATATAAGTCGTCCTGTTTATTCAACAAGGAAAAATTGGGGGGGGGGGGGAAATCAAAAACTCCGGTATAAGTAGATACAAAATATTCCGAAAGAAAAAAAAATAAAAGAAACTCGTAGTTAAACTGTTAAATGATTGTTTGCTGAATTTTAAAAATGTTATACCGTAAAAAAATGACAGAAAATATATTTAAAATAAATAGCAGATCTCATGTTGAATACTAATTGTAAACATTCTTTTTGTAATCGAGTTACCTAACTGTCGTTTAGAATAGTTAGATGGACCAACATACAGTGACCTCTAACTTATACGACTTTCAGGGTACCGTAGAAAAAAGTCGTATAACTGAGAGAGTCGTATAAGTGAGAGACCGTCTTATTATACAAGTTTCAAACTTTATATGCATTAATTAATTTACCTATATTAAAAAAGATAAGTTTTGAGTACTAAGAACAGATTTTAACAAAATTTATAAAATAATATTAAAAAATAAAACATAAAATATATTTTTAAAAGTTCATAAAATAGTTCGCTCACTACTATGTTTATTTTGAAGATTAACAGATCAGATTTTCTCAAATAATGTAGTGATATTAGTTTGTCTCTGTCGTCGACGAAAAGAGAAAATATCTTCTTCTAAGTCTAATAAAGCTTTTAAGCTATTTTGGGAGTAATCCTTTTAGTGGACATAATTCTTTAATGTATTTGAAGTGGCACTAACTTCTGAAAAATTTACAACAGCAGGAACATTGTTCTTATCTTCGTCATCCTCCTCGCTCACGTCTTCATTATTGATATCCTCAAAGATTTCTCATTAAAAATTCTCATACGCTCTCAATATCGGGTTCATTTATTGACCTAGCAGTTTGGTATTGTGAAAAACCACATTTACTAAAACAATTCTTAATTGTCTGCGATTTCACATTTTTCCATGCAGATGCTGTAAGATGCATAGCATCTAAAATGGAAATTGCTTTAGCTTCCTTTTTTTCCCGATCAAAAATAAAACGACAAATCAAACTCCTTCTGTAGTTTACTTGAAATTCTTTATAATCCCTAAATTTAACGCTTTAATCTGTTTGTAGAATTTGCTGACAAAAATCGAACTTTACTTTGTTGCAGAAATGGTAAATCTTTTATATCTGGGTGCGATGGACATTAATCCAGGAAAGAGTATCTTGCAATAACCACGATTTCTCACTTAGTACTATACAGAGACGTGATCTGCAGGTGGTCATTTGGCTTTTGTTAATCGGTTTTGTTAAATGGCAGGCACAAAAAATTCATTGCAACCACCTTCCCGCCATAGATTTTATCTTTAATAACACACCAAGGTATATAAGAAATGTTATTAATTTTTGATAAACACTTTAACAATAGTCAAAAGGATAAAGGTAAGAAATGTTAATGATTTGTACTTTAATTATTATAAAAATGAATTCGTGAGTGAGAAATGTAAAATCGCCTGAACCGTTTAAAGCGTCGTATAAGTGAAAGAAGCAGTCGTATAACTGAGAGAAGTTTAGCATTATTTCCCATAAAGCGTAGACGGGACCAAGAGAATTCGGCGTATAACCGAGAGAGTCGTATAACTGAGAGTCGTACAAGTGAGAGGTCACTGTATATTAAAATCAAGGCGACTTAAAGCTTCCGGGTATTTTTTTTCTAGTTCCAAGTTCTGCTTTTCTTAGTTACTAAGCTTATGAGATTGCAATTTCTACCTTCTTTGGTATCTACTATTATCTCTAAATTTTAATTACTATGTATGTTTCCTTTTAAGAACAAAAACTATCTCAACTTTAAAAAATATATTTTTACATACCGCTATTTTATTTTCCAAAAACTATAAATGAAAAATATAATATATATATATATATATATATAGCATTGATGGCAAACATTTTTACGTACGCATTCCAAAAATTTACGAACAATACCTAACAATATCGTGCAGTGCCAAACGTTTACATTAAAACATACTGCAGCATAGGTTACATTTATGAAACACTAGTTAAAAGAATTTATCTTATTTATCAGAAGGTATTATGTTTCTCGATTATGGTAATAAATTGAGAAACGATTTTCAATAATGAAATAGTAAGTTTATTTAATATAAAGAAAAAAAAATAACATAAAACATTTTTCTATTTATTACTATTAATGAGTAATAACATAAGGTTGAAAAATATTTAAACATGTTCTAAAAATTTACAAACAACATCTAACAATATCGTGTAGTGCCATACATTTACATAAAATCATACTGCTGCATAGGCTATATACAGTGGTGGCCAAAAGTGTGGACATTTTTTGAAAGTTTCATGCTTTTCAACTTTGTGTGCTTATAGAATATATTCATTTTCAGTTAAATACAAATGTTTATATATCAAATTGAAGGTAATATAATGTAGAATTTAATAATAAAAACAGTATTACAATATCTGTATTACAAAAAAAGTTATGCAACTAATAGTAAGATCTATTGTAGATTTGCATTTTTTAAAGGGATACTTACACAATCAATACTTAATAGGATAACCCTTATTTTTTAAGACAGCTTCACAGCTTCTTTTCATCGAGTGAACGAGTGTTTGGAGTTCATCTTTCGTAATGGTGCCAAGAATCAATTATAGCTTCAATAAGTTGTCTTTTATTGGATGGACGTTTTTTTCGTACAAGAATTTTCAAACGTCGTCATAAATTTTCAATTGGATTGAGATCAGGGCTGTTTCCTGGCCATAATATATATATGCCTTTATTTTGAAACCATGCTTTGCATACATTTGCTGTGTGGCATGGAGTTGAATCCTGCTGAAAAATAAATGGTGCGTTGTTGGGGAAGAAATCCCTGATGCAAGGTATCAATTTTGGTTCCAGGACAGGTTCGATGTATTTTTTGGCTTTCAGGATGCCATCAATCACTTGAATTCGGCCCACACCATCTGCAGACATACATGCCCAAATCATGACATTTGTTGTGTTTTTTGTAGTTCCTTCAATGCAATCAGGATGAAGTGCCTGTATTGATGAAGTGCCATCTCCTACTGTACGTCTCACGTATTTTCTACCATCACTACCAAAGAGCGATATTTTACTCTCATCGCTCCAGATTACTTGCTTCCATTGATTTTTTGACCATTTAATGTGTTCTTTTGCCCACTTAACTCGTTTTTCGCGTTGCTTTTGCTTTAACCCTTTCAGGGGCAAAGTAATTTCAGTACTAAAATGTTGAAAAAAAAATGACTGGCACCGGAATTAACGAAAACCTTTATTTGCAAATAAGAAAAAGTCTATATTTCACATACTTATTAAATGGGAAAAAATTTAACAAAATTCTCGTGCCATTGTGGCGTTTAGGAATTAGTGGTTTCATAAACATACCACTGCCCCTGAAAGGGTTAAATATGTTTTTTCCTTGGAATTCTAGCTTATAGTCCAAATCCTGATAACATTCTTCTTATTGTTCTTGAACTTACTGCAATACCCGCTGCATTCATTTCACATCTAATGGCATCTGATGAAATTTTTCTATCTTGAAAGCATAGCCGTTTAATTTTTCTATCGGCATTAGCACTTGTGCATTTTTTTCGGCATGATTTGGCCTTATTTTGCGCTAATTTCGTTTTTTCATTACGTAAACAGAACTTTCGTACACCAGAACAAGTCACTGAACCACCAACTTGTCTTGCAATTTCAGCATAAGAGAGGCAATTTTCTCTCAATATGACAATTCGGCTTCTTTTAGTAGATGTCCAATTAGTTCTTCTTGCTGATGACTGTTTAAAATTAGTTTAATTAAAAAAAATTACTTTAAATATTAAAAAACAGCAATACTCTATTTAATTGTACTAGTATGCATCATTCCGCAAAATATTTCCACAACAATAACTCTTTTACCATCCAAATAACCTAAACTATAGTTACAGACATTTTATTGTGGTCCTCAGAATAGTGTTTGTGATTGGCTAGTACGTTTTTATTACAAAACACGTCCTTATTCTAAACGATTTGTGTTTGTTTGTTCTACTAAAATGAGCATAACTTTTTTGTAATACAGATATTGTTATACTGTTTTTATTATTAAATTCTACATTAAATTACCTTCAATTTGATATATAAACGTTTGTATTTAAGTGAAACTTAATATATTCTACAAGCACACAAAGTTGAAAAACATGAAACTTTCAAAAAATGTCCAACCTTTTGGCCACCACTGTATATGAAACACTAGTTAAAAGAATTTATCTTATTTATCTGAACGTATTATGTTTCTCGATTATGGTAATAAATGGAGAAACAGCTTTAAGTTAATGAAATGGTAAGTTTAGTAAAGACGAAATTTTTAACGTAAAACTTATCATATATATTATTTCTCCTGTCAACATCCCTTTTTCTAAGAAAATATGAAACGCAGAACAACGAATGAGATACCATATGAAAGGTTTTAGAACCGGCTTCTGACATAGCCCACTTAACAATTCGTTAAAACATGTTTTTTGATTAAAATTTGCTGAAAATTAAAAATTAAATCGGCATTGTTTTCATAAAAGAAATGAAAGGTTTTCCTGAAATTATTGTTGCCAAAAAAATAAAATACCACATTATATGATGCTCATAGCAATTATTATAAAAAACACCGCACGGGTTTATTTTATACTTATGATTAAAAAGCGAAATTGAAATTGAAATGTTTAGATTTATATTCCTAAGTCCCATGGTTTTCCCGAAGCGGATGACGTCATCCTCTAATGCAGTCAAAATACGATTGTTAATTTTTTTTTCTCGCGCGTGCCTTTAGCAATCTTGGATCAGTTTTTAGTCTAACTTTCATTGAATAAATTAGATGATATTCTGGCTTGACTAACAACTAAATGTTGTTTGCAGATATTTTTATTCTTGCTTTTTCTTTAGAAGTTTAAACCTGCATCTAATAAATATTACATATTGATAAAAAATGATACTTCTCTATTATCCCGTCGAGCACTTTTCATAACAAAAAACTATCGCCAAATATACGGGAGACCGTTGCCATTGGAATATCAAAAAATAAATAAATAAATAAAATATAAGAATTTAAGGACACAATTGTTATTTTAATTAATAAAATAACTACTAAATCAATAAAACATAATGAAAAATACACGCAAATGTCGAATGTAAAACCACTAGATGACGTAACAAACACGCATAATGATTCTGACATCAAGTAAATGGGACTGCATTTTTGGCGTTTAATCTTACAGTTTGGCGGTAGTTTTCTGTTATGAAAAGTGGTCGACGGGATAATAGAGAAGTACCTAAAAAATGTTAGATTTCAGTGCGAAATCTTCGCACGAGCCCTCTGGTTTCTATTTATTACCATTAATGAGTAATAACATAACGTTGAAAAATATTTAGACATGTTCTAAAAATTCACAAACAACATCTAACAATATCGTGTAGTGCCACACATTTACATAAAAACATACTGCAGCATAGGCTACATATATGAAACGCTAGCTAAAATAATTCGGTCTCGTTAATCAGGGTTCCTACAGGTCAGGGAATTTCCAGACCAGAAAATTCCTGGAAACCAGTATTTTCTTCACTCAATCACAAATCAACATTTCCTCAACTCAAATGACAAAGTTTCCTGCGATTTATTTAGGATATTTTATCTATAAGAAAATAGTGGTATTTCCTGGGAAAATTCCATGAAATGTAGGAATCCTGTTAATGCATTAAATAACTAACAAAGGAACGTCCTCAACCCTCAAATTAAAAAAAAAATACACGAAACTGGAGATATGTGGAGCTCACCGAGATAAATAATACGCAACTATTTTTAACTCACTTTAATCTGTTAACACGGGAATAAACTTTTGTTCAATTGATATGCCTGATGACCAACGGGGCACACTTCCACCAGTAAAAAAATAATAGCAATTTTTTTCCTTATTCATTGCAGTAATTTTGCATGAATAGGGCGCTTTAGTAAGACTAAAATTTCTGTTAAAATTTTACTTGTGGAAGTAATGCGCTCAAAATATTGCAGTAGTAGTTCGTGTATAACACAATATTCCGTCATACCCTGTTAATAGGAAGGAAGTAAATTTTACTGCAGAATATTTTTTTGCCTTATGTTATTACTCAGTTCTGGTAAAAAATAGAGAAACGATTTTAAGGTAGTAAAAGAGTAAGTTTAATTAATAAAAAGAAGCAATTTTTAAATTATTTTTTTTCTTTTAGTCTTACCTTTAATGAGAAATAACAAAATAAGAATAAGCAATTTTTCAACTTTTTTTCGTCAAAGTTAAAAAAGTAAAGTTTAATTAAAAGTTTCAGGTTTTAATCGGATTAAAATTAGGTGGTATATAAAATATACCTCCGCCCCTCAAAGGGTTAACTGCCAGGTTGAAATTACCGGAATTTTATTTTATTTAAAGAATTCGAATTCATACCAGAAAATACTAATAGCAATATTTACTTTATTTAATTACAGACATTTCGTGATTACATAAAATAAAAATTCTTCTTTCGAAATTCCTGGTGCGAATTCGTTATTTTAGATTGGAAAACCACGAGTATAATTGTGATTGGCAGCGAATGGGTTAATAGTGTGCCAGATTTCTTGGAAATTTGAAGGAGTGTGCGAACCTTGTCACTTATGAAATCAGTAGCAGTTCTAAGAACCTAAATGCAATTTATTACCAAATGCAGCTACATTTAGTGGTATATATTTAATTCATTGCTTTCATGAATCGGTAAAAACGATAATAATAGAGGTGCAATAAAATAAAATGCAAAAACCTTTTTTATTCAACTATGTCAAAGGTGCGACTGTTTCTCAAATTTTCGCATTTTGTACTACTTATTAAAATATATATATATCTTTGTCTTAATTGATCGCAAAATTATTCCCATATTAACACAAAATTTATTATTCAGTAATAAATTAATTAATTAATTATATTAACACAAAATTTATTATTCAGTATAAGTGAAAGGAACGTGCAAAAATTGTAGCTGCATTTTCACTCCTGCTATGTGTAAAACGAAACAAATTAGTAAAAACAAGCTCGCAGTGTTCCTCCCTTTTATTTTTCTTTTTTACCCTTCCACCACTATTTTGATACTGTAAAATTTGAGGTACTTTTCTATTTCGGATGTGGAAGAAATTTACCGCTCAAGTTTTTGTTTAAATTAATGGTAGCAAAGATCGAAAAATTAGGGATGCTGCGAGCCTAGAAAAAAATCAACATCAATAAAATTGTTACTCCATTTACACTAATGCAGGGATGCGACTGGCGACTATTTTTTAATTCTATCTCACAGCATTTCTTCAAAACAAATTTTTTTTATGCATTTCGACAACATTTGCAAAAGAAATATAATAATTTTTTTTTTTTTTTTTTTTTAAATAGTGGTGCAATTAGATTATAAAAAGTGACAGCCTTGCAATGGAAAATTGTCAAATAAAAAACAATGTGTCACGATTTATTCTTTATTATTAAATGTGATATATATATATATATATATATATATATATATATATATATATATATATATATATATATATATATATTCCAATTATGTTTGTTTTGTCCTTCAAAAACTACAAATATATGAAAAAGTCTACTTTCTTACACAGCACTGAAACTTTTCTTACATTTATCAAGTAAATAACAAATAAAAGCCTAAATGCAAGTTAGTCCGAAAAACGTCTGTTTTTAGTGTTAATCTATTTGATTCATTATTTCACTTACTCTAAAGAAAATTATAAGAACAGATGCAATAAAGAAATGAAATCCGAAAAGCTTTCTTTATATCTATGTATAAAATAAAATAAATAAGGAAATAATCAAAGCAAAAGGACTATGTTCATCCATGAACTCTTTTGAGACTGCGGAATTATATAAATAATGTACAGTGTGGAATATTTCAATCTTTATTTTTAAATATATTTTCTTGCTTTCTTTCTTTTTTTAAAGAATAACATAATTTTAAAATTTCAACTTTCCAATAAGGTTTTTTTCCATCCCCCGAAAAAATCGATAAAAACAGTTAGTACGTAACAATGAAACATTTTACATTTATCAAACTAACACTAGATATAAATACCCTACATGTACGTTAATATGAAATACATCTATTTTTATTGCAAGCCCAATTTATTAGTTTTTTTCTTGATTAAAAATAATAATAAAAATAATAATAATAATAATAATAACTGCAATAAAGCAGAAAATGGGAAAGGTTTTTAACCCCTTCGGGACCGGCGTATTTTTCACAAATTTTATTCGGTTCGCACCACTTTTTTTAAAAAAGCTTCCTTTACTTAAACTATCACAAAAGTGCTCGAATTGGAGAAAGCAAATATTACTTTTATTTTTTACTGCTGCCTAAAACAAATTCTGTATGCTCTTTTTGAGGGTGCATATATGCACCCATGGTCCCGAATGGGTTAAATGCGTTTGTAACTATATAAATAAGTAGCACCTATACTGGACCTCTGATTCGTCCGTCACTAACTACCCAACCGAATGGTTTGAAATTTAATATATATAATCGTTGCAAAATTTTGTCGAGTCGTTTTAAATTGCATGAAAATCGAATTAAATCTTTAAAAAATATTAATAAAAGTTTTCTTAATTCTATTAAATCCTGTCATACATAATTAGTTCAATGATATATAATCACTGGTAATGATTCTAGGTTGCCTTGGTGATTAAGTCATATATAATATGAAGTTATACTATTTCCGCATTACTGGATTTAAAAACCAAATTTGTATACTAAAGTTGTTTATTTATAGCAATCCTATAATCTACCGACAGTTTTTGGATAGATGTTTCCGGAGAAATAGATATTAAATGAAAAAAAAACAGTCAAAATACGGATGTAAAATTCTGAAAATTTCAAAGCTAGGCTTATGTTTCCCATTGAAAATTTCCGTAAATGACAACAAAAGATAAAATGTTGCCAACTTAAAATGTATTTATTTTATTGCGGAAAAAATCATATCATAATAACAGACGATATAATTCATTTCAATGAAACTAGTTATAGTACGAACTCAACCGCGTATCACGTGACATTTTCCAAATTGTTTATATTATGTAGAAAGCAAATGAATATCAAAAATAAATATAATAGATGTGCATTCAACTTTTACAGTGTGAAACAAAATAAAAGGAATAAAGGCCAAAGAAAGGAAAGATCTTCTTTTATTTTTACCCATGGATTTATAAACTTCTCAAAATTTTAAATATGCTGTTTTTATTTTTCTTTAAATAAAAATATATGTTTTACCTTCTTTCTTAAATAGAGAAGGATTTTAATATAAAAATCATTTCCTATTATAGTTTCTCATTTAAAAAGAACAATTGTTAAAAAGTGTACGTAACAATTAAACTTTATACGTTCCCCAATCTAAGAGGGCGAATGCTAATTATATTCTGAAATACACGTATTTTTGGGATTAGCCTACTTTATTCATTGTTTACATTATTACATATAAAATCCAAAATAATAAAACACGAAATAAAGACATCAGATGCGAACTATATACTATATATATGTATAAAACAAAATAAGAAGGGAAAAAAAAAGAAATAATATATATAGGATATTTATGTATATCTATTTACACCAATCAAAAATATGAATTTGTCAAATAAGAATCTATATCACCTATTGAGCTCTTGTTTTAATTAAAAACAAATACAGTTTTTTCAAAGAGAAAATTATATACTACTTTTCTGTATCGCTTTTTTATCCTCTAAAAGCGATAAATGTGTTTTATTACTACAATAAACATTCTACATTTTTATTGCAATTAAACATCTTACATTTATCAAACTAACTGCAGATAGATCGAAGCATCTGAAATTGTATCTATTTTTAGTGCTATCGTATTTGATTTATTATATCTTTTAATCGAAAATTTAAACTAAAACCAAGAAAAATATAAAAAAATAAAACAAGAAATTTAATAAAGAAACTCAACGTTCTAAGCTTACGGTATAGTGTGCATAAAACAAAATAAATAGGGGGGGAAATCGAAATAAGAGGATGATTTTCATCCATTCAAACAACGCAGCTTGCAATGCCTGACCGTTCTCCCTAACTCAAAGCATGAGATGCTGGGATGAAGAGAGGAGAAAAGGAGAAGCGGTAGGAACACGAAGAGCAATGCTGCAATATACCCGGATCAGCCAATAGGCGGCGCTGTGTATCATCACCATCACCCCTATCCCCTGTGAGAAAAGGCTGTATGGATGGTCGCTTTGTATAGTCTACGGAAAGATTCTCTGCTTGAAAATTTTGACAGTTTATTGAAATTTGATGACCATTCGTCATCTGAATTGACCCCCGAGCCGTTGGAGCTGAAGCACCGACTCCAGAAGGGTCAGATCGCAGGATGAATCAGCGAAGCACCAACAGCCAGTGGTGGAACTATCGACCCATTCGGGTATATAACAGGCATCAGGAAGACGTGGCAGGCGGATTGGATGCGGAGAGCAAACCGAAAGCACATGCCAGGAACCTTTTTGCAACCGTAGGCCCGGACCTAGCCCGGGCCAAGCCATGGTTGTGTTTACTGTGTTTGTTTTGGGGCCTAGTCCTCGCACAGGCCCACCCAGCAGCTAAAAGACTGCATGATGACTTGCTTAGTGAGTATAATAGACTAATAAGGCCGGTAGGGAACCATTCGCATAAAGTCATCATTCATCTAGGCCTGAAACTGTCACAACTTATCGATATCGTAAGTAAACAATTATTTTCAATATTAAACTCTTGTTTCGTAACAATATATTTTTTTTCTTTCTAGATGTGTTAGTTATTTATATATATATTTTTTAAATGTTTCTTTTTATGAAAGTAATATATAAAATTTACTCTTTAAAAACGCGAATTCTTTCTATCATCGACTGATTATAAGCTCCGTAATTTGTTTTGTTTTTTTATTTATAGTGTGATTATTTTTTTTTCTATAGCGGATGATAAATATTTTTGTTTATGTGCTACAATATATTGAGATATAGAAAAATCATTAAAAAATTCTTCTACTTCATATAAAATATAAAATACGAAAATGATTTCTCGGAAAGCGCTGAGGTATAGCCCTGGAGGTATAGTTTAACTTTAATACATACTCCTATATAAATCCTATATATATTGCCTTTTCATACCAATACCTAGTTTAAGAACAGTGAGCATTTTTTTAATCATGTTACAGTTAAACTTTTTTTTAAAATAACAAAAGTATGTAAAATTTATTGGTGAGAAAAAGACTTCTTTCATTCGTCATATTAATTATAATTATTTTCTGTTTGGATTGTATTTAAATTATCTTTTTTATAAATATTGTATTGTGCATTTTCTTTATACGAATTATTATTTTTTATTTCATTATTCGATTTAAATAAATTGAGTAAGAGAACAAAATATTAAGATTCTTCTGAATATCGATATAATAAAAAAGAATATGTACATTTTTTATGTTACATATATGTTTGATGGTAAATTGTTTTTGTGCTGCATGAAGTCATTATATTCTGTACATAAGAAATGCAGGATATTTACGGTTTAGTTTATCCTAAAATTCAAACGTACATTGTAAAAGTAATGTATAAATTGTGTTTATAAGTTATCAAATTGTATAAAATGCGTCTTTTTTCTTTCTTTTTTTTTTTTTCAAACTTTAGTTCATTTTACGATTTAGTGAATATTACGATATTTCCATAACTATTACATTAGGCTTTCAAAATAGAAAAAAAATCATGAAACCTGATTTATTAAGTAAAAATTAAAGGAAAAACTATCGTCACATACCTTAAAAGCTATTATGTGCAAAATTTTAGTGTTAGCTTTAAAGCAATTGCGTACGTAATTTTAGTGTTTACGTAAGTACTTTATTTTTTGTGTTATTTATATTCTAAAATAAGTTGTTGTTGACATGACATTCATTTCCCCCTCATTCCTTCAAACAAGTCATTTAATTTATTTTAGAAATAAACTTTAGAAGCAATAGTAATACTTAAGAGAAATACTATACTTTTAAATACTTTAAGTAAAAAAAGCAACATATACGTACTTATCAAGAGTAGAACATCAAGTCTAATTATGAACAAACATATTTTGTGATTTCTAAAATATTCTAAATAGTGTTTTTAAGAGAAATAATTAGCTATTTACAATACATTTTGTAACATAAATTCATCTTAAGCCTTTTTAAAAAAAAATAAAGTTAATTATATATTTTTTCGATTGAGACGTTTCAAGAAATAATGATTAAATGAAGATACAAGGATATCTTTAACTCAAGTGTAAACTATTAAATCTAATTATGAACAATAACATTTTACGATCTCTAAAATATTTTAAATAGTGTTTTGAAAAGGAATAGTGAGCTAACTACTTCATCATCAAGTCTAATTATAAACAAACATATTTTGCGATTTCTAAAATATTCTAAATAGTGTTTTTAAGTGAAATAATAAGCTATTTACAATGCATTTTGTAACATAAATTCATCTTAAGCCTTTAAAAAAAATAAAGTTAATTATATATTTTTTATTTATTTTTTGTTTATTTTTTAATTATATATCTTTAACTTAAGTGTAGACTGTTAAATCTAATTATGAACAATAACATTTTACGATCTCCAAAATATTTTACATAGAGTTTTGAAAAGGAATAGTGAGCCATTTGCAATATTTTTTGAAATATAAAATGCATCTTATGTTATTTGTTTTACATAAATGATATTCCACCTATTTTTGACAAACACTTTTACGCAATAAAGCAAAGTATCAACTATAAAAAGAAATTGGTATTTAGAATATCATCCGTGTAACATCATTAATCATATTATTGTTATATGTCATATGTTTATACATCTATCCACTCGGTTTCAATTTGAAAAGTTATTTTCAAAAACTGTCCTAATTACAGCAGCGGAAATAATTAATTAATTAAAAAACTAATAATAATTCATAAAAGGATAATTGGAAGGTAGTTTTATTTACGTACTTCAGATAATTGTAAAAATTTTTAATTAAGCACTTTAGATAATTGTAAGACTTTTTATTTAAGTTCTTCAGATATTGAATTTGATAATTTTATAAAATAACATTTATTTCTTTTATATTTTATTTGCTTCAAAAACACACGCTTATCGATAACGTATTGATTTAGACTATTTGTATAGTAAACCTTCAATGACATACTTTTAAACTTGGTATTTAATAAATAAATAAAGTAACACTAATCTATTATTTTAAAAGTCATTTTAAATTATTCCTTTTGTTAACCCTTCTTTGCATGAGTTTTTCTTTTACAATTGTGTTTTTTTATACATATATTAAATATTAGACACCAGAAATTTTAAGATAGATTTTTAACTTTGTTCAGCAACATAGTTCACGGGTAATTTACTGGATTAATATTTCTATATAAATATAGTGGTGGCGAAGAAGTTGATTTATTTATTAAAAATTACATAAAAAGTGATGGAAATTTACATCACTATGCAATTAAGGGTTAAATAAAGTATATACACACACATATATATGTAATATATCTGACATGTTAAAAATTTATATTATTTGGAATAATTGAATACAAAACACAGTTTGACATTTTTTTAATATATATTTTTGTAAATGTTTATTATTTACACCAATTCTTTGAAAGCGTAATATTTTATATCAATATAATTAAAATAGTATTTAAATTACAAGTATATAAATTTTGTGTTAATTTCTTTGTAGTATTTTATTTCATAAAATGTTTCGGAAAACTATGTGTGTGTAGTTACATTTTAAGCTTTCATTGTCTTTGAATTTATAAAATGATACACATATTGTGATGCTATTTTTAAAGTAACGTTGAATAATATCCATTCTTTAGCAGATCTAAGAAGAAATAAAAACTTAATTATAGTGCAAAAAATTCTGGATATATATTTTTTGCGTTTATATATATATATTTCCAATTATTAATTTTTTAAATCATTTTTAAAGGGGAAAAAATACACTTTGATTGGACTTTGGCCAGTTTTGATTATATTGTTATATGAAGAATGTCTTTAGGGATGACTTTTAACAAAATAAGCATAAAAATAAAAATAGTTTTTTTTTTGTTACATTTTTTTAATTTATAAAAGGCGTAAAAGATTATAAACAAGGAAAATATTATAAAAGATTATGAAAGATTATAAAAGATTATAAAAAAAATTATGAAAAGATTATAAAAGATTATGAAAGATTATAAAAGATTATAAAAAAATATGAAAATATTATAAAAGATTATGAAAGAAAAATTAGAAAAATTGTAAAAGAAAAAAAATTATAAAGGATTATGAAAAGATCATAAACATTAAAATAAGTTTTATTAGAGTGCTGAAACATCTGCATTACAGATCAATCTGAGCTATTATCATAACAAATAAGAACATTGCCAGAGCTGCCAACTTTTACGCCTTTTTCCTAAACACTAAAATTTTACAGTAAATTTTAGCTTATTAAATTGCCAAAATCATATGATTCAACAGGGCAAAATTTGCTATTAATTTTTAATGGTAACAAAAATGCGTAAAAGTTGGCATGTATGTCATTCCGTAATTGCAGGGTTATTTGAAACGCTATCATTTAATTTTTCTCGTACTTTTTTTTAATTACGTACGTTATTTTTTATTTTTAACTTGGATGTTTATTTCTATATTTGCAACTATGCAGTAACTCGTGCCACAATTTTGGCACTTTAAATGATGCTGCATCGTTACATATTGTATTTTTACGTGTTACAATCTCTACGGTTTCTCTTATAATGGATGGATAGTATAGATTGCAGGGGATTTATTTGGATGGTTTCTTCTTGATAATCTTGCCAGGGCAATGGTTTTTCTATTATACTTAACCCATTCGTTGCCAACCACGAATATACTCATAGACCGTACAATTATAGAATATTCTTATTTGTTTTGATATTGGCTCAGATTGATCTGAAATGCAGATGTTTCAGCAGTCTAATAAAAGTTATTTTACTGTTTATAATCTTTTATTTTTACGCCTTTTAGCAATTAACCCATTCGCTGCCAACACCACGAATATACTCGTGGTTTTTCAATCTAAAATTACGATTTCGTATCGGAAATTTCGAAAGAAGAATTTTTATTTTAAGTAATCAAGAAATGTCTGTAATTATATAAACTAAATATTGCTATTAATATTTTATGGTATTAATTCGAACTTTCTAAATAAAATAAAATTCCAGTAATTTTAACCCGGCAGTGAACGTGTTAAAATTACGTACGGATATTTTTATTTTTAACTTTGATGTTTATTTTTATATTTGCAACCATGCAGTAACTCGGGCCACAATTTTGGCACTTTAACATCGTTACATATTGTATTTTTACGTGTTACAATCTCTACCGTTTCTCTTATAATGGTTGGACAGTATAGATTGCAGGGAATTTATTTGAATGGTTTCTTCTTGATATAATCTTGCTAGGGCAGTGGTTTTTCTATTATACTTAAGTACGTGAAAAATTAAATGATAGCGTTTCAAATAAATTCATGGACTTTGCAGTTATAGAATATTGTTAATTGTTTTGATAATGGCTTAGATTGAGATGAAACATGTTAAGAGTTTAATAAAACTTATTTTACTGTTTATAATCTTTTTATTTTACGCCTTTTAGCAATTAAAAGACGTATATAATTACAAGGTGTTATAAGTTGTTATATTTTTAGGGGGGGGGGGTTCTCTCTCTCTCTTTTTTTTAATACACTCATTTATAGGCATTAAATGTTTATCTTAAAATTCACGCCTAATTTCATAACCGCAATTCATAATTTTTCCGAAACATTGCCGTTACATGCATTAATTTGGCGTGGGCATCTAACCCGATTATGGAAAATTCCCCGCTTTTTTACGCTCGGTAGAAAGCGCGAGCAATTGAATTTATTAAAAATATATAATTTTTGTTCTTTTTTAAGATATGGTAATAGGAAAGAAAAATCATTATTTAAACTACCGATTCGGGATTTGTAAATTATTTTTTCAACTTATAATTAGAATTTAACTAATATTAATCTAGTAATTGATAAAAGTGTGTTTTGTTAGTTAGTACGCTATGTATTTTTATTTTTATTTAATTTTCTACTTTTTAGGGTTTAAAATATTGCAGTGTTGATATTTTACATCGTTGGCTTTTTTTTGGTGAGCGTGGTTTGGCACATAATTAAATCATTTATTGTTGTAATTCGTGTACAATTGTAACCATAAATAATATTTAGCAATTTATCACCTGTGGTGGGCGAACGGCAAAATGCCTTATTGTTAAGTTATTCAAAACTATATAATTCTTTTTATTTTTTAAGATATGGTAATAGAGGGAAAAAAAGCATAATTTAGAGATGAGATTTCTTCGACTTTTTGCATACCAGTATAATCTTTGAGAAACTGTTGTTCTGTTAAATCGAAGAATGTTCCGATTATATAAAAAAACATTTTCTCTAAGATTATACTGGAATTCAAAAAAGTCGGTGAAATCCCCTGCTATTTTAAACTACCGATTCGGGATTTGTAAATTATTTTGTTAACTTATAATTAGAATTTAACTAATATGTATTAATCTAGTAATTGATAAAATTATGTTTTGTTAGTTTGTATACTATGCATTTTTTATTTTTATTCAATTTTATACTTTTTATGGTTTAAAATATTGCATTGTTGCTATTTCACAGAGTTGGCCATTTTTGGCGAGCGTGGTTTGGCACATAATTAAATCCTTTATTGTTGTAATTCGTGTACAGTTGTAACCATAAATAATATTTAGCAATTTATCACCTGTGGTGGGCTAACGGAAAAATCACTTTATTTTAAGTTTTTATTTTATAAGTAAGTTCTAAAAAGGTTGTATTGTCATCGGAAACACGCCTGTGTACATAATATTTATAATTCTAGCATATCAGGAAATGAGTCAAAAATTGATTAAAAAAATTATTTTTATATATATCAAGTTGAGTTAAATAAATGGGTGTAAAAATGACATGAATTATCGTTCTTGTGCAAGAACAATTCTGGAAATCTTGCAAATCTACCTTTATCTTACCTGGCTGATATCAAACTGGCAAACATCAGTCCAAATTCCTCATTGAGTCGAGTAAATACTTAGAAATATCGTTTAGCCGTATTTTTACTCCAGTGTAAAATTATAACTTACAATACTGCCTATAACAATAATTATATGTTTTCCTTCTTAAAATTATCGTTATATGAACCATATGGTTGCACATGTTGTCGTGATGTGATTTTTAGAATAAAAAGTAATTTGATGTATGGTTTTGCTGATTAATCATACCGATGTTGTGATATTCAGACGGATAACTGAAAATTTCTGCATGCATATTTCAACATTGGTAGGCCTTAATTAAAAATATATTTAATTATTTTTACATTATAGATGTATGTAGATTCATTACGATGATCATAATATAAAACTTAAGTACTGTACGGGAAATCTTCAAAGACTTTTTCTTATACATAAAGCTTATATATTAGTTCATCAGACTTTTATTTAAAATATTTAATTGCATTTAGCCCTTTATTTGTTTATATTTTTCAAATCAATAAATAGGTCTATAAAATGGCTTTGTACTTGTTTGAAAACATGCGCAATATGTTATTTTTTTTCCCAACGATAACAATAGTTTCATCTATTAAATATATATATATATATATATATCTATATCTATCTATCTATATATATATATAATATATATATATATATATTATTAACCCTTTCCGGCACAGTGGTCCCACTCCGGGCACACCTAATTTTAATTCCAAACTTGCATACGACACCAAGAATAGTTTAATATATTTTTGTTTCTATAATGAAAGCTTAAAATAAGGAGTTCGTATTTTTTTAAAAAGTCATTTGTAAATTCCGGTGTCAGTCAGCAATTTCTCATTTTACGAACAGACTTTGTCTGTGCCGGAAAGGGTTGAAGTAGGTTTTAAAGAATTAGCATTTCGCTATTATAAAAGTTAATTGCTAATACTTCTGATTTTAACATAGATAAAATATATACCTACCATATTTTTTAGACAATAAACTTTTTTAAAAAGCTTTCTTAAAGTTATTACTATACTTATAGTTATTACTTCTACTATAGTTATTGTTAATAAAAACTAATTTAAAAACGTCTTTAAAAATAAATAATAAATCGTAATAATATCATGTTAATAAACTGGGGAATACCATAAAAGGATTCAATTACTCTAATCTGCTTAAAAACAGACTGGGTGGAATGTTCTAAAGACAAATAATCAATACGTTTACTTTGTTCATCATAGTAAACACTTTAAGCGCGGAAATCAAATCAAAGCAATAACTTTAAAAAAAATAATAATGTTGATTTTAATTACGGTGTTTATAATTTATTGCATTGTTAACACACAGAGGACAAGAGACGTGAATTCACGTCTTTTGGACATCTGTAATTCTGCCAATCTGCGGCTACTTTTGCGTTTTGTATCTTACTATATTTCCCCAAAAACATACACAAAATTCGTATTACTTTCTACTGTCTTTACAAGAAAGTATTGGATTCATGAAAATTTTCAACTTCCGGTTTTTGACAGATTTATACGTTTTAGAAGGTCCTGAACACGATTTGACTGTTTTTAGAAAATGTCTGTCTGTGACAAAAATTTTGTGGGCGCTCTATCTCAAAAACTAATGCACGAAATTTAATGAAACTTTACATTCAGTTAGTCCCTAATATAAATTGATGCTGATTAGTTTTTGGTGAAAATCGCCCAACAGGTAGAGCTGCTATGCTGCATTTTTCGCGATTTCCACAATAGCTCTATCTCAAAACCTAATGCACTTATTTCATAAAACTTCAGATTCATTTAGACCTTGACATAAATAGACGCTGATTACATTTTGGTGTAGATATCGCAACAGGTGGCTTGCTATACTACTTTTTCATGACTTTAACAATAGCTATATCTCAAGAACTAAAGCACGGAATTTCATCAAACTTCAGATTCTATTAGACATTGACATAAATAGATGCTACTTACGTTTTTGTGTAAATAACCCAACAGGTGGCGCTGCTATGCTACTTTTTGCTTTATTATCCGGATCAGTATTCGGATCAGTTGTATGCTAGGGAGACATGTAACTTGGGTTTAATTGACGGCCCCGCACAGAAGATATTATTTAAACTGTATTTGAGATTCCCTCAACTAGACTCAACAACGAAAGGTACCGAGCCTTTTTCCGACCAGCCCCGACATAGCCTAAAGACATATTCTTAATCATTACTGATTTGGAGAAATTCTGGAACTCAATATCAGAACAGCAACATCAATGAATTGTCCGCCTAAAAAGGGGTTGTTTTGATTGTTTCCTCCGGATTGGCGACCGCACTCACGTCCACGTCTTTTCTGGTAGTGTTGTAGCTGCAGTGCGATATAGAAATGACATCATTACACAGTACGTTCTCCCATTTCTTGCAGCCATTCGATCTGATTGGTCACGCATTCTCAGCCAATACTGAAATTCTTCAACATGGCTTCGCATAGACTAGCCATCACGAGCATTTAATACGAACCCCATTGAACATGTATGGTACATGTTAGATGGTGGCATTTACATTCACACTCTGAGCCTCAGCGGGTCTTTCCCAAGCTAAGAGCGTATTGTTTTCGTGCATGGCTGCAGATACCCCAAACCCTCACAGATGATCTCATTCTAAGCATTATTCGGCGTTTTCGAGCATTTGGTACCTGAAAAGGTAATGACATTCTTTTGACAAATTTCTACAATCGAACTTTTTTGTCCCTCCAATAGCATACCTTTGTGTCACCCAACATTATTTAATTATTTACAGAGTATTTGCTTCACACACTTCTGGACTAGTGTCGTTTATTATAATAGTCCAACATTAATTTCAAATAAATAGTTTTGGTGTTATTCATTTTTTTCCACTTTGTTGCGGAGCTTTTGGACACCAGTGTATAATCAATAGAACTTTAAGTAGAAAAAAACTTACTTATATCATATTGCACGAGCAGGGAAGACCGAGCTATGCTGGTTCAAAATTAAATTTGAGTTCAAATATCAAGACCCATGACCAAAATGACAAACTAATTGAATTTTCTTGAACATGTGAATGTCCAACAATCTTCTCATGCCCGAAAACCATAGGATGCAAAATTTAGTGTAAATTGAGCCGCTTTTTAGATCTTGACCCACAGAAATGACCCACTAATCGAATTTTCTCGAACATGTGACCTAGCCCAATGATTTTCGCGTGCCCGAAACTCGTTAGATGCAAAATTTAATCAAAATCGCTAGAGCCGTTTTTTAGATAAAATTAATTTGACCCTCTTTGACCCAAAAATGACCCAGTAATCGAAAGTTCTCGAACATGTGACCCAGCCCAATTCTCTTCTCGTGCCCGAAAATAGTCGGATACAAAATTTCGTCAAAATCGTTTGAACCATATTTTAGATACAATTAGATTGACCATGACCCAAAATGACACAAAATGACCCACTAATTGAATTTTCTCGAACATGTGACCTAGTCCAACAGTCTTCTCGTGTCCGAAAAACATTGGATGCAAAATTTAGTGTAAATTGAGCCGCTTTTTAGATCTCGACCCACAATGACCCAGAAATGACCCACTAATCGAATTTTCTCGAACATGTGATCTATCCCCATGGTTTTCTTATGCCCCAAAACGGTAGGATACAAAATTTCGTCAAAATCGTTACAGCCGTTTTTAAGATAAAATTTGCATGTATATATATATATATATATATATATATATATATATATATATACAGGGTGTAACTGAAATGCTTCAACAAACTTTGAGGGATGATAGTACTCATGAAGATGAACAAAAAATGCAATAGAACACGGGGTCGCGAATGACATTTAACCCTTTCAGGGACAGTGGTATGTCTAAAAAACCACTTAATTTTAATTCCAAAACGCCACAATGGCACCAGAATTTTGCTAAAATCTTTTCCATTTAATATTTATGTGAAATATAGCCTTTTTCTTATTTACAAACAATTTTTTCTGTAAATTCCGGTGCCAGTCCATTTTCAGACGCATTTTCTCTATTTTTATCCTTTAAGCCTTTTAGGGGCAAACTACTTTTAGTACTAAAATGTTGAAATAAATGACTGGCACCGTAATTTATAAAAAAATTTGTTTATAAATAAGAAAAATAAGAAAATGGCTATATTTCACATACATATGAAATGGAAAAGATTTTAGCAAAATTCTGGTGTCATTATGGCGTTTTGGAATTAAAATTAAGCGCTTTCATAAACATACCATTGCCCCTGAAGGGGTTAAACGTCATTTGCGACCCCATGTTCCATTGCATTTTTTGTTCGTCTTCATGAGTACTATCATCCCTCAAAGTTTGTTGAAGCATTTCAGTTACACCCTGTATATATATATATAACCACACACAAGATTTGCTCGTATTAGAATATATGATTTATAATGTAATATCATAAACAAAAAAAATAATAAATTCGAAATTAACATAGTAAGTATCATATAAAGATGTTTTATTTAACTACAGGTTGATTATGATTGAATAAACACTGTTATAAGGCTTCAGAAAGCGGTCCAAACCAAGATATAAATATGAAGATTTTGCTTCCATAGGTATTCAAATGTTAGTAAAGAGAACAATAATAAATGGAAAAATCTATCACCATGTGTCGTTGTTTTAAATTCAGCATCGTGATTTAATATAGACTATACTGTCGACAAAGAGGAATTACACAATTAACACATAACTTTGAAATTGTAAATTTTCTTCTTAAATAATATTTTGTTTATTTTCCACGATCTGGTTACAATTACAGCGCCATATTTACACCTGGTGGTAACATTTGAACGTTTTATTTTTCCAAGTTCTTATTTATTATCTAAGTAGATAATTTTTAAAATCTCATATTACTTACCCATCATACGTAGTATAGGGTAAGTCTTGTAATCGTTTTGAAAATCGAAATTTTTTTTGACGGATTTACACGTTTCAGACACTGGAGATTCCGAAAAACATATTTTTAGAAAAAAAAATTTGCCGTCCGTCTGTGTGTCTGTGTGTGTTTCTGTAAACGCTCTATCTCCCGAAAAATTGAGATAGAGACTTGCAATTTGGTATGCGCTTAGTATGTAATAATGGGAAGAAGCCTATTTCATTTCAATAACCTCGATTAACCGGAACAATTTTTTTCGGACTCTCGAAATATTCGTTCTGATGAAAGGTATATAAAAATTTTCGAAATTGTTTATTTTAAGAAATAAATATAAAAGACAATACAAAAACATAAAATTTACATAAAGCATGAAGCCGATCGGATAATTAGTTGCCGAGATATTTGGAATCCTATTTTCCACACTCTTCGATTTTTCATGACCCTGTATTTCAGCCAAATTTCACTTCAAAAATATATTTTAATTGGAAATTTGACGCTTAATCAAATGCAATAAAACACTAGTTAATAGGATTATTATTTTTGGTGTTATAAGGATGTTTCTTTCAAGCAATTCAGTAATCGAGCCTTTAAAGTTTGTGACGTCATCAAGCCATGATTTTATTTGAATTGCAATGCACTTTATAAGTAGTTTACACATTTTTATTTTAATATTTTACATTATGCATATCCATGATGGGTAAGTATTACGGTGGCCCCCAACGACTAGTTATATCATGTGATAATCATTAGCTCAGAATCGACTAAATTTCATCAATTTATTTAAATAACAAATTTGTGTAAATCCGCTCATGGGTTTTAAAATTTCATTGTGTGTGACATTATTTCAGAAAAAAATGTACACAGTTTTCAAACGTATAGAATTAGTCATTTGATACATATATATATGATTGGATGAGAAATATTGCCGTTGTTCTGTCCTTTCATTCATAAAATAAAGCTGAAAATAGAAAAAAAATATTTTTCTGACATTCAAAATTTATGATAAAACTATCCCAATTATTATAAAAAACTATTATTTTTTCTTCTTCTGTTATTTAATAGTTATTACTTGTGTTTAGTTACTTCAATGAATATTTTTTAAACTTTTAATTTAATAATTTTTCTAAATGTAAATATAATTTTCCCCTGAATAGGTCAAGTGTCGTTTTAGTTTCTCTCCCTAAATTATTTGGGTTTCTACTACTTTATCTAATTAATTACATACACATAACAATTTTATTATAGCTTAATATTCTTTGCTAGTTTGCATAAATTTACCTTTTCCGTTAATGAAATCGAATACATTTAATTGCAATGTATAAGAATATATGAATTTCAAAATAATTGTATTGTTATATAGTCATTATTTGTTGAAAGATTTTAAAGATTACTGTAAAATTACAGCTTAATTTCACATTTTCGAAAATCGTTGAATTCGAAATTATAAATTTTATAAAGATTACTAAACCGCATGGTAATTATGTTACTTATGTGTTTTGCTTAAAAACATAATAATATAGCACAGGTACTACACGTATAATGAAATTATAATGCTTCAAATGCCTAAATGATTTTTCCCGAAGAGTATTTTTCTTTAACCGGTGGGATATATTATATCCCACCTAAATTTTAATCCGATTCAAACCAGAAACTTTTAATTAAATTTTACTTTTTGAACTTTGACGGGAAGAAGTTGGGAAATTGCTTTTCCTGATTTTGAACTAAATTATTTCCTAAATTCCGGTGAGAATTCAACGTTACAGGAAAACAAGTGTTTGCCCCTGAAAGAGTTAATATTTCAATATACGTTTTGTTTAATTTATGGGTTTTCTATTGAAATATTTAATTAAATTTAACATGCAAGAAATGTTTATTAAGTTAATTTTCTTTGTTAAATATTTGCGTTCATTCCTCTCTGCCGTTGATGGAATATTATATAATTAATTAAAAAATATAAGAATGTATAACTTCAAAAAGAATGTTAAATATTTATAATCTAATGACATATTTATAAAATATTACGTGTAATATGATAACTTAATTTCACACTTTCATGAATCGATGTCCATGTTATTATAAACTCTCTAATCATTACTTTATTTGAATAAAATAAATAATTTAATATTAATCTTGGCTTAGAGCAAACCCCCTCGAACGTTCAATAAATGTTAATAATTTCTTTCATGACGGCAAACCTTTTCCCCTTGGATAAATATTTCACAATTCTTCCCTAGTTTTAAAGGACGCTAGAGGGAACTTTATCGCATCATTGATTCACGAGGGATTTTCTTCATTACGTGGGTAACGTTCAAAATAGTTAAACAGCGCCCTCTGCTGCAACATTCACGAGCTTCGAAAGCGAGAATGTGGATAGATAAAAAAAATCTGAAGAAAATAAAGATAAAAAAGAAATAGAAAAAGAAAGAACTTTTAAATTTCTTCTGAGAAGTCAATATCAGAAAAGTTGAACTTTGGAGATAGCTAGAAATGAAAGAATATAATTTCCAATGAAATGTTTTAATTTTTAAATTCCCTAGAGTAATAAATCAAGAATTATGCATGAATAAAAACTTGATATTAGAAATGAGATTTTTTCTTTTTTTGGGGGGTGGGGGAGGGGGGATTAAAATATGTTACACCAGTAGAAGATATTCGATACGTTGCTGTCGTAATGATACTTAAAGAAAATGAGCAAGAATACTTTTACGTTTCTATAAAAGAGGCGACATCAGGAATGTTGAACTCAGATGAGCGTTAGACTTGAAATTAAAAATAATAATAACTTCTCCTCAGCATTATTGATTTTTAAATGTCACATGAGACAAAAATAACAAATCAATAACTGTGTATTAATGAAAGCATGAAATTAGAAATAAGAGTTAATTTATTGTTAAATTAGAATGTGGAAATCAGTAAATGAATTTTGATATAGTAGGAAAATTTATATAAGGAAATTAAAGAGAGATTTTAAATTACTTCAGCGGAGACGATAATAGAAATGTTGAACTTAGATGAGAGTTAGAGATGAAAGAATATAATTTCTGATGAAAGTTTTCAGTTTTAATATTCACCCGAGTAAATAATCAGCAATTATGCGTTAATAAAAGCTTAGAATTACATGTCAAATTTCGTTTGTCACGAAATTAGAATATGTAAAATCAGTCGAAGAATCTCGATACATTGCTTTGGTAATTCAAATTACGAGAAAACAAAACAAGTGGGTAATTGTGATCGAAGATCGCTCAAAGGGTTTCGTTTAATATTCTTTTCAAAACACTTTATCCTTTCTTTAATAAATTCAAACAAATTTCATTTAGCAAAAAAAAAGTCATGTTTTTTATAAAGTAAAAATTTACCGGTCTATTTTTTCGTTTTTTCGAATATCTAAACCAGCCGGATAGCGGGTCAAGCCCGTTATTATATTCTGTCATACTAATATCCGTAATGCGGACTAAATGCAGTATTTAAAAAAAAATAATTTCTAAATTAAACAGATTGTACACCTTCAAAATGTTAAAATATGCGAATATTTCCATAATCGGATTTTTATCACGATTCAATATTTTTCTCAAACCTCAAACTCGTATATTTACTATTCTCTATTATTTATATTGATACTCGCTTTGTATTATTCTAAACATTTGAAAAATTAGTTAAACTTCCAATATGACGTCAGATTTTCGTTATGATTCTCTAATGACGCGATATTAATCTGCTTTGTGTACTTACACATACTCCTTGTATTATTGAGAAATCTTAGACATCTTAGACATTTTCCGTTTTATTACGACTATGACGTCAATCAATTTTATTTCATATTAATCTTTTTTTTTCATTTGGAGAAACTTTTTATTTCATTTTTCACGTGGAAATCGTCTGATAGAAAATTAATTATTGTAGAAAGAATTTTTTCGTGGATTTTTAATTTTTGGCATCGGCTATAAAGAAAAATGTTTAAATTTAATAGGAAAAGGCTGTTAGAATTTTGGTTTTTTATCTCTATTTATTAAAATAATACGAATTTTTCAAATTTTAATATTTTCAGCTCTTTACAGCTGATATTCTGATTTATACACAAACTTTCAACTCTGTAAGTTACCGTAATTTCCGGCGTATAATCCGCAGCTCAAAGAGTCTTTTTTCGACCCAGAAATTTTATTCAATAATTGTAGTTAAATATTTACAGCGATATTTTAAGTTACATTTTATAAAATAATATTTCTGGGTCGAAAAACGACTCTTTGAGCTGCGGATTATACGCCGGAAATTACGGTACATAGTTTTCGAGAATGGCTCTGTGACAGACAGACAACGGAGCGGGAGCAATAGGGTTTCGTGAGATGAACGAAACCATAAAAAGCACAAGAATAAAACAATTTCTTCTCTTTATAAAAAAGTAGATTTTTTTCCAGATAGTGAGTAAAAACATTACTAACGTCTAAAGTTTCTAAAGCAATTAATTTGCAACTCTCATCACCGGGTAATCAATAGCAGAGGGAAATTAACCAACAAGTGTAAAACACACATTAGCCTAAACTCACTTCAAATTAGTATATATTAGCAATCTTGAATTTAAATTAACGTTATAAAGGAAAAAGTATAATTTATCATTATTTTTTAAACAATATTTAATTATCACTTTTTCAATTTTTGAAGTCACAATATTTTAGAGTAAAAAATCAATAATCGTGCATTAATAAAAGCATCATTAAAATTAAATTATATTTTACTTATTTTGAAAATAGAATATATATACTCGATACATTATTTTCGTAGTTATAATTTAAAATTATAAGAACAAAAGAATTTCTCCACTTTATAAAAATTAGGTTTTTTCTCAGATAGTGAGTAAAAACTATAGTAACGACTACAGTTTTGAAAACAATAAATTTATGAGATATGATCATCAGGCGATCAATAATGGACGGTAGTTAACCCAACAAGGGTGAAACACACATTAGTCTATAATCACTTTACATTAATCTATATCAGGAACTTAGAATTGAAATGAACGTTACAAATAAAAAAGTATAATTATCATTAATTTTTAATTAAAATTCTTCACTTTTTTAATTTTTGTAATCATGAGATTTTAGAGTAAAAAATCAATAATCGTGTATTAATAAAACATTATTAAAATGTTAGATTTTATCTATTTTGAAAATAGAATATATATATATATATATTTATTTATCATATATCATATATATCATATATATCATATATATCATATATATGCATATATATATATATATATATATATATATATATATATATATATGATACGTTACTTTCGTAATTATAAATTAAAATTACACGAATAAAAAGAAAAGACAAGAATAAAATAATTTACTTTATTTATATAAAATTAGATATTTTTTCCAAATAGTAAAAACTATAGTAACGACTATACTTTCGAAAGCATTAAATTTACAAGATCTCATCAGCAGGTGATCAATAGCAGAGGGAAATTAACCAACAAGTTTAAAACACACATTACTCTACATTCTCCTCAAATTAGTCTATAATAGTAATGTTGAATTTAGATGAGAGTTACAAATGAAAAATTATAATTTCTTATAAGCGTTTTTAATTTTTAAACTCACGAGATGCCAGAGTAAAAATAAATAATCGTGCATTAATGAAAACATTAATAAAATTAAATAAAATTTTATTTATTTTGAAAATAGAATATTATATTTGGTAGAGGAATATCGTCAGATAAGAAAGTACTAAAAAAAAATACAGCAACAACAACAACAACAACAAAGAACGAGAAGGCTTGCTTTAATTTTTTTTTTCTTTCTACAGTCGATATCAGAAATGTTGAATTTAGATAGGCGTTAGAGCTAAACAAATATAATTTCTCATTCAGTTTAAAAATTTTAAATGCACTAAAGCTTTTTTAATTTCTTCCCAGAAGTCAATATAAAAAATGCTAAATTTAGATAAGAGTAATAAAACAAGAACTTGATTATTTCCTTTCAGTACATATATCTCTTTTGATTATTAAATATTAGACCATAAATTTAATACAAGAAAGGAAATTGCCAAATTAGATTTCAAATATTTTTTTAAAGAAAGCATTGCAAAGTGATCTTGGCCCTTTCTTTCAAATAAATGTCTTTAAGATGATATTAAAAGAATAATAATAAACAGATGCAGCTTGTGTTTTACAACTCACCAATTTATTTATCAGGTTACAATGTTTCCAGTGTATTAATATTGAAATGAGATGGATGTGAAATGCAAAATGAATACTACAGAGCGACAGTGAATTTCGCGATTTCACAAAGAGTAAAATTTTATTGATAATGGATATTTTATTCCTTACATTTTAGACAAGTAAAGAATTAACTGAATATTTTTATAAATATCTGTAGGCTAAATGTGTTAAGGTTAAAAACATATTTTAACCTATTTTCATAATTTGTAATATTTTTTCAATTTAAATGATCAATCATTCGAAAAATATAAATAGGAAATGAAAATATAAAACAAACAATCACTATCACTACTGGTACTATGCCTCTTTTATCATCTTTCTTATCTATTACGCATGCAAATAAGAGGTTTCAAGACACTGATAAGTTTATCTAACATATAAGCATACTGGAAACTACCATACTGATAAGAAGTACTTAATCTCTAAAAGTAGCGTGACAGATAACTTGTACTTCGCTGTACTTTGAAAAATTGTTTTTTTCTGCGGTTACCTTTGAAATAATCTATCTTATAATTACATACACTAAACTTTAAGTAATGCTAAAGTGCATCTTTATCATGATATATATATATATATATATATATATATATATATATATATGCATATATATATACGACCTATATTTTTCATCTTTAAGTATCTTTCATATCTATACACTTTATTTCTCTTGCAAAAACTTATTATTGTTCCTGAAATAATATGACTGTCTTTTTTTTATTAAAGTTTTGAATCGGGCTGTAACAAATATTGAGAAAAGCATTTGCTGATTTAAAGTAAATTTAAATTTGCTATAAAAAATACATCAAAATTATGTTTTTGTGAACGAGACTACTATGTAAATTAGTTTATTACTCGTGAATTATGTGAACAGAAGAAATATATATACGGAAAGAAAATATATGGATTTAATTACATTTAAGTGAATATGTATAATGTTTCTTCAGTATAATAAATAATATTTATGCTGATACATCTTCTAAAATACTTGAAAAATAGAGTCAATAATTGAAAAAAGACAATATGTCGAAAGATCAAGAGTGTGACACAAGAAAAGAATTTGATATCGTATCTGGAATATCAATAGATACGCAATACCCAGTGGAGAGATTCCTTTTTAAGTGGAAGATATCTAATTATTCTAAGATATTCAACAACGTCGAGGTACATTTTTCTACTACAGCAAAATCTACTCAATGGCGATTGAAATTTCGTGGTAAAAAAGGTCCTAGTCATAGAATAGAATTATGGCAGGATTACGATACAGAAGTTCGTGTAGAATATCAAGCTCTCACAAAAACGCTCCATAAAATTCTACAAAACGAAGGAACATTTGAATTTAAAAGAGGTTTTAACAATTGCATGATTTTAACAATTCCAGATTATGTAGTGAGTACAAATGGTGATTCCCAGAAAGTACAATTTAAAAATGATGTCCTGGATTTTCAGTGCACCCTGATTATTTTGGGTCATACAATCACAAGAAATATTCCTTTATTAGATTTGGCAGATTTTAGTTCAAAACAGATAAATTTTGACTTAGAAAATCTTTTTCAAACCAAAGAGCACTGTGACATAATGGTATCTGATGGTAAAAGTAAAATATCCGCTCACAAAGCCATTTTATGTGCCAGATCACCTGTCTTCAACATAATGTTCCAACAGGATATGTTAGAAAACAAAAATAATGAAGTGGTGATAGATTACATTGATTTTGAGACTCTTCATGATTTTCTTTCGTTTTTATATTCAGGAAAAGTTGAAAAATTATCCTTCAATTCAGCAATGAGTTTGTACTATGCTGCTGACAAATACGAAGTTCAAGATCTCAGAGTCCTTTGTTCTGAGTTTTTGCTGATGCATTTGACAACAGAAAACGCTTGTAATGTCCTCAAACTTGCAGATCAGCATAAAGACGATAAAATGAAAAAAGATTTTTATTTTTTATTCAAATGCATGCTTCTTCAGTCAAGTTGACACAGGCATGGAAAGATTTAATCAGATCTCATCCGAAGATCGGTGTCGAAATTTTCCATTGAATTTTTAATAATTGTTTATGGCTTCTGTTAATTAAATTCAACTATACATAATTATTGACAAATCATTCGAATAATAAGAATATTAGAAAGCCATATTTTGTGCAAGATCACTAATAATGAACATCATTTTCCAATATATGTTAGAAAAATAAAATAATGAAGTGGTTATAGATTATATTGATTTTGATACTCAACAAAACTTCATTTCGTTCTTATTTGCTAGAAAATTCAAGCAATTATCTTGGGATACTAATGTGAGTATGTACTGTACTGCTGATTAATATAAAGTTAAAGATTTGCGAAGAATTTGCTCGGAATTTGCAGATGAACTTAAGTATGAAATATGCCTGCATTGTCATCAATTTGGAGATGAGTATAAAGACGATAAACTAAAACACGATCTTTTTTTTTTGTTCAAATGCATGCAACCTCAGTCAAACTAATACAAGTAAAGAATGTTTTAATTAGAATTCATATAAAAATTATTGCTAAATTATTTCATCATCCTTAAAATGCTACTCTTTGATAAACTTAAGGATTGGTAACATTTTTGTCTCCCAGACGACGCACCGCTTAAATAAATTTAAAAAATAATAATAGTATAACATTTATTGCATCTGCAGCAGGTTTAAGAGTCGAGTAAATACAAACTAAGAAGAACAAATTATTTTATTGATTACTTTACGTGGAAAAATATTTACTTACACATAATGCTCTTGAACACGTTATATCTCAAGTTATTCTGATATATTAATAGATGAACAATTGCACAAATTTTTCATTTTCTATTTTTACCTTAATAAAATATAGAAAGCTTTTGACAATATAGTAGTAATACGTGCTAATTGAACACAATATTTTATCGCGTTATCGCGTTTATCGCGAAGTAATTACAAGAGCGATATCAGTTATATCTTGAAAGATTTATGAGTGAAAATGCTTAAAATTTTTTTACAAAAATCCCAAGTCTTCGAAACACTACCGTAATTATCTATCCGACGACGGTCGCTTAAAATAAGAAATATCCGAAAAATTTAAAATAAACAAGTAGTGTTGGCAGTAGTTTCCGAAGTTGTATGAAGATACTGAATAGCATATTTGCATTTCCTGGCACGGGGTCATATTCTGGCACAATTCATATCGCACAGATGTAACATATGCATTTAAAAGAAAAAAATAACAAAGAAAGAAACATTAAGCATGCCATAAATACACACAGACGCTAATGTCGTGTTTTTAAAGTAATTGACATTATTTACTCATTTCAAGTAAGACGTTCATCACCAATTTGTTGATGCAATTCCAAGGGTGATATCAGTTATATCCTGAAAGATTTATGAGTAAAAATGCAACATTTTTTACAAAAATCCCAAGTCTTCGAAACACAAGCGTAATCATCCGTCTGACGATGGTCGTTTAAAATAAGCAGTATACGAAAACTTTAAAAATAAAAAAGTAGTGTTGGCAGTAGTTTCCGATGTTTTATGAAGGTACTGATTAGCATATTTGCATTTCCTGGCACAATTCATATCGCACAGATGTACCATATGCATTTACAAGGAAAAAAAACAACAAACAAAGAAAAATTAAGCATGTCATAAATACACACAGACGCTAATGTCTTGTTTTTAAAGTAATTGACATTATTTACTCATTTCAAGTAAGACATTCATCCCCAATTTGTTGATGCAATTCCAAGAGTGATATCAGTTATGTCCTGAAAGATTTATGAGTGAAAATGTTTAAAATATATTTTTTCAAAAATCCCAAGTCGAAACACTACCATAATCATCCGTCTGACGATAGCCACTTAAAATAAGCAATATACGAAATTTTTTAGAATAAACAGGTAGTGTTGGCAGTAGTTTCCGATGTTTTATGGAGATACAGAATAGCACAGTTGCATTTCCTGGCAAAGAGGACGCAGGTTTTGTTTTCAACGAGTGTTTTCCAGTTGAAAGATATGGTTATCATTCTAGGACTAATTCTTGAATAATTATTAATGTTTCTACAATTAATTAGTAACGTTTCTATAATTATTAATGCTTCTATTATTAAAATTTAATTAATATTTTTTTATTGGAAACTTGAATAAATATTAGTATAATAATATAATAAGAAATTTAATCAGTATAAACGCTATTGATTAGATATAATAAATTTTAATAATTATAAAGTGTTTCTACTCTATTTAATTATTTATCATTAATTGATAAGAAATTTGAATGAAATGTGAAGATGAATATTAATCAATATTAGTTGGATTTAATCATTTTAAATAATAATTGATCACTTCTTTTATTAAGATTTAATAATATATTTATTTTTAGTTTAATTATTTTTACCTCAGCGATAAAATTATTATTTTCGTCGTATTAAGTGCTTCCATTATTTAAGATTTAAGTAAGCACTCGTAGATCATTGCCGATATTTTTAATTGTTTTTAAATAATTGTTTGTTGTTTCTTTATTTAGATTGAATTGCTATTTATTGTTTAATAAGTAATTTGAACAAATAATAATAGTATAATAAGAAGTTTTAATATAAATTTCAATAATATGAAAATAAGCAAGGTAACTGCTATAATAGTTTGTTTCTGTTGTTCAGATTTAATAATACAGTCGAACCCCGCTATAGTGAACCGTCTACGGACCCAGAAATATGTCCAGTATAACAGATGATTCACTATATCCAAATTCTTTAAAAATATAATTTTTTTTTAAATATGATTGCTATTATTGATTTTTTAGTATATGATGTATTGTTAAAAATAATGATTGCTATAATACGTTATTTACTTACAAATTATTAACTAATTAAATTGACAATAAATCAAATAATAAAAAGAAAAAAGTTACTTTCTAAAACTTGATTTTATTTTTACATTCTATGGAAGAAATTTGTGATTTTTGATTGAATGCATTTCGATTTTAAGTAGTTCATCAATTTTCTTATCAACAATTAGTAAAGAATCTAATATTTTTTGGTCCACATTTTCTGTAGAAAAAAAAAATGTTCAGTATATTCGCTGCCGATTTCACTTCCGAGATAGAAGGCGCCGAAATTTCAAATTCTTCTTCAGTATTGTCTTCTATGTCTTTTTCAACATCGTTCTTTTATTTAACTTCAGATACAATGTCATCATCTGTAGGGGTACCAGAAGTATGCACTTCATTATCGCAAGATTCGAAGTGCTCAGTAACGTCCCTTGGAAAAATGTTCACATTATGCTTTTCCAGCCACAGAGCTATTGGTAAGATTTCTTTATCATCTTCGTTCTCCACGTTGGCATTTTTTCATTCCCACAACGGACCTTTCGAAAGACCTGCGCGTCGGAAACAGTTGCGGATTGTTGCTGATGTCACCTGTCTCCATGACTTTTCCAACAAAAAGACTGCTTCCAAAAGTGAAATGTTGTATTCCGTATTGTTCTCTTCATAGTTCTCCAAAATACGCATCACTAGCTGTTTCCTATAATGGGACTTCAGGCTGCGAATAACGCCGTGGTCCATGGCCTGTAGCACAGAAGTCGTGTTTGGAGGCAAAAAAACGAGCTTAATGCATTTCAGATTTTCTAAGTGTGGATGAGCTATGCAATTGTCGACAACGAGAACAATTTTACGTTTTTTCTTCAACAAATCATTGTTCCATTGTCGAAGTTCTTCTTCAAAAAAAAAAAAAAAAGGAAGTCATGCAGGATTTTTGATTAGCTTTGTAATTGACGGGCAGTTTTTAAACATTTTTAAAACATCTTTGTTTTTGGGATTTACCCACGACAGTTAATTTTCGCTTTTCTGATCCATTCATATTTGCACATACAAGAACAGTTATTCTCACTTTCGAGAGCTTCCTGTTAGTGCACTTTTCCCCTTTAAATTTTAACGTCTGATCGGGAGTCATTTAGTAAAATAATCCAACTTCGTCAGCCTTAAAAATATTCTTCTCTTCATAACCCTGGATTGCATCCGCCCCAGGGGCGTAGCGAGCGGGGGGGCAAGGGGGGCAGCTGCCCCCCCAATGTTTGGTAAAAGGATTCAGTCGGCTTATCAGCAGTTTTAATTAGTGTCTCTGTAGTATGTCAGTAGGCCGATTAAAAAAAAAACAATTTTGAAAAATTCTGGTTGGCAGGACTTAGTCTTCAGAATGCATTTCACTACACCCTTACAATCATATGGCAAAAGCTAGTCGGTCTGTCAATAGATATGTTATGAGTAAAAAAAGTAATGGTTTCAATAGATCTATCTGGTCATCCGGTATGAAAGTCACGTGTTCTGTCACATTTTCGAATCACATAAATAGCTAGTCGGCCTACCCACTGAAAAAAAATTATTATGTATAAATCTTGTCTGCAGAGCCAGAAATGTTGGACATATACTATACCTTACCCACACAAGGAAAAGCTAAATCGGCCGTCGATACATAGGCGAATAGGGGAAAAAATGAATCTGATTTATTGATTTGAAAATATCAGAAATTTGTCCTACAGTAACACTCGCAACTTACATAGATAAAAACTATCAGTATATAAACTAGGTCGACCGAATGCAAAAGTCGCTTAAGAAAATTCAAGAAATTTTATACTTGATACATAGGACAGAGCTGCCAACTCTCCCGTTTTTCGCGGGAGACTCCTGTTTTTTAGTCCAATCTCCCGTTTTTACGTTTAAGTATAATTTTCTCCCATTTTTCACTCGTACTTTAAAATTCCTAGAAACGTACTTCTGAAAAAAATAAAATTTCCGATCTCGTTAGAATTTCGCCATAGGATCGCTAAAAACGCGAATTTCGTCAAAGGATCCCGGAAAAAAAGTAAATTTCGTTAAAGAATCGCCGAAAACCCCCCTCAAATTTTGTCAAAAACCAGCGAAAAAACTGCAAATTACGTCAAAAAATCGCAAAAAAAGCATACTAATTTCGTCAAAAGATCGCAAAAAAACTGTAAATTTCGTCAAAAAACGACGAAAAAAATGCAAATTTCGTCAAAAAAACGACGAAAAAAATGCAAATTTCGTCAAAAAACGGCAAAAAAACTGCAAATTTCGTCACAAAATCACAAAAAGAAACACAAATTCCGTCAAAAAATATTGAAAAAACTTAAATTTCGTCAAAAAATCGTGAAAAAAAACACAATTTTCGTCAAAAGAGCACAATTTCACAATTCAACAAAAAAACGTAAATTTCGTCAAAGAATCGCCGAAAACCCCCCCTCAAATTTCGTCAAAAAACGGCGAAAAAAACTGCAAATTTCGTCAAAAAATCGCAAAAAAACATACAAATTTCGTCAAAAGTTCTTGAAAAACTCAAATTTCGTCAAAAATACGCCAAAAAACGGCGAAAAAAATGCAATTTTCGTCAAAAAAATGGCGAAAATGCAAATTTCGTCAAAAAATGGCAAAAAAACTGCAAATTTCGTCAAAAAATTGCAAAAAACACACACATTTCGTCAAAAAATCGCAAAAAAACACACAAATTTCGTCGAAAGATCTTGAAAAAACACAATTTTCGCCAAAAGATCGCGAAAAAAACGTAAATTTCGTCAAAAACTCGCAAAAAATCCCCTCAAATTTCGTCAAAAAACGGGGAAAAAATGCAAATTTCGTCAAAAAATCGCGAAAAAACACACATTTCGTCAAAAAAATCGCGAAAAAACTCCAGAAATTACGTCAAAAGATCGCAGAAAAAACCCATCCATTTTCGTCAAAAGATCGCGGAAAAAAAAACACATTTCGTCAAAATATCGCGAAAAAAAACACAAATTAAGTACTAATAAATATTTTCTTTTTATTTGAAAAAAGTTTGTTTCATTTGTTGATATCTTAAGATTTTTTTTGTGTAATTTATAATATATGAAAGTAAGTGTTCTTTTTAAATTATATATATATATATATATATATATATATGTAAAGAAGCGTGGCTTCTTCGGTGGGTCCTCGATCGCTGTTTCGATGGGTGTCGGGCCAGTGGAGGCTGCCGCGCGGACCGATGACGAGTCCGTACTTACGTGTCACCGCTCACTCCGATTTCCTTGCATATTCTTGTAGTCATGGGCCGTGAGCGCTATCCAGGATTCAGTTAAAGTCCACGTGAATGTATTTTTGTTTAAAGAAAGACATCGTCTATTACGGAACCTGGTTTATTTCTTTTTATTACATAAATCCTTTTAAACCAGGCCCACACTGGCGTGAGAGCTGCTAAGTTAAATATTTCTGGACATCGGGATTTAGTTACGCGGCACGGCAACCCCTGGAGAGCCGAGGCTAACGAAAAAGCCAGGCTACCGCGGTGCATTCTACTTATCTTTTTTTACAGACCACTAGAGTGACGTGTTGCTCTTTTCGTACACATGCATTGGTGCATTCGAACATCACGCGATTCCCGCGGTCTGTAAAAAAAGATACGCGTAAAACACCGCGGTAGCCTTTCTTTTTCGTTAGCCTCGCTGGAGAGCATATTGGCGTGAAGTCAGGGCATGGTTGAGATCGGAAAACTTCCCTCCTGATAGCCATGCAACTGTATAAATATGAGGTTTTTGCATTATTTCTGCTAGAGGTCGTCGAAGTCAAAAGAGGCGTATTTCTAATTTTAATTGGCCGCGAGCTGAGTGATTGATTGTGCAGGACAAAGGCGTTGGCTCAAATCGGCCGATAGGATGCAGCGAGACTTTAAAGTTGCGCTACTGTCAGCAAAAATATTCTTATGAAGAGTGAGAAAACGATCTTTGAAAGTTATAAGATGCGATGCAGGGAAACTAATTTAACAGGGGCGACGGCAATTTCAATCAATTGAGACACAATTACTAAAGCATTTACAAAGTTTTAATTTAAATTTCTATTTTTTAAAACGGTAATTTCAAATTTTAAAAGGGGCAAAAAGGGGTTTTACATTTTAAAAAGGGGCTTTGCTTTTATCCTTTCATATATATATATATATATATATATATATATATATATATATATTAATGATTATATTTAAGTTATTGAGTCAATCATTAATCTATTCTAAATGAATTATAAAATAAGTTTTTATTCTTACGTAAATTCACTTTAAAAAAAATATTCTTTTTCTCCCTTTAAACTGCGAAGAATCTCCTGTTTTTTCTCTTGCTAAGGTTGGCAGCTCTGCATAGTAGGTTCGGTTCTAGCAACGATATGATGTTTACGCCCTTTGGAACTGTTTTAGGAACGTTTGGAAAATAAAAACGAAGACTTTTTAAAACTATTTAAAAAAAGAAAATGAATAAATTTTAAAAATATCCGTGCGTAACACATTTAATACCTAAAAAACTTCTTACTTTTTTTTTTTTTTTTTTTTTTTTTTAATATTCAATCAGTAACAGAAAATATCTTCTTTATAAGACAAATCTTCACACGTATTTTCTTTGACATGTAAAGCAAAATTCTTTCCAAGCCCAGACCACTAGGGATAGATATAGAAAAGGTGTTAGGTCTGGTGTAGATAAGTCTTTTGTTATGATCTCCAGATAATCCTGCAAATCCAGTTTTGCACTAATTTTCTAAACTGTACATTGTCGGAATTCTACAACTTCCGACTTTCACAATAATATATTTCTTAAACTTATAGAAAGGGAGGAGACGGATTTGTCCTGTCGGTGCCGAAATGTCTGTGCCTCTACCGAAATTTTTGTAAACTCGGTTCCTTTGGTTAGATGTTTACCGTTCACTTCACTCTATCATTCTAAACAAATGTGTTTTTCACAAATATAACTGTACGATTTTCTCTTATCAATACATATTTTCTTTCTTTTTTTTTCTCCAGTAAAGTTCTTGGTAAATCTTTTAAATGATTACTGAGTTATATCTAAGAAACATTTTAGGAATACAAAATCATATATTTTATTTTTAATTATCAGTTAAAATTAATTGTAAAAACTATTAATTAAGAAATAATGCAACAGATTGACTATTTTACATTAGTCGGATTTGAAACATTTTTGAGTCGGCCAATCTTGCCTTTTGCCCCCCCAAAAATTTTCTTTCGCTACGGCACTGATCCGCCCACACTTGAGCTTTCCACTTTTCCACATCCGATGACCAAACACTTGCTGCTTCACCAACAATCTTTCACAAGAAATATTGTTCCGTTTTTTGAACCTAATCCAGCCATCCATTAGAGCACACAAAACTGTTTTTTCCGAATTTTTCGGCAAACTCATTCGCTTTAATGTGAAGCATGGGTCCGGTCACAGAAAGATATCTATCCCGCTGAATAGTGAACCCTTTTAATAGAGCTTCTTCCACATTTTCTCTTTCAGCCCGACGTAGTTTCTTCGAAGAATCTAAATTTTTATTGTGTGCAGCAAGAATCGCACTGCGATTTTTCCAAATGTTCGAAACTGTAGATTTTGAGAAGGAAAATTCCTTGCACAATGCCGATTGATTTGTTCCATCTTCAATACGTTTAATTATTTTAACCTTATCATCAATCGAAAATGCTTTTCTTTTCCAAGAATTCGCCATTTTTATAAAATTTTTAGCTGCTCTTGAAAAAACGTATTCTTATCTCATCAATCAAAATAATAATGAAGAGAGACACTGTAAAACGAGGGACATTCTTGGACTGTTCCTATTATACCGAGGACAAAGTTAGCAAGTGAACACCAGAGCTTATTCCTAGAATTAGGGAGAAACGAAGAAGATAGGTTTGTTCCTTTAATAGGGAGAAGAGGGGGAAAAAGCATGTGCTGTTTAGGCGATGAGCATGAAAGAGTGAAATTTGACACAATATAAAGCCATGTCATCATTTGCAGTCACAACTAGTGCAAGTTTAAAGTTGGAGAACTGAAAAAAGAAATCTGGGGAAATAAAATTTGAGTCCACTATAAACGAACTACCAAAATCTCAGCTGTCTACTATAAGCGTATAAAATAACATTAGTTAAATGGGAGTTCGGACGGGACCAGCAAAAAAGTTCACTATATCCGAGTGTTCACTATATCCCGGGTTCATTATAGCGGGGTTCGACTGTAGTTTTTTTTCTATTATTTAATCATTTATTTTCTTCTTAGTTAAGTACTTCTGGTATTTAAAATTCGATCATAACTCACTCAAGCATAATTTCTGATTTTTGGTTATTATATTTGTCCCTTAGTAAGTGTTTCTGTTATCAGTGGAAATATTTTTTAGGCACATATTTATTGATTCTGTACTCAAGAGTAATTAAATTTTAAAATTTAGAAATAAGTCATGCACTTTCTACACAGGTAATTGCAAAAAATAAACGTAAAGCAACGAGAACTCTGTAAAACGCTTAACTCATTCGCTGCCACGAGTATACTCGTGGCTATCTAAAATTCTGAATTCGTATCGGAGAATTTCGGAAGAAGGATATTTATTTTATGTAATCGAGAAATGTCTGTAATTAAATAAAATAAATATTGCTATTAGTATTTTCTGGTATGAATTCGAACTTTCTAAATAAAATAAAATTCCGGTAATTTTAACCCGGCAGTGAACTTGTTCAAGAAATGTTTCCCACTGAATTACTTAAGTTATTTATAATATTTTAATAATTGAAATAGCATTTAAAAAGTTTGAAATTAAATTTTTGAAACTTATAATTGAAAAATAAATTTATTTTCCCAGAATCTATATGCCTTATACTCAACCAGATCGTTTATCTAATTTTTGCATTTAGTTGTTTTTAATTAATGGTTCTCAACCTTGTTGTTGAATTGCTTGTTGAAAACATTTCGTTTCGAAATGACTTTTCGCATTTTTTCGAAGTGCAAATCGAATTGAAGGTGCAATTTTTTACAATGTGAGAAAATTTGTAAATTAATAAAGAAAGCGTAACATTTTTCAGTTATGATTTAGTATTTAAAATTTCGCACATTATTTAAAAAAACTAATTTACTAAGCATATTTTTGCTGAATTTTTCATCTACATTTTTTCCAATGTTTATGACCAAATAGAAAGTAAAGAAAAATAAACCAATTTTTTAAAATGATAAAGTGAAAGTAAATATTGAATATAAAATAAAATTGTAACGTTTTGTTTCTGATAATGCCTATTAGCAAGTATATTTCATATCAGAAAGTGAATAAATAAATAAATAAATTAAATATAATGAAGTCTTATACTTTTCATTTACTCATATGCAATATATGTGATTTAGTTTTCAATATTTCACGTATAAACAGTTTATTATTATAAACTAAATTAGTAAACATCTTTTGTTGATTTGTACGTGTACATTCTTTCTAATATTTATCACAGAATAAAAAAAAATAATATATATTTTTTAAAGATAAAATAAATGTTAACATTGCATGAAAAGTAAAATAATAAAGTTTTATTATTTTTTTTTTAAATGTTTTACAATAACCAAAATTTAATAAATAAATAAATAAGCGTTATACCTTTCACTTACTCATATGCAACATATGCAACATATGTGATATAGTTTTTAATATTTCACACCTGAAAAGATTATTATTAAAAACTAAATTAGTAAATATCTTTTGCAGAAATAATATATATAATAAATATTTATCATAGAATAAAAATAGAAAGAAAAATAAATGCATTTTTAAAAAAATAATAAAATTAAAGTTAATATTGAAATGAAAGTAAAATAGTAACTTTTTTTTATAATATCTATTAGAACTTTTTTTTACGTTTTAAAGTTCTACACAAGATATATAAAGGTTTATGAAATGTGAATTAAATGTAAATGTTCTCTTATTAAATCGATTTAAAATTTGAAAAAGCTTTAAACTGTGCAATTACAATAAAACTTATTACCTTAATGTAGAGAAATACCGTCCTTAATGGAAATTTTTCACGGTTTCCAATCGAAAAGAATACAATACAGTTTCAATAGAGAAAGCACCTGCTAAAACGTAAATTTGTTCGAAAAGAAGATTTATTACGGTTCCATACAAATTCTTTTTAACAAGGTTTTATTTAACTAAAAAAGGTCTTATCTTTAATAGAATAAAGGCGTATTTGTTTTAATCATATTTATAATATGCTCAAACGAGCAATGAAACCGACACAGACAATATGAATTGTCCATTTTTTTTTCATAATTGCTTTTCGAATGTTATATTCGAAAAGTTTATTTTATTGTTCATTCAACCTTTATTGAAAGAAACATTAGGTATTGTGTGACATTTTCTACAGCGTTCTCAGAATTTAAAATTAAGTAATTAAAATATGTCACACATGCCAGTCTACTGTGTCTCTGGCACATGTTTGTCCCCCCAACAATGATTAATTAATCACTTGGTCTTTCAAAGGCTTGAAGACTAGATGTTATCAGCTAATTTTTATAGAAAATTTAGAGAATTTAGTTTAGCTTGGGAGTTTTTATAGATACTGAAAAGGACTTCATTCGTTATTTGTTGATTCGTTTAATGTTTTCATTAAAATAAATCGATTTGTTAATGTTAATTTTTATTAAAGTAATTATAGTAATATGTAAAATTGGAGTATCTGCCTGTGATTTTAAGAAATACACATATTTCTATGTTAATTCATATATTTAGACAATGTATTGTAAAAAATAATTTTTTGTCTGTCTGTCCAGAATAGCTTCCGAAATGCTTGCATAACAAACAATAAATTTAGCAAGGGAAGATAGAAAATGTTATTGGCTACAATCTGCAGTTTGTGGTATCCTAATATCTAAATTACTTGTTTTTTAAACCGGGAGAATCAATCTATCAAACAATTATTCAATACTCAAAAACTAGGAAAATAAGCGATCAATTTTTTAAATTCTTACGGCGTTTGAAAGGTCTAATTAATATTTATAAAAAATAACAATTACATTTTTAGTTCATGATTTATACATTTTGATTTAAAAACTGGATTTTAAATTATTTTTCCCCAAAATCTCGTAAGATATTTTAAAATAAAATGCAACACAACAGGTTTCTACGCAGCTTTTCTAAAATAACAGAAAACTGCCCAGTTAAATTGATGACATTGAGCTTACATGCTATTTACACTAATTGTATATTATACTCTTATTTCAAAGAATAATGCTTCTAATAAAGAAATCGACAATAAATTAAGGAAGGATTAGGCCCCCGTTCTTTACCTTTATACTTAGCCAATGAACCCTCAAAACTAATCAGGGAAGCGCCTTATCACAATGAACCTATATACAAAGTTTGAAGCAAATCGGATAATTCTGCATGAAAAATCCATTTATTTAAATTAAGGAAGGGGGGGGGGGCTCATTCCCCTACTTTATATTTAACCAATGAACCTCCAAAACTAATGAGGGAAACTCCTTAGCAGAATGAACCTATATACAAAATTTTAATCAAATCGGATATTTATATTATTAATATCCGTTACGTATATATGTATATACGTTATGTACATACGTATATACGTTACGTACATACGTGCGTACATACAGAACGTGCGGGGAAATTACCTCTCAGATTTTGACAGCCTGTGAGCTAATAAAAAACGATTTTATTACATCTTTCGTAGAATTAACATTGTCAAAAAAAAAAAAAATGAGAAGCTGTATCTAATGGTTTTATAAGTACCATTGTATTATAAATAAATACAAAGCATGATCAGGTACAAGTAACCATAAGTACTTAAAAATAACCTTTTCCAGAAACATAATCTTGTATTATATACAATCATGTACAGCGTATTAGCATGTGTAATGTATCTCATATTATGTACAATTACAAGTGAAAAAAAATACTCGCTTTAAACTCAACGAACTATGTATTATGACTAGAATAGAATTCCTTTGAGATTAGTTGTTTCATTTTATTTAGATATTTTCTGACGCTGCGCTTTATTACGAATTCAGTTTTAAAAACATTTCTATAGAATATTACATGCTATATATATATACATATATATATATATATATAGCATGTAATGTGCTATAGAAATGTTTATATGAAATGAAATAACACACGCAAGCATATATATATATATGCTTGCGTGTGTTTTCAAATAACTTAGAGATATTACAAACAAAGAATATGCTAAAAATGAATACATTTTGATATTATTTTCTTTTTAGAACAAATTTTTTGCATTAAAGGAATTATCATGAGATCTAGTTTAAAAAAAAAACTTACTATTTAAATAACTTTATGATTCTTTTAGTATGGAAATTAATTCTACATATTTCTAATTTATACACAGGGAAAAAAACCTAAGTAGATTAATTTTTTTAAGTTATTTTTACTTTTTTAAGTTTCACATACGCAGAAATTTTTTGCTAGTCTTTTTTAAATAATATTCTATCTGAATTTAAAAAATATATATATATATGTGTGTGTGTGTGTGTGTAATATATTATTCATTTTTCAAATATATTTTGATGAAAAACATTAGATACAGTATTATAAAGAGGAATTGTCATTTAGAAAAGCGTTTCATAATTTAAAAATAAGTAGTTAAAATTTGTTACACAGACGCATTTGACGTGTGTCTAGCATTCCTCCCTGCCTTTCAAAAATGATTAATTAATCACTCAGTTTTTCTATGACATGAAGATTAGTTATCAAAGACTGCAACTGAAACAAAAAAGAATTGTAAATAGGTTTATGAATTACGTTTTTTTACGTTAAAAAAATAATAATTACCTTTTTAATTACGTTATATTTTACGATTAATAATTGCTGACATTTTTAGACTATAAAAAGTGGGTTATACAGTTGGAAAATATATTTTACTTAAATATACAAGTATGAGTTTACTTATTTGTTCTCATACATAACGTTATTTTTTATTTTAATTCGTCTGCTATTTTTTGCGTATGTTGAAATTTATCATACTCAAATAAAATTTCAAATTTCAAATTTAATAAGTGTTCTTTTCTTAAAATCTTTATTTTCTGAAATATTTATAAGGTCTTTTCTTAATAATAAAGATTATTTTTTTTTATTTACACACAAGCAGAAAATTTCTCCTTGTCATTTTTTTAAATATTATTGCAACTGAATTTTTCGCATATAAATTTCCAAAAAATATTGTATTTATTTTTCAAATCTTTTTTGATGAAAACATCAGATACAGTATTACAAAGAGAAATTGTCTTTTAGGAAAGCCTTTCATAATTTAAAAATAAGTAATTAAAATTTGTTACACAGACGCATTTGACGTGTGTCTAGCATATCCCTGCTTTTCAAAAATGATTAATTAATCACTTCGTTTTTCTATGACATAAAGATTAGTTATCAAAGACTACAACTGAAACAAAAAAGAATTGCAAATGATGTTTAGGTATATAGTTTTTAATCTAAAAGGCTTATGAGTTACGTTTTTAATTATGTTATATTTTACGATTAATAATTGCTGACATTTTTAGACTACACAAAAGTGGGTTATACAGTTGGAAAATATATTTTACTTATCGATACAAAAATTGAGTTTACTTATATTTGTTCTCATATATAACGTATTCTTTATTTTATTTCGTCTGCTATTTTTTGTGTATGTTGAAATTTGTACTACTCAAATATAATTTCAAATTTAATTTCTGTTCATTTCTTAAAATCATGTGAAATTCTTTATTTAATTCAGTTTTTGCTCATTTATTGTTAATTTAACTAAGCAAATTTAGGTTTTAAATCCTAAAATTTCATTTGGTTCAGAAATTTGAGTTTAGGCAAAAATGTTTCGTTTATTTGTGCTTATGAATTCAAATATTGCTTTCATACAGTACACATATTTATATCATTTAATTAAGAATGTTATATTCATTTAAGTAAATATATTTAATGTATTTTTTTTTACTTCTGTATAAATTCAAATGTTGATTTTAGTTTAATCATATTTTAAAATGTTTAGTATACGCATGTATATTACTTCATAATGTTGTACGCACATCTTTTGAACGTATTCTCTGATTTTCATAATTAATTTTTCGTATAGAAATCGTTTACGTAGGAAAGGTTCAACTCTTCAATTTTATTAAGATTGAAGAATAGTTGGTTGGTTGATTCCAAGATTATAACGACCTATTATCTACACCAGGGATACCCTATATGGGGGTGCCCTCCGTTGGGGTCTGTCTGAGGGATCCTAACCCGTATTTACTGCAATGTTCCACGGAAAACGACAGAACGGTTATGTTGACGAGTGCGACAAAAGTTTCAACACAGCACCTTCTCGTCTACCAGCTTTGAGAGCGAGAACCTCTCAGCCACTGGTGGAGTAGATTGAAGAATGATATTTTGTAAATATGTTTCTGTGTTAGACTTATAATCAAGAAATGTCTGATAACATAATCAATGGAGTTTTCTTCAATAAATTTCCACAAGTATTTATATTAAAGATATTTGGGTGTGTTTTTTAATACAGATTTCTTTCCAATTGTAAAAATATATATATATATTGTTGCATTTAAAAAAATATTCTGAGAAGATTTCTGTTTTGATTAACTTTATTGTTTCAAATTCTTGATTGATACTTATAAAATTGAATATATATATATATATATATATATATATAAATGTCATTTTAATCCATTTGCTGCCAACCAGCAGTATACTCGTGAATTTTCAATTTAAATTAAGAATTCGTACCGGAAATTTCGAAAGAAGAATTTTTATTTTATGTAATCACGAAATGTCTGTAATTAAATAAAGTAAAAATTGCTATTAGTATTTTCTGGTATGCATTCGAACTTTCTAAATAAAATAACATTCTGGTAATTTTAAACCAGCAGTGAACGTGTTAAAAGAAATCTTGGTTATGTTTAATGAGTTATTCTTATCTTTTAGTTTTAAAAATAAAACTGCTTAAATTATTATTCACATTATTTTTTGCAGAGGGCTCATACGCTATTACCTCAAATTTTTAGTCGAATTTTCTATTCAATATTTAAATAGCAGAAATTACAGATACCTCGTTTAATTGCAGGATTTGTAATGCTTTTTCTGCATTTAAATAAAGCAAAAAATTCTAATAAAAAATTGTTGTAATTGTTGTGTACGAACTCTGTTGTATTAAATTCAGAATACTCATTTAGTTGTAAACAAATTTAACTAAATAAATATTATACTTTATTTTATAAAAATTAAATCAGAGTACAATTCTCCTCGCGTTATATTTACTGCAATTATCTGAGATTTTTTTTTTTTTTAAATAAAAAAATATCCCTAAAATAAGAGAAATAACAATGGGGTAAGAACTTTAAGTGTAAATCAAAGCTTTTTAAATATCATACTCCAGAGAAAAATAAAGTTCCAGGAAATGGAGTTAAACGTAGCGTAGGCTTATTTCTTATGATCTATATTTTAATGATAAACGAAACCATATAGTAGAATTTTATAAACTATAAATCTTTTAATATTTCTGGTACAGTGAAATTTAAATTTTTGAGATATGCATTTAAGTTCAATATTGTATTTCAAAAATTAAATGAATATTTCAGGGTGTTCTTAAATACTAAATTACAAGTTTTTGCTGAGGAAAAAAATCATAATTATTGAATAAGCATTTTTTTTTTTTTTTTTTTTTTTTTTTTTTTTTGCATAGTTTTAAAATTTAGACAAATGTATGTTAAAAAAAGAAAAAAACAGTATTTTGGTTAATGAATATTATAATATATTTTAACGGAAACTGAAATTATAAAATAAATACGTATTTCGCACTTCGGGAGGATGCACTTCACCTTGTCGTAAAATTAAAATCAAAACATGTTCCAAATATTTTATATCTCTTAATCACTATCATTCATTATATGTTTTTATACAAATTTATATTATTAAATAAAATAAAGTAATAAGAGAATATAATGAAACGGAATTTATAAATTTTAAATCAGAATTAATGAATATGAAAAATTTTTCCTTGTCATAAAGTTTTAAAATAATTTATATTCAACATTTTTTATTTTCTTATAATATAATTATACATTCACGTTAAAAGAATCGAGCACATGTTTCTTTTAAGTTATAAAAAATATAATAATGTTAAAAAAATTACAGCCTGAAGGATATTTTTAAATATTTTAAAAGTTTTAATTTCCTTGAACAAATTTATAAAAATGTGTGAAGAAAAAAAACCCATTAAAAATACTTGCGGATGCTTTATATCAATTGCTTTTATCTCTCTTTTTTCGCAGTTTCTGATATTAAACTGAGAATATTCTCTTAGTTCTAAACGAATTTAATTCAAAAATATTCTTTTATTATCTGTTTCAGAAATCAGATTACAGTAAAAATTACCTTGTGTTATATTTAAAGTAATTATCTGAAATTATGCAGCTTGGAAAAACTTTAAATAAGCTTTTATGTACAAAAGAACAGAAATAACAATGGGATAATATTTATAAAGGCGAAATTAACGTTTTTAAAGAAGCAGCCTCCAGAGAAAAATAATTAAGTTCCGGGAAATAGTGTTAACAATACTGTATTTAAAATACAAAATTGTTATTTCAGAGTATTTTAATGAAACTAAATTCATAAATCTGAAACTTTCAGCAGAGGAGAAAATTCATAATTAATGAATAAACCGGTTTTTTGCAACGTCGGAATATTTTAAAGAACTTTATGTTTAAAAAAATGTATTTCAGTTAATGAATATCATTATATATTTTAATAATAACCAAGATTATTAAATAAAATTTTCGTATGCCGAGATTATATACAGTTTGTTGCGTTGTCATAAAGTTTTTAATAAGTCCATAAAATTGTATTTTGGCTAATGAGCCAAATCATAAACATTAATATAAACTCGAAATGCTATATCAGGGTTCGTACGGTTTTACCATAATTTTTAATAGAATTTTTTGACTTATTTAAATACAGAAAAAGTATCAAATATCCTGTAATTAAGCGTAACGTGGCGTCTACAATTTCTGCTATTTAAATATTAAATAGGAAATTTCTATTAAAAAATTGTGGTAAAAGCGTTCGAACCCTGTAAATAAATAACTGTAGACTATAATGAAAAACAAAATCTGGATTGAAAAATATAATACATATTTTTACAAAATAAATTACAATTATTTTTAAGCAACATTATACATATTAAGGTTTATTTTATAAACGAATCATAAATATTTATAAAAGAAAAATACATGTAATATATTATATACCTATTTGTAAAACATTTTAACTTTAAAATTTAAAATTAATGTGTAGATGGAATGGACATTTAAACAAATTACTTGTTATTACTCCAGAAACGTGATTGATAAGAGACGTTTTGAACAACAACAATAAAAAAAAAGTTTATAGTTTATAAGACCAAAATAATATTTCATTCTTATAACAAAATGTAAGATTATAATAAAACAAAGAAAAAAATATATAATATAATTTTGTAATATATGCTTATAAGAACAAGGTGTAAAGAAAATATATTTATTTTACTTTTTTTTTTCATTTTTAAGTCGAAAAATGTATGATAACACTGGTCTAAAACATTTATACTTTACCTTCTGAACTCTTTCAGTTGTTTCTTTTTCCCCTGATAGACTGAGTTCAGAAACGACAAGCTATTTTGTCTATCAGATAATTTTTTTTTACACATAATCAGCAAACTAAAAACGAGGAAATCGCACCAATGATCTATCTGAGTCAAATAACTTTATTTATAAAACACTGAAAAATTATTTTATTATTTATTTACATTTTATTAATTAGCTTTTCATATCTATCACAAAGTTAAAAATCATTATAATATATCATTAACCCCTCCAATATTCGCTTAAAAGTTTTTTCGGTTGCTTTTTGCCTATTATCTCTTTGATTACATTTATAATTTACCATTTTGAAATTCCAGTGTCTTTCAATTCATAATTTAATAATTTAAGTGAAATTCTAGATATGCGTGGAATGTGTGTCGGAAAGAAATTTCCCCCTAAATCAATGAAAACTAGTCTGATGTGCCAATCCCAAAATGTTTTTCTATCCCATACAAGTTTCACTATTCTACCAGTGGCTGAGATGTACTGCTCTCAAAGCTGGTAGACGGGAGGTGCTGGGTTCAAACCCCTGTCGCGCTCGTCGACCTAACTGTTCGGAGTTTTCCGTGGTTTTCTTTGAACCTTGCCGTAAATACGTGTTAGTTATCCTTAGAAAGACCCTCACGGAGGACACTCCACCCTAAGGACTATATCCTTCGTGCAGATAATCGGCCGTCATAAAATAAACCAACCAACCAACCATACAGGTTTCACATACACCAAAAACAAATCAGCACCAATTTATATCAAGGTCTAACTGAATCTAAAGTTTTATTAAATTCCGTGCATTAGTTCTTGAGATATAACTATCGCTAAATTTGTGTAAATTCTGAAAAATGCAGCATAGCAGCGCCACCTGTTAGGAGATTTACAACAAACAATAATCAACAACATCTTATGTCAACGTGTAACTGAATATGAAGTTTGATGGAATTATGTGCGTTAGTTCTTGAGATATGGCTATCGTGAAAATCATGAAAATAGTAGCATAGCAGCGCCTCCTATCTTGGCTATGTACACCAACGCATAATCAGTGTCTATTTATCTGAAGGTCTAAGAATCTGAAGATTGCTGAAATTCTGTGCATTAGTTTTTGAGAGATAGCTATAGTGAAAATCGTGAAAAATTTAGCACAGCAGCGCCACCTGTTGGACGATTCACACCAAAAATTAATCAGCTTCAATTTATATCAAGGTCTAACTGAATCAAAAGTGTTATTAAATTCCGTTCATTAATTCTTGAGATAGAGCGCCCTAAAAATTTTTGTCACATACAGACATACATTTTCACAAACTACATTATTCCATTTAAACAAACACGGCACTGATTTTATTAATTTTATTTGGTTCAAAACATGTTTATATGATTTACAAAGGCGTAGAAGTTAGCAACTATGCACTCACAGTCTATTATTTAAGAACGAATATAATAAATGTCTCAAACCTTTGTTCTTAAACTACTTTTTGATATTATTCTAGCGTAATGTTGGGAATTTTCCAAGCTATGTGAAAACATGTAGTAGTTTATTTGTTTCCATATGCTGGAATGTGCATGATATTTCCATATCGAGATCGTTAGTTGAGCTTAGAAATAATACATTTTAGGAAAACATTTCCCGAAAAACATGCCTCCTGCGTGTATTATAAGCGGTTTTATGTGTTCTAGGTCTTTGAATACTAGAAATATTTCACACAGATAACAAAGTTATACATATGAATAATATATATGAAAAACAAAACCAGTAAATGTGTATGAATGTATACATTTAATTACAGTGTTTTTCGAGATACAACGATGGAAATTTGTATTTAGAATAAATGTAGCAAGATAAATTGAATGTAAGAAAGATTTATAGAATTTCGTAATGATATTTTATAAGTTCATTTAAAAATTAATTTATGTACAGTACCTCAAATTAAATATAGCTATTATAGTGAAATAGAAAATCATAAACAGAAGCATTTGATGAGCAGAGATATATAATGTAATTTTCAGAAATGGTGTTATGACTAACGTTAATATTTTCGCCTTGAGTCTTGAGTCTTGCAGACCCTGTGATACTACCGTGATTTCCGGCGTATAAGCCGCAGCTCAAAGAGTCGTTTTCCGACCCAGAAATTTTATTAAATAATTGTAGTTAAACATTTACAGCGATCTTTTAAGTTACATTTTTTTAAATAATATTTCTGGGTTGAAAAACGACTCTTTGAGCTGCGGCTTATACGCCGGAAATTACGGTAATTACGAAATGACTCTTATTTGAGAAGAAATATCTTAACCTTCTTATCTTGTATTACTTTTGTATATTATTCTCGTGTAACGTTTCCTCAAACAATGTTAATATATATATATATATATATAATAATTTATTTGTTTCAGTATGTTCCAATGTACGTGATATTTCCATATGAAAACCGTTAGTTGAGCTTAGAAGCATTGCATTATCGGAAAACAGTTCCCGAGAAACATGTCTCCAGCATGCATTATAAGCTGTCTAATGTGTTATTGGTCTTTGGTTTCCTGCAGTATTTCATGGATACAATGTAAAATTTACCCTTGCCTCTTAACAGTTTTTTTTTTTGGCATAATAAAATAAAACTAGGGACAAAGAACCGCTTCTACCTTATTAAAATATTTGCCTTATAAAATCGGAATATTCTGCTAATTATCAAAATTAAGATTACAGATAAAAAATAGTGGTATCGAAAGTTTTTAGTAAAGAAGCAAGAAAACTTTTCTTACCCGATTGCCGTTCGGGCAATCGGGATATGGTATGTGGTTAACACTGGAACTACCGGAAATTTTACTAAACATTTTTAAAACTATACTACATGGTCATTTTACTGGAGGATACAATCCAGGCGGTACACGACGAGCTCAACTACGGAATGTAAGGCATCGGGAAAGATGTTTTCCCATTGAGGTTTGCGACACCTGCATGTACACAATATTACACATTACATTTAACACTCAAAAGTGCCATCAGTCGGCGATTATTGCAATTATTTATTTTATTGTTCCATTCTTCTTCCCCCTTCTCGAATAGTATGTGTACCGATTTGTGTTTCATTCCGGTTATTCCTTCAAGCTATAGACAGCTCCAAATAGAGATACTTATTTTATAACCACCCGGTATATATGTTATATTAAACTATAGATATAATTTACGACCAAACTTTTTAATTATTTAACAACAGAACTAGCGGAAATTTTACTCAAGCCTCTTAAAAGTATTTCACACCAGAAATTTTATTTAAAACTACTTAACTTATTCATTTAACGCATTTCTGTGAGTTTTATGTATAATTTATTTTAAAAAGAAATTTCTGGTTCGAATCGGAATATATTCATTTGGTAACCGTCAAAATGACGGCTCATGGTAGTTCTAAGTGTTAAATGATTCAATGCAAAAATAAGGTATATAAGTAATAATTTTTTGAAGGCATACATCTGTATAGTAAAAGTAAAAACATAATCATTCGAATATAGTGTGGATAGTTACGTTACATCTTGTCTCTCATTTTGTTTGTTCATCGCTTGTTAACAGATTACCGACGGTTTGTTTCTGTTAAATCTGGGTTTTATAACAGTAGATTCTCCTCCCTCTCCTCCCTTCTGGATCATTTTAACACATTCGTATAGGTATGTTTTTTGTGAAATCTGGGTTTTAAAACAATAGAAACCCCTCCCTCTTCTGAAATTTCTTTTGCAATATGTATTTCCTAGATAGGTTTCTCAAGAGTATGCATCAGTAAATATCTGTCAATGTGTATGGAATTAATACAAAATGTCATACCAACTAAAAAAATGTGGACACAATGATATAAATGCACTGTGTGCAAGGTAGAAACCACGCCCTTAGTCAACGGTATTTTTTGAATGAAAACGAGAATTTTTGTTTCACGTCAATAATGTGTTAATACCTCATGTAACGTGAAGTGTCTGCAGATTTTTATTTTAATTTTTATCATTAGTTTAATTAAACACGTTGCGTCATTAGCATGCATTCGAGGAAATTCTTTTTTATTCAGAAATTTCGAATCCATACCGTAAATTCCGAAAAAAATAATTTTCACTTTATGTAATCACGAAACGCCTGTCATTAACTAAAGCAAAATAAATTCCTTAATTGACGAATATATGCGCTAATGATGCAAGTGGGTTAATATGTGCCTTTTAACCCTTTCAGGGGCAAGCACTTGTGCTCCTGTAACGTTGAATTCCCACCGGAATTTAGGAAAGATTTTAGTTCAAAATAAGAATAAGCAATTTTTCAACTTCTTCTCGCCAAAGTTAAAAAAGTAAAATTTAATTAAAAGTTTCTGGTTGGAATCGGATTAAAATTAGGTGGTATATAATATATACCACCGCCTCTCAAAGGTTTAAACATAATTACAATTCTGCACGAGTCAGGTGACCAATAAAACCCGAAAATTTCCTTTTAAATCTACGAACATCCCAATCCCAAATATAAAAATATTTCCTCAACTACACTTATGCCCAGAAAAAAATTATTTTTGTTGCTGCACTATCCATCCCGAACGCAAATTATTGGGTTGTTCGAAAAGTTCTTTTCGTTTGGGAAGGTTAGTTCGTACCGGAAAATTCTTTCATTTAATTATTATACATTAGTTCCGATATCTAATGTCTAATAATTTTGATGGGCGTAATTTTCTGGTACGAATTTATTTTCCCAAAGGGAAGGAATTTTCCGAACCACCCAATATTTAATCATTGGTGCTAACTTTTACGCTTTTTTCAAACTACTTATCTTTAAACAGCAAAGAAAAATATTTTTAATATTTTATATTTTATATTAGTCAACCAGACATCAGACGTTAGTAATAATTGTGGAGTACAAGAAAATATTTATCTTTTCATATTACCTTTAAAAAAGCACATTAGTTATAATCCTTTTATATTGTCAGTAAAAAACATGTTATCAGTAATCATTAAAAACATATTTAGTTATTTCTTACACATATTAATACGTTATTAAAACACATATAGATGCAGTCTGACATTAAATTTGAATTTCACAATTTGCATTATTTTGCATTTCAAGATAAGAATTCTTAAAGAATTTGTTCAAGATATTGGGTATGTAATATACCACCACCACTTGAATTCAGGTGGCAGGGAATATACCTTTTAAACCTCACACTGTATCTATATCTGTTTTTTTAAATAACTTAATACGTTTTTAATTATTAATGATAATATATGTTTTTTACTGATAATATAAAATAATTTTTAAGAGGAAATAATGTGTTTTGTAAAGATAAAAGTATTGTGAAAAGATAAATCTATACTAGTATTGCTATCCAAAAATAATACTAATATCTGATGACTGATATATTAATATAAAAATATATAGATATAAATAAGGTCATTATAGAAATATGATTTTCTCTTTTTTAAGACAATCCAAAATCTTTTTAACCCGTTCACTGATTTACTTTATTTAATTACAGGCATTTCGTGATTACATAAAATAAAAAAAATTCTTTCGAAATTTTCGGTACGAATTCGTAATTTTAGATTGAAAATCCACGAGCATACTCGTAGTTGGCAGCGAATGGGTTAATCGCCAACAATTTGGATTAAATAAGGCTATTTTTTCTCTTAAAAAATAGTGGTAAGAAGAAGCGTAAAAGTTGGAAGCTATGATATATTAGGTTGCACGGAAAGTTCCTTCCGTTTGGTAAAACAAATTCGCACCGGAAAATTCTGCCCGTCAATTAGTTAACCCTTTCAGGGGCAAGCACTTGTGCTCCTGTAACGTTGAATTCCCACCGGAATTTAGTAAAGAATTTAGTTCAAAATAAGAATATGCAATTTTTCAACTTTTTCTCGTCAAAGTTAGAAAAGTAAAATTTAATTAAAAGTTTCTGGTTTGAATCGGATTAAAATTAGGTGGTATATAATATATACCACCGCCCCTCAAAGGGTTAATATTGATTCTCGGAATTTTTGTCTAATAATTAAATTATACAATTTTCCGGTACCATCCAACTTTCCCAAACAGAAAGAACTTTCCGTACAACCCAATAATCCCACACTAAAGTGAAACTTCAAATGAAGAGAAATTAATATCAAAATAAAAATCAATTACGGAAGATTAGTTTGTAATTATATCTCAAATATATTTTTTTCTATCATGAAGTAAATTGATAAACAGCATCAATAAATTGTATTAATTTGTTTTTCGTTACTACCATTTTTCTGCCATTTGATCTTTAAGTTTTCTATTAGTATCAGTTTATGTGTGTTTTGTAGTAGAATGTGAAAAAAATTTTTAACTTTCATTTAAATATAAGTTATCTATTTCTTTTCGACACAACAATTTTTTGAATAATGTTTTATCGAGTTCTGAAATCAGTAGCACGCTGACACTAACAACTAAAAGCCTGTTATTTGAGATGGAATCTAAGAATTGTCTTAACCTTCCGTTCTTATATTACTTTTATATATTATTCTGGCGTAATGCTGTAAATTCGCCCAAAAAATGTGAATAAATATAATAATTTATTTGTTTTCACATGCTGCAATATACGTGATATTTCCATACGAATACCATTAGTTGAGCTTAGAAGCAATGCATTATAGGGAAAAAACCCGGAGAAACATGTCTCCTGCATGCATTATGAGTGGTCCACTGTGTTATCTTCGAATATATTGTCTTCGAATCCTGGGAATGTTTCACTAACATGAGAAAGAAGTTAGTTAGAATGATTTTTATGCAAAAAATAATCCTTTTTCCTGAATGTATGCATTTATTTACATGATTTACAAGATAAAGAAATGAAAATTTGTATTTACAATAAATGTAGCAAGACAAATAGAATATAAGAAAGAATTATAGAGTTGTGTAATGATATTTTCAAAGTTCGTATAAAAATTAATGTATATATAGTCACTTAAATATATTTAGTTTTAATAGTAGTATGGAAAATCATAAACAAAAAAAGCAAATAGCTTTATATTACAACTTCTAGAAAGGGCATAGTTTCCATGTCTCTCGAGGTTTTATTACCACTATTGTCGTAAAAAAATATATTTTTTATTTAATGACAGATTTTTTGCGATTAAATAAGACGAAGATTACCATTTGTAAATAGTGGTACTGAAAAATAGACGGATTTGAAAGTTATGAAGTAGCGTTCTAATTTTTTCTCTTTTCCTTCTCTACTATTACTTTTACTATTCCTTCCTTATTTACTTCTCCTTTACTATTTCCATTTGAAAACAGTGGTATTCAATCAAAGTGGTGAAAAATCATAAACTAAAAAGTTCGGTGCAAACAGCTTTATAGTGCAACTTTTTGAAGTGGATTTAACAAGCATCGTTTCCAAGTCTCTTGAGGTTTTAGTGCCACTATTTCCATAAGGGCATATATACTTTATTGAATGACAGATTTTTGCGATTAAGTAAGACAAAGATTATCATTTTGAAATTATAGTACTCAAGCATAACGGGATTTGGCAGTTATGGAATAGCTTTCGGATTTTTCTCTACTGTGCACACATCGTAATGCTTTTCTGCATTGTATCTACAGTTAGAAAAATCGTAATGTACAAACATAAATACTGTTTATATTCAAAACAAATAGTCCACTCACATTTCACTAATAATTATTTTTGAATTTCTGAAAAGATAGAACACTGTCACTAATAAATAACACAATAAATAATCTGACTATTTGAACAAGAAGTGCTTAAACATCCGTTCTTATATTACATTTCTAGATTATATATTCTGCGTACTGTTGGACATTTTCCAAATAATGTGAATACATACAATAATTTATTTGTTTATATGATCCCCAATGTACGTGATATTTATTTCTATACGAATACCGCTAGTTGAGCATTGAAGCGGTGCATTATAGGAAAATATTTTCTCAGACGCATGTCTGTTCCATGCTTAATTGCAAACATTTTTTTTGTTGTTGTTGTTACCAGTATAATTTAAAACTAATTTTTAACTTATTCAGTCCCTTGAATTTAACTTTCTTTATTTCTCACGGCTCCCTATTTGCCTCGAAAGTGGCTTACATTTATTGTGAAGTTCAGTTTGTACGCTCCTAGGTATTCCATTCAGTTAATTACATTGTTCCATTGTTTGGAGACTATTTCTCGTGGAGACTTTGGCCTCTGCCACACATCTGCGAAACATAGCAACATAGGGTTATTAACATGGAATATAATTTCCCCAATTACCAGCATAGAAGAGAAATGTGGGGGGGGGGGACCTGAAATCCAGGAAATTTGAGCTCTAGGGAATAATGAAAGGAGATTTTACAAGTTTAAGGTAGAAAACTGAATTTTAAGCAACAAAAATATTAATTTAAGTTAGTTAAAATTTAATAAAAAGATTACAAGTTAGCTATAAAAATTTTGCAAAGAAGAAATTGACCAGTTCCAACGGAAGCCCCCCCCTCCCCCGTCCCACGATAGCGCAGCCTCTCGCATTGAAACGTGCACTTTGCTATTCGGGTCCCCACGAGGGAGTGAATTTGCAGGTCAATGTCCAGAGAGAAAATGACTCATAGGTCGTACTCATTCCCTGTTTTCACCGATTATTTAATATAATAATATTTACTATTAAATTTTAGTGGTACAGAAAAACGTAGAAGTCGGCAGCTATGCGCATGCATTTTCAGCGGTCTAAAGCATTATCGCTCTTATGTTAGAGACGTTTGAGATACGTAAGAAATAGTTCCCTTAAACGATTTATTTCATACAGGAAAATATTTTTTATATGATGTATACATATATAACTTACGGTCAATATGATTAATCCGGTCATTATTAATAATAACCGGTTATTATTATTAATAACCGGTTATTATTAATAGTGACCGGGTTAATCATATTGACCGTAACATATACATCAAGATACTTAATTGTTAAAAAGGTATTTTATTTGGTTTAGTTTTTGTTAATGAAGTTTTATTCATTTCTGGATATAGCAACGCATTGTTATTTAACAATGTTTGTTGTTTAAACTGGAATACAAATGGCTTCAGGATATGGAGAAGTGTTAAATTATTATCTTGTGTACTTTAAACGTCATTGTTCATTCTCATAATAATTGTTAAATTATTATAAGATTAATTTAAGATTAATAATAAGATTTAAAACTGTTATTATACATTCTGGCGTAAAGTGTTCTCTGTATTAAACATATAAATATATACGGTTTATTTTTCAAATATAACTTAGAGTACCGTATTTAAGAAAATACTACTGTTTGGGTACATATGCAGCCAGACCTTGATATATCAGTTTCCTGGTATGTTTGTATTCAGGACTGCCACTGGCGATTATTTTTATATTCTATTTGTACCACTATTTTTAATGGGTATTTTTTTGTGTGTGCTATTCCTCTTGCACATGATTTTGAAACTTATAGCAAAGATGTTTCTTTACAGAAAGTGGTATAACTAGAATTTAAAAAAATAGTCGCCAGTGGCAGCCTTGTTTATTCTCATACTTTTATTCTCATCTTTATAAATTTAGATTGAACGGTGAAATATACATACATGTAAAGCTTTCAATTCTTTCAGTTTTCTCTGTATTTTAAGAGCAGTTTAAAAAATATATATTTATATTTCCATTCCTATATATATATGTGTGTGTATAAATATTTATATGTATATTTCCTTCCATTAATTTTTCTTATAAATAGTCTAAGAACATTCCGTTTATAAAGTGTTTTCATGCTCAAACACATTAGCACATAAACACCCATAACTAACAGCCTGATATTTGAGAAGGAATATAAGAAATTTCCTTTCTGATATTACTATTCTACATTATTTTGGATATCAGCCAAACAGTGTGAATACAAATAATAATTTATTTGTTTTCATATGCCCCGATGTAAGTGATATTTCCTTACGAAGACCGTTAGTGGAGCTTAGAAGCAAAGCTATAGAAAAACTTTTTTCCCGAGAAAAATGTTTCTTGCATGCATTATCAGCGTTCTAATGTGTTATCGGTATTTGAATCCTTGAAATGTTTCACGCACGTAACGAAGGAGTCCTTGGAATTCAAGAAAAACAAATATTTAACAAACAAATAAATAACAAACAAAGTATACAGATTTATTTTTAGAGTAAAATTATAACACTACAAATATGTTTATTAGCATATTTTATTTATGTGCCATAGTAGTTATAATTTTTAAGTTAGAAGATGGCCATAAAATAATTTTCCGTGTATCAATGCATCTACCTCTAAAACTAATCTAAGGAAAGGCAAAAACCAAATGATACAGTTTGATTTTAAAAACATGCATAAATTCTATGAGAAAATTTGTAAACATATAGTTATTTATATTTGAGCAAGTCAAGCATTCGCTTAAATCAAAATAAAAAGGCAATTTAGGGTTCTCATTTTTCAGTAGATTTATACCTTCTATTTTCGCGATATCTTCAAAATTCAACTTATATTAACACATTGGCGACCGGGAAAAAGCATTCTCGTGTTTATTTAACCAATCATCAGTGACTAAGGGCATGACGTCTTTCTACCTTACAAAAAATGTATTTATGTAATTTTGTCAATATTTTATGTAGTGTAATACATTTTATATTATAATCCGTACATTGAAAAATATTTATCGACGTATATACTTGAGAAAACTATTTACGACGCCAATTTACGAAATACTTTCGGAAGAGGGCAGATCATCTACTGTTTTACACCCAGATATTATACAAATTGCAGGTTCTAGTGTGTTATCTGAATGGTAAAATTTTCTTCCTACGAAGCAATGTTGCCAGTTGTTTGATTTTATTAATTATTGACATTATTCAGATTGCTTGATTGGTACCCCTTTTTATACAAATGTAACCACCTTATTTAAAGTTATCATTTAATAACAAATTACATAAGGCAAATACTATTATTTCAAATTAGTGTTACCAATCTAGTGATTAGAATAATAATAATATTGGGTTGTCCGGAAAGTTCGTGCCGGTTGGGAAAATGAATTCGCACCGGAAAATCCTGCCGGTAATTATTAGACATTAGATATCGAAATCAATCTCTAATAATTAAATGATAGAATTTTCCGTTACAAATCTATTTTCCCAACCGGCACGAGCTTTCCGGGAAACCCTATAATAATAATAATTTTTAAAAAACAAGAAATAAACCTCGGAACAAATGGGTTAACTTAACATTTTCTAAGTATGTATACTTCCCACTCAATTTTAATCTCCCAATTAAAAGAAAAAAAATACAGAATTTTTGAATAAAATTCTGCTTTTATAATGTACGTGACGGAACTACTTTAAAAACTTTCAAATCAATTTGATCTAAAATTCTGGTGATATTCTGGTGGATATTTCAATTAACTTCCCCATTCTATCAGCATAATTAATTTTAGGTAGGGGGTATCCCTTGATAAGGGATAAATAATTAAAAAAATAATTATTATTATATAAAATTGAATATAAAGTATAACAAATGTTAATTTTTTTTCAAAATATTTTTAATAAAAGTTCGAAAAAAAAACTTTTATTTTTATTTATACAAAAACAGAAAAAGTAAGCAAAATTACTTTCATTTTTACTTATATCAAATTAGAAAAAAAGTAAAATTACATTAATTTTTATTCATATAAAAACAGGAAAAAAAGAAAAATTACATTCATTTTTACTTATATAAAAACAAAAAAAAGTGAAAATACTTTCACTTTTATTCATATAAAAACAAAAAATAAAAAGAAGTAAAATTACATTAATTATTATTAAAAACAGAAAATAAAAGAAGTAAAATTACATTAATTATTCATATAAAAACAGAAAATAAAAAGAAGTAAAATTATATTAATTATTCATATAAAAACAGAAAAAAGTAAAATTACTTTCATTTTTATTCATATAAAATCAGAAAATTAGAAAAAGAAAACTACATTTGTTTTCATTCATATAGAAAACAGAAAATTTAAAAATGTCAAATTACATTCATTTTCATTCATATAGAAACTAGAAAATTTAAAAATGTCAAATTACATTCATTTTCTTTCATATAAAAACTGTAAAAATAAGTAAAATTACTTTCATTTTTATTCATGTAAAATCAGAAAAAAAGTAAAACTACGTTCCTTTTTATCCACATAAAAACAGAAAAAAGTAAAATTACATTCATATTTACACACGTAAAATAAGAAAAAAGTAAAATTACATTCATTTTTATTCATATAAAAACAGAAAAAAGTAAAATTACTTTCATTTTTATTCATATAAAAACGGAAAATTCGAAAAAGAAAATTACATTCATTTTAAGTCATATACAAAACAGAAAATTTAAAAATGTCAAATTACATTCATTTTCATTCATATAAAAACAGAAAATAAAAGTAAAATTATTCATTTTTACAGACAAACATAATACATTTTTCCAGACCCAAAACAGTAGCACTTAAATAAGGTAAAGAAATTCCAATACTTATAAACTAAAACCATAAATACTACACTCTATCCTCTTGAGAAATTTTCCATACAATTTCAGAAACCCCATGTAGAATCTTTTTTTCAAAACAACTGGATGAATACATATCATGAATCTCAAGGCATCCAATATTTTAAAGTAATAATAAGAGGTTTCCCAGAAAAAAAATCTTTATTTTTTCAGCGCTTCACATACTCCAACTTGCGATAAAAATGAAGTGGTTTCAAAAACTATTATTTCAGGGTGGCTAGTGGTCAGTGAAAAATACAGCAAAAAATTGGTTATTACCAGTATATTCTTATAGAAAAATTCAAATTGATTACTTGATCGAATAATCAAGATAAAATTTTCTATAAGAATATACTGGTGTTTATTAAGTTTTTTGACTGTATTTTTCCCTGACCACTAGCCACCTTGTATTTATACAATAGAAATCCAGCTGTAGAGTTGATTTCAATGGCGTAAAAAAAAAAAAATGAATGACGATCATCTTCAATTAGATTCATTTTCATTCATATAGAAAACAGAAAATTTACAAATGTCAAATTACATTCATTTTCATTCATATAACAACAGAAAATAAAAGTAAAATTATTCATTTTTACAGGCAAACATAATACATTTTTACAGTAGCACTTAAATGAGGTAAAGAAATTCCAATACTTATAAACTAAAACCATAAATACTACACTCGATCCTCATGAGAAATTTTCCTTACATTTTCAGAAACCCCATGCAGAATCGTATTTTCAAAACAACTGGATGAATACATAGCATGAATCTCAAGGCATCCAATATTTTAAAGTAATAATAAGAGGTTTCCAAGAAAAAAAAATATTTTATTTCTTCAGCGCTTCACATACTCCAACTTGCGATAAATATGAAGTGGTTTCAAAAACTATTATTTATACAATAGAAATCCAGCTGTAGAGTTGATTTCCCTGGCGTAAAAAAAAGAATGAATGACGATCATGTTGCTCGAAAAATGTACACTCTCATTTCTAAAGAGCTGCATTTTATTTTTTCGATATCTTGATGACGTGGCTTTGGAATGCTGCCAGAGAGAATATGCTTATTATAATTTATTCATTTCCAAATGGATATGGTAGTGGAGTATTTCCATAACAAAAGCACTATGTTGACTAAAGAAAAATGCATAGTACGAAAATATTTACGAAAGAACCTGTTTTGCACATGTATTTCTGGATGCAAGGAAATTCTTGCATCATTTAGCCCTTTCAGGACGAGTATCAAGTACATGGTGCGTGAGAAAAATGTATATATACACTGTTTAACGAGACTTAACTATCTATTTTATCTTTCTTTTCAAAGTGTAATTAACTGCATATAATGAACGGACCAAGATAAACTTTTGAAAAAAGAAAATTTACTTTAAAATACTATTGTAAGTATTATGTAGCAGAAGTACATAAATAATATCGCAGGGAGTTTGAAGCAGATCCACCTATGCGACTTACAATTCATCGGATAAAGTATAAGTTTGAAACTAATAGATGTTCATAGAGAACATTCCGAAATCGCAATTGAGAAGAAAGTGTCACAACAGCAAACGAAATGTTTGTTGAAATTTGTGCATCAATAGCACACTGTTATAAGCAGTGTATTGCTCAGCAACGGAAATAATTTTGAACATTTGCTGTAGGTGAAAAAGTTGTACATTTTATGTAGATTATTTTTCAATTTAAATATTAATTATATGGGAATAAAAACTAGAGTTATAATCATTGAAAATGTGTATACATTTTGAACCTTGTATACGTTTCATACAGGCTGCTAATTAAAAATTTTTTAGTAACAGAAAATTTTAGACGTAATCTTTGTGTGGTATAATCGAAGATTATTTTGTTTACATCAGACATTAAATACCTAACAGTTTAACTGATGAAAAAAATTTAAGAGTATTTAGATTAGCGATGGGAATAATAATTGAACTGTTTGATATTTAAGTGCAAAATAATGTGTGTCAAATTATTTATTACAAATTTTCTAGTTTCAAGTGATTAAAAATAATACAAAGATTGGCAGGTATTCTTTGGGGTGATTAAACGTAGAATTCAGTTACATTTAAATAACAGAATACATATATGTATTACTGAAACAAATGAGAAAAAAATCATCAACTGTGTGTAGAGATGTTTAGTTTTGAGTACCACCATTTTAGAATAGTAATGTACGTCTTACTTAACAGTCGAATTTTACTAGTAAATAAGGCAAAGTTCGTAATTAGAGGTAATCAAAAATAAGCATCTCTACCCGCACTGATTTAAGTCCATGACTATTTTTAACAATGCAGTGTTTGTAAAATTTAAGCAAAATGATCAGTCCCTACGTTTTACCGGTAAATTATAAAAGGTTTGAGTTTGCGTTTTCCATTTTCATTGTATGAATGAAAACAAAACTACATTTTTTAAAATTAATTTGGTGGCTGAAATAATATATATTTAGCATTTAAAAAATCGAATAATATTTCCAATATTTTTACACAAACAAAAACTCCCTTAAAAAACTATACCCTATATATATGACAAACATTTATTATATTTTGTAACACCAGTCAGAATCGGGATTTGAAAATATCTATAAAAGTATGTAGCATTAAAGTCAAGGCACTCGATATTTTTAAAGATTAATTTCATTCAACGTACATATACTTAAACGGACGATAAATATGAAAATATTCCAATAACTATTATTTACACAATATAAATCGACCTGTAGCGTAACCGTCACCGGCTTAATAAAAGATGAATGAAGATATTGTTGTTCAAAAATACACAATCTCATTTCTAAAGAAATGCATTTTATTCTTTTCGATATTGTGATGTCGTGACATCGGAATGCTGCCAGAATATGCTTATTATAATTTATTCATTTCCAACTCGGTATGCCAGTGGAGTATTTCCATAACAAAAACTGTATGAGAAGTTTGAAATAATAAATAGTAAGGCAATATTCATAAAAAAAATGCCTGGCACATGAATTTAAAGATTTAGCAATGTTCCTGGAAGTTTAAACCACCTCATGCATGCAAATTAAATATGATTCAATGATGTAAAATTATGAAAATATAAGCAACATACTATATTTTATCAAATGTATAAGTTTCATTTAAAAGAAAATGATACAAAATGTAATGATGGCATACAGAATTGACGTATTGTATTATTGTATATTATTCCTTCTCAAATAGATATGCTATTGGAATATTCACGTAATGTAATTGTATGGTCTCAGACATGATATACAGTAAGTACTGTTTTAAATAACAGCTTACACCACACTTGTACTTCATAATTTTAAAATGTACCAGCATCGTTTCAAAAGCTTCGTGCACAAAAACTAATATAGTAATATAGTAATGCAATATAGTAAAAATTATATTAATAGTGGAAATGTAGAATATAATTACATTTATGCAACGAAATGGATAAAAGTATTATTGAAATAAAACATAATAATACGATTATAAGCATTTTAACCCTTTTTATCACGACGGTACTTATAAGTACGACTTTAACCCCTTCGAGACGAGCGTCTTTTACAGAATTTTTAATCTGTTACCACCGGTTTATCAAATGAGAAGTTTTCACCTAATTGAATCGCAAAAATGCTATGATTAGATAAGGAAAACTTTACAAGAAAAAATAACTGGTGGGAATTATCGATGATTCTGAGCATGTTATAAAGTAGCTGGAAAATTAATTCAGGATATAAAGGGTTAAACAAATATCTTAAATTTGGAACATTTGAAAATTTTAAACATATGAAAACAGAATGATCAGTACCCCCAATTCCATTGGTAAACTTTAAAAAGTTTCTTTTTTCCATTTGTGCTGTTTGAATGGAAAACAAAAATATACACTTTATTATTTTTTTAAGTATAAATTCTGAGAATACAATAATCTGTGATCAGTTTAACCCTTTTAGGGGTAAAGTACTTTCAGTACTAAAATATTGAAATAAATGACTGGCACCGGAATTTACGAAAACATTTATTTGCAAATAATAAAAAGGCTACGTTTCACATACATATTAAATGGGAAAGATTTTAGCAAAATTCTGGTGCCATTGTGGCGTTTGGGAATTAAACTTAAGTGGTTTCATAAACATACCACTGCCCCTTAAAGGGATAGGAAGCAATGAAAATTACAGCGTATTTAGTGTATTTAAGGAAAAAAGGCATATACTAAATACTCATATTCTTATACTCAATACTTATAAAAATATTCATTCATTTTTGCAACACCGTATAGAATTATATGTTGAAAATATTGATACGAATACATAGCACAGATTTCAAGACCTTAAAAAACTTTAAAAAATGAAATGAAATAATATTCATTATATATTAAGTATGGAAAAAAAACTTCGGAGTCTTTAACTAAAAATTTAAATAATACAACACCTAAGAATTCACGCATAAGAGAAACATTTATTCGTATTTGTAGCTCTGTGTAGAATTGTATTTGGAAATATTTAATACAGTAAACTAAAAAATATTTCGTGTATTAGTAAATTAAAAACTTAAATATTATACAACCCATAAGAATAAACACCTAACAAAAGTATTTATTTACATTTGTAACACTATATAAGATGTTTTTTTTTAAACATGTAATAAATTAATCATGGAAAATATCTCCGGTGTCTTTACTCTGAAAATTTATATTGTATACAACACCTAAAAATCAACTTTTAAGAGAAATATTTATCCATATTTTCAAAACTATGTGGAATCGTATTTTGAAAATATTTAGTAAATTAAGCATTATAACATATCCAGTTCTCTAAACTAAGCAATAAAACAGTACACGACACCTAAGAATAAACATCTAAGATAAATAATTTATTTATATTTGCAACAGCATGTAGAATCGTATTTTCAAAATATTTAATAAATTAAGCATGAACATTTCTCTGGTGACTTTAGACATTTAAATTGTATACAACACTTAATAATAAACACCTAAGAGAAACATGTATTTATATTTGCAGCACCATGTAGAGTCGTAATACGAAAATATTTACAGACATACACGGAGTAATTTCAAGGCATCCTGTATATTTAAATTTAAAAAACAATTATGTTTTTTCTACAGCTCTACACACACTTCAATGTGTGATAAATATGAAATGGTTTAAAAAACCATTACTATTTACACAAAAAAAGTATTTAAAAATAATAATAACAATTACATAATTTTTTTTCTTTATAATTTGTTTCTATTTTTTAGTGTTTAAAATATTTCATTTTTGTAGTTGCTCAGAGCTAGATGACATATTTTAGTGAACATGGATTGGCCCAAAATTAACTCCATTGTAGTTGTTGGTATACCATGTAATATGTAACTCGTATGGAACCATAAAAATATTTGACGATTTATCACCTGTGTCCTGTTAACGGAAAAATGGATTAAAAATAATTTGTAATTACCGTATATACTCGTGTATAAGCCGACCCCCAAAACCGAGATGCAAAAAAGTTTAACACCAGTAATTCAGAATAATTTTCTACGCCCTGCTTTATCTAATTTTATTGTGAATTATGTAAGACGAAGAACATTATTGTAAAATACTGGTATTAAACATGTTTTCATCAGGAATTTTGGGGTCGGCTTATACACGAGTATATACGGTAAATATTGTATTGTAATCGGAAACACTCCTGCGTACATATTTTTTTGTAAACCTAGCATATCAGTAAGTTAGTGAAATATCGATTACAATATTCCATCTACACATACATGAATAAAGTTAAATTAAATAGACGAATGTGACAAACCGTTGATCAAAATAATAATTGATGAAAAAGTATGATTTTCATTGTAGTAGATGTCATGATCTCCATTGACATTTATGTAATTGGAAAAAAATAATAACACTATTTTATTTTAAAAGAGGTGTATTTTCAAAAATATGTTTTTAACTGCAATTAAATTCTGCGTGTTAAAATTTATACTTTAAAGCATTTTCCACCAACAATGAAGAAAAATTCAATACTTTGGCCTGGTTATTTGAATATTTAACTTTTGAATTTAATTGTTTCAAGTTTATTTATTAATATTATAGATCATTAATATACTCCTATTTTTAAGTCTTACATTTGGTGGTTCCTGTTTTCGGCATAATATATTTTGTTGCATTAGTGTGTGCTACTTTTGCGCCTATCTTGCGGTAATTTTCATAATTATACAATCAATATATATATATATATACAGGGTGTAACTGAAATGCTTCAACAAACTTTGAGGGATGATAGTACTCATGAAGATGAACAAAAAATGCAATAGAACACGGGGTCGCAAATGACATTTAACCCTTTCAGGGACAGTGGTATGTCTAAAAAAACACTTAATTTTAATTCCAAAACGCCACAATGGCACCAGAATTTTGCTAAAATCTTTTCCATTTAATATTTATGTGAAATATAGTCTTTTTCTCATTTACAAACATTTTTTTTTGTAAATTCCGGTGCCAGTCCATTTTCAGACGCATTTTCTCTATTTTTATCCTTTAAGCCTTTTAGGGGCAAACTACTTTTAGTACTAAAATGTTGAAATAAATGACTGGCACCGGAATTTATAAAAAAATTTGTTTATAAATAAGAAAAAGGCTATATTTCACATACATATTAAATGGAAAAGATTTTAGCAAAATTCTGGTGCCATTATGGCGTTTTGGAATTAAAATTAAGCGCTTTCATAAACATACCACTGCCCCTGAAGGGGTTAAACGTCATTTGCGACCCCATGTTCCATTTCATTTTTTGTTCGTCTTCATGAGTACTATCATCACTCAAAGTTTGTTGAAGCATTTCAGTTACACCCTGTATATATTATGTATAAAGACACCACCGAAAATAGTTCCAGTATCTTTGCACAAAAAGAAAAAACTCTATACTCAGTATCTATGCAAAATATTCATTCATTTTTACAACATCATGCAGAGCAGAATCCTAGTTTGAAAATATCTATAGAAATACGTAGCACGAATCTCAAGACACCGTATATTTTCAAATAATAAAAGGTTTGCGAAAATTCCTTATTTTTTTCTTCTGCACTACACATACTCTAACGTGCGATAAATATGAAATGTTTTCAAAAACTATTATTTACACAATAGAAATCCGGCTGTAGAGATGATTTCCCTAGCGTAAAATATGAATGAATGAAGTTCATGTTGTTTTAAAAATACACCATCTTATTTCTAAGGAGCTGCATTTTATTTTTTCGGTATTGTGATGACGTAGCATTGGAATGCTGCCAGTGGAAATATGCTTATTTTAATTTATTAATTTTCACATGGGCATGCAACTGGGATATTTTAATTTAAAAAACGTTATACAGACTAAAATATAATGCATTGTGAGGAAATATTTACAGAACAGCATGTCTGACAAATAAAGTTTCAGGGATGTTACTGTATCGTTAAAAAAGCTCGTTTATAAAAACTTTGTATAATTCAATGTTGTGGAACTTTTCCAATAGACGAAACGCAGAATGTAGTATTTTTTTCGGTAAAATGCATAGATTTATGATTGAAACGTTAATGAAATGCCTGTTTCACAACTAAAATGTTATATAAAATAAATAATTTATGTATACGCATAGCTGCTAACTTTTAAATGAAATTATTTGGAGAATACTTTAAAAAGAAAAATGTGTGTTATTTTATAGCCGAAAATGTATGTTAAAATAAGGTAAATTTCTTTTGTCAAAAGTATCAGTGGACGAAAAGCATTAAAGTTGGCAGCTATGTGTACGATGTAAATAAAAATATAAAAACACCATGTATATATTGTTATTTTGAAATTGTATTGTTATCATGTAGGATACATTTTAAAGTATCCTATTTATTAACCCTTCTTTGCATGAGTTTTTCTTTTACAAATGTATTTTTTATACACATATTAAATATTAGACACCAGAAATTTTAAGATAGATATTTAACTTTGTTCAGCAACATAGTTCACGGGGAAATTTACTGGATTAATATTTCTATATAAATATAGTGGTAGCGAGAAGTTGATTTATTTATTAAAAGTTAAATAAAAAGTGATGGAAATTTACATCATTGTGCAATTAAGGGTTAACACTAGAATATCCATGAGCGGTGATTTTTACCGGTATTTCGATTCGAATATAAAATTTCTTGATTGAAAAATTTAAATGTAGATATAAGTTATCAAATATAAATAAATAAATAAATAAAATATTATTAAATAAAAAATCTGGTGTGAAACATTTTTTTTTATAAATCTTAAGAAAATTTTCCGTTAGTTATAGTGTTTAATACGTTATTATAAAACTATCTTCCATTACTTCTGATGCGAGCATAATCTGACCAACAAAATTTAAAGTACACTTCAACACAAAATAGAAAAGATTTTCCTGAAAGCTTGACTAATGTTGTTTGCAGATATTTGTATCCTTAATTTTTCTTTAGTAATTTAAATCTGCATATAAAGAATATTAGACATTGATAAAAAATATTAGGCTGCAGTGCGAAATTTTCGCGTGGGTCTACTGGTACTTACTTATATTTTACTGCACAATGTAGAATCATATTTTAGCTTGTCGTATGTGCCATTTCCAAAACTTTCTTCTCTCTCATACACCTTTCACATACACCAAAAACGAGCATGCAGCAACTTATATCCAGGTCTAACCGAATCTGAAGTTTGCTAAAAATCCGTGCATTAGTTCTTGAGAAGGAGTTATTGCGTAAATCATGAAAAAAGTAGCATACCAGCGCCACAGCTTGGTGGATTTACAACAAAACGTAATCAACAACTTAAAGCAAGGACTAAGAGAACCTGTAGTTTGATGGAATTTTGTACATTAGTTCTTGAGATATAAATATCGTGAAAATCGTACAAAATATAGCTTAGGAGTGCCACCTGTTGGGCGAGTTATACCAAAACCTAATATTAATAAGCACAAATTTATATCAAGAGCTGATTGAATCTAAAGTTCCGTTCATTAGTCCTTGAGATAGAGCGGCTAAAAAAAATTTCTCACAGACAGGCACACACACACAGAGAGAGACAGTCACGGAGAATGCAGACAGATATTTTCCAAAATCAGTCAAATCGTGTTCAGGACCTTCTAAAGAGTATAAATTGTTCGAAAGTCGGAAGTCAAAAATTTTCCATGAATTCAATACTTTATTCTTGTAAAGATAGAAGAAAGTGAAAATACATGCACAAAAATATAGGATGAATCTCAGCATACAAAATATTTTAAAGTAATAATACATGGTTATTAAGAAAACCTCTTTCTCCTTTTCGTGTGTAAGTATATTCTGGTTGGCGATAAATATAAAGTACTTCAACAAACTATTATTCTAAGAATAGAAAAACAGTTGTAGAAAAGATTTACCTGACGTAAAATAACAATGAGAAAAGATAATCTTGTTCGAGAATGCACCATCTTAATTCGTAAAGTTTTTTTTTTCTTTTTTACTCGATGTTACAATAACACGCAATTGGAATAGTGCCAAATAGAATATACTTATAATATTTCATTCATTTCCAAATTTATATGCCAGTAGGCGACTGTAGTGCATAACAAAATCAGTGTGCAGACAGAAATATAATGTTTAGTAAATAACCTGTTACGGACTACAATGTTTTCTCATAATTTAAAGCGTCCAGTGTGGTAATGTAAAGTGTTATGCAATATCATTTCTGTTGTCAACATCCCTTTTTTTACGCATTTACAAAACACACAACAATGAATGAAGTATGATGCGGATGGTTTTTGAATATGCTTCTGACATAGTACATACAACTCGTTAAAACATGTTTTTTTTTAAATTGAAAATTGCAGTTAAATAAAAATTAAATCAGGATTATTTTCATAAATGAAATGAAAGGTTTTACTCAAATTAATGTTGCCACAAAAATAAAACGTGCTCAACAATGATTATAAAAATATAAATAGTACAAAAAAGACCAAGTGCTTTTCATTTATTCAACTTTACAACAGCCGTTTAAGTTTTAATTTGCAATAAAACTGGCTCTATTAATCTCATTTACCTTACTTAACCTCAAATACATTTTCATAATTTAAATGTAATGGAAATTACTTTATTTTTAAACGAAATATTAAACACCAAGCTGAAAATTTGCAAGGAATACTTACTTTTACTTTCTGTGCAATGCAGAATTCTATTTTTGAAAATACATGCACGAAAATATAGGATGGATCTCAAGATACCAAATATTTTAAAGGAATAATAAATGGTTTTCAAGAAAACCTCTCTTTCCGTTTCGTGTGTGAGTATAATATAGTTAGCGGTAAATACAAAGTACTTCAACAAGCTATTATTTGAAGAATAGAAAAACAGTTGTAGTAAGGATTTCCCTGACGTAAAATAAGAATGAGAAAAGTTAATCTTGTTCGAGAATACACCATCTTAATTCCTTATGGTTTTTTTTTTTTTTTTTTTTTTTTTTTTTTTGCTGGATGTTACAATGACGTGCAATTGGAATTGTGCCAAATTCAATGTGTTTATAATATTTTATTCATTTCCAAATGGATTTGCCAGTAGATTATTTACATAATATAAACAGAAGTATAATGTATAGTAATATTTGGCATAATGCGGACGAAAAATAATGTATAGTAAACAACCAGTTATGGACATAAACTACAATGTTTTCTCAAGATACCAAATATTTTAAAGGAATAATAAATGGTTTTGAAGAAAACTGCTCTTTCCTTTTCGTGGGGGAGTATATTCTGGGTAGCGATAAAATACTTCAACAAACTATTATTTGAAAAGCATAAAAACAGTTGTAGAAACGATTTCCTTGGCGTAAAATAAGAACGAGAAAAGATAATCTTGTTCGAGAATGCACCATCTTAATTCGTAAAGTTTTAATCTTTTTTGCTGGATGTTACAATGACGTGCAACTGGAATTGTACAAAATAGAAGATACTTATAATATTTATCCATTTCCAATTGCATTTGCCAGTAGATTATTTACAAATCAAAAACAGTGGGCGGACAGATAGATGTACTCGTATACTAAAGAACCACCTACGAACTACTATGTTTTCTCGTGATTTAAAGCGTCCAGTGTCTTAAAGTAAAATGTTATCCAATCATACATATTATTTCAGTTGTCAACATCACTTTTTCTATGCCTTTACAAAACACACAACAATGAATGAGGTATCATGCAGAAACTTTTTGAACCGGCATCTCACATAGTACACTCACATTTCGTTAAAACATGTGTTTTTTAACCCTTTCAGGGGCAAACACTTGTGTTCCTGTAACATTAAATTCTCACCGGAATTTAGGAAAGAAATTTTGTTCAAAATAAGGAAAAGCAATTTTAAACTTTTTCCCTTCAAAGTTCAAAAAGTAAAATTTTATTAAAAGTTTCTGGTTTGAATTGGATTAAAATTAGGTGGTATATAATATATACCCCCTCATAGGGTTAAATAAAAAATTAAATCAGGAATGTTCTCATAAATGAAATTTAAAAAAATTATCAAATGAATGTTGCCACAAATTAAAACGTGCTCAACAATGATTATAAAAAACAAATAGTACAAAAAAGACCAAATATTTTACATTTATTCAACTTTACCACGATCATTCTGGAATAAAATTTGTTCTATTAACCCCAGTTACCTTACTTAACCTCAAATATATTTTCACAATTTAAATTTAATGGAAATTACTTAGTTTTTAAACGTAATATTAAATACCAAGCTGAAAATTTGCAAAGAATACCTACTTTTACTTTCTGTGCAATGCAGAATTCTATTTTTGAAAATACATGCAAGGAAATATAGGATGGATCTCAAGATACTACATATTTTAAAGGAATAATAAATGGTTTTCAAGAAAACCTCTCTTTCCGTTTCGTGTGTGAGTACATTCTAGTTAGCGATAAATATAAAGAACTTCAGCAAACTATTATTTGAAGAGAAGAAAAACTGTTGTAGAAAGGATTTCTCTGACGTGAAATAGGAATGAAAAAAGTTAATTTTGTTCGAGAATGCACCATCTTAATTCGTAAAGTTTTGTTATTTTTTAATGGATGTTACAATGACGTGCAATTGGAATTGTGCCATATAGAATTTGCTTATAATATTTCATTCATTTCCAAATGGATTTGACAGTAGACTATTTACATAACAAAAATAGAAATATAATGCATAGTAATGTTTAGTATAATGCAGACAGAACTATAATGTATAGTAATTAACCAGGTATGGACTACAATGTTTTCTCAAGATACCAAATATTTTAAAGGAATAATAAATGGTTTTCAAGGAAACCTCTCTTTCTTTTTCGTGTGTCAGTACATTCTGGTTAGAGATAAATATAAAGTTCTTCAACAAACTATTATTTGAAGAGTAGAAAAACAGTTGTAGAAAGGATTTCTCTGACGTAAAATAAGAATGAGAAAAGTTAATCTTGTTCGAGAATGCACCATCTTAATTCGTAAAATTTTATTCTTTTTTGCTAAATGTTCCAATGACGTGCAATTGGAATTGTGCCAAATAGAATATGCTTATAATATTTTATTCATTTCCAAATGTATTTGCCAGTAGATTATTTACATAACAAAAACATAAGTATAATGTATAGTAATATTTAGCACAATGCGGACGAAATATAATGTATAGTAAAAAACCAGTTATGTACTACAATGTTTTCTCAAGATACCAAATATTTTAAAGGAATAATAATTGGTTTTCAAGAAAACCTCTCTTTCCTTTTCGTGTGTCAGTGCATTCTGGTTAGCGATAAATATAAAGTACTTCAACACGTTATTATTTGAAGAGTAGAAAAACAGTTGTAGAAACGATTTCCCTGACGTAAAATAAGAATGAGAAAAGTTAATCTTGTTCGAGAATGCACCATCTTAATTCGAAAAGTGTTATTCAATTTTTCTAGATGTTACAATATCGTGCAATTGAAATTGTGCCAAATAGAATATGCTTTTAATATTTTATTCATTTCCAAATGGATTTTCCAATTGTATAGACATAAGTTTTGTATAAAGCGGGCAGAACTATAATGTATAGTAAACAACCAGTTATGGACTGCAATGTACGATAAAGAGCCAGTTATGGACTGCGATTTTTTCTCATGATTTAAAGAGTCTAAAGTGTTATCCAATATTCTGAAACAATAATAATAAATTTATTGTAACACGTAGTTTTTATCGTAATAATGTCCTTTGAAACATACCGAAACATTTCTACTACCGTAATTTCCGGCGTATAAGCCGAAGCTAAAATGAGTCTGTTTCAAATCAAAAATATTATTTAATAAATGAAGTCAAATAAGTACTAAGCACATATAAACTACATTTTATTAAACGAAAAATCTGGTGGGAAACATTTTTATGTGAGCAGCGGTTTATACACTGAATATACTGTATATCTAACTTTTTTGAAATAGTTGAAATTATTTTAACATGTGTTTACATTAAGCCACGTTATTACATGCATGCATTCGGAATATTTATAAAATTTAAGTAACAGTTCCAATAAGAGGATGGATACATTCTAAAAGTTACATATATTTAAATAAATATATGAGCGCGAGTATTATCTCTAATTTGAGTTGAAATAATGAAATATAAAACTACTCAATACTTTTTAGGTACGTTCGTAATTGTATAAATAAGTAGCACCTACATTCGTTGTCGGGTGCGCTCGTCTGTGCGCATTTGAATTTTAATACATATAATCGTTGCAAAATTTTGTCAAGTTATTTCAAATTTTATGAAAATTGAATCAAAACTTAAAAAGATATTAATAAATTTTTCTTCATTCTATTAAATCCTGTCATACGTAATTAATTCAATGATATCCAATGATATAACAAAATATTCCAATGATATACAATGATAATTCAATGTAATAATTCTAGGTTGCCTTAGAGATTAAGTCATATTTAAGATGGAATCATATTATTTCCGTATTACTGAATTTAAAAACCGAATTTGTATACTAAAATTGTTGAATTATAGCAATTCTATAATCGACCGACAGTTCTTTTGGATATATGTTTCCGGAGATATAGATATCAAATGAATAAAATATCTAAAGATGGATTTCTAGTTCTGAAATTTTCAAAGCTAGGTTTAAGTTTCCCATCAGAATTTTCCGTAAATGCCATCGAAAGATAAAATGTTGCCAAATAAAATGTACTTATTGTATTACGGAAATTAATCATATCATAATAACAGACGATATAATTCATTTCAGTGAAATAATAACAATGAATTATTTTTACATTGTTTGCAATTGGATATTTGCGCATAGTATAATTTTAATGTAACATAATTGTAATGAATTGTTTGTAAAAGTGTGTTGAAATTTAATTTCATAAAATAAAATAATATCCATAACATAAAAATCTGCACATAACAAGATTTTTTATTCAAGCATTTTTGCTTAAGAGTGCAACAGGTGACCATGACATTGAACCATGATCTGAATATTTATAAAACTAGTTATAGTACGAACGCACCACATTTGTCATGTTTGACATACAATTTCCAACTTGTTTTTAATTATCAGTGAATTACATTCAGTACAAATGAAATTAAGTTTATTACTTTTAAACGAAAACAGAAGTTAAAACGATATATACAAAGAATAAAATTATTGCAATATATGAAAGTAATCTATGTATATGAAACTATGTAGAACTATTAATATATGGAAACTAAAACTATATAGTATTATTTATTAGCATAAGAATAAACTAATTTATATTCAGTAGAAATAAAATATAACGGAAATTTGACTTATTTTAAACGAAAACAAAAATTCTATATAATGAAAACTGTCATAAATATTAATTTATTCTTTGCAGAGCCTTGTATTGCAGAGCCTTTCTATTTTTAAAATACATGCATGGCAACATCGGATAAATCTCAAAGTAGCAAATATTTTAAAAGATAATAAGTGTTTTAAAAAGAAAATCTCTCTTTTCGTTTGATGTCAGTATATTCTGGCCAGCCATAAATATAAAGTACTTCAACAAACTATTATATTAGGAATAGAAAAACAGCTGTGGAAATGATTTCCCTGATGTAAAATAGAATGGAAATAATCTTGTTCGAAAATGCACCAACACAATTCTTAAAATTGTATTCTATTTTATTCAATGTTATGATGATGTGCTATTGGAATTCTGCCAACTTGAATATGTTTATTGTAATTTATTCATTTTAAAATGGAGTATTTCCATAAAAAAAAAAAAAAACGTTATGGGGACTAAAAAATAATGCTTAATGAAGAAATATTTACGAAACTGCATGCATGGTATATTTATTTCTTCGTATAAGTATATTTTACTGATGTAGTATAGAATCTACGGTATAATTACAGGAAACTTTTTACTTTAGTTTGTTTTTTAAATAATTTCAGTTTTTAGTTGTCTTTAAATTTACATACCTGCCAAGTCTCCGGCTTTTTGGACACCAGTAATTTAGTACAGAAAATGTTGTTTTATTTAATGAGAGCATTTTGCGATTTTACAGAACAACATTTTCTGTAAAAAATTACTGGTGTGCAAATATCCCGACACTTGGCAACTCTGAATTTACATAAGAGTTGATCACCACTGAAATTCTCAATTACTTAACAGATTATTTTTAACAATATAGTAAAATGAAGTTAACAGTATTGGTTACTGTTTGAGAATAATAATTTTCTTATTGGAACCTCTTACCAGGGATAACATAGACGGACAATACAAGAACAAAAATGTACCACAGAGTGACGGCAATTGAAATTCCAGTAAAAATGACCAGTCATACAAAATTATAAAGTATTGAACAAAATCTTGTTTTTGAAAATAAAAATTGTCGAATAAGGAATTATATAATTAACGAATCGATATTCTAAAACATATTATTTTCGACAACAATTTTTTACATATTGAAGTTTATGAATATTATCCTTCAATTTCTTACATTCATACAAAAATAAAGAGAATAAAAATTGAAATTAAAGAGTATTTTTATCGATTAAAAACATGCAATTTCCCGTTTGGGCAGAAAACATTTCTTATCTCAACAATAGGAACACATTTGCTTCTTTCACAAATCGAATTTTTCGTATAATTCAGGACACGAATTTGAAAATAAAAGTTAACAGCATTATTTATATGTTCTTGAAGATTTTAAGACTGATATATTTCTGTAAAAACAAAGATTTTTTCCAACTTAAAAATTATCAGGAAAAAGTAATAAAGGCATTCTCATTCTTGGACATTACTAGTTATAATACGTTTCTCTGTAGATTTTGAAAAAAGAAACACGTACAAGAAGGATACGGATATATTTGGAGTAGTCTCTAGGCTCTAGGGCATAAAAATCTTAAATAATCAGTAGAGACGCAACTGAAGTAGGTTTTCCCTCTTTATAAGAATTAATAATATGAACATATAGGAATATATGTCTCAGAAAAATTTTGTTGTTATATAAAAACATGTATTTAAAAAACTTCCGATTTGTCGTTATTTTAAGCAATGCTCATTCTGCCATGTCTGCTCATTCTGCCATATCTGCTCATTCTGCCGTAAGAATTAATGATATAAACGTATAAGAGTATATGACTCAAAAAAACTTTCTTTGTTATATAAAAACAAGTTTTAAAAAATGCCGAGTTGTCGTTTTTAAAAGTAATGCTCATTCTGCCATTACTGCCAATTTCTCATTCGAGAAGAAACATTTCTGATTTCAGCAATAGGAAAAAATTTGCTACTTTCGTAAATCGAATTTTTCATATAATTCAGGACACGAATTTGAAAATAAAATTTAGCATCATTATTTTTATGTTCTTAAAGATTTTGACTGATATGTTTCTTTATGAACAAAGAGTTTTTTTCCAATGAAAAATTTACCAGGAAAAAATAATAAGGGCGGTTTCATGGTTTAACACAGGGATGCAAAAATCTAGGCGCTAATGGGCCGATTCCCACCACTAAATTTTTAGTACTCTTCGCCTAATAAGAATACTGATAAAATTTTGGCGAAGTATACTAATAAAATTTGACGATAAATACTAATAAAATTTAGTGGTGGGAATCAGCCCATTGGCGCCAAGATTTTTGCACCCCTGGTTGGAAATTACTACCTATAATATATTTCTCTGTAGTCTTTGTAAAAAAATCACGTACAAGAAAGAAACGAATATCTTTGGATTAGACTCTAGGGCAAACAACATAAATAATCACTTGGGATACAACCGAAGTAGGTTTTTTTTTCCTTTATAATAATTAATAATAAAAAGTATAGAAATTAAAGAGTAGTTTTTATCGATTAAAAACTGACAACTTTCCCATTTGTGCAGAAAACATTTGTTATCTCAGCAATGGGAACACATCTGCTACTTTCATAAATCGAATTTTTCGTATAATTCAGGACACGGATTTGAAAATAATAGTTAGCATCATTAATTATATGTTCTTAAAGGCTTTAAGACAGATATAGTTCCATAAAAACAATTTTTTTTTAACAACGAAAGATTTACCAGGGAAAATAATAAGGGCCTGGACATTACTACCTATAATATGTTTCTCTGTAAACTTTGTAAAAAAAAAATCACGTACCAGTAAGAAACGAATATCTTTGTAGTAGACTCTAGAGCAACAAAATCATAAATAATCAGTTGGGACACAACTGAAGTAGGTTTTCTCTATAATAAGAATTAATAATATGAACATACAGGAATATAAGACTCAGAAAAACTTTTGTAGTTATATAAAAACAAGTATTTAAAAAACTGCCGATTTGTCGTTTTTTTAAGCGATGCTTATTACGACAATGTTCATACTCCATTTCTGTTCATTATGCCATAAGAAATATTAATATGAACGTAAGGGAATATATGACTCAGGAAAACTTTCTTTGTTATATAAAAACAAGAATTAATAAAAATGCCGAATTGTCGTTTTTTAAATTTAAAGTAATGCTCATTCTGCCATTACTGCAAATTTCTCACTCGAGAATAAACATTTCTTATTTCAGCGGTAAGAACAAATTTGCTACTTTCATAAATCGAATTTTTCGTATAATTCAGGACACGAATTTGAAAATAAAAGTTAACATCATTATTTATATGTTCTTAAAGGTTCTAAGAAAGGCGTCTGTAAAAAAAAAAATATTTTCCAAAGAAAATTTTATCATGAAAAAATAATAAGGGCAGTCTCATGCTTGGACATTACAACCTATAATATGTTTCTCTGTAGATTTTGTAAAAAATTCACGTACAAGAAAGAAACGAATATCTTTGGAGTAGGCTCTAGGGCAAAAAACGTAAATAATCACCTGGAACACAACTGAAGTAGGTTTTCTCCTTTATAATAATTAATAACATGAACGTATAGGAATATATGACTCAGGAAAATTATTCTTTGTTATATATAAACAAGAATTAAAGAAAAAGATTGCATTGTCATTTTATAAAAAGACCCAGAGTGGTTTGATCATTATTTGCTATTAAGATTTAAATTAATTTTATTCTGGTTTATACTTCAATATATTTTTCTTACATACATACATGCATAAATCGTACAAATTTACATTAATCTTTTGCAGTTATCCATCTTAAAACCATCAATCATGCTTCTATAAAACAACATTCGAAACATATTCAACAACTAATATTAGCTCTCAATGTTTTCTTACAGTTATACAAAACAAAGGGAATAAAAACTGAAATTAAAGACTGGTTTTTATTGATTGAAAATTGCCAATTTTTCATTCGAGAAAATTACATTTCATATCTCAGTAATAGGAACAAATTTGATGCTTTCATAAATCGAAGTTTTCGTAGAACTCAGGACACGAATTTTAAAATAAAAGTTATAATCATAATTTATATGTTCTTAAAAGTTTTAAGACTGATACATTTAAATAAAAACAAAGATTTTTTTCCAACGAAAAAATTACCAGGAAAAAAAAATATAGCCGGTCTTATGCTTGGACAATACTAACCTACGATATGTTTGTCTGTAGACTTTGTAAAAATAATCACGTACAAGAAAGAAGCGAATATCTTTGAAATAGCCTTTAGGGAAAAAATCGTAAATAATCAGTTGGGACACAACTGAAGTAGGTTTTCTCCTTTATAAGGATTAATAATATGAACATATAGGAACACATGACTCAAAAAATTTTTTGTTATTATATAAAAACCAGTATTTAAAAAACTGCCGATTTGTCGTTTTTTAAACAAATGCTCATTATGACATTTCTGTTTATTCTGCCGTAAGAATTATTAATATGAACGTATAGGAATATATGACTCAGGAAAACTTTCTTTGTTATATAAAAACAAGATTTAATAAAACTGCCGAATTCTCGTTTTTTTTTAAATTTAAAGTAATGCTCATTCTGCCATTACTGCCAATTTCTCATTCGAGAATAAACATTTCTTATTTCAGCAGTAAGAACAAATTTGCTACTTTCATAAATCGAATTTTTCGTATAATTTAGGACACGAATTTGAAAATAAAAGTTAACATCATTATTTATATGTTCTTAAAGGTTTTAAGGTTTATATGTATGTGAAAACAAAGATTTTTTCCAACGAAAATTTTATCATGAAAAAATAACAAGGGCGGTCTCATGCTTGGACATTACAACCTATAATATGTTTCTCTGTAGATTTTGTAAAAAGAATCACGTACAAAAAAGAAATGAATATCTACGAACTAGACTCTAGGGCAAAATATAATAAATAATTATTTGGGACACAACTGAAGTATGTTTCCTCCTTTATAAGTATTAATAATATGAACGTACCAGTGCATCCGTGCGAGGATTTCGCACTGTACTCTAATAATGTTTAGCAATATCTAATATTTTTTAGATGCAAGTTTAAACTTCTAAAGAGAAACTAAGCATAAAAATCTGTAAAGAACATTAGTGAAGCCAGAATATAATCTCATTTATTCGTTCAAACTTACAGCAAAAACTGAGTGAAGGTAGCAAAAGGCATGTGTGAGAATAAAATTAATAATGGTATTTTAACTGCATTAGAAGATGACGTCATCCGCTTCTTGAAAAACATGAAACAAAGAAATAAATTGAATGCATTTAAAATAAAATTTAATCTAATATAACAAATAATACATTTTATTCTATACCACTGCGTTGATCGATTGATGGTGTCTTTTTCTTTTAAACGTTTCAATTTCAATTTTCCTTTTTGCTTTTTAACCATAAATATAAGATAAACCCGCGCGAAGAAATCATACTTTTTTGTAATTTTTATTTTTATACAAGCATTGTTGAACATGATATAATCCGATATTTTATTTACGTGGCAACACTGAAAAAGAAAACTTTTCATTTCATTTATGAAAATAATAACGGTTTAATTTTTATTAATAGCAATTTTTAATCAGAAATCCTGCTTTTACGAAATGTGAGTGTACTATGTCAGAAGCCGCTTATAAAACTTTTCGAATGACACGTCATTCGTTGTACATTCGTGTGTCATTCGTCGTATTCGAACAGAAATAATATATATGATAGGACTATTGACTCAGGAACACTTTCTTTGTTATTTAAAAAACTGCCGATTTGTCGTTTGTTGAAGCAACAGAGTGGTAGTATTACTATACTATATGCTATTAAGTTTTAAATTATTTTCATTCTGAATAGTACCTTTCTTCCATACATTTTTGTTACTTACATGCTTATATCGTACACATTTACATCAATATTGTATAGTTATCCATCCTAAAATATTCATTCATTCTTCAATAAAACAACATTTGAAAATACTCTAATTATACACCCCAAAAAAAGTTTTGTTGAATCAACAAAAATTTGGTTGACCCAACAAAACTTTTTGTTTAAATATAGGTCAATGGAAATTTTGTTTGAATCAACAAAAAAATTTTTTTTTTGCAATTCCAAAAAAAATTTTGTATCGTCAGCAAAAAATGTTTTGTTAATTCAAGTAAAATGGTTCAATTTTACTTGAATTTTGCTAAAACAACCAAAATTTACTCAACAAAACTTGTTTTGTAGTTTTAATCAATTCCATTTTCTAGGTGTAATAGAACTTTTTTTTGTTATGAAAAACTTATACTGGTTAGTATGAAGCGATTCATGATCCTACATATACATTAGAAATTTACATCAATCTTGTGTACTTATCCATATTGAAACGATCATTCATGCTTACATGCAACAAAATTCAAAACATACTCCAGATATAATACCACTCTTTTGTTCTATAAAACTAATATTGACCAGTATGGAATCATTCATAATTCTACATATATTAAACAAATTTATATCAATCTTGTATACTAATACGTCATAAAAACTAATTTATGCTTACATAAAAGGACGTTCGAAATATACTCTAGATATAATAATACAATAGAAACGTTTTAATTATTTTGTTGCATAAAAGTAATAATTATGGAAACTTTCATTATCCTTATTCAGTTATCAGTTATAAAATATACTCCGTCTCTGCAAAAATTAATGGTGTTTATTTCAGATGATCATCATACAGAAATGAATCAATGATATATTATTCTACACAATATAACAATGGTATAATATTGATTTTCTTCAATATTAGGATTATTTTAATCATAAATGACACGAAGTTTTTCTGCCGCTTGAAAATGATTAGCAACTTTGTCGCTTACAAAACCTCATTTTTTTCAAGTATTTTTTTCTAAATATTTTTTTTTCTTTATTCGAACATAGATAACAGAAATTAAAATTAAAAACATCGCTATTATATAAAATGTTTCTTTAATCGGCCAAATTTCTGTGTAATAAAACACTTCTTATCCGAGCAAAAGACATACATAAATTTACTGTTTTCATAAATCGAGTCGTTCGTACAATTCAGGACATGAATTTGAAAAAGAAAACTTTAGTATCATTATTTATAGGTTCTTAGGATGCATAAGACAGATATATATCTAGAAAAAAAACATTTATAAATAACCTCATTTTTTTTCAATTATTTGTTCTAAATATTTTTTTCTTTATTCGAACAGAGATAAGAAGAAGTTAAAATTAAAAAATATATCGCTATTAACTAAAATGTTTCTTTAATCTGCCAAATTTCTGTGTAATGAAGCACTTCTTATCTGAGCAAAAGAAATACATAAATTTACTGTTTTGATAAATCGAGTCGTTCGTCTAATTCAAGATATGAATTTGAAAAAGAAAAGCTTAGTATCATTATTTATAGGTTCTTAGAATGCTTAAGACAAATATACAGGGTAAGTCAAAATGAATATAGCGATTACAAACGCCTATAACTATTTAATGCAAAGGAATTTATCGATAAGATTAACACAGAAGGTAGACTGAACTTCAAAATTTTGTATACATACGATGTTCTATGTGACTTCCCTTGGTCACACGTACAACATCTAGGCGGTACTCCATTTCACGCCATACATTCGGAAGCATTTATTCAGTCACCGACGCAAGCGCATTACAAATGCGTACTTTTGAGTTCTTCAATTGTTTTGCCATGAGAGGCACGTACGTCTTTCACATAACCCAGTAGATCGGTCGAAGTGGAGCCGACGATGCTTCTGCTCTTGGCCACCGAGATCTCCGGACTTGACACCCTGCTATTTTTTTCTATGAGGTTATGTGAAAGACAGGTTGTATGTGCCTCCCATGCCCAAAACAATTGAAGAACTCAAAGTAAGCATTTGTAATGCGCTTGCGTCGGTGATTGAACAAATGCTTCAGAATGTATGGCTCGAAATGGACTATCGCCTAGATGTTGTCCTATGTGACCAAGGGAAGTCACATAGAACATCTATGACGTATGTATACAAAATTTTGAAGCTCCGTCTACATTCTGTGTTAATCTTATCGATAAATTCTATTCCATTAAATAGTTATAGCCGTTTGTAATCGCTATATTCATTTTGACTTACCCTGTATTTCTAGAAAAAAAAGTTATAAATAACCTCATTTTTTCAATTATTTGTTCTAAATATTTTTTTTTTCTTTATTCGAACAGAGATAAGAAGAAGTTAAAAATTAAAAATATATATATCGCTATCAACTAAAATGTTTCTTTAATCTGCCAAATTGCTGTGTAATAAAACACTTCTTATCTGATTAAAAGACATACATAAATTTACTATTTTCATAAATCGAGTCGTTCGTACAATTCAAGACATGCATTTGAATAAAGAAAAGCTTAGTATCATTATTTATAGGTTCTTAGGATGCTTAAGACAGATATATTTCTAGAAAAAAAAGTTCCACCGAAAAATATATAAAAAAGAGACCGGTCTCATACTTGGACAATATGCCATGTAATATGGTTCTCTAAATGCTTTGTATAACAATCACGTACAACCAAGAAATGAATATCTTTGGAGTAGGCTCTGGGGCGAATGTTATAAATAATCAGTTGGGACACAACTGAAGTACATTTTTTCCTTTATAAGAATTAATAATACTAAAGTATAAAAATATATCACGTACAGTAAACATTCTTACTTAGACAGGATGATACAAAAGTATTCACACAATTTTTAAACTGTGGTTGCAATTTTTGTATATGAAATGAGTGTCATAATTCAGTTATTCGATGGAATACACAAGTGTATCACTGTAATCCATACAATGATTTTTTTTCTATAAATTTAAATATAAGGAAATCTTTTAATGTAAACGTGGATACATAATCTTGATTAACCAACGATAACTTATCCTTCAAAATTGAGTAATTTCTCTATGTTTCTCATGTATAAATTTCAATTATTTAGTATCTGTAAATTGCACATGAAATTGTTATTGCTTAAACGTGTATTACACCAGGGTTGCCAGTTTGGCTTTGTTTTATATTCAGAATTTCGAAATTATTTCCGGTACTTTTGAAAGAAGAACTATTAGCTTGATAAGTCAGAAAATGTGTCTCATTAAATAAAATAAAATTCACACCTATTAATTTCTGGTGTAAATTCAAAATTCGAATAAAAAAAAAACTCTGTATTTCACTGCCAACAGCTGTGATACTTCCATTCAGCCATATCTAGTAATATTCTTTGAGCTTATGAGCGGAGATGTGTATATAACTGTTTTACATGTACAAAAAATGCTATATGCTCAAAATCAGAAATTCCGAGACTATGCTCTTTTAGGTAGCTTTCAATACCAAAAAGTATGAAGCTACCTATTGCAGCCGTTCGGAGGAAAGCAATTCCGGAAAATTTCGATATATTTTAACCGATCATGACCCCCAAACCTCAAAACCACCCTCCGTTCAAATGTTGATATATATATATATATATATATATATATCTGATCTATGTCATACGATAACGCTCGTATTTATAAATTAATTTTGATGAAACAAATTGTGTGTATTAAGCTCACCAATGTCTCGACCGAGTTCGTTGGCCAGCTTGGTTCGCCAACTTGTTTCAAGATGGCGGCTTCTCAAAATTTTAAAACTAAAATAAATATACAAAAAAGTTAAAAATTAAAATTTTATATTAAAATTATATATTTAAAATTATTATTAAAATTGTTTAATTAAGTGATAGGCCTTGATACAAGGATTACAGAGCATTTTTTGTTTTACCTCTATCTTAAAAAATGGCTGAGATAGAGCAGTTTGAAATTCTAGGGTGGCTGACATTTTGAAACAAGACAGCACATTACAAAAAAGTCCTTCCGGTCTGTACCGGCAGGAAAAGGTAGCTTTCCTATATCTTCGTTTTAAAATTTTAGCTAATGTTACACGAAAACAGCAAGTTAAAATGCAAAGAAAACGTTTACAAAAGATTCGTTAATACTGAATTTGAATAAGAAATTCGTCAAATTATTGAGCAATAGCCAAATTGGCTTCATTTATGAAGACTTATTTTGGTCACCAAATTTGGCGATATTTCGCCAAATATCGCCAAGCTTGGCGAAAATTTGGTGCTAACGGATATGAATATATAATTTTATGCGTATGATTGGGAAAATTATTACAACAATGAAAATTTTTATAAAGTGCTGTCTTGATTAAAAATGTCAGCCGCCCTAGAATTTCAAACTGCTCTATCTCAGCCATTTTTTAAGATAGAGGTAAACCAAAAAATGCTCTGGAATCCTCGTATCAAGGCCTAACACTTAATTAAAAAATAAATTTGAATTTTTAACTTTTTTGTATGTTTATTTTAGTTTTAAATTTTTAAGTGGCCACCATCTTGAAACAAAATGGCGGACCAAGTTGGCCAACGAACTCGGTCGAGACATTGGTGAGCTTAATACACACAATTAGTTTCATCAAATCTGATTTATAAATACGAGTGTTATCGTATGACATAGGTCAGATATATATATATATATATATATATATATATATATATATATAAATCAACATTTGAACGGAGGGTGGTTTTTGGGTCTGGGGGTCATGATCGGTGAAAATGTACCAAAATTTTCCGGAACTGCTTTCCTCCGAACGGCTGCAATAGGTAGCTTTATACTTTTTTGTATTGAAAGCTACCTAAAACCAACGATTAATTTATGAGTTTTAGTGAACGCGATTTCTCGCAAATTATTTTCTTTCATTGTTGTAATCATTTTTCCAATCATACGCATAAAACTATATATTCATATCCGTTATCGCCAAATTCTCGCGAAATTTGGCGACCAAAATAAGGTTTCACAAATGGAGCCAACTTGGCTATAGCTCAATAATTTAGCGAATTTCTTATTTAAATTCAGTATTAACGAATTTTTGTAAACGGTTTCTTTGTATTTTAGCTTGCTGTTTTCGAGTAACATTAGTTACAATTTTAAAACGAAGATATAGGAAAGCTACCTTTTCCTCCCGGTACAGGCCGGAAGGACTTTTTAAAATAAACTGTATCTGAGATATTTGAATTATTCATTTTAACTTTATTTGACTTTACTTGAATTGTCGTGTTCTTTCCAGTGTGGTTTTCAAGCGTTATTGTGCCATATGTGTGTACAAATATACCCAAATTTCATGCATATTCCTCTTATGTTTAACTTAAAAAAATATATATATGTACATATATAAAAATTTCTTATTCAAAGCATGCAATATATTTTCACCAATGCCCCAGTTGCATATTTTTCAACATATTGCATCTAACTGCTCCTACAAAGAAATTTTTAAAATTCTAAAATATATTAGAAATCGGAATATTGAAATATTTCCTCATTATAATCCGGTATGAAACCATATCTGGAGAAAACAAATTCAATAATGCAACACGTGATCTTTCATAACGTTGTTCCTATAGAAACGGAAGAAAAAATATTACATCATCCGAACGACAAACTCAGCATATAAAGTTTGAGACATATATATTCTTAGATAGGTTTCCAACATCGGAATTCCTTTTAAAAAGCAAATAATTTGAACTTTTCAAGCAAGCACGTAAAAAAGGGTTTTACTTTGTATGAAATAAAAATGGTATGTTAAAGGAAAATTTTCATATTTTAATATTTTAATATTCAATTTCGTACCTCTCAGAAAAACTTATATATTTTCTATTGTCGCAATATTTTCATGAGTCGATATCATTTCAATGGTCGATATATTTTCAAGAGTCGATATATTTTCAATGGTCGATATATTTTCATGATTAAAATAAATGATCATCGTAAAAAATAGCACAAATAAAACACATATAAAGTAGAAAACAGCTGTTTCGTAGCCTCTAAAGCTCCATCATCAATGCCAAAGTTAAAAAGTTTAAAACAGATTTTTATGTTCATGCCATAATATAAGTACGCTTGCGTTTTCGCACGCGGCCAATATGGAATGGCGATGAGTGTTTAAGAACAACAGCGGAGTCAGGAGTCCCACGTGAAGGAGGAAACCAATAAGAAGCGCTCCAACAGACTGGACGGGTTTAAGTACGAAGGAGACTTTATGTTGATCATTTATTTTAATATAACGGCATAAAGTTCAATCTTCCAATTTTAAATATTTTCATGAGTCGATATATTTTCAATGGTCCAATATGTATTTACAACAAGACCGAAAACTTATGCTTCAAGCATAGATTATGAAACACCTTCCAACACTTCCAGAACACTTTAACAAAACTTCACCGTTTAATAACGTGAATGGTGATTTTTGAAAATGGATAGCACATTTTAAATTCCAATTCCAGGCATTACTATCAATAGTAGGAAAAGAAAACCGAATTCTTTTGTGCAGCCCTGTATATAATCTACAGATTTGTACATATACTACATAGTATGCTAAAATTTACTTTAGTTAGGAAACGCACTGCACAGTTGAAATCCTACTTCAGATATTTGCATTAAAACACGGAAATTTACTCGACATCTTTTGTGTCGCCTTGTATATGATCTGTATAAAATGTATACACACCAAGTAATAGGCAAAAAATTAGTTAAATTTAAAAACGCGTACCACAACTGAAAATGCAATTCGAAAATTATTGTTAATAGACATTTCTGTGAGCGAATTTTTCTATGTGCCGCTGCAAATGACCGATTAATTCTATGCGCACCATATTCTACAGTAAGTCTCTTGTAGTGCACCAATTTCAATTTGTTTGAAATATAGTGTATCATCATTAAAATACATCACAAACGACTTTTTCCCATAGACCGTAATGTAACAGAATTCTTTTGAGTGTCCCTGTAAAGTAAACGAGCTATGAATGTTACACAGCTCGTTTTCAATACCGAATATGTCATAGTAAACCTCTATAACATATACCAATTTTTTGGCAGTCCGAGTATATTTACGCGTGTTAGAGCACTGACAGACAGACAAACCGAATTCATAAAAACTTTTCAACTCCGTTGGAAAGTGTTAAAAGCAATATTATGGAAGTGTGTTCATCCAAAATAGATGAAGGAAACTTCGATGTTCATTTCCTTATGCATGTTTTATCTGCTGAAAGTATTTTTCCTCTCTAAAAATTTTGGTACGTTCGTGTTATAGCGTCTTCCAAGGATGAATCGCCAAGCGACCAAGATTTATCGCCAAATTATAAAGCATATATGACATTATAATGATATATGGTGTATGCGTATGGGATATTTCGTGATGTATATGGCCAAGTTATAGCCATATATGACATATATATGACACGTGTATAAAACGTATATGATGTATATATGACATATAAAACGTAAATAATATGTATATAATGACGTATATGGCATATATATATATATAAGTGTTTTGAGTATTTATATACGTATATACAATGCATATATAAGCTTTGCGATGATCTTGGCGAAGTTACAGCTGCTACATTAGCATAATCATAACTGTGAGGACCACTATAACACTAAAATACCAAAATATGAATATATCATACACAATTTATAACTCAATAAGAGATACGAGTCTAAAAATAAATAATCAATCCTCAAAAGTTCCTCTTTTTCTAGGACATTTACCGTAGCGTATAAGTATAAGTTTTTATACTTATAGCATGTATTTAAGTGGGAAAATGTTACCTGAATTATTAGATTAAAGTTTTTGTATTTAAGCTATATTTAAAGCCAATTGTACAGCTTTGTTTTGTACTTTGTTTTTATCTATAACATTACACGATTAAAGCACATTTATGGAATTGAGGTATAAATGTTTGCTAATATTGGATGTAATTGAATCATAATTAATGAATTAAACTCTTGTTAAAATGTATAAACATTTTACCTCAATTTACCCATTTTTTATCTAATTCTATAATCTATAATCTATAATCTAAGATTATCTAATATTTACAAGATGCGTATTCCAAGGATCATAGAAATACGTTTTCAGATTAGAAATTTTCTATTTAATATTTTAATTGTCTAATGACATAATTTGTAATATATTTTTTGCGTTTAACTAAGGCAAAGTATTCTATTAAACAATGTGGTAAAACTGTGTGCAATTTGTCTATAGTTTACCCATGAAATATTTAAAAGGTTAGTAAAAATCGTTATTCACTGATTATTTTAGAAATAAAATTTTAACATTTAGAAAACTTATCAATAGTTATATACCACACATACCTCTAGCTCTCAACCTGAGAAATCAATATTATAAAATTCAAAGGAAATGCAACTTAAAAAAATTAATTTATTCTCTAGGGATTCAAGTTCGAAAATGCATGTAACGACACTATATATATAGATTTATTTCAAATGCGCGTTTCTCTTAACTGTAATTAAAACACGAAGAGACCTGAATAATTAAGAGACTAGCTTTACTAAGAGACAATTCGAAGAGACAAACTTTTCTAAGAAAATAAATATTTATAATTCTCACAGGTCATTGATATTCAGATAATGTATCCATCTATTCTTATCATATTTTACATTTTAACATCCTCAGCTCGAAAATGTATAAATTTAGAACACGTGTCCAAAGACGCACCTGTTTCTATTCCCGAAATAACATCCCTTTAATATTCACGCTATTGGAAAATTTGTAATTTTAAAATAGCGTGTCGAAGCTAATATTTCTAAACACGACGAAAGTGGGATTGCCTTTGAATGCAGCAATTGTTGGAAGGAGTTGATTTTCCACGTTTAAATTTTGGATAGTAAGAAAAATTCAGTTTTGTTGGAAGCTGTTTAGCATGCCGATGATGATAACTTTGATGCTACAGGAGCCAAATTTCCAAATGCTCTTTATTTTTATATTGGAAATTTAAACTGTTGAGAATATGAAATAAAAAAAGAGAATTTAAACAAATTAAATTTAAGCTTTATTTTATTTTCAAAATTAATTGCTTTAACTATATCAACGAAACAAATGTTATTTTAATAAATATATAAAAAACATTTATCACACACACACACACATATATATATAGATACATATGTATCAAACAAAAATTTTATTGTCATTATTTATTTTCAGATTATTTTTTCGAGTATTCTTTAACCCCTTCAGGGGAAAAGTACTCTTGTAGCTAAAATATTGAAATGATTGATTGACACCAGGATTCTCGAACGAATTTATTTAAAAATAAATAAAAGCTTTTCCTCATGTACCCTTTAAATTCAAAATTTGAATATAAAATTCTGGTGTCATTGTAATTTTGGGATTAAAATTAAGTGGTATATATAATATACCGGTGCCCTTCAAGGGGTTAAACATTCGTTTCATATTTATGTTTTATAATTTATTTTTGTATATTATATTTTTTGTTAAACTCAAGTGAGTCACTAGAAATTATGAAATGGATCAATCGTTGACCCACAGGTCATAGGGTACCGACTCTCGGCTTATTTATTGCTTTCTTACTTACTAATTTACAATAGAACAATGGAATAATGAAACACTGTAGTTAGCAGAATGGAATACCTAGTTGCGTATCTACTGAACTTCCAAGATAAATGTAAGCGACTCACGAGGCAAATAGAGAGCCGTAAGAAATATAAAAAAGTTAAAACAAAAACAAAAACAAAATTTGAATACTAGTCGGATGTGTCAATCCCAAAACTTTCTTCTATCTCACACAGGTTTCGCATACACTAAAAAGAATTAGCACCCATTTACATATCAAGGTCTAACTGAATCTAAAGTTTTTATTAAATTCCGTGCATTAGTTTTTAAGATATGACTATTGCTAAAATCGTATAAATCCTGCAAAATGCAGCATAGAAGCGCCAGCTGTTGGTAGATTTAGACCAAAACCTAATCAACAATAACTTATGTCAACGTCTAACTGAATCTGAAATTTGATGAACATCCGTGCAATAGTTATCGTGTTAATAATGAAAAAATAGCATAGCAGCGCCATCTGTCGGGCTAATTACACCAAAACATAAGCAGCATCTATTTATGTCAAGGTCTAACAGAATATAAAGTTTTATGAAATTTCGTGCATTTGTTCTTGAGATATAGCTATCGTAAAAATCATGAAAATAGTGGTATAGCAGCGCTACCATTTGGGATAGCTACACGTAATCCGCGTCTACTTCTGTCAAGGTCTAACTGAGTCTGAAGTTTGATGAAAATGAGTGCATTAATTCATGAGATAGAGCTATTGCCGAAATCGCGAAAAATTCAGCATAGCAGCGCCACCTGTTGGGCGATTTTCACCAAAAACTAATCAACACCAATGTATATCAGGGACTAACTCAATATAAAATTTTATTAAATTTTGTGCATCAGTTCTTGATCTCAGTGTATCTACCACCGCAACGAGAAGGTGTCGACGTCACGTACCAGTTCGACCTGCTTCAGGATTTGCTCAATAGATTTGAACGCATGTCTATCATCCTCATGGGTGATTTGAATGCAAAGAGCTCGGTATGAAGGAATCCAATTTCGCAGGGTTGACACAAAGGGTTTGACATTAGAGTTTAGTGCTCAGAAAGTATTAGAAATCAGGAATGATTCCACAAGCGAAGCCCCGTTCAGCGGGTCCCAAGGCGAAAGCTGGATAGATTTGGCCACCAGCTAGTTTGGCTTCCCAGAGATAAAATACATGAATTCAACGCTCCTCTTATTCATTTAAAATGCGTTCCTTATAAAAAAAAATTCTTAACCAACCTCTAAATAAAGAGTAAAACATAATACAATTATACCTATTATAATTTCAAATACAATTTGTTTTGTATTAATACACTGCTCAAAACAATTAAAGGATATTGCAGTTTTAGGTGGATTTTGTATCTGGGAAACTTTTTAGCTGATTGATACATGGTCGACAGACATAGTAGGTTATATGAGAATAAATTACACATGTTTGGCAGAAAAAAATGCATTTTATTGCGCATTTGTGTACAAAAGGAAAAAAACACAATTTGTGCATATGAGAAAAAAAGAGTAAGAAAAGGTGTTTTCTTCAAAGAAAATCATTTTCAGTAGGGGGTATGGTTTCCACGGGCGGCCAGCAACGTTGAACACCTTTGAGGCATGGACTCAATGAGGCTATTAATGACGAGTTCGAGTATTCTGCCCCACTCTTCCAGAAGATCTCTTTCCAGTTCTTGGAGAGTTTGTGGGGGTTGTTGGCGGCCAGAAACTAGTCTTCCTAGAGCGTCCCAAACGTGCTCGATTGGATTCATGTCTGGAGAACACGCTGGTCATTCCATTCGAACGATTCCTTCCTCGAAAAGGAAATCCTCCAACAGGTTTGCACGATGTGGCCTGCAGTTATCGTCCATTAAAATGAAGTTATCTCCGATTGCTGCAGCGTAAGGGACTACAATAGGTCTGAGGATCTCATCCCTATATCGGCGACCAGTCAGAGCTCCATCTCGAATGATGTAGAGGTCAGTGCGCCCGTCAATTGAGATGCGACCATACACCAACACTCCTCCACCGCCAAATCTGACACTTTCGTGCACGAACGCAGGATTATTCCTACTGCCACGGTCCCTCCAGATGAAAATACGCCTATTATCCGGATGCACAGAAAAACAGGACTCGTCAGAAAACAGAATATTGCTCCATTCATTTCTCCTCCAGTTGACATGCTCGGTTGCACACTCCCTGCGGTCGCGACGATGCATTGATGTTAATCTAACACATACCATCGGTCGGCGAGCATACAGACCTACAGCATGGAGCCGGTTTCGGACATTCTGAGTTGAAATCGTGGTGCCTGTAGCCGAGCGAAGGTGTTGTTGGAGAAGAGTAGCGTTCATGTTTCGGTGTCTCCGAGCTGTTAACGCTAAATACCGATCTTCATTGGGCGTTGTTGCCCGTCTACGACCTTGCCCTGGTCTTCGGCCTGCACATCCACTCTCCAAAAAACGGTTCCAGATCCTGGAAATGACACTTTGTGACACTCCAATGGCTTGCGCTACTTCGGCTTGAGTTTGGCCCCCTTCTAACCTACCAACAATTCTCCAAGCTTCTGAATCTGTCAAATGACTTCGCTGAGACATCGTACTCATCGAAACAAAGCAATCACTAAATGCCGATCATCCTTGTCTTCATTCTCTTTTATCCAGTTGAAAGTCAAATTTCATTCGCTGCCGCTGAAGCGACGTTTTTGACGTTGAACTCAAAATTTGCATACTCCACAGTTTGAAAACCAGAAAAATTTGCATTTGTGATTCTCTTCTTCTATTTTCGGTAAAAAAAATTTCGTTTATATCTTTATTTTATATAAAACTTCAAATATCCTTTAATTGTTTTGAGCAGTGTATATATTTTTGCATTTTCTTTGTTTTTCTAGTTTCGCTTTAATTCTCTCGCATTCTTCTTTTAAATGTTTCGCAACTTAATTTTTTAAACTGTAAAGTAATTCTTAAAATCTCCTTTATCGAGAGAGATAATTGAATCTAAGATATTCATGCTTTTAAAAATAAGTTTTGCAAAAATTATCTTACTAAAATCTTTTTTGGAAGAATTAAAAGGCTAGGTTTTAAAAGTTTTAAATATTTATTTTGTTTTCGTTTCGTTCTCCTAAAGGTAAATATACTTCAAATGTTGAATTATCTATGTTGTTTTTCAGTTTTAAATTTAATAATGTTTGTTTCTCTAAACATACAGTGGAAAAACTTGATTGCTTATGTAAAGGTTTCATGTGTAATTTGACTTCTTTAATAATATGTGTATAATATATTTGATAACACATACTACTTAAAAAAAATGCACAATAAGAAAAATAACCATGAATTTAATTTATAATTGTGTTTGTTCCACATATAAACATATAATTATTATTTTACATCAGCAGGTTGCGATCAAAGTTATTTTTTATTTTTATTTCCGGCAACATAGCTAGTACTGGTCTGAGTATGCATAGTGAAATTATCATAAAAATTTCATAAACTTTATTCAAAAATATTTAAAATGCAGTGCATTTTTATTAAATACGAAATATAGGTAGGTCTCATAGATTCAAAATAAATATTTTAATTATAAAATAAGAAAACCTTAAATACAATTTTTAATACAATACACGAAAGAAAAGGAAACTAAGTAATTATAAGTCCATAATTATATTAATTTTATGTATTCTACGAAAGGAAAAATATCCATTTACAAATTATTCAAAGACATTGTGTGGAATTAGAATGTTCGTTTGAAACATAGTATAAATAAAGATACAAGATTTTTTTTAGAATTATATAATGAACTATATAGAATATCATCCAGTGCGATAAGTATAAAAACAACATAAATATAAGTCATAAAAAGTATTTATCTTAGATACAAGACTTGTTTTAGAAATGTATAATGAACTAGATAGAATATCATCCAGTGCGGTGAATATAAAATAAATTTATAAATAAGTTTAAAAAAATTACCCTCATTATATTTATGTGAAAATAACACCTCTATTCAGATTTCGCGCTAGCAGTTATGATTGGGTCAAGTAGTTTCCCCGTTAACCAAAAACTAAAATGTTTGATTATTCTTATCATTAAGTCGAAAAAATATGGATGGAGGATTAACTTTTAACAAAATGAATTTTATTAGCAGTCTACTATTATTATTTTTATCTTCTTCATGTACATCTCAGTACATCTTTCTATACTTCCATTAAAATGTGACAGAAAAATAATGATTTAACAATTCGCTTGAAGATTTGATAGCAGCGACATTTTTTTTTAATTTAAGCGGACAGTACACTAAATAATAATTATCTTTTTACATTCTTCTTCTTATTTTTTCTTGTCGTTATTGATAGCAGCAGGTGGCAAAATCTGTTGCTGCGGAATTGGTTATTATTAACAGTTTATTTATATATTATTTCTTCTTCTTTAAGTACATCTAAGTACATCTTTGTATACTTTCATTAAAATGTGGGAGAAAATAATGATTTAACTTGAAGATTTGATAGCAGCGAAATTTTGGTTTTAAGTTTAAGCAAACAGGACACCAAAAGATAATTAATTTTGTATTTTCTTCTTTTTTTATCTTGTTGTTGTTGATAGCACCAGTTGGTAAATAGTGTTGCTGCGGCATTGGTGAGCATAAAGAATAATTTCCACAATACCTCCAGGTTTGTTATAAGTTATGTTCAAATTTCGAAGCATCGTTTAATAGGAGGCTGAATTAACAAAAAAACAATATTAATGTTAATTTTTGCAAGTGCATAAGGCATACAAATATATAAGGTAACAAATAATAAGTTTTTTTTTTTTTGGTACTCTGGGATTTACTGTAGAAGGAACAAATACATCTTCCAAAACTAGTATAAAAGTTTAAGATAAATACTTCCATTGACATTTATTTGAATTTTGTTAAAAGAACAAGTCATTTCAACTTTTCAAGCATAAAAACTTTATGTTATACTAGTTAAAAAAATTATTTATATATCTTAATATTTGAATATGCTTTTTCGGATAAGTCAGGAGACTTTAAGTGACGATCTGTTGATTTTAAAAGGTGAAATATGTATTTACAAAAGAAGAGCATTATGGTAGTAACTATGCAAAATGGATGAAGGAGTCTTCAATTTTCAAATTTCGATGTATGTATGTTTTATCTACTAAATGCATTTTTAATATATTCATAAATTTTATCAAATAGCGAGCTTGATGCATATGAATGATATATAAGTAATTTTCATAAAACTCATTCATTCGATCATGAACAACTGGCTGTTTTATCGTTCCGATTTGTAACCAAAGAAACTGCAGTTGATTCAGAGTTATCATTTTGACCTTCTGTTTTAACCCTGAAATGCTTAGAGTATCAAATTTGCAACACCTTTTTATTTACTTTTAATAAATAAATCAAGTTCTTCGCAACCACTATATTTATATAGATTCTAGCTACCCGCCCGACGTTGCCCGAGCCCGAGATAATAACAATCTCAGAGCAAGGCGTTAACCCCCTCCCTCCCCATATCCGCAAATATAACGAGTAATTTGTTCCTTCACCTACATTAACGCGATCATTAAAAAAAGAATTACATTTTTCTGATAATTGGAACATAACGAAGACGCTACGCTAAAATAGCCGGCAGATGACACTTCCCATCCTCAATTTCAGATCCATATCTTAATTAGTTATCTAAAATATTGTTCATTTGTAAAAAAATGGCAATTATTTCCTTTTATTTTCGCAAACTAAATGGAGGGATCGGCCAGAGAAACAGATCTCTTTGTAGTTCAGTTTTTAATGAAAGCAGATCCCTGCCTGAAACTTTCTCGGATTTTTTTCACTGGCGCCGGCAAATTTTTGTATAAATTAAGAAAAATTACCTTCCGAATTTTTCAAAAATTGCATAGTCGGATATAGAGATTTTTTTTTTACATATGCTCAGAAATTTTCAAATTGATATCTTAATTAGATTTCTTGAAATTCGCTAATTTTTAAAATAATTTCGAATTCTTTCATTTGCACTTGTAAATCTACAACAGTTCTTTTCTTTAGCCCTTTTGATTTAAAAGATGGCATTTTCGATGCGATGTTTAAAGATATTCTAATTAATATCTTGAGTAATTATCAAAATATTAAAATTCTGAGACTTAGGTGCACATGGTCAGACCTTGGACTATCCACACCTAAATTTTCAGACTTCTTAGATTTTGCTAGCCATCGCAGACAGACAAACAAACAAACACACACACAGAGTGAAACTTTATTTTATTAGTATAGATATTAATCCTGCAAAAATCACGTAAATATGCTATTAAATAAAGTTAAAAATATTTCTTAAAATTTCTGGTGTCTAGTAATTAACCTTTCAATGCAGGATTTTTTCTTTTAGAATTGAGTTTTTTTTTTTACTTATATTAAGGATTAGACACCGGGAATTTTTAGATAGATAATTAGCTTAATACATGCAGGAAAATTCATCTTTTGTTTTCCTAGTGACGTCATTTCCCTCATTGGAAATATTTCTTTTTACGTTATTTTATTTAAACTTATTACTTAATATTATTTCTCTATAAATAATGTATGTTCTTGTCTTCCTAGATTTCTGTATAATTAAACGCAATCATTTTAATATGTAAAAGTTTTATTGAGATTTTTCTTTTAAACATGACGACATTTGTACTGAACGAATCACGCTACTGATTGATGGAATGTGATAAGACAATTCATTTTATGTTATAGAGGGATAATTTTAAGCTAATTGCCACCATTTTGAAGCAATGTCAGGATTCGTACGCTTTTACCACAATTTTTTAATAGAATTTTTCTATGTAATATTTCAATAGCAGAAATCGTACTCGCCTCGTTCAATTGCAGGGTTTGTAATACTTTTCTACATTTAAATAAGGCAAAACATTCTACTAAAAAAATGTGGTAAAAGCGTACAAACCCTGAATTTCATAAAACAAATCCTTTTAAATAAAAATTAAAATATAAAAATTGGAATATTGAAAAAAAAATAGCTATTGCGGCCCATCTACAAATGAACAGATTTATTTAAAAAATTAATTATCAAAACTGGTTCAGTAAAAAGCTTAGGTCAGATGTCTAAATAAAACAGCCTTTTGTGATATAATTTGCATGCGTCATTGACATTATTCATCTATTCCTATTACAGAGTTCGTACGCTTTTATCACAATTTTGAAAAGAATTTTTATTCCTATTTAATTGTAGAAGAGTATTACAAATATTTCAATTAAATAAAAGCATCTACAATTTCTTCTATTTAAATATTAAATGGAAAAATGCTATTAAAAGTTTGTGGTAAAAGCGTACGAAACCTGTTTTACATTTATTTATACAATTTAAGATTTAAAAAAAAATGTATACATTTAGAATACGGTATGCAACTCCACACCAGATTCTAGACCAAAATAACTTACGTTAATGTTGATGTTATTGGAAAATTCATAATTTCAAAATAGCGTGTAGGAAGCAGGTATTCCAAAACGCAACAAAAGAGAGAGTTAAGTTAAATGCTTCAATTGTTGAAATAAGTTGATATTACAATGCATTTAAATTTTGCATAATCAGGAAAATTTTGTTCAGTTAAAATCACTTAAACATGATGAAGAAAGTCTAATTTTGATGCACGGGTGAATATTGTGTTCCGGAATTTTGTACACCACTAAATTTATAGGGCATTTTTTGTCTTCTTTAATCGATAAATTCTGTGATGACTTACTAAGACTATGGCTATATAAATTTAGTGGTGTCCAAAGTACCAGAACACAATCACCCCTACTTGATGATACTGGGGTAAATTTTCAAATGCATTTCACTTTTAAATTTACCTTTATATTTTACTTGCTTTTAGTTAGATGAACATGATTGGAAGTCATAAACTGTCTGCTAACGACGTACTAATAAAAGAATCACATTATCCGAATAACAAGTATTAATGTTGATAAAACTGACCTGTTTATACAGGGTTCGTACGCTTTCACTGCAATTTTTGATAGATTTTTTTGCTTTATTTAAATGCAGAAAAGTATTAAAAATCCTGCAAGTAAAGGAGGCGTGTACAATTTTCTGCTATTTTAATATTAAATAGAAATTATCTATTAAAAAATTGTGGTAAAAGAGTACGAACTCTGTTATAAGAATGTTTGTGCCCGGTAAAAATTCAGTTTCTTTGACTGTACGTATTATCCATTCCCAAACTGCAGCCCTATTTATAACACTTAACTCTCTGAACTCTCTTAACTCTCATTAACTCTCTGATTGCGTGTTTGGGACATATGTCGTGCCAGTGGCTATTTTATTTTTATTCTATTCCAACCACTTTTTGAAAAATAATATCTATCCTACACTAATATTAGATTATTTTCACGCGAAATCTACCTCAAACATTTTCTTTGTAAATTATAATACGAATGAATGAATATCAAACTAGTCGCTAGTTCTGGCACGTAATCACAAGGTTAAGAAATTACCCGGATTTATTAACCCCTTAATCGTCGTGCCCGAGACATTCACGGGTAGCGTAGGTTACGCCTGTTTTATTCAGATTGTTTGATTCCCACCAGTTTTTTAAAATTGTGTAATTGGCTTTATTCTCGCATTATTTTATCTGTCTATTAAATAAGGCGAATATTTCTACTTAAAAAAACTGGTGGTAATCAAGCAATCTGAATTTTTAAAAAGTTGCCTAATCTTATCGAGCGCGACGATTAAGGGGTTAAAAATACCGAAATACGAAATTAGCATTTTGATGTAAATAATTTTAAAGACTAATGTGATCGTTTTTTTTTAAGCTCTGTTGTAAGTTAATTTGTTTTGAAATATATGTTTATTATCGAATTAAAATACTTTAAAAACCGTCCAAAAAGCTATTGGAAACTAATATCCCACAAACAAGCCGTTTCAAACAAAGTTACATTACAACTGTCTTTCAGTGATGCCAACTTAGACACTTTTTTAAATTAACAAACTACTTTTTTACCAGAATTTACGTATAGTTTCATTTAATAATAGACATTCCGCGATTAAATGAGCAAAAATTGTACAGAAAGTTTTGGACGATGTTAGCTTTTTCTTTAATGGGGCGGGGGAAGGGGTTAAGTTAGCTACATTTATTCGTCAGTGACGCAGTTCAGCAAGGACGTAGGATTTCTGTTTCACAACTTCGTTTCACCTTGCCGTTTTAAACACTCAGCAGGTTAACTTGAACAATAAAAATGAAAAAGAAACACCTTGGATCAAAGCCATTAAATAATAAGCCCAGTCAGATAGTGTTAAATTTGTTAGCGACACTGCGCCAAACCTCTGCTGCGGAAGGAGGACAAAACAGAAGTGGGTCGCAGAGAAACGATACGATTTATTTATATCGATATTTTATACGATTTTTATCGATGTTTTGTTTTTGCACTTCCTTTAAAAGCTTGCTAATTATTGGGATCGTTTACATTAAAGCTAAAACTATAATGAAAAAAAAAATGTGGAAATTTACTGGATTAATATTTCTATAGAAATATAGTGGTGGCGAAGAAGTTGATTTATTTATTAAAAGTTAAATAAAAAGTGATGGAAATTTACATCACTATGCAATTAACCCTTTCCGGCACAGACAAATTATGTTCGTAAAATGTGAAATTACTGACTGACACCGGAATTTACAAACGACTTTCTTAGAAAATAGGAACTCCTTATTTTAAGCTTTAATTTTAGAAGCAAAATTTTATTAAAATATTTTTGGTGCCGAATGCAGCACTCCCAACCGCTAGATGGCGCTATTTTCAACTTGAGAAAAGTTTCCCATTTATCTGACTGGGCTTATTATTTAATGGCTTTGCTTTGGATAGAAATGTTTAAATCTAAATATGTTTCGATTTCCTTAAACTTTTTCCGGTTTCTGTAAATATTTTGACAATTTTTATTTAAAGAAAAGACGGAGGATGACTGAGAATAGAACCTACGGTATGTTGAGTGAGTCAAGTGAGATTAACATAAAAGAGACTGGATTTTTATGTCTTATAAAAAAATAACACAGATAGTGTAAGAAATACCCCCGAACTTTCAACATCTGCATTTATATAAGAGCAATTTTCAAAGATGTAAACGACCAAAAGTATAATATTTTCTCGTGACTTATCAAGTTCTAATTTTATGTCTAATTTTATGTCTAATGTAGACAGCTATAGAAAGATAGAACGAAATCTCTACAAAATTGTAAAGTTCTATGTCTGATTCTAAACAAAAGTTGACAGAACCTACGCTAGTGATTTTGCAGTCTGACGCATATATAATTTTTACCTCCAGGCGGTCACATTTTATAAACATACTCCTTTTATCACAATGAACAAAATTGATAATATTTGAGACTTATTATGATAAAGGTTCCATGATTGTATTAAAGTATGGTATAAAATTTCGTTCATTAGGTGTTTTCGAGTCGGATTTGAATTAGGTCAGAAAATCTCTCTTTTTTAGATTCGGTTTGGGTACCGAATACCGTAATTTCGCGCGTATGCCCCGCAGCTTAGTTAAGTCTTATTCAAACCGGAAATTTTATTGAAAATAAAAAGTCAAATAAGTTCTAAGCAGAAGTAAGTCACATTTTAGTAAAAATAAATTCTGGTAGGAAATCGAATTGTTTGAGGTGCGGCGTATACGCGCGAAATTACGGTACACTAAAAAAATATCGCTCCCTCTCGGCCAATGATTTGAACACCACTTTTATCAATGAAAAATAATGTGTTTTTAGATTTATCTTACAAATTCTGTAGGAATCTACCCTGAAGGCTATTTTAGTTGCAAATGTTATAAAAACCTACCGGGGATTTGTTTCTTCGTAAACACAGGCATTCGAATATAGGACCAGGGGATATCGTATCAGATCCATACGTTCGTACGCTTTTATCACAATTATTAAAGAAGAATTTTTCTATTTAATGTGAAAATAGAAGAAATTGTAGACGCCTCGTTAGATTGCAGGATTTGTAATACTTTTCTGCACTTCAATAAGGCGAAAAATTCTACTACAAAAATTATGGTATAAGCGTACGAATCCGGTAAAATACAATTTTAGGGTTTCGGTTAACATTAGCTTGACTTGTGAGATGCTGTATTTCGGTACATAGTCAAAAATGGGCCGTTAAATAATGTTGACAGACATCTAATGTTTTTTATATATAGTATATATTTTTAATTTTAATCTAACTTATAGGCTTTGACAATGACAAATATAAGTAAATTCTTTATATTAAAATAATTTTCACAAGTTAAAAGTTGCAAACTAAAGTTTTTGATTAGTCGAAGATGAGGTTTATTATTATAAAATCAAAATTAACTGCTTTAGATATTTTCAATAGAATAATTCCAATTATTTTACTAAAAATAACTAAGGATTAAACTAATTAATATTTTTTTACTAATAAAAAACTCTCGGGTTTTTGTTTTTTTCTTCCAGTGACAATTCCTGTATCAAAAACGGCTAGTTCTTTTAATGTAGATTTTATAATAATTAACTTTGCCTTTAACTAATCAAAAACTGCAGTTTTATAATTTCGACCTACTGAAATGTACTTTTCTTACGAAACACTGTAAAAAATATTTTTGTTGATTGCCACTATTTTTTTCCCGTTTTATCCGGGTTTTTTTTTCCTTTTCTTTTCTTTTTGTGAAAATATGTGTAAAGTAGAGTAAATATTTAAGAATACCCCTGACACATAATAGTGCTAAAAATAGTTAGTTTGTTGCTTTCGTTAAGTCTTCGGGATTTTTTATATTTTCATATTATAAAAAAATTAAGTATTTTAAAAGTACAATTTCCAAATTTCCAAATTTTTAAGGGTTTTTTTTTTTTTTTTTTTTTTTTTTTTTTTTTTTTTTTTTTTTGTGGTGTAATAATAAAAGTAAATGCTTTAGAGAAAATAAAAATTTAGCACTATCTATCAAAGACATATCTGCCAACTTTCAACTAAACTTCCGTACAAATGTGAGTTAATTTGATTCAGGTTAAAGACGTTTCCAACTAGAAAATATATCTGAAAAATTAATATATACCGTAATTTCCGGCGTATAAGCCGCAGCTCAAAGAGTCGTTTTTCGACCCAGAAATTTTATTCAATAATTGTAGTTAAATATTTACAGCGATCTTTTAAGTTACATTTTATAAAATAATATTTCCGGGTCGAAAAACGACTCTTTGAGCAGCGGCTTATACGCCGGAAATTACGGTATTTAGTTTCATGTTTTTACGCTAAATCTATTTGATTGCATTTCCTAAAAACACATTCTGGTTTGAAAAGTGTTTAACATCGCTTAAATTAACCTACATTGTACGGAAGTTTAGTGCAATGTTGGTAGATATGTAAATATATTCCCAAATCCATAATTTCTGGCACATTCACGAAATCATTTTCATTACGAAAGACAACTGTCTGTGACATATTGTCTCCTACGGAAATTGTATTTGCAATTAATGAATTTTTTACGGTGTGAAAATAATAAATATCAAAAAATTCTTATGACACAAATTTCCATATTTTAATTTTTTTAAATGTAAAATTTTACAGTTCTCAAAATTAATTTATTTACAGAAATCAACTAGGTAAGTAAAATTTAAAAACGAAAGAAAAGCCTGTTTTATATGACTACAACTCATTAAAAATTCCTCTCAGAATGTTGTATTGTGCTTGAAATCTACTTAACGCAATACCGCAATGCGCTTTTATGATACTACAATTTATTAACTTTTATCCTCAAAGTGACATTAAATTACAAAAGTGAATTTATAAATTTCGCCATTATTTACAGAATTTAAAAAGAAAAAAGAAATTTAAGCCAAACTAATTATCTCGAAAATAGAAGCGATTTCGTGTCTCGAAAAAATATATACAGTCACATTCACATTCCCTTGCTTACAAACTGTGTACTTAAAGAGATGTAATTTTTCTAACAATTAAAAACATTTGGTTTATTGCCAAATAAAAGTTTAACCTACAGCTCATTTAACGCAATTGTTCCTCGCTATATTTCTTATTTAATCTCCTTCAAATATACTGTAACAGATTTTATTCTCCGGGCATAATTAAAGAGCAGTAAATTTAAATTCTGTTGCCAAATCCTGCTTTATAAATTTTTATATTCAGTACGTGAACTGTTCAAATAAAATTTTCAAAATTACTAGAATTATTTTAGGTAATATTTTATGTAACATGTTTAAATAATACAATAAGTAATTTGAGTTTTTCAGTAATAGAGTTACAAAAGTTTCATATATATTTATCATTAAATTTTGAATAAAAATAAGTTTAGGAAATAACAGTAACTGGTAGGGTTCGTACTATTTTACCACAATTTTTTAATAGAATTTTTCCATTTAATATTTAAATAGCAGAAATTGGAGCGGAGACGCCATGTATAATTGCATGATATACTATTTTTATGCATTAAAATAAAGCTAAAAATACTATTAAAAATTGTGGTAAAATAGTACGAACCCTGCCACAATTTTTAATAGTATTTTTCGCTTTATTTTAATGCAGAAAAATAGTATATCATGCAATTATACATGGCGTCTCCACTCCAATTTCTGCTATTTAAATATTAAATGGAAAAAATTCTATTAAAAAATTGTGGTAAAATCGTAGAACCTTGTAACTGAAGTCCTTTCTAATAAAATAATAAATTTCATTTCAAGAAAACGCCGTTGTTCCTTTTATGCATTATTCTGTACAATAAAATGAAAAATTAATATTATTGATTTTGATTCTAAAGCTAATATACTTATATTCGAGACAAGAATTTGAGGGAAAGAATAACAAAACTACCAGAAAAGGGATAGTTAGTGTAACATCTGTAATTCAATAATAAATTGCAGAATCTAATCTAATTAACACATTCGCTGCCAAAACTATGTGGGCGGAGTCTTCGATATTTTTACTGAAATTCATTTCCAACCAAAAATTCTGAAAGATAATATTTGGTAACTTTAATAGCAAAGTTTTTGTCATTAAATAAAGTATTTTTTAACGTATTAAAATAGTGGTGGCAGAGCAGGTTTTTTTTTTTTTATCATACGCTTTTATTTTGAATGTTAACAACCACGAGTATACTCGTGGTTGGTAGCGAATGGGTTAGATCTGTTTGTTTTTTATGTTTAAATTATTTTCTAGCAAGACAGTTTATGGAACAATTCAGTTAATATTTTGATTTAGTTTGGGACATCGTACGGCCCAGCGATTATTTTTTTTTATTCTATTTGTACCATTTTTTGAAAAATAATCGCTACAATATACTTATTCTAAAATATGTTCCAGTGCTATCTATCACAAATAAACAATTTTTGTAAATTGTGGTAAAATTGAATGTAAAAATTGTCGTCAGTCCAAGGAAAATGTTAAGTGAATTATCCGTATTCTTAAATACAATGAGAGCACGAAAATAAATTTCATTAGCCCCTTCGCGACGAGCGTCCTTTACAGATTTTTTAATCTTTTACCACCGGTTTCTCAAAACAGAAATTTTCGGCTAATTGAATCGCAGAAATGCTAGGATTACATAAGGCAAAGTATACAATAAAAAGTTACTGGTGGGAATAATCTAGGATTCTGAGCATATTTTGCGTCACGTATACGTGTCGCTCGTCCCCAAGGGGTTGGATAACTACAAAACACTGATCAAAGCTAGCAAACAAAATTATTCATTCCTTGCAGAAAAAAAAATATTTCTTTTAAATACCACATACGCACACACATATATAAATCAATGCTAGATAATCCTATTCAAACTGGACATGCTTTTCCCACCAGTAATTTCTAATAATTTTTCCTAATAAGTATTCTAGAGGGTGTTGACGCTTAATTAAAATATTGAAAACTGCATGCTACACTTAACAAAGCTACCGAACAAAACTGTTTATCTTCCAAAAAAAAAATTACCATTTTTAAAAAAAAAATCACATATTTTTAACAAAAGATAAATGTTTTCTATATGTTTTAATATTTTTTAAACTATGGACTAAATTTTTTAATAGTAAAATTAGTTTTGCAACATTTCAATTAATTCATTCTTTATTTAAAAATTAATAATATTAATATTTTATAAACAAATACATTATATATTTTCTGGTTAGAAACTACAATAATAAATTACATTTTTGGTGAAGGCATTCCTAATTTTACACATTATTCTTGAGTACAACAACGACAGCAAGAAAATAAATATCACTGCATCTGATGCCAAAGCTGATATATTTATGTCCCAGACAAAAAAGGAGGAGGGAATGAAACACAGAACTAACGGAAAGTTGTTAGTCACGCTATAGCATCTCCCACCACTCTAGTTCGAAGAGACACTTGAAAACAGTAATTTGTCCTGTCCAGGGCCCAGGGAAAGAAGCACATGCTCTTTACAGGCATCCAGTTGACGGATAATGCTATTTAACGCTCCATGTTTTGCGCTGAAAAGCACCATAAGAAGGGGGCTCGCGGAATTACAGGCCTGCTATTGTCAGACGCAGGAAATGAGAAATGTCACATGCACCGAAAGTAGCTCCTTTACTTTTTTTTTTTTTTTTTTTTTTTCGTCGCGTGTTATTGAAAAGAACTTTTTCACACTTTCTCGAAAACCTCTTTTTTCCCCACTTGTTTCGCAGAAAATTATTTCGCGAAAGTGGAAAGCTCTCGAGTTTATTCTTTGAGCTTATTGTTAATATATAATATTTTTGGGATATGTTTGATATATTTGTTTAGTTCTGAACATTTTTTTTCTGTGAATATAAGTGTGTGTGAAATAGATATAGTGAGAAAATATTATTTTCGAATTTGTTATTTAAATATTTCCTTTCCGATTTTTTTAAATGGTCCACTAATGACGCTACTCCTCAATACATTTTATTGATTTGTCAGATTAGTGTGATTATACTAGATTAATTTTGACGCAATTATTCGAATTGGTAAAGACATCATATGAGATATAATCTTCCAAACTGGATGGAATATTCCGTGCCGGGATTCAAGGTGCCAAGGTACTCACTTGGTAGAGCATTGGCAGCTTCAGCCAAGGGATCATGGGTTCGAATCCTGGCCGATAACTGTTTTGGACGAACGCCATTCGGGCAAAATGTGTTTGTTTGCTTCCTTTCTAAGACCATTTGGATACCACTAATTTTTAACTCCAATCTTTGCTTTATTAATTGACAGACATTTTTCGATCATATAAGGTAAATAATTTAGTAACAAAAAATGGTGTTTTGCCTCTATTTTTAGTTTATTGTATCATTTAAAAAATGAAACTGTTTTGCTGAGGCACATGACCAGTGTAGCCAGGGGGCTACTTTTTAGCTAGCAGGCTATCAAAGCAGGTCCTGTATGTACGTACGTATGTATGTATGTACGTAACGCGATAACTCTTGATAGAAATATCCGATTTGCTTCAAATTTTGTATATAGGTTTACTCCGATAAGGCGCTTCCCTGATTAGTTTTGGGGGTTCATTGGTTAAGTATAAAGGGGAAAATGTGGCGCTAATAGCTCCTTAATTTAGATAAATGGGTTTTTCATGCAGAATTATCCGATTTGCTTCAAATTTAGTATACCGATAGGGTATATTAATAAGGCGCTTCCCTGATTATATTTGGAGGTTCTTTGGTTAAGTATAAAGGGGGTTAGTGGCAAGCTAATCCCCCCACCTTTAATTTAGTTTTTTTTTCTTTGGAATAAGAGTATAATATACAATTTGAGTGAATAGCCTTTGAGCTCAATGCCAGCAGTTTAACTGGATACTTTTCTTTTCATTTAAAATTCAGATTGCTTGATTGGCACCATTTTTTTTTAAATATTACAATTCACCTTGTTTATTTAATGTGTCATTAAATAAGGCCGATTTGACTTTCTCAAAAAAATAGTGGCAAACAAGAAAACTGAATTAAAATAAAGTAGCCCGCTGGCAACACTGGCATGCTCACTACATTTACCGTAATTTCGCGCGTATACGCCGCACCTCAGACAATTCGATTTCCTACCAGAATTCATTTTAAATAAAATGTGACTTTCTTCTGCTTAGCACTTATTTGACTTCTTATTTTCAATAAAATTTCCGATTTGAAAAAGACTTAACTAAGACGCGGCGCATACGCGCGAAATTACGGTAAAACAAAGAATTTCTTTTATAAACTAGAGACTTGGTGCGTGGATATATTCTCCAAAACTTAAGTACCATAAATTTAAAATTAGTAAAATTTTGTTTAAACCATTTTATGTCATTTTGTTACTTCATAAAACCTAGATAGGACTTTGCTAAAAATTTCCGCGACACACAAAAAGTCTTCTAACGACGCACAAGTGTGTCGCGACATATTTGTATACAGTAAGTATGTATTCTTCTATAATACAAATTTAAATTTTACTTACACGGTGACACACACATAGTAAAACAATTCGTTAAAAATAATAAATAAATAATATAAATAAGAAGAAGTGACACATAAAAAATTCACTTTGAAAAAGAATTTTACAGTGTATAAAATTTATTAAAACTATAAATTATTTTACTATGCATTTGATCAAACTTAAAATATAGTTATTATATTCAACTGACATTCTCTTTACTTTTTTCAATTGTTTATTTTTTGAATCTATCATATTATATATTCTGGAAAGAAAATTAAACATACATAAAGTGAATAAAGCTTTCTATTTTTGTATGGAAACAGAAATATAAAAATAGCATTCCAAAAAAAAAAGTATACATACATTTTGTTTATTTAATGTCTTTTTTAGTTCGTGCACTTTCAGACAAATTATCATTTCTACTTTTAAATATGTTTTTTATATAAAATATAATTATGCTTGAAAGTTTCAATTTTATTTTATTTTAAAGACACAGAAACAATGAAACAATTTAAATTATTTATCGAAAACAAAAAATTGTAAAATCAATTTTGCTTTATTTTTTTAATAATGTCCTGTTTTTAATATTTTTTTGAATTACAATACAGTTTTTAAAAGAATACGTACATATGTTATTATTTTAAAACAGTATTAAATTAACATTGTATTTAAAATATACCGTCAAACTTAAACATAGGAAGAAAGTGGTTAAGGCGAAAATCTTCAAAGCAAATATCTTTGCTTGTAGTGTCAGTATGTAGTGGAACGGGGATTTCCGACCTTTTTTTTTTCCCACTTGAACCCATAGTCAAGGCTGTCATTGCCAACTATTTTTTTCATGTTTTGACTATCAATAATTTTAAGCTAAAATTTTCGTGATGCATTTCTTCTTATCTGTGAGGCAGTTAATTATTATTTTCTTAAAAAGTTGACAGAAAAAATAGTTTTAAAACTCTTTAAGCGTCTCCCATAATTTTTCATGTATGTTTAAAGATACGTAAAAAAATAGCTATGAAAAGAATTGGTATGTAAATTTAGATTTGATTACCTTACTCATTTATTTATCTTATGCAGTGGAAAAAAATCACATTAATATAATTTTTTTGTTAAATCAGACTTTGAATTCAAAAATTGAGTGACGGAAAAAACACTGTTAGCACATCTAACGGGTTAAAAAGTCGTCAGTGGCAAACCTGCATAGTAAAACTTCTACGGTACACTAAAATTACGATAACAATAACATAAAGAAGCATATCTCTGTTTTTTATCTATATAAACAGAAAAAGAAGCAACATAAGTTATTTTTCTTTATTTTTTCTTCTTATATCTGTCCCTTCCATCTTTCTTTGTTGATGTAATACATGTAAATTAAATAAAACTGAGCTGCGCCGACAGTCGCCCGTCAGGCACGTCAACCGCCGTTCCCAAGTTCTATAGAATTTTTACCGAGCACGACCAGGGGAGTTCCTGTATGCTCTAAGGCCGTTGGGGCCGCAGCCTCATTTTCACAAGTGATTGACGACATTGTTCGATGCGACTTGCGATTTATCCCACCCTCTTGTCATCTGTATCATCACTTTCGCACTTGGGGAGAAGCCGGAGTCCTCCAACAGCTTTGAGCCGGACACCCAAAAGAGAGCCAGGTCCCAGGCCTTACGTCGGGTTTCCCCGACTCGCACTTGCTTTACCATAGCTCCAAGATGTGAATATCTACAAAAATAGTCACAGGCCGCTCTCGCAGTTGATTATGTAAATTAGATAAAGCCGAAAATGTTTTATATTATCTCATTATCGCCGGTTGGTACGAAAAGTTACCATTTAAGTGATACGAAACTTTTAAATATGAACACTAGTATCTTAGTAAAAAAAAATTCATATTATCTAATATGAAACTATCAGAGATTCAATCACTTAAAATAACAGTATGGGAAAACTGGTGTCAACTGGTATAAAGTATTAAAAGAAGTGTAAAATAAGTCGGCGTTAATGGGTTAATTGTTGGATATATTCTTATCAATTTTCTGATATTTCCTATCATTGTTAATTTGTTCTCTCATGTGATACGTATATAAACAAGCTTTTTGACACACACAGAGGTGCCATGTTCTCACTAATCTTCCGTAATATATGGTTTAATTTGAACCAGTTTAAAAACGCTTTAAACCAGAAAATTTATTGGATGAATATTTATTTATTTAATTTCACGTTTCTACGAGGAATTTATTTAATTTCATTTCTTACAAAATTTTCTGGTACGAAACGTGTTAAACCTGGGTCAAATTAACCCGCCTATTACGGGATATTAATGAGAGATTGGCACCTCTGCATACATTCAACAGCACTAAAGAGAAATTCGCTATTAACGTGAAAACACTCGCAAGCTAATCTTAAACCGATGAGAGCGTCCTTTACAAATTCTTCTTTCGCATTTTTATAGTTAAAAATGATTTTTTTCTGAGGTCAGTGTTTTACTTTAATTATTTTGGTTCTAGAATTTTTCCCCGGGGGATACTTTCACTTTCAGAACCAATTCTGAAACTAAAACTGTCCCAAGAAAAGAAATATAGAACCCTACTCGAAAATTAAAAAAAGTATATTGTAAGACATCGATCTCACATAGTCTGGGCAAAAAAAAAAAGAAATAATGTAAAAATATTGAAATGCGAACGAGAAATTTGAAAAGAACGCTAACGAAGAAGTTTGTAATTTAATTCAGATACGTTGTATCAAGTGTTGGCGGGTGAATGTACCCTTTAAATTTTATGCACAACATATATCAATATTTAAGGGTTGGAGTATCATAGTTGAGATTTATTCCAACAGAGTAAAAAATGCCGGGACCAGGACTCGAAACTGGGTACTTTGGATTGCCGCGCCAACATTTTCCTTACTGAGCTATCCCAATGATCTAGTACTGGCTGGTACAATACACTCTTATTTGTTGGAGATGGCTACAAACTGTAGCACTAATTTCATTCATCCGAGCTATAACTATAGCATTTTACATGATGAATTTTGATGAATTTGAATCAAAATTCATCATGTAAAATGCTATAGTTATAGCTCGGATTAATAAAATTAGTGTTGCAGTTCGCAGCCATGTCCAACAAATAAGACTGAATTGTGCCAGACAGGATATCGTTCGTATAGCTCAGTTTTATCATCTTGATTTTTTAAAATATATAAATTGTATTGTAAATTAATCCTTTATTATTCGCATGTGATATTCTCTACTACAGGCAATTTGTACCACACACACACACACACGCATTTATATATACAGGGTGCTTCAAAATAACTGTCAGAAATGTAAAAGCAGGTAGAGGGGACCAACATAAGAAGATTTCGTATAGGATCGTGGGTGCGGAAATCCAACGTTGAGGCAGTTGAGGGCGTTGTTGAGTTCGGCAGATTAAAACGTTTTTGCTGGCTTGAATCGACATTCCCCTCTCGTATTTCAAGCAACATGCATCATCATGCATTTCATGTATGGGACTGATGTATGGGGTTGAAGTACAGCTTCTGTTATAGGAGACTTTGGTTGAAGATACGGCATCGTGCAGAAAATTGATGAGTAGGAAAGGATAAGAAGAAGCGAGTTAACGTACTACCGATATTCATTAACGATATATTAACGATTAACGATATTCATAATCGATATTCCTTAACCGATATTCATATAAATATTAAAATCTGCCGCTCAAGAATATGACGATTATTAACCGATAAAATGATACGCATTTTTTAAAACTTCTTGTATTGTGCTAATAGTGAGTGTTTATTTGATTACAAATGTAGTGTTAGCGGTACTAAACAATACTTGTCAGATAGCAGATAAATGCTGGCATAAAATTGTTCTTAGTACTTATTGATGAAGTATTAGAAATTTAATACAACTTTTTTCAGTAAAACGCCAATTTTTATACGATAACGGCGTGAGATTTATTTCTTTTTAACAAAACAAGGCGCATTCTTCCGAGTTTCATCAATATTTACATATAAAGTAAGAAAAAAAATAGATTAGTATAGTTTAATGATAGTGCAATATAAATTCAAAACAAACAGTGTGAGAAAAATGTGTCACATAAATAGAAATATATATATACAGAGTTCGTACGCTTTTACTACAATTTTTTAATTGATCTTTTCGTCTTATTTAAAAGCAGGCAAGTATTAAAAATCCTGTAATTAAACGTGGTGTTTACAATTTCTGCTATTTAAATATTAAATAGAAAAATTCTGTATAAAAATAGTGGTAGTGGCGTACGTATTCTGATATATAACTAAATATTTAATAACAGAAACAGATGTATTTGTCACCGGGGGAAAAGTTAAAATTAGATACGTATGTGATGTATTTTAGACGAATGCAATACGATAAATTACATTATCCAATCCCCATTTGGTTTTCCACAACCTCTATTTCGCTTTCGCAAATATGATGAAATTAAAAATTCACCGTGTTGAAACAAATATAATTAAACCTAATGACATTTTTGTCGTAATAAAACTTTTGTTTTCAATTAAATTAAAAATTACAATCCAGTATGAATAAAACATTTTTATTAAAAAATATTATTTTTATTGTTAAAGTGCATACTCATTAATTATATTATATGGTTGTTCCTTAGCATATTTTAATGCTGCTTTTAAGCACAAATTAAAATATGATGCATTTTCATTATTTTTGGAAAACATAACGAAGTACACATTCCATTCATTAAAACATTAATTAAAATGACTAGATTTTTATATTAAAAATGTATGTTTGTTTCTTTCAAATGTCAAGCTTAGACAATTTAAATAAAGAAAAGAATCAACATTTTATAACATGATGAGAAGAAAAATTGTTAATTTTTGTGTAGACTATGTCTGGACATTGTTGTTTTAAAGGAGGAGGAGATGTATTTTTACTTAAAAAGCACAAATTGGCACAATTTAGTGATAGTGGTCTGACACAACAGGATGTTTTATGTGGCAATCTTTCGTTGCTCTTCACATTCGTTTTTAATCACATTGTTGCCAATATCACTAATTGTGGCATGTAATTGGTGATCCTATATTACAATTATTTGATTTGATTTGATTTGATAGCCTAAGTAAGAGGGACAGCTCAGACGAGGAACTGCCGGGGGAGAACCCACACGCGACACGTAGCAGGGTGGCTTTGTATGGCATAAAACTAAGAAATATACAAATATATTCCTCCTCAGTGCCAGAAAACAGGTTTTCCACGCGACAGTGGGCAGTAAAGTCGGTGGCAGATTTAGTTTACAATGGTATCAAATGAGGCATTTTGGCGTTTGTACTACTTGAGTCTTGGTGATTATTATTCATAGAAAGGTGTGTATTCCAAGCCACTAGTGTGTTAAGTTGATAGTACAATACTCATCTCTGTAAAAAGACTGTACATCAGGCACAAAATTTAAAGTTTAAAGGCTGTCGGCAGAGTGTAAGTAATGGTCGCCAAATGTTTTATTTCAATTAAAAATCCCTTATGTTTGCCCTAAGATGTAATGTCCTCTCTCTTTACTCCCATATGCACGTGTTAAATATGATTACCAACCAAAATTTTTAATCCTGTTCCTTATTCATAATTTGGAAAATTATTTTATTTTAAAAAAATGTATTTTCTATTGAAATGCTGTTGTATGAGTTTTTTTTTTTTTTTTTTTTTAAATATAGTCTCTTATTAAACATGTTAACGTTTTTAATAAAAGTTCCTGTGAATTACATTTAAATAAAATGCCTACAGAATTTAAAAAGAAAAAATTGGTATATGGCAAGACAAGTCGAAAAAAAACATTTTCTAGTCTAGACATCAAATTTTATTTAATAAAATTTCATTTATTTCAATTTTCCTGAAAGGTGAATGTTTGAAACTAAGATTTTTTTTCTACTCATTCAAGGTAATCATAAAGAAATGTTACAAAGTATTAGCTGAATGAGCTATAAAATAAGACATTTATTAAAATATTTTAATAAAAATATGTTTTATACAAAAAGAAATTAATTGTAAAAAAAGAAATAACATTACAAGAAATAACATACAAAGAATACAGTACTTTATTTGAACTATAAAAAGTTAATTAAGATAATAATATATATAAAAGTTTTTTTAATCATTAAACTGTAAAATTTGCTAAATAAACTTATATGCAATACATTTAAAAATTACTTTGCATAAAAATTAATTTCTTAATGTTTATTTTTAAATAACAACCTACTTTTCGAAAAAAAAAATACAAATATTTTTTTAAGAGGAAACACAAATTCGGTATTAAAAATGAACACTTTTACATAAAATTAACTTAAAAAAATATTTAAACAACACATTGAAACATTGAAACTGGAGATGTTATCTCTGCGATACTAATGCTTGATTAAATCGCCGCACTTATGATCTCTCATATTTACTTGATGATTTTTACTATAGAATCGGTTGAAAAATAGATTGAAAATGATTTAAAAATTTATTAAATACTTAATGTAAGATACTTAATCCGATTTTTACGAAAATCTATACAGATCTTGCGAACAATGACGGATAACAAATTCGCCAAATGAAAGAGCTCAATACGAAGTACAATTTTGGAGCTATAGTGTTCCATCACTCACTCATTCACATGCGCACACACACACAATTAAACACACAAATTATGATTACTTTCCTTAAACTATGTGTTCGGAAAGTGAATATACACTCTACGTATTTTTCACTAAAATGTACAGATAGACAACATTTGTTTAAGAACGAAACATTTGTTCCATAATAATCATGTTTGCCATCAACAAGTGAGATTCAATATTTCTATTGGTAATTTGTACAGCGGTACAGCAAAAATTGAATAGCTGTCAAGCGTAGCAAGATAGTATTTATGTTGAGTTTATCAAACTTATCTTTTATAAATATTAAAACATAAATTTTAAACATATTTCATTTGAGAACTGTCTGCATAAATGTTTAGCACACCACTACATAATGGTTCGTGACCAAGATGTACCAAAAGGGAGCATTCTGGGCTGTTTAAATGAATGTTGTAAAAGAGGTTCTTTTATCACGTACTACGCTTATATTTATATTTTTTATCTATTACATTTTTATTTATATTGTGACATTTGAATTACCCTATATTTATTTGTTTTTATTTCGTATCATATATATATTATATAAGAACATATATGTACATATTAGGGGGTATGAAATGGAAATGGTTATAATTTGGTTTAATTTTGTAAGAGTGGGGAGACAACTATGTCTAGAGGTGGAGCGGGAAGTAAGGAAGACAACCTCTACTGCGGAAATGTATTTGCACTGAGTATTTTCGCTGGGGCATGCGATATCATACGCACTGCGGGTAGGCCAACAGATTTTTTTAATTCAGATTGTTTGACTGTTAGCGCTTTTATAAAAAGTATAATTCGCCATATTTTTCAGAATTTTTAATATGCCATTAAATAGGCTGAATATTTCTATTTCAAAAAAGTGGTGACAGTCAAACAATTTGAATAAAAAAAACTTCAGTCTGGCAACACTGATTCTTACTGGGACATATAAGTCATGGATAATGTTCGAAACTGATTCCAATTTCAGCCAAAAGATTTCTAGGATCAGGATATTCACTATTTGGTAAAACTGTGTAAAAAAAATGCCTCTGTAATTTTGGAGTATAACAGAAACAATGTCATTTGATTATGTGGCTTCTGTTTTCATTTGCTCCACCCTAATACCTATATAGTAGTTGTGACAATAAAATGTGAGAAACGATAGAAACGTCAACACAGAATAAAATTGTGTAAGAAACCAGAGGATATATCTATTTCAGTGAAACTTACAAAGTACTCTGTACGCCGATTACAGGTTTTCGTTCATAACTTTAAGATTTCATATAAGAATTTTTCACTCAACAGCGCCAATATTTTATTATTTTTCTAGGAGTTATTCTTAAACATAAAAGCATAAAACTAGCAGGAAAAAATAATTAAGTGATTTGGAATAGAATAGTATTTACCTTTTCCCTCCTGCGCTTTGATTATACAGGGTGTTTCAGTTAAACGTTTCAGAACTTCTAAGAGGGGTAGGGTACATCCTGACAACTCGAAATCATATAGCAATGTGGGGTCGGAAATGCTTTCCATAACTGTTTGCGGCGCAGAGAAGTTCCATTGCTTAACTATTGAAATTAATGAATGACACCAGAATTTGAAAACGAACTTTCTTGTAAATATGAAAAAGCTATTACGCAACTAAAACCGTAATTTTTTTTAACAAAAGTTCTGGTATCAGTGAGGGTTTTGGGAATTAAAATTAAGTATGTTTATGAAACCACTTAATTTTAGTTCCCAAAACCCTCACTGATACCAGAATTTTTGTTAAAAAAATACGGTTTATTAGTTGCGTGAAATATAGCTTTTTCATATTTACAAGAAAGTTCGTTTTCAAATTCTGGTGTCAATCATTAATTTCAATAGTTAAGCAATGGAAATTCTCTGCGCCGCAAAGTGTTAAGGAAAGCATTTCCGACCCCACATTGCTATATGATTTCGAGTTGTCAGGATGTACCCTACCCCTCTTAGAAGTTCTGAAACGTTTAACTGAAACACCCTGTATATTGAGTTAAAAGTGTCGATGTTACACGAGAACATTTATAGACCTGTATTTACGGAAAATTTGTGGATAAGATTGACTTTGAAAGCAATTTTTGAAAAGCCTCTTTTTTATCGAAAAATGGAAAGTATTAATGAAATGTTTGAAATGCAATATATTTTTTATTATTTAAAGAATAAAAGTTTTATTTCAGTAGTATGTCAGATAGCTACTACATGCCAAACTTTGAAAAAAAAGCTTATACTGCTAAGATACGTGAGTATCATACTGTCTGCTGTGAATCAAACCGTGATTAAAAAACCTCTATGTACACAGATCACAGATTTCTGTTGAAATAGGATTTTCACTCATAACTTTAAGATTTCATATAAGAATTTTCAATTGAACAGCGCCAATATTTTATTATTTTTCAAGGACTCATTCTCATCTCATTATAAAAGCATAAATGTAGCAGGTCAAAATAATAAAGTGATTTGGAGTAGGATAGAACTTACCTTTTCCCTCATACGCGTTGATTATATCTTGTGTTAACCCTTAAATGCCTTGTGTATCAAATATGAAACACTTTTTATTTAACTTTTAATATATAAATCAAGTTTTTCGCAACCACTATATTTATATCGAAATATTATTGCTGTAAAAATCACATCAATATGCTACTAAATAAAGTTAAAAATATATCTTAAAATTTCTGTTGTCTAATTCTTAACGCTTAAATGCATGATTTTTTTTAATTATGTTTTTTTTATTTATATATATATAGATAGATAGATAGATTAAGTATTATACACCGGAAATATAAAAATATATTTTTAACTTTAATTAGTAGCATATTTATGTGATTTCTTTACAGGATTAATATTTTTATCTAAATATAGTGGTTGCGAATAACTTGATTTATTTAATAAAAGTGTTACAAATTTGATACATTTTACATTTAAGGGTTAAAATTGTGGATGTTATACGAGAATATTTATAGAAATGTAGGTACGGAAAATTTGCTTAACCCTTTCAGGGGCAAGCAATTTTGTTCTTGTAACGTCGAATTCACACCGGTATTTACGAAAGAATTTAGTTCATAATAATGAAAAGCATTTTTTCCACTTTTCCCGTCAAAGTTAAAAAAGTAAATTTTAATTAAAAGTTTCTCGTTTGAATTGGATTAAAATTAGGTGGGATATAATATATCCCACCGCCCCTCAAAGGGTTAAAAGATTTGATAGCAATTTTTGAAAGAGCCACTTTTCTTATCGAAAACTGGAAAGCATTAATGAATAATTTGAAATGTATATATATATTTTATTATTTAAAGAATAAACGTTTTGTTTCAGTAGTATGTCATTTCAGTTAGATAGCAACTACATGCCGAACTATGAAAAAAAAGCTTATACTGCTAAGATACGTGAGTATCATACTGTGTGTAATGAATCAATCCATGAACAAATTTGTATTCGATTTATGAGTTAATGTAATATAACTTCTCTCTTTTTCTCTTAGAAGCAAAATTCAAATCAACAGGATTGTTAATTCAGGGTTCGTACACTGTAGCGCAATTAGTTAGTAGTTTACAACAAGTTTAGTAGAATTTTTCTATTTAATATTTAAACAGAGGAAATTGTTGACACCTCTTTGAGTTGCAGAATTTGTGATACTCTTCTGCATTTAAATAAGGCGAACAATTCTATTTAAAAATGTGGTAAAATCGTACGAACCCAGTAATTATTTCCCAGTTAAATTCTGTCCAAATGAGTCTGATATTTATAGGGTAACAAACTTTCTTTAAATTTGACATTTCAAAGGTTCTTGATCCCTGAAACTATCATTTAACTGAAGAATTGTAATGTGAACTAGATAACGATATAAACACCTTTATCAATTTTCTTTTAATTAACTATATTCAAAGTTCTTCGTTAATTAGGAAAATAAAATTGAACAATACACACACATACCACCCTTCACAGCTACAATATTATTATTACTGTACTTTTAATTGAATTTCGACAATAAATAATGAATTGTAATTCCATTACCGTAATTAAGTATGAATTATAGAACTCTTTCGTTCGAAGAAATAGTTTATAATGGATATAATTGTTCTCGCTTTATGTTGTGTGTAACTATTTTTCCAAATAAGCAATGTTATCTGATTAAATACAAATTTCTGATGTAATTAAATGAATTTTGAAATAAAAGGTGAGTAACTATTTAATGTTTTGTAAGATTCATTTAAATCGTTATCTTCTAGTACATAACAGTTATTTGTAAATAAAATAAGAATATTTTTTATTTAGTATTGTTTCTTTATATCCAAAATTTGTTTCTTTCGGATAATTTACACGATAATAATAATTTTCTAAAATAACTTACATATATTCTTAAATAAATGTATGCATACATACTCACAACCACGTACTGTACATATACAGCGTACTTTAGTTTTCAGCATATAATCTCTTGATATAGTTTCAAAATAGTCGAAATATTTCAACTGCCTTTTGTAGTGCCTACAAATTATTAGTAGGCGGTTTCATTTTCAAATTACAAATGCACACTCACAACCACATAGATATACAACGTACTACAATTTTCAGCACATAATCGCTGGACATAGTATCAAAATAGTAAAAAAAAAAATTAAACTGCCTTTTGTAGTGCCTACAAATTATTAGTAGGCGTTTTCATTTGCAAATTATAATAAATGTCTCCAGGTTACCATAGTCCCTCTTTCCAAAATGGTATCTGAATTATAGTTAGACCAGGGTTCGTACGCCTCCTGGAATTTTGCGACCAGGAAATTCTTCGGTACCAGTATTTTCTTACAGAAAATCTCTCCTTAAAAGAAAGCGAAGATTCTGGAGTTTAACCTAGATTTCTTTTTTTATAAAAAAATTACTGGTATCACTCCTGGAAAATTCCCTGATCCGTACGAACCCTGTTAGACACAAAAGAAATTGTTTTCTATTAAACTCTTTTGTGAAATATCCATCTATTTCTATAGGTTGTTCGACCTGCCTCTGCCTGATTACAAAATTTATTCATATCCGCTATATAATAGAACCGTATGAAACTGGTGTCAAAATGTTGGAAAACTAATAAGGATTTTTGTTGCAGCTTTCCGTAACGTGGCCATGTCAGTGTACAGGAAACCAGACTACGTACCGAAAACTGGCCGATCTTCCCCCTCAGCTGATAAAGTGGAAAAAGTAAAACAGTCTTTTATGCAAAGTCCTCGAAAATAAGTGCGTACGGCTTCACGTGAATTACAGATGCCAAAAGAGTCTGGTGATGCCACAGGTCACATTGAACGTGATCCTGATTTGTCCAAATTTCCGGTTTCCTGGACATCGACACTGCTTCAATAAAGCCACGTTACCGAAACCTGCAACAAAAAACTTCGTTAGTTTTCCAATATTTTGGAAAAAGTTTCACATGTCTATTATAGTGTTCTTATAGTGGATAAGAATAAATTTTGCAATCAGGGAAATAATTTTCAGACAATTTGCATACATATTTTCTAAGCTGTTTGCAATCTGGTTTTAAATAAGTGTATTACAACATACAGACCTTTCTTCAAGTCACAACGTTTAGCAACAGCAATTATTTTTGTAAGAGAGATAAGAATATTAATAAAACGGTGATTTGAACATGATATGAAGTCAAGCAATTATACATACATCTACATAAGTCAACTTTGTTTTAATGTATTTTTGTTTATAACGTGTCCTTCAACATTAGCTCATATGTCTACACAAAATTTACATTGATTTTTTTATCCGTTAATACTCATTGTGTCAGTTTATACCGAAAACAACACTAATCAATGGCAATACCAAGATATATTTGCTTTGGATAGCAACAAACCAAAACGGAAATGTACCCTGACTAAACAATGCCAAGAATTACAGTTTTTGTATACTGCTATTTTCGAATAGTATATTTCTATTTTTTAATATATCTGTGATTTAATACGACAATTAAATTTAGGAAATAGTAGTATTTAAAATCCATAACATTTTGTACCTTTGCATTTGTAACAAATTTCAGTACGCAAGTTACAAATTACATTGTTCAAAAATATTTTTATATATGTGTATGTTCAGGGCTTTTTTAATTTTGCACTACATGGTAATTGCATTTAACTTAAAGTCGATTTTATAAAACATTCATTTATATTCCTAAAAACATACAATTGTTATGGTGTTCAAATTCCACAGTAATTATCCTTATATCCTGTCTGGGATACTGAGCTTCATAAATAACAGGAGTTCTATGTCGGCGGTTAGAATATTGGAAGGCAAAGGGATAAAATAGTCCGTGTTGTCAGTGTTATATATTAGTGTTCTCAATTACTAATATTCTCATTTATGATTCTCTAATTAAGCTATGCTTATCTAATTAATAAATGATTTTCTAATCAAGTAAGGCAATGCGATACCATGTTTTGACATGAATGCGAACTAAAATTTTCGTTACTGTATTCTTCCGCGCTGACCGCTGGAAAGCATGTGGAGGAATAGGAAGAAGATCTTACGTTATGCATGGAGTTCAGTAATCTGAACATGCTCATTGCCACCAGTATTTGTGGAAAGTTTTATTCGGGTTATTTAATAGTAAAATCTTACTAAAAAACCTTATTAGAAGAAGTTACTAGTGGTAAAGAGCATAACCAATTTGAATAGGTGTATGCACTTCAGAAATACGACCTACGGGGAATTTTGATGATGTGAGAGTATTTCAGGGATAAGATGCAGTTTTAAAAGATTTATACATATTTTATCAAAACTAGTAAACATATGATTATTTTTTTATACAATTTGTGGAGCAAAAAATCCCATTGACTGCAAAAGCATACATTTTTTAGAATTTTCATGTTTATAAAATAAATAACTGATAACAAAAATACACATTTAAAGATTAAAGAAGTATAACGAGCGCAAAAATATTCTTAAAATATTAAGCATTTTTATGTAACACAGCTTTTATTGATTTCTGAAAAATATTAAAATTAAAACTTATGTATTCTTCAAATCTCCATCCAATTTCATTATTACTAATTTAAATAAAATTATAACTAAAAAAAATAACGATTGTAATTTTTTAATGTTTTCTTTCTTTTTTTAAATTTGTAACGAAAATGTTATAGCAAACGTTCCTTTAAAAACTATAACATTTGTGTTGTGATACATTGATTGTGATTACACAAATTTAAAATTAAATTAATTTAAATTTTAGGATTAATCGATTTATTCCCACATTTCATTCGAACTTTCGTGTTAAATAATAAACTAGAGCTTGCAGGCCTCGGAGCAGTCCACCGGTAATTTTTAAAATCTATTTTGGCGGTAGATTTCTACAACAGGTGCAAGAAAAAAAATCTTCATAACGCGGGTTTCTGCGACAAATGCAAGAGAAATATAAACCGAAAATTTTTGGTAAGGACGTAGTGGTGGACAAAATTTCGATTTAGTCTCTTTTAATAGAGACCGCCCCGAGGCCTGATCTTGTATTTTGCGCCACTCGTGTTTGCAGATTGATTAGAAATGTATATTGTTATAATCTTAGAAAAATAATAGGGCTACGTGTTGATTGGGATTAACTTTTTTTTATGCATTAATATCAAGAATAAAAAACTTTAAGTGATCTAATTTTATTTAAAATGAATAACCTCACTTTTAAATTTTCTATTGTAATTCCCAAAAATATAAAACTGTTCTATTATCTTGAATTCTCCCAAGTACAAATTTTGATGAAACTTCAACTATTAATTTCAGAGTTGGTAATTGTTTTATAATGAGGTCAAATCAGTACTTACTTAAAAATTACAGCTTCAGATTATTCGCAGTAATTTTTATTGTATAACGAGGCATAACTAGTAGTTCTTATTTTAAGTAAAATTAAAAACTATCGATGCAAATGTATTCTTTAGCTATGTTATACGAAGGAAAATGTTTTACTTTTTAATTTACTTTATTAACAGTGTTAAATTTATCAAATTTAAATGAATTAATATAATCAACAAATTTCAGTTAGGGAAATCAAACCTCAAGACACGACACAGAGTACTTCATCTCCTGTGATATTTAATGGCAATTTATTACAATATGTAAGCCTGTATAGTAAAACAAAAAAAAAGTATATTCATTATAGTACAGTAAAAATATTGTGTTACATTGAGTATAAAGCTGTTTAAGCAAAATATATAAAAACAGACGTTGCAAATTTCCACCATCAATGCATACTAAGTAAAACAGGCACTGTATCATCTGAAAATAAGAATATAAAGCCCGTCGACCCGAAGATTACTCATATATATTTTTTAATTTATAATGATAAAGCTTATGAAGTGCTAAGCTGCATCGACTATGAATTACAATTAATTGTAATGATTATTGTGGGCATTATTAGCCTGTTTTGGCTGCTTTAGCTGCGCGGAATAGAGCAAAATTCAGCTTTTATCTAAAATTCAGTAAGATACAACTACCGTAATTTCGCGCGTATGCGCCGCAGCTTAGTTAAGTCTTTTTCAAACCGGAAATTTTATTGAAAATAAAAAGTCAAATAACTTCTAAGCAGAAGTAAGTCACATTTTATTAAAAATAAATTCTGGTAGGAAATCGAATTGTCTGAGGTGCGGCGTATACGCGCGAAATTACGGTAAATGTAAATATATTGCTTGAAGGTGCGTAAAAACATACATAAAGCAAACTCAACTCAACAATTAGTTTTTCCACTGATGTTGACCGAGTAGTTCGGTTGAAAACGTTTTGGAATTTTTTAAAAGGTCTTTAATGCGCTTTTAAATGTTTTATGTATGTTTTTACGCACCTTCAAGCAATATATTTACATTTAGTTGTATCTTTATGAATTTTAGTTATTAAACAAGGTGAATTTGTACTGAAATTTTAGCTTTTTATTCAGCTTTTATCTTCTTATATCTGTGTTTAATAGGGTAGACGAAAGGTTAAGTTTGCCTTACTCAGACTTTATTTATTTATTTATTTATTTATTTATTTGTTCTTAAGATGGAATGCAGGAGTTAGGCAAGAGTCGGTTTTGCAGTGTTCGTACGCTTTTACCACAATTTTGAATAGAATGTTTCGGCTTATTTAAATACAGAAAAGTATTACAAGTCCTACAATTAAACGTGGCGTCTACATTGTCTGTTATTTAAATGTTAAACAGAAATATTCTATGCAGAAATTGTGGTAAAAGCGTACAAACCCTGTTTTGTTGATTCTATTTAAGGTTACTCCCTTTTTATAATATTTACTGACATGTTACAGGTATCTTTATAATTAAAACTAATGTGAAATCCTATTACAAATTCATTGCCAACTTTTATGAAATTGTTATCATTGGATTTTGAAATAAAAGGTTTCTTTCGATAGTAAATCTTTTTAATTAGCTGCTTTTTATTTAATAAAAAAAATTATTTCAAACGGCTGAGATGTAAAATCCGCATTCTGCGCGTTGTGGTAATTACGTACGTACAGTGGCAGTGAAGTAAGACATTACTTAAACAAATATACATCTATTTATGATTTAAAATTAATAATAGTAAAAAAAAAAAAAAAAAAAAAAAAAAAAAAAACAAGTTCATTAGAAGTAAAGGCAGAAAAAGCAAAATTAGGAAAGTACGATTGTTTGATAACCCCACCCCCTTTTAAGTTTTTTTCAAGTGATTATAATTACATTTTAGATAACAAGCGTTAAAGGTTTTGGTAACATTTGACATTTCCAAGGTACACGACCCCTTAAATTTTTATTTCCTTAAACAGTTCTAATGAGAACTAGATAAAAAAAGCGCCTGAAGAAATTTACATTTAATTAATTTTTCAAATGTCATCTGCAATTAAGAAAAGAAAATTGAACATCACTTCACAGCTGCTATATTTTTATTACAGTTTTTTAATTGAATTTCCACAAATTGTAATGAATTCAAATTTAATTACGATAATTAAGTATGAATTATGGATATCCTCCTTTGTCAAAAATACTTTGCTACTTGATTTAAATGATGGCGTTATAGATTGTATACAACTATTTATTCGAATAAAGAAACTTATCTAATTACATTTTCAGGCGTAATTAAATATATTTTGAATTAAAATATGAGAAATTGTAATAAGTATTTTAAGACTCATTGAAAGTGGTGTTTTCTTGTTCATATACTTTATTTGTAAACAAAGAAAGATTATTTTTTTATTTAACTTTGTCTTTTTATTTCAAAAATAGTTTTATTTCGTAGATTTGTTTCAGGCGACTTGCAGTATACAACATTTTCTATTGGGCCTTACATATGTTCTTACAGATAAATTCGAGGGTCGATCAGAAATAAGGTTCCCATCAAATTTACAAAAATACAACATTGTTTATTCTCATAGAAATTTAAATAGTTGGAAAGAGGAAAATTTGCTCAATTTATCTACATAATCGCCATCTTTTTCTACGCATTTTCGTAGACGGTGCTCCAATTTTTGTATCCCAATGTCGTAGAACTCAGGCGCCAACCCGTTGAGGAAGCGTTTCACCTCTTCTTTGACTTCCTTTAACTTGGGGAACAAGGGGTAATTACTAGGAGCAAGTTCCGGACTGTAAGGTGGGTGGGGCATGACAGTCAACCCAAATTGTGTCAAAAGTTCCTGGGTTTGACGGGAGACGTGAGTTTGGGCGTTGTCGTGAAGCAAAATTACACCGGATGCCAATCGTCCTCGCCGGTGGTTCGGGATAGCTTGCCGAATTACGGAACGAATCTCCCACTTGGCGGGATCAACAGTGGGAACCCCCATCTCGGGCTGCTTCTGAGCCAAGAATGAGCGGCGCAACGAAGCGCGGCCGGGGGAATCGCGAGTGCGGGAACAGCCCGGCATAGCGCTGTAGCCGTATTTCGGCTCGCACCTTCCCGCGCGGCTGGAGCTCTTTGTGAACCTTATTTCTGGATCGACCCTCGTATTTTCATGTAAGCGTAAACAGACATACACAAATAATATACTGAAATTTCTAGCCTACAGTCTATACATAATTTATCAAAGAAGTATTGTTGCTACATCAAGCAAATTTTGTGTTCAGAAATCTTACCAGAAAATTTAAGAAGCTACTTTTAATTTATAAAATTCTGGACATTTCTATCAGTTGATGTCGGTCAAAAGGGGCTGAATAAAAAATATCGTCAGATTTGGCAACACTGCAAAGAAGTAAAAAAATAAACTGTTATTTGTATCTTTTGCGAATTATTAATTCACAATTATTTATCAGCTCATATTCAAATGATAATGAATCTTTCAAGTTATCATAATCTTAAGATACAAAGAGCACTCAAATTTATTCTTGAACATAAAATAAGACGTTTCCAGCCAAATAATCTTTTGCGACATATCCGTTGCCTTCTGTACTCTTTGCAGTTAAGTGTATTCTATATAGATTATTTTTATAATACAACTATGAGTAGCAGCAGCTATTTCTTGAACACATCAAATTTTTGAGTTTAAAGGAATATTTTAGCAAAATGTTCAATTGCAGTGAAATAATTCTTTTTAAATGTTGATTTCAGGATTTATATGATTCTGTAATATAAAATGAAAATTGTCGTGAAACAGGTTTTCCCGAAGAACTTATATAATAGAATTAAAATAGGTATTAATTTGTTAATGTCTGTATATTTAATATTTATTCTCCATATTACCAATTTACACTCAGACATTATCTAAAAACATGGTTAAAGTTCCATTTAAAACGTCCCACATTATCAAAATAGTAAAAAAGTTTCAAATGAAAACTGTCACCATTGCACAATAGCGATTTCAATCTGGCTAGAGCGAGTTAACAACTGATGATGTTCTAGCCAGAGTGAAAGCGCTATTGTGCAATGGTGACAGTTTTTATTTGAAACTTTTTTACATTTTAGATAATGTGGGACGTTTTTAATGGAACTTTTAACCATGTTTTTAGATAATGTCTGAGTGTAAATTGGTAAGATGGAGAATAAGTAATAGTATTGTTTTTATAAATTAGTTGTGATTATATAAAAAATAACTTTGGCGCTTTATCATCCCACCGTGACCACACTGTTCAAGTAAACAGAATGTCATTTGGTATGTTATTATTTCACGGCATGTGCGCGAGAATAAGGTAAAGATCAATCGAGCTCTTAATGTTACAGTTACAGTAGAAAAAAAATGTAAATGTCAACCCCTACTTTTTCATCACTAAATGATCTTCACAGGGAAAACACTTAACCCTTTAACGGATAAAGCACTTCAATTGCTAAAATGTTGAAATAAATGATTGACACCGGAAATTATGAACAATTTTTTATATAAGAAAAAAGCGATATTTCACATACCTAATAAATGGAAATCATTTCTATTAAAATTCTGTCATTGTTGAATTTCGTAATTAAAATTTTGTGGTTTCGTAGGGAAACCAATTCCGTTAAAGTAATGACAGTAAAAAAATAAGTTGAGCAGTGGAAAAGGTAATAAAAAACAAACGCAAAGAAAAGCAATTAGAAGAAAAAATTACGTCCACATAGGTGAGAAAAACCAATAATTTTACTCTTATTAAAAAGAGATATACTATATCTCATTTTGTATTTCAATTCATTCTGTATTTCAATATTTCTGTTTGTCAAATTACCTAATTTACAATCAGACATCACTTAAAACATGGCAAAAGTTCTATAAAAAAAAACAGTCCATCGTTATAAAAATTTTACCTGAAATTAGAATTAATTATGCTCTGGGAGGAGCAAAAACGTTCTGATAGTGGTGAAACTTTTTAACATTTTTATAATAATGGACCGAATTGACGCCAGGTAATTTTGTAAAATATTAATTTTTATTTTATTCACGGAATGTCCAGCATTAGTATATAAAGTAAAAGTAACTATTTAACAAAATTTCGAAATAAAAAATCAGTCAGATGTGGCAACAGTGCCTCATATTAACGGTATTCTAAATTCGAATAGTTGTTTTCATCTTGCGACAACATTATTAAATCTTATACAGTAGGGAATTCCAACGCGAACCATTAGATTATTCTCATGACTCTCTTCAAATGTTTTATTTTATTAGCTTTATTTTTTAATAAATAAAAATTCCTTTTAAAAGATAATTTTTTTTACATTCATTACATTTTCTCCTTGCTGTTGTTGCGGGCGTTTATTTTTTATATTTTTAATAATTATTCGACGTAACATTACAGGTTTGGCTTTTCCTTCTAGAAAACGTTTCAAGGTTGCTTATCCTTCTTCAGAAAATTTGTAAACCAAAATTACAATGATATATATTTCTTTACTACCATATATTTTGCATGCAACGCCTACATTATAGGGATATTTTACAATGAAATAATATTGTTGTATGTTTCCAATCACATGAATAAAGGTAACCTTAATTATTATTCACCAACTGAGGTTTGTTCATGCTTACTGAAAAGTTGGTCAGATCTGCTGTGCACGAACATAACAAATTATATGTGGAGCCCATGATCTCTCCTTATCCAGAAGTTAAACTCCAAAAGAGGAGAAAAAATATTTATAAAGGAATGTGTTACACTACGAATATTGTATATTGCTGAATAACAAACTTTTTTGTAAAAAAAAAGTATTCTTCTTAATTTAAATTAAGCTTTGTAGTTGCAATAAACAGATTGTAACATCGTTTACATATCATAAAAGTCACGTTTGTGCAAAAAGTGGTACGTGATACAACATTTGTATTGTGATGTTTAAATTCAGCATAAAAAATTACGTTAACAACAGCTAAAATTATCAAAAATGTTTTTTCTAATGTAGACTTGTTTAACCCCTTCAGGGGCAAAGTACTCTTGGGGCTAAAATATTGAAATGATTGATTTACACCAGGAATCGCGTAGAAATTTATTTTAAAATAAGTAAACGCTTTCCTTTATGTACATTATAAATTGAAAATTTGATTCTAAAATCCTAGTGTCATTGTGACATGTTGGGATTAAAATTATGTGATATATATAATATACCGGCGCCCTTCAAGGGTGGTAATGGGAAGTTGATGATGGGTGGTAATGGGAAGTAATGGGAAGTTGAAATTCGTAGGTCTGTGTAGCAACCGGAAAAATGCTCGTAAAAATAAACATTTTATAAAGTAAAAATTATTATTAAAAATTTTGTTTAAAACAGTTCTCCGGTATAACGGGAAAAAAATATTTATGTCGAAAATTACACTAACAATGCATGCTGAGTAAAACACAAATGTATCAGCTAAGAAAAGACATACAAAGCACGTTGACCAGATTAACATTCTAAACAAAGTGGAGTTTTTAAAAATTATTATTAGAGCTTTTAAATTAATACAATGTTCGTACACTTTTACCACAATTTTTTTAAAATAATTTTTCTATTTAATATTTAAATGGTAAACATTGTGGAAGTCTCGTTTAAACCATTTCCGGCACAAATAAATTCTTTTCGTAAAATGCGAAATTACTGAATCACACCAGAATTTATAAACGACTTTTTTAGAAAATAAGAACTTCTTATTTTAAGCTTTCATTGTAAAAGCAAAATTTTATTAAAATATTCTTGGTGTCGAATGCAAGTTTGGAATTAAAATTAGGTGTGCCGCAGTGGGACCACTGTGCTGGAAAGGGTTAATTGCAGGATTTGTAATACTTTTCCGCAGTTAAAGATAGCGAAAAATTCTATTAAAAATTGTAGCAAAACCGTAAGAGCTGTTTTATAGTCATAACAAAATTTGAATTAAACTGAATTGGACGTGTATTATTCGGCATTAGCGTGTTTTGGCTGTTACATATGGGAAGAATCAACTGCGCAACCATACGCAGTCGTTACAAATACATCGCAGTCATCGCAACAAATACATCTCCGTGTATTTGTTCTCAACAGAATAAAAACAGGATAATACAGTATAGTCGCCCTAGAACGATGTAAATATTATCTTTACAGAGGTACCAAGTTCCCACTAATCTTCCGTAATAAGTGGTTTAATCTGGCCCCAAAAAAAATTGGATGAATCTTTATTTATTTAATTTCAGGTTTCTACATCGAATTTATTGAATTTCATTCGTAAAAAAATTTCTGGTGCAAAGCGTGTTAAACCTGGGTCACATTAAACCACATATTACGGAAAACTTGGCACCTCTGTCTGTAAATAAAACAAAAAATAAGTACTAGGCTTGCAATTAAGTTATTTTACTTTGGGCTATTTTATTATCTATACTTAAAGAAGAAATTTATAAATTGAAATAAAATCCTACTAAAATCCTAGTCCCTTGACAATGATTGTTGTTGATAATATTTGTGTAATCTAAATTAAATTTAAATCCAGATGACGAAAAACTGTTTCATTGTATTATTATTCAGTGTATAATATTTCAAACAACACATACATTTTTAGAAAATCAAATTTTAGATTTGAAGCAGTGTAGGTATGGATAAAGTAAGTCATCCATTTTTTATTTTAGATTTTAATTTAACGTAAACCCCAACGATTAAAACTTTCAAACTAATTTCTGCATTATCGATATTAATTTTTATTTAACCAAAGAATTTTAAAGAAAGCTAGATAATTAAAAAAAAACGCCTGTAGAAATTTACTTTTAATTAATTTCACGAAGTTCATCAATAATTAAGAAAATAAAATTGAACTTTTCTTTCACTGCAGTAATATTTTTATTGTTACAGTACTTTTAATTAAATTTCGACAAATTATAATGAAGTGTAATCCAATTACGATAATTAAGTATGCATTACGAAAAAAATCTTGAGTAAAATTACTTAATTGTTTTATACTGTATTTAACTATTTATCCAACTAAAGTAACGTATCTAATTTTATTTTTCGACTTAATGAAACATGTTTTGAAATTAAAGATGGATAGTTATTTAATATATTGTAGGATTCTTTTAAATTGTGATTTCATGTTGATATATTGTATTTGGATGCAAAGTAAATTTATTATTTATTTTACTTAATCATATTTCAGTAATTTGTTTTCGTAGATTTTCAGATGCCTCTACCGCTCTACCACAAATTTTTAAGACAATTTTTTTGCTTATTAAATCGAAAAAAATTACTACAAAAAAGTCAAACGAGGTGATTACGAATTCCATTATATAAATATTAAATGAATAATAAAATGAATAATAAAATAATGAATAATAAAAATTTAATAACAAAAATTTTACTTTCCGAAAGAGTGCTGTCAGACCCAGAGATGACAAGCTTCCTCTAATCTTCCGTAATATGTGGATTAATTTGATCCAATTTAACAAAGTTTTGAAGCAGAAAATTTATTTGAGGAATCTTTATTTATTTACTTTCAATTTTCTACAGAGAATATATTTCAATTCATTTCATAAAAAAATTCCGGTACGAAACGTATTAAACATGGGTCAAATTAACCCACATATTACGGAAGATTAGTGAGAGCATGGCACATCTGGTCCGACTCCTTGGAAACTCCAAGAAGTGTACTCACGTGGACTTGTTTGGATCTTGTTATTTTCTACAGTTAAGAAATTTTCTTCAGCTTCATGCACATACACATATATATGTGTATGTGTACACACTAGCACTAATACATGTAATCGTACAGTATACTGTATTTTCTAGTTTATTTTCTATAGTTTCTTCTATCTAAATAGATTGGTTTTAAATTTTAAAATATATATATCGTGGTGTATATTTATATATTGTGTATGAGGCCTGCATGAAATCTAAAAGAAATTATCTATTCATCCATTTCTTTCTTAGGAGCCAGCTTGGAATTTATTAATTTTGTAAGAGTGGAAATATCTCGCTTAGATATTTAAAATGTTGCTTAGGTTAAATGTGTTCAAGAAATCAGTTTTCGATTCTGTCTTTAGTAGTTTCATGTTTAAAACTTTCTTCATGCGGCATTTAACATATTGAAGAGCGAATAAAAATGCAGGTCTCATCCAATAAATACTAGTCGAAAGAATTTTTTTAAAATTCTAAAATATGATTTGTACCGGTAAATATACAAAAATTTTAAGTATAATGAAAGTTTTCCAATTGCAAATAAAAAAATTCCATGCAATTATTCTAGTTAAAAAATCTTTTCATCACTTAACAGTTTCTTTCTTTTTTTTTAATTCAATAGTAAAAAATGAGGGCCTAACACCACTTTTTCTAAAATATCCTCATTCAAAAATATTTGCCTTAATTAATTGAAATATTTCTGCCATGAAATAAAGCGAAGTTTACATTTACAATTTAGTGGTATCCAAAGACTTTGAGTGACGTAGTAAGTAAATTTTTCTTGCCTGTACATTGTACGGACAAAACTGTTAAGTATTTAACACTTTCGTACGGAATAATTTTTGAAAATTGAATTTGGATTGAAACTTAACTTTTTATTTTAATATTCTGCTGGTATCAAAATCTTTCTTAGCCTAAAACATTATTTATCCCCTCAAAATACAAAAATAAAGTGACAGGAAAAGAGTATAATAAATCAGGAATAGTCCCGGAGAATCCCTTACGTTGGGAATCACTGCTGTAGATGCTACTTGGATATGAGCATTAATATGATTTGATAATGCGTAATGTCTTTTAAAGTAAACTTTAAATATTAAAACTCTTATATTTTTCCGGGTTCGTTGATTTATTTATCTTCACACAACTTATGGATTTACTATCCAGTGACAATAAATAGTATTAATAATACTAATTTTATATATGATAAATACAATGCATTCCTCCTTACTAATAAATGCTTTATTACTCGAACATGTTTCAAGTGTTGACTACCGTATTTCTGAAGTACACATAATGAAAGAAAAAAAAATTTAACGAAAACATTTTTTATAAGTAGTTTTATCAAATGCTTTTAATATTTCAAATACGGAGGATCTAGAATGTAGATATTTTGCATATTAATTTTGTTTATATTTTCATGTTTTACACTTTATAATGGTTTATTTCAAGAGTAGTGAATAATAATCTGCCGATCTTTGTACTATGTTTATTAAATAAATATTACTTGCACACATTAATTAACTTTATCTCCCCCTTTTTTTCTGAAAAAGTATACTATTATACCATGCATCTAATATCACGCGTTGAATGATGAGTCATATTTTATATCTTATACTATTTAAATAATTTAAAAAAATGAGTTGCGATTTTTCTACTAAAATAAATTTTACTTGCGTATGTGCTATTTCAATTTCAAAAGGCCATTAAAGAAACTCTTTTGCCTGGTGATTTCAAAGAATTATGACCTCATTTATAACTTTCTTGAAATTAGCTTTTGCCAAAGAAGGAAAATCGTTTGAAAATTTTTGCAGCACTAACTCATTTTACATAAACATTGTGTAACATTATATTTCGTAAAAATACTTAAAGTAAGATTAGGATTATAACCACTGTAACCTTGAAAAATCATTCCTGCTATAATATGCAAAATTATAAATTACTATTTTTTTAAATGTAAATTTAAAACCTTAAAAGTAAAAAGTTTTTTTCGGATTTTACTAGTTATTTTTTACATTCTATTATTTTGTTTATTGTTGTTGTTTCTGAAAAATTATGTATGTATACAGGGTTCGTACGAATCAGGGCATTTTCCAAGAGTGTCAGCAGTATTTTCTTTATAGAAAAAGAAATCTAGGTTAAACTCGCGTAACTTCGCCTTCTTTCAAGGAGAGATTTTTTGTAATAAAATACTGGTACCCAAGAATTTCCTGGTCGCAAAATTCCAGGAGGCGTACGAACCCTGCGTATAGTAAGTATTAACTCCTTGAAGGGCAGTGGTTCATTTACGGATCCTTAATTTTAATTGCCACATTGGCAGCAGAATTTCGAAATGGAAATTTTCCTTTTACTGAGTACATAAAGAAAAGTTTTTACTTATTTATTTTCAAATAAATTCGTGACTAGATTCTGTCGTCACTGGATCATTTAACCCTTTCTGGCACAGTGGTCCCACTCCGGGCACACCTAATTTTAATTCTAAAATTGCATTCGACACCAAGAATATTTAATAAAATTTTATTTCTATAATGAAAGCTTAAAATAAGGAGTTCTTATTTTCTAAAAAAGTCGTTTGTAAATTCCGGTGTCATTCAGTAATTTCTCATTTTACGAACAGACTTTGTCTGTGCCGGAAAGGGTTAAGCATTTTACAAATAGAAATGCTTTGCACCTGAAAGTGTTAAAAAAAAAGGTACACCTGTTTTTTTCGCAGACCGTTTACAATAAAATCATACCAAAGGTGCCGTTAGACTCTGAATATTGTCTTCCTTTAGAATATGAATGCAAATTTTGAAATAGGGGTCTTCCACATAAAATAAATTACAGCAACTTCGATTTTTCAAACAGTAATATTCATTTTTGACACCATATGTGAGTTTCTTATGTCAAGACAGCTCGGAAAATGGCATTGTTTATTTACTTTTTATTAAATCTTCATAGAGTTATAAAATGAAATTATCAAGTATATTCACAAATTTAGAAATATTTTTCAGATCTCTAAGGAAAAACTTGCAGATTTACACAGCAAAATTATATAGAAAATCAATATGTAAAATGAACAAATGAATATATTGAGATAAGGCTTTTATTACTTACGATTTAATTGGGGAAACATTTCCCATAAATTTTCTGATTATAATTTTTTTTATGTCAGTACGTTACTTCTTTTAATCAGTTTTATTGATTCACACCAGTTTTTTAAAGAAAGTGAAAACCGCCTTATTTAATGACAATTTAAATGAGGTTAAAACAAGGCGAATTATATAATTTAAAAAAAAAAGTAGTGCTGATCAAGTAATCTGAATTTTATAGAGTAGCCCACTGACAGCACTTTTCTGATACGTAATTGAAATGTAGTACAGCATCGCCCTCTAGACCTTAGAATAGTAAAATTTCTGTCATCTCGAAATATAATTATTGGAATGAACTGCAAACTTACACACCCATGTTTTTTTTTTTTACGGTGACTATTCTATTTATGTAAAGTTGATGCAGATCATAGTTTAAATATATTTATAAAATATAGATTTATTTATAATTCTGATAATTAAAATTATTCTTTAAGTAAATATTTTAAAAATCGTAGTATAAAAATTCAAAGGTCTGTGTAAAATTATAAATATCAGTTGTTAACAGTAAAACATTAAATATACACAGGGTGGCATGCGTTAGAAAGGTTCTACAAGTAAATCTATTTGGATATTTTTAAAAGCTTTTGTTATTCAATAAAAGTGTTTAGTTAGAAATTTCATTAATAGATTGTGCTTAGATATTAGAGCTGTTTCATTAGAAAATATTAACAGAAATAACTTATTTTAAATGAATATCATTTAAAGGGATATTCCTTAAAATGATATTCCTTTATAGTAGTGCTATATTTACTACCATTTTGATTAAAAAAATAAGGCTTTTTATTGCTAAAAGCCTTAAGAAGCTAGGGGTGAAATATGTGATAAAAAAGTTTTAAAATTTAGCCGATAGGAAACTTGCTATTTTTATTTTATATTTTATTTTAATGACATACAGAAGTCTATCGAAAAATTATTATTATTACAATTATTATTTATTGCAAAACTTTTTTCCTCATGCCGTAAACTTTGAGCTCCATATATAACAGGGTATTCTGTCTTCTAATTTCCCAACATGATTTCCAGAGGTCAGCGCGGAAGGATGTAGTGACGATTATTTCACTTCGCATTCAGGGCAAAACATGTTGTTCATAGCATTGCCTTACATGATTAGAGAATAATTTATTAATTAGATAAGCATAAATTAGGATCATGGTAAATGAGAACACCAATATCGAACATTGACAACGTGGACTATTTTATCCCTTTACCTTGCGAGCTTCATATGCCCTGCATGCTTCTGACCGCCGACTCAAAATTCCTCGAGATTATGTCTTTCTATTTACCAACATGATTTCCAAAAGTCAGCGCAGAAGGATACAGTGACGATTATTTTAGTTTGCATTCAGGGCAAAACATGCTGTTTATATCATTGCCTTACATGATTAGAGAATCATTTATTAATTAGATAAGCCTAGCTTATTAGAGAAGAATAAAATAGGACAATGGTAAATGAGAACACTAATATCAAACATTGACAACTATTTTATCCCTTATCCTTGCAAGCTTCATTTGTCTTGCATGCTTCTGACCGCCGACTCAGAACTCATATTATATGTTTATTAAATAAAGATACACATCTTTTTTCAAATCTCTTTCGCTTTCTCGCATTTTTTATTAACAACTTCTACGCAGGAATACATATCTTGCCTAAAATGGGCGATATTTTATATCAAATGCTATGCAGAAATTTTAAGCCAAAAAATGGTGTAATTTATCTTTTAGTGCAATAAATTTTGTGCATGTGTGATTTCAATCAAAACGATGCCATTACGAAAATTCTTTCGCCTGGGGATTTCAAAGAATTATGACCTCATTCTTATCTTTCATGAAATACTCTTTTTCAGAAGTAGAAAAATCACTGGAAAAACTCGATGGTACTTACTCTAACTTATTTTACATAAACACAATGTCATTATCTTTCGAAAAAAATATTTATAACAGGGTTGCTAGGTTGTAATTTTTTTAAATTCAAGAATTCGGAATTCATTACAGAAATTAAGAATACATTTGTTACATTTGATAGTAGAGAGTGTCTATAAATGGTCTGACAAATTTTGTTCTTTAATAATTCATAACTTAATGAAGATATATTTAAATTATAACATTAATAATGAAATTAATTTAATAACATTAAAAGTTGCATGGCGCTTGTCAGTGAATTTCTGCCCGTTATCAATGCGATCCGTATGTATCAAAGCCATTAAATAATAAGCCCAGTCAGATAAATGGGAAACTTTTCGCAAGTTGAAAATAGCGCCATCTAGCGGTTGGGAGTGCTGCATTCGGCACCAAGAATATTTTAATAAAATTTTGCTTCTAAAATTAAAGCTTAAAATAAGGAGTTCTTATTTTCTAAGAAAGTCGTTTGTAAATTCCGGTGTCAGTCAGTAATTTCACATTTTACGAACATAATTTGTCTGTGCCGGAAAGGGTTAATTGCATAGTGATGTAAATTTCCATCACTTTTTATTTAACTTTTAATAAATAAATCAACTTCTTCGCCACCACTATATTTATATAGAAATATTAATGCAGTAAATTTCCACAATTTTTTTTCCATTATAGGTTTAGCTTTAATGTAAAAGATCCCAATAATTAGCAAGCTTTTAAAGGAAGTGCAAAAACAAAACATCGATAAAAATCGTATAAAATATCGATATAAATAAATCGTATCGTTTCTCTGCGACCCACTTCTGTTTTGTCCTCCTTCCAGAGCAGAGGTTTGGCGCTAGTGTATCGCTAACAAATTTATCTGACTGGGCTTATTATTTAATGGCTTTGGTATGTATGTATTGGGTTGTCCAGGAAATTAGGGCCGTTTGGGAAAATGAATTCGTACCGAAATATTCTTCCCGTTCATGATTACACAATTAGCTATTGAAATTAGGGTCTAATAATTAAATGATAGAATTTTACGGTAAGAATTAATTTTTCCAAACGGTACGAATTTTCCGAACAACCTAATTTGCATGTTTTGGTCTTGTCCACACCTAACATTCGTAAATGTGCATCAATCTTGATAAAAAAATGGTTTGAAAGTGTAAGACGCATTAGATGTCTTTATGTGTGGCAAATGGGTGGTACCATTTGATTTTCGTCAAAATCTGTTGAACCACTATTTCCGAACGGTAACGAGGCGTTCTTTTTCGGGTTCCTTGATTCCGATTTGAACGGTAATTAGGTCATTCAACTTAACTTACAATTCTGCTACTTTCTGCATTATGAAAGTTTATAATACATTTCAGTTACCATCATTTCCGAACAGTAACGTGGCTTTCATTTCTCGGTTTTTATGGGCCCGATTTCAACGGGAATTGGTTCATTCAACTCAGCTGACGAATAAGCTACATTTTGCATTACGAAAATTATACTATAAAAGGAAATGTATGAGTTATATGCACACATGCCACGTGTTTGCTTATATCGTCATTGTTTTATGACTTATTAAATTTTAAAATGTGTCAGACCTTTTGTAGACAACCTGTATTTCATTTCTTATATAATTCTGGATATTATGACATGTTTCTTAAATGTTTTGTAAATAAACATACACATTTTTAAGGGAATTTTTTTTTACTTTTTGCTTTATTTAATAACAAACATTTCGTGATAATACAAAATAAAAGACTTTCTCTCGAAATTCCCGGTAGGAATTCGGAATTCCTTACTATAAAGAGAGCTTAACCCAACATTATAAATATACATTTTATTATTATTAAAATTAAAAAGTCTTTTAAAAACAATCACAGTATATTACATAAATTAATTGCTTAATTTAAAACTTTATTTCAATTGAAATATACAGTAAATTTTTTCTGATACATAATGTTCTTTTTTTTTCATATAATTTTGTTAATCATATGTTGCAACTTACAACAATTTTTTACATTTAAACAAGAACGAAAAATCATGCTTCAAGCATAGATTATGTAGCACTTTCCTACGCTTCCAAAATAATATTACAAAATATACCATTTAATTAGCTAAAAGATAACATCTAAGTAAACAATTTGGAAAACGCATAACATATTTAAAAGCATAATTTCAGGAATTTCCAACAGATACAATATTCGGAAAAATATCCGAATACTTTTATTCAGCCCTGTATAGGATCTATAGATTTGTATATATACTACATAGGATGCTAAATTTTAGTTTAGTTAGGAAACGCGTAGCAGAGTTTAAAATTATCCTTCTGGAGTTTCTGTCAGTAAACGGAAATGTGTTCGCGAACTTTTGTGCTGCCCTGTATAGGATCTACAGAACTTATACACACCACGTAATAGACAAAAAGCGAGTTAAAATTAAAACCGCGTTCAGTAACTTAAAACGCACTTCCAGGAATTTTTGTTAACAGACAGTAGAGAATTCTTTTGTGTGTCTCTGTAAATGAACGATGACTGCTATACACACACTATTCTGTAGTAAGCCTCTTGTAATGCACCTTAGTAATATATATAAATTTTAGTGCGTTTAAAATAATGAAACATTATTTAAATAAACCGCAGACGATTTTTCTCCATAGACGTAATGTAACGGAATTCTTTTGACTGTCCCTGTAAAGTAACTATAAGTGCTATGCACACCCTATTCCATATTAAGCTTCTTCTAATGCACCTTAGTGATATATATAAATTTCAATGCGTTTAAAATAGTGAAACATTATTTAAATAAACCGAAAATGATTTTTCCCCATAGACCGCAATGTAACGGAATTCTTTTGAGTGTCCCTGTAAAAAAACTATCAGTGATACACACTTCCGTTGAAATAAGGAACATGCTATAGATAATGACAATAACATATAAAAATTGCAGAGCAATCCGAGCATATTTACGGGAGTTAGAGCATGGACAGACGGCAGACGGCAGACAAACCGAAGTCATGAGCACTTTTCAAATAGGTTGGAAAGTGCTAAAAAGAAAAAACGTTCTACCACAATGTCAGTATAGTAATATTTATTTTATTTAATTACGGGATATCTGTCATTTAACATTTACGCGAAGTACAAAATTCTTGAATTTGGACGCCAGTATTTTTGAACAGAGAATTCTGATTTATCTATTCTCAAAATTTCAGCAATTAAATAATACCAAAAAAGTTTGTCATATTATATTGTTCCAAAAAAATAAAATAAATAAAAGTAGTGTAATTGACCATTGTTGTGAAAGTGCTATGTCTTCGTAACGGGGCGTTTCAACTGTTAATGGTTAATAAAACAAATATCATTATACAGAAATGTATAATGGTAGTACAATGGTAGTTTTCGATATAGGAAAGGTTAAATCATTCCTTCCAAGTGCCAGTAAATAATAATAATTTAATGTATGATAGTTGTGATTTTCTTATTAGTAAATGCAGTCTTAATATATTTTGAATATGCGAAGAGCATATTTCTAATTTCCACGTAATTTAGTACTGTATAAGAAAATATTTGTTTTATATGTAATTTTTTCATGTGCTAGTAGCTATCTTGAAGAAATACGATACATATTTTTTGCATGTTAGTTGGATTTACTTCATTTTATACACTGGATAATAGATTATCTGAAAAATCCTCAATAATTTTTAATAATATTTATAAAATGCTTATTAACTCTTTAAGAAGCAACTAATTCTGTTTCTGGAATGTTGAGTTTACACCAGAATTATCGAAAATTTTTTATTTGAAAATTAAGAAATACAATTTACTACTTAAATTTTATACACTTAAATTTTAAAACTCATTAAAAAAAAAAAAACATATTGGTACAAATCTTGATTAAAATGAAAGATACCACCGCCATTCAAGATGTTAAATAAGAATACTTGCTCAATCTTTTCTCTCTAACTTTAGTTCGCACTTTTAAAAAAAGTAATAATAATTGTTACGCTGAAAAGCAAATACCATATCTTGAATGGGTGATATTTTAAACGTAATGCTATTTAGATATTTTGAGTTTCAGTTTTTTTTTTTTTTCTAAATTTTATCTGTGGGTTTCAATCAAAAAGAACCATTAAGAAAATACTTTGGCCTGGTAATTTTAAAGAATTATGACCTCATTTATATCTTTCTTGAAATTAGCTTTTGTCGAAGTAGAAAAAAGGCGTTAAAAATCGATGATACTAAGTTTTACATTGTCATCATAATACATAAAATTTAAAGTATTATTATTATTGTTGTCTAGAAAGAACATTGCTGCTATATTACACATAAGTATCAAATATTTTAAATCTTAATTTTTAAAGTATAGAAATATGTTTTCTTCGATTTTCTATCTTTCTTTGTTTATCTTTAACAATTTAAAAATGTATTTTCAAGTTCTTATAAAATATAAAGTATAAACATAAAAATAAATTATTATTACGTTGCTATTATTACTATGGTTAGAAAAGTGTGATATATCAAAAAAGTAAAACACACTTTATTCAAAATTTTATGCTGAGAAATGGTATATTTTCTCCTGGTCTTGATTTTTTTTTCTATTAAATTATGTATGTATTTTCAAGTGCCCAAAAATAATATAAAGTAAAATTAAAAAATTGTTATCATGTAACCGTAAGAAAAAAGTATGCTATATCTTAAACAAAATAAATATTTTATTCAATTTTTTAATTCTTTGCTCTAGAACCGGTATATAATTATACAATCTCGACTACACTGAAACGCAGAGGTACCAAGATCTCATTAATCTTCCGTAATATGTGGGTTAATTTGACCCAGGTTTAACACGTTTTGCACCAGAATTTTTTTTTAATATATAAAATTAAATAAATTCCACCTAGATACCTGAAATTAAATAAATAAAGATTCTGCCAATAATTTTTCTGTTTGAAACTTTGTTAAACAGGGTCAGATTAAACTACATATTGAGGAAGATTAGTGGGAACTTGGCACCTCTGCTGAAACGTAAATAATAAACATTTAAAATGAGGAATAATCTTTAATAAATATACAGCAGTTTTTACATAAAATAATTTTCACAAAACTAAAATAATAGCCATTGTGTAGCTTATAATAATAATAATGATGATGATAATGATAATAATGAGGATGATGAGTCTTGTAACAGTATGATTCTGCAGTTGCAGGATGGAGGGGATGGTGCTGGTAATTATGACATATATATTTTTTTGTATCATTATCCTTTTTTTTATCTTTTTGTCGATAATAAATATATTTTTAAATTAGTATAATTTGCGGAAACTGAAAAAAAAATGAATTTTCAACAAATTCTAAAATATAAAACTCTTTTAATAGTAAATGCATGTTATATTTTTCATCTAATTCAATAAATGTAGACTGTGAACATTTGTGACCATTGTAACGTTACAGCGATATTTCACACAGTTCACTGAATAATAAGTTTACGCGCTGACACAAAAATGGTAGCTGTCGTAGGCAGATTTTTTGGCAGCGTTCGTACGATCCCTTTAAATTTAATACTTATATTTTCTAAGAGTATTATTCACCTTATTTAATCTAAAAAAGAGGTGAAGAATACTTTATTTACTGGTATTTAAATTCAAGAAACCGTACAAATAATACGGAAAAAAAGAAAAGAAAAAACGCCTGCGAAAGCCGCCTTTTATGCGTCAGTGCTTAGGCCTAGTATTCAGGGGCGGTGCTTTACTTCTACTGGCTCTGCAGTTAAAGAACTCTTACTAGCAAAATTTCTATTCTTATAACAATAAATAATTCCATAACATAATACCATTCTTATGTAATACAATACAATGTGATTGATTTAACTGTAAGAGCTTCCGGGAGAATATTATCCTCTTGTGAGTGCAGTCTGCAGTGATGTTGAACACATTTTCATCGATTTCGTAAATTAGAAATGAAATGAATTTTTAATCTCTACGAAATTATAAGTGCTACTTAGGAATTTAGATCGCAGTTATATGAAACACGAGGGAAAAAAATTACAAATCTGTAATTTGAATTCACAATACGTATTTTATTCTAAAACTAAATTTTATCACCCAGAATAATTTATACTTCTTATTTCACTACTATATGTTCATTAGACTATGGATTATTTATTTAAAATGTGTAACGTATAATGTTTAAAATCTCATTTTATTTTTGACTCAAAATTATTCATTTTTTAAAAAGCATGATTACTAGAGACAATTAAAATTAATTTCTTTCAATTTCTGTATTTTTTATTTCTTTCAATCTCTATATTTATGATGCCTTTCAATTTCTGCATTTTTTATTTCTTTAAATTTCTAACAACGTAAATGGACTATTATTTGAAAAATCAACTATCAATTAAAAAAATTGTAATAACGCTTTATTATTTACATTGTTTTAGAGCTCTGTTGGAAGTATATATTTCTTATTATTAAGAGAAACTAAATATATTTAACATAGTGAATTGTAAAAAATAAATGCTTGAAATTTACAAAAAAGTTGTAATAAATTATGAATGAATAAATTTTGGAAATAAAATATGTGCTTGATTATTTACGTACGTTGTTTTATTTAAAACGTTCTTAAAGTGTTTATTTTTTTAATAATCATATTTTCCAAACTAGTTATTTGAAAGTTCTAGTGTGTTTTATAATAAAAAATAGCTATTTAGTCCAGTATTTCATTCAAATGGTTTTGACATACTGAATAAGGATTTCAAAAGAAAGTAATTTACTTTGAAAAGTTATTCAATTTTATGAAGAAAGGGTCTTACTTTATGGCAGTTGTTAGTCATAAGTCATAAAATAATTTTGCACGGAAATTCACATTTATTTTATTTTATTTTATTTTATTTTATATTATTTTACTTTGTTTTATTTTATTTTATCATTTTAGAAAACTAATACTCATCTGTTTTGCCAAGAATGTTTAACAAGTCTCATGCTTAAAAATTACAGTTGGAACTTTTTTTTTATAATAAATTACAGAAAAAATACAATGATTGTTATTTACAGCTAAAATAAGAAGTTTTGTAAAATATCTTAAATTTTCATAACTTGTGAAATCTGTGATTCAAGAGTGATAATAGTGAACTTTAACACAGTTCTTATTCAGTTTTAAAATGAAACATTTAACATTTTCAGTACAGGGTTGGGACTCCGTACATCCCAGCGTATATTTTTGTATTCTACTCGCACTAATGTTTGAAAAATAATTTCTGCCATACACTTATACTGGGACATCTTAAAGCGATATCTACAACAAAGAAAATTTTTGAAATGATTGAATCAGGGATGAGATTTCTTCGCTTTTTGCATACCAGTATAATCTTAGAGAAAACGTTGCTCTGTTAAATTGCAGAATGTTCCGATTAAATAAAAAAAAATGTTTTCTGTAAGATCATACTGGTATTCAAAAAAGCGGAGAATTCTCATCCTTGGATTGAATATAAAAATGTAGTAGGGTGAAACTCCAGTAACTGACATTTTAAGGATTTTTTTCTTGTTGAAACCACTATTAAAAAGTTTTAAATTTATTTTATACTTATCTTTGTTTTTGAAAGTATAGTAAAGCTACATTAAAAAATTATTGTTGACAAAAATTGAAAAAATATTTTTTTTTATTACTAAAAATAATTTTTTGTCGTATATATGGCCAATATAACCACTAACTGACACCATCCCTTTTCTGAAAAACAAATAGCTGAAAAATGATTTATTACAGTTAAGACAAATAAGTTACCACTAGATGACATTATTTTGCAAGAAATGCTTATTTGAGTTAAATTTCTGCTGAAGTGTCAGTTACTTGCTAGGTGCCAATAACTGGGGGTTTCACCTTAAATGAAACAAAACAAAACCAAGGGAAAAAATATGTTATTGCATTTTAGAACTTTTTTCAAGAACGTACATTTCATTAATATTTATATGTTTTAATTACTGTTTTTATAATTCATTTATGATTTAAAACTTATTATATATTAAATTATTATATATTATTATATATTATTATACAGGGTGTCTCAAAAGGTCGTTTACAAACTTAACATGCTGGTCTGTCATATCATGATAAACAAGATTTACATAGGAACTTGTGTTCGAAAATGCAAACTGCGACCGCTAGAGGGCGATGAGCGCAGGCTTACGGGAGAGTGAGAAGCGTAATAATTTCAGGCGAGATCGTAGCAGGAAAAGAATGAATCGGTTTAGTAACGCAAAATTGGCCGATATGCATTATGTGTATGACGCCGGGGATGGAATTGCACGAGCTGTGGTACGGATGTACCTTGAGCGCTTCCCAAGCAGACGTCAGCCAAGTCATGTTTTGTTTGGACAATTGCACCGCAGAATGCGTGCAGCAGGAGCTTTCCAAGTACGGAACCACATCGGTCGAGAACGCACTACACGCACACCTGTCGTAGATGAAACCGTGCTTCTGGAATTTGACAGAAACCCGCAAACAAGTCTACGAGCAAGCGAACGCGTCTTGGGGGTGCATCGTTCCAGAATTATGCGCATACTGCATAAGGAGACGCAACATCCCTACCATTTACAAAGAATACAGGCATTGTGCTTTGACGATTATCCCCAACGCGTTGCATTCGCACGCTGGTATTTGCAACAGCGGGTCGCACAGCCGGATTTTCCCTCGTGGATTTTGTTTTTTGGATGAATCCTGTTTTACACAGGACGGTGTCCTGAACCTGCACAACATGCACATATGGGTGCATGAAAACCCAAGGTGTACACGTGCACATGCACGTCAACAACGTTTCGCCGTAAACGTTTGGGCTGGTATTATCGGTGACATGAAAATCGCCCTCTAGCGGTCGCAGATTGCATTTTCGAACACAAGTTCCTATGTAAATCTTGTTTATCATGATATGACAGACCAGCATGTTAAGTTTGTAAACGACCTTTTGAGACACCCTGTATATTAAATGATTTTAAATACGGTTAGTATTTTATGCTAAAATAAAATTTGTTACTCAATGGAATTTTCAATACTCATGTAGCTGTCATGTATGCATTAATGAGTTATTCATGCTTGGTCTATAACTTGGAGTTATGATTTGATTTTACAGTTAGATCGAATCTACTAATTGCGAGTACTTCCTACTTAGGGTCCTAACTTGTGAAATCTGTGATCGAAGAGTGATAATAGTGAACTTAAACAAAGTTCTAATAAGTTTTTAACACTAGAACGACGGGAAATTTTGCACAAGTTTCATAAAAGTATTTCACACCAGAATTTTTATTTAGGACTTTTAACTTACTTATTTAACCTATTTTTGTGCGGTATATATTTAGCTTAATGTATGAAGAAATATCCGGTTCGATTCGACATTTTTTTCTTTTGGTAGGTGCCAAAATGGCCCCTCACCGTCGGTCTAGTGTTAAAATGAAACATTTAATAAAACCAAACGTATTGTTATGATGTTTCAGAATTTATTTCGAGAGCTTAGATTTCATTAACTGTTTTATAAGAACTGTTATATATAAGAACTGTTTTATAATTGAATAGTATCATATTTACTTTTTCATAGAATCAAAATATATAAAAAAAATAATAATATGTCTGCCTGTTATTTATACTATTTAAATGATTTTGAATACGATTGGTATTTTATGCTAAAACAAAATTTTATTACTGAATTGAGTCCTGCACTGCTTATGTCGCTGTCAGATATGTTTAATGGATTATTTATGCTTGATATATAACTTCAAATTCTGATTTAATTTTAAAGTTAGATGTACTTTAAATTCGAATTCGAATGTCGAATGCTCCTATTTAAGTCTTGTAGCGTTACTATACTTTTCTACCTTCTCTACCACTATTATGAAACAGTAAGAATTTTTGGTAAATTTCTATTGCAGACGTTATAGAATTTACCACGAAGATTTTTGTTTTAAAATAGTGGTGACAAGGTTATAAATAATTAGGAACGCTGCGAGTCCTGATTATTTAAACTGAGCATTCTCTTTTCCACCACTAATTTCTAGTAATTTTTTTCTCACAAGTTTTCTAGGAAGTTTATAGGATTAAATGAGATTATGAAAACTATGTGGAAAAATTGGTGATAAAGGTCATTGGAAATCCCCCAGTATTTTCCGCTAGAGTATACATATATACATACATAGTTAAAATGAAATTACATGCGTGAAAATCAAAAGAAAATATGGTATAAAAATTAAAGAAAAAAATATTGCAAATGTTAAACGCATTAAATAAAAATGCAAATATCAAAAACTATAACTATCTTATGGATTCTTCAAAGGAAGTTCATAAAAAGAATTCGTAGTCATGTTATTTCGTCGAATATGGTCTGCATCAAACCTTAAATATAACAGTATTAAGCGCCTTATAACATATCGAAAAAACCCAAGAAATGTAAAATTGATAAGAGATCCTATATATATATATATATATATATAATTTTTTTATATAAAACTTTGCATTTATACTTGGATTGTTTCAATTGTCAATATTGTACAGAACAGATAAAAAGAGATTTAGAGAGAACAGGTTTTAGATACCGGTAAAAAACACAACTTAGAAACAGATATTATACACTATGTAGTTCTAAAATTAAGTTTTATTTTTGTAACATAAAATAAAATTGTTAACGAACTATAACTGCGAAAAAAAACATACTTGCAACATTATGCAAATTTATAGTCGCGAAATCTTATTTTTGAGTAACAGTATTTACAGATATAATCATTAATATATATATATATATATATATATATATATATATTCGCCTTTTTGTGACAGAAATTTGTGATTCAAAAACTAACATTATTATTCAAAAACTTAAAAAGAGGAAGGATTGTCACTTACGCAATTTATAAAATAAGAACGTATATAGCATAGTGGCAGAGAATAAATTGTACAGATAAACTAAATACTCTATTATTTACATGCTCTGTTCCCTGAATTCCCTGACTTCGTCATATTTCTCAAATATTTTATCAGAAAGTTACATGAAACTCTAGTACATTTCATAATAAGCAATCACTATTTAAGGCAATATTTCATTCATAGGTTTTTTGACATACTGAATAAGAATTTGAAAAGAAAGTCATTTATGTTGAAAAATTCTTCAATTTCATGCTGGAATAGGCTGTACTTTATGGCAGCTGTTGGTAATAAATCATACAGGAATTTTGCTTTTGCTTTACGATTTTTTTTTTCGAAAACTAATACTCATTTATTTTGTAAAGAAAATTCAAATATTTCAATGCTGAAAATATATACAGGGCAAACTTTTAAAAAATAAAAAACGTTTTTGCACTTTTCTTATACAAGATCACGATAGAGTATTTTTTATGCATATCGTAACGTTTCTTTGCAGCTTTATAAACGTGCATTTTTTCAAAACAAAAGAAAAAGTATCAAATTATTTTTTGCCACTAAGATACGAAGTAACAAGAAACATAATATTTAATAATTATTCATGCAAAATATATCCTTTAAGACGCTACTTCACTTAGGCGAAAACACCCACTCGCTAATGTTAATAGTATGGGGGAAATAATTTACGATATCTCGTTTGCATTTCTATATTTTTTATCAAAATATTAAAATTTGAAAAAAATGGTATTATTTTAATAAATAGAGATAAAAAACCAAAATTCTAACAGCATTTTCCTATTAAATTTAAACATTTTTCGTTAAAGCAGTTGACAAAAATTTAAAATCCACAATGAAATTCTTTCAACAATAATTAATTTTGTATTGAACTATTTCCACGTGAAAAATGAAAATGAAATAAAAAGTTTCACCAACTGAAAAAAAGATTAGTATGAAATAAAAACGATTGACGACATAGGGGTAATAAAACGGTAATTTTCAAAGATTTCTCAATAATACAAGGTGTATGAGTATGTGTTTGTACACAAAGCAGATTAATATTGCGTCAGTAGAGAATTAAAAAGAAAATCTGACGAATTTCTTAACGAATTTTTCAAATGTTTAAGAATAATACAAAGCGAGTGTATTAATATGAGTAATAGAGAATAGTAAATATATGAGTTTGAGAAACATATTGAATCATGAAAAAAATCCGATTATGGAAATATTCGCATATTTTATCATTTTTAAGGTGTACAACATGTTTAATTTTGAAATTATTTTTTTAAAAACCGCATTTAGTCCGCATGACAGATATTATTATGACAGATTATAATAGCGGGCTGGTTTAGAACGAAACGAAAAAACGAAAAAATAAATCGGTAAATTTTTACTTTATAAAAAACATAACTTTTTTTTTTCTTTTTTGCTAAATTAAATTTATTTGGATTTATTAAAGAAAGGATAAAGTGTTTTGAAAGGAATATTAAACGAAATCCTTTGAGCGATCTTCGATCACACTTACCCACTTATTAATTAATTTATTAGCTTAGTGTAAAACAATGTCACAGTTCCTTCACTTTGATTCACGCATCAACTCAAATTTATATGCATATATTTTGTCTTATTCAGTTGTTTAACAGTTGTCTTTTTTATAATCCCACCCCTTTATAATTACTAGAGAATCGAACCCGGGCTTCCCGGATTACAGAGCATAGGCTAAAACCATTTTTTTTTTCTAATTCTATCAAATTTTTCATATTTTTATTTGTCAAGGTTGCTGCATTTAGTGATTCTTTTTTTGTTTGTTTGTTTGCTTTTCTTGTACGTGAAGCGCTCATAAATGTGGTATAGTTATTCATCCAGCAATTTTTTTGTACTAAACGTTCACACATGCGATATAGAGATTGCGACATTTTATTTTATTTTTTTGTATTTTCCATATAGCGAGATCGCTGCATCCAGTAATGTTTTCTTCGTTTTATTTTCATTATACGCATTATTCGTTATATGGTATAGATCCATATATAAGCATTTTATATGAATAAAGAAACAATATCTAAAAAAAATATTTTCTGTTTGTATTATCTGTTAAAATATCCGATGTTTATTTATTGTCTAATTAAAACATTCTTTTAATTTCTTAAATTATTACAAAGCATTCTTTTGTCCAAAATCGTGTAAACGAATCAAATTTTGTATCCGGTATATCGCTACCTCTCATATAAAGGCACCCTATTCTCATGACTTTTTTTCTCAAAATTCATTAATTTTACTATTTGTATCTGTTTAAAAAATATAATGGCAACATTCAAAGCAATTGAAAAAAAAAAAATCATGTTTGATAATTATTTTAAAACCCATAATAAATCAGTCAATTTAGATACATTTTTCGGACAAATTCCATTTGAAAGTAGATTTTTTTCCCCTGTATAACGGTGTAAATATTGAAAATGTGCGATGTTTAGAAATAAAAAATATTGCAGTAGCAAAAATCGCAAAACTGAAATTTCATCGTCAACTGTTGCCATTCGCAAAATGACGTCAGCGTTACGCACGGACACGTTTGTCCTTTATAATATAGATTGATTTATTTATATTTATATTTCTGCTTTTTTATAAGTAACTATAATTAAACATCGTTTTAAGGTTAATTTATAATGTATTTATTATTCTCGCCTACTCTCTTAATGATTAATTTTCTTATTTTTTTTAATTAATCCATTCGCCGTCAACCACGAGTATACTCGTGGTTATCAACATTCAAAATAAAAGTGTATGATAGAAAAAAAAAACTGCCTAGCCACCACTATCTTAATATGCTAAAAAATACTTTATTTAATGACAAAAACTTTGCTATTAAAGGTACCAAATATTATCTTTCAGAATTTTTGGTGGGAAACGCATTTCAGTAAAAATATCGAAGACTCCGCCCACATAGTTTAGGCTTCGAAAAGGGTTAAGCTTCATTAAATAACATACAATTTTCACATTCTTCTCTTATCATAGATAGTTATTTTTTAATAAATTCCAATTATATCCATTTATATTAATAAGTCATCTTACTAGATGTCAGCATTATAGTTTATCTTAATTACTTTGTTTCTGCTTTCATCTTGTTATTATGTATTTCTTTCGTTACATTGCAATTGAAACTTTCGAAATTTTCAACAGTCGAAAAAAATAGTTAGTCTATCTCTAATAAACGTTTGAATATTTCTGCAAAACGTTCTTATTAACATATGTCTAGATAAAAATGGATAATTTTTATTTAAAAATAAACGGAAATGTTAATCGAATAAAATTCTTAATATAACACATGGGCTGATAAATTCCCGGTCTAATAAAGAAAACACAACTTTTTAACAAAGCTTTATAACTTTATGACTTTATAACTTTAATAAATAACATAACTTTAATAATAAATAATAATAATTTAATAATAATAATAATAATTTAAAAATAATACATTTTATAATAATAATTTAATAATAATAATAATAATTTAAAAATAATACATTTTATAATAATAATTTAATAATAATAATAATAATTTAAAAATAATACATTTTATAATAATAATTTAATAATAATAATTTTAAAAATAAAAATTTTAAAAATAAATTAATAATAATAATTTTATACTAATAATTTAATAAATGATTAATAATAATAATTTAATAATAAATAACATAATTTTATAACGAAAAATCTCCAAACAGTGCTCAGAACTCGTTGTTGTTTTTGGTCAAAAGTCATCACGCGCGGCAGCCACTTTCACTACAGCTTTTTCATAGACAAATGTTCATTCAAAATAAAACCTACACATTCCTTGGATATCTTCAGAGTCTGAGCTATCTCCTGCAACTTCACTTTACGGTTCCTCAAAACGATTTTGTGGACTTTTTTTATGTTCTCCGGAGTAACCACCTCTTTTGCGTGGTGCATCACTAGTGTCCGTACGACCACGTTTAAATTCAGCAAACCAGTCAATAATGGTTGATTTACCTGGTGCAGTGTCCGGATAACGCTTATCTAGTGAAACTTTTGTTTGAACGGTATTTTTCCCCCATCAAATAACAATTCTTGAAATTCTTGTTATCCATTTTTTTGTTTATCAACAAAGTCGCTCAACTAAAACCACACTAACGTTTTATCCACACGGAGAATCGTCATGGCATTTTTTCTACTACCTTTTAAAGGTTAGTATTTACTAAAAAAAACATCGGTTCGGCGATTGCAACGCCGTCTGTGTGCCATACTGGGAATTTATCAGCCCATGTGTTACAAAACTGAAAATCTGATACTACCCTCACCTGGTTAAACAATGTTTCCCAATCGTAAACTCCTTTTTAAACTTTGTGCATATACTCTTGAGATTTAATAAGTTATTTCTTTACATAGTTAATATGCTAACAGCTTGATTTTTGGCTTGCGTATGTTGATCTCAAACTAAAATTTACAAGCGTTATTTTCAAATTTGTTAAATTGTAACCGCTTGAAATTTTGATCTCCCTTTATTCTTTATTTTTTAAATATTCTTTTATAATATTATATATATATAAGTACACCACACACACACACACACACACACACACACATATATATATATATATATATATATGTTTATACGTATCAGATATCTTTAAAGTATATTATTATAATTCTACTGTATAGTAAATTTAAAATAATACATTAAATTATATATTTCTTTTCTTCTTTCAGAATCTGAAACATCAGGTGATGACAACAAATGTATGGGTAGAACAGGTAATATTTTTAAATTTTCTTTTATGTTAAAATTTTAAGATCCGTAGTTTTGAAAATTTTTATTCTTGCAAATTTCAAAATATTTATTTTAAATTACGAAATCAAAATTACTCTTAAAATGCCTTTCTAAATTACATAAGACTGCCAAAATGCTAAAAATAATTTTATCAATTGAATGATAATAAAAAAAGAAAGAAAAAAAGAAAGAAAGAAAGACAGAATGAAACTGGAACTGCAATAAAATCATAATATTTTTTATATTTACGCATATATTTTTTCCTAATTTTTTTCATAGTTATAGAAATCTTTTTTACACGAAATATTTACGCGATGACAAACAACAATTTTGTTCGCAAAATCTAAATAAAAAACTTTCCTACGTCCCCGGAGATGTTTGAAAAGCAGTGAAGAATCACAGGGTAAAACTGTGCAGATACAAAATGATAAGTCGATGCTAAAACTGAGACAAACTTCACACAATCTTCTTTTCAAATTATATTTCACATAAGCAAAAAGCCAGTATTAACTTTAAAGAATCATAAAAAAGAGATAATGATAAATTGTCCTAGAATCATCGTCAATATTTGTTTTTTGTAGTAGTTTAAACAGTTATAGATAGAGGGCACTAAAGCGAAATCATCTTCTGGAAGATGTAAATGTAGATGATTATCAAAGAACTGATTTGGTGGAATAGCAGATGGTGGTACAAATGGCGGAGCGGCTGGTACCTGTGAAATTTGTTAACTGAGCAGCTGCAATGAATGTATTCTAAAAAGGATGATAAAAAAATATCTGAAAAATGAAATAATTTTCAGTACTTAGTAAGTTGTTGTACGCTCCAAATTCATGATTCAGTCGAATAAACTACATAGGTGCCAACCTCTCATTAATATTCCGTAATATGCGGGTTAATTTGACCCAGGTTTAACACGTTTCGCACCAAAATTTTTTTTAAGAAATGAAATTAAATAAATTCCACGTAGATTCCCGAAATTGAATAAACAAAGTTTCATCCAATAATTTTTCTGGTTTGACGCGTTGTTAAACTGGGTCAAATTAACCCCCGCATATTACGGAATATTAATGAGAGGTTGGCACCTGTGAAACTATAAAGCATCTACTAAATAATCAGTTTTTTTATATTCATCCTCATTGGTGTACTGCCGGAAGTTATATTCATGTTAGTGTCCCCTATCAGTAATTACAAATATTTTTCCTGTTAAGCAAAATCTCGCTTCCTGGCAATTCTTTTAGTGCAAATCAAATTTCTGTATAACGCCTTTATATATATATATATATATATATATATATATATATCGAACTGAACTGAATTCATTTTTAAATTCTAAAGGTGTTCTGGATCAGTGTTAAGTTTAGCTAGGGACAGGGCCTGATTACCAACGGAGCAAACTCCCACCAGTAAATTTTAATAGAAATTTTCATCTTATTTAAACGCCATATTTCTGAAAAGTTACTGTCATGAATAAGGCAAAAATTTCTGTGTTTTTTTACTGGTAGAAGTTTGCCCCGTAGGTAATCAGTGCTTGGCTAGGGATGCTTTCTGTTGCGTGTTGCTCTGGGTTTTGGTTGACTGTAACACTTAATCTGGTCTCGGCAGGTGAAGGAAGACGTTGCTTGCATCAAAATTAGTTTTAACCCTGCTATGCATGTCATTAGACATGCCCTCCTGCCTTCTGGTTTATTTTTCCTGGTAGTGTTTTAATGTAGTAATTTGCGTTTGGTTATATTCAAAATATAGTTTTAATTGGTTATATTTTAAGATTAAGATGATTTATTGTTATTTGTTTTTCGTCTATGTGGTGTAGTTAGTGGGAATTCATAATTGAATTTGAGTATATATATATATATATATACCGGGTAAGTCAAAATGAATATAGCGATTACAAACGGCTATAACTATTTAATGGAATAGAATTTATCGATAAGATTAACACAGAATGTAGGCGGAACTTCAAAGTTTTGTATACATACGTCATAGATGTTCTATGTGACTTCCCTTGGTCACATAGGACAACATCTAGGCGATAGTCCATTTCAAGCCATACATTCTGAAGCATTTGTTCAATCACTGACGCAAGCGCATTACAAATGCTTACTTTGAGTTCTTCAATTGTTTTTGGCATGGGAGGCACATACCCCCGTCTTTCACATAACCACATAGAAAAAAACACAGGGTGTCAAGTCCGGAGATTTTGGTGGCCAAAAGCAGAAGACATCGTCGGCTCCACTTCGACCGATCTATGGGGTTCTGTGAAAGACATACGTGCCTTCCATGGCCAAAACAGTTGAAGAACTCAAAGTACGCATTTGGAATGCGCTTCCTTCGGTGGCTGAACAAATGCTTCAGAATGTATGGCGTGAAATGGAGTACCGCCTAGATGTTGTCCGTGTGACCAAGGGAAGTCACATAGAACATCTATGACGTATGTATTCAAAATTTTGAAGTTCCGTCTACATTCTGTGTTAATCGTATCGATAAATTATTTTCCATTAAATAGTTATAGCCGTTTGTAATCGCTATATTCATTTTGACTTACCCTATATATCATCAACCGTTTCTAATCCACTGCTGGATGTATGTCTCCCCCAGATTTTTCCATTGTTTCCTGTCTAGTGCTTTAGCCATCTAATTAACACCGGCCACTTTTCTGTTTTTGTCACACCATAGGCCGTCTTCTTGGTCGTTTTACATCTCTGGGATACTACTATTGGGTGTTTGTGCTCCATCTATTATCTTGTCTTCTTGCAATGTGCCCAGCCCATTTCCATTTTAGCTGTTTAATTCTCTCAATGACGTCAAAAACTTTCGCCTGATTTATTATGCAAGTTATTCTCTCTCTCTCTCTCTCTCTCTCTATATATATATATATATATAATTGTTTCAATTTTATACGGGCTTTCTGTTCACTAAGTATTAAATCTACCATTACCTAAGATTTAGTGTGAGTAACACAAATTTGTAAATTAAGATCGCACTTAAAAGATCAGTAAATGCAGTATAATCATTTACTGCTTTGAAGTTACATTTCGAATTTTAACAAAGTAAAGCATAAAACCTAGAAGAAAAAATGAGGAGGTTTTTAAAACAATATATAAATTATTCATTAAAATAGTGTTCTTCCCTAATAATTCTCAATTTCAAATTTTTAAAAGAAAACCTAAATTGATCTTCAAATACTCTCGGATAAATGTTTTAAAATTGGAATGCAAAAATAAATACATAAATAAAATTTATTCTGATTTGTTTGCAAGCAGTATTTGAAATTGCTTTATGTGATTAAACCTACCAATGCAGAATAAATTTCGCAATAATTATTTAAATGAGATTTTAAAATAATGGAATTTTTGGAAGTAAAATTGGATATTTCAACGACATGGAATTTCTTATTTTTAATCATAAATATGATTTGTTTTGGATTATTTTTGAACACGAGAAATTTACGGAGGTAGTTTTAATTAATCACATTTTCGTACATTTACTCAAATATATCGGGTAGCAGTTCATGAACTCAATTTAGTTCACCTCAACCTAGAAACTTTAAAATTTTATTGAAAACTCCAAAATAAATTTGAAAGTAACATTTAAGATATACCAAGAGTAGCCTTAAAATATGACAATTTTAAATTAAAACTATTCTTAAAATGTCCCTAAATACAGTATAATCATTTAAATTGTATAAATATAATCATTTATGTAGTACAGTCATTTATACTTTATCCTTTATTATATGATGCTTTGAAATTAGATTTCGATTTTAAAAAATAAAAAAAATAAAACCCACAACCAAAATGTAGAGGGTTTTAAAACAAGATATAAATTATTCATTAAAATCCCTCTCTGCCCAAATAATTCTCGATTTCAATTTTCTAAAAAACAGTCTGAAATGATCTTGATATATCCTTACAATAATGTAGTTTAGAATTAGAATGAAAAAAATATATATATTCAGATATTTTACATGCAGTTTTTGAAATTGCTTTATGTCCTTAAAACTTTCGATGCAGAATAATATTTCATGATAATTATTTAAATGAGATTTTAAAATAATGATATTTGTAGAAGTTAAATTAGATATTGAAATTACATGGAAGTCCTAATTGTTGTTTATAAATACGATTTGTTTTGAATAATTTTTGAACAAGGCATTTACGGAGATAATTTCTTGATGTAGATTTGATTACACTGAATTTACATACACTTATGCAAACACACAAGATAGCAATTCTTCAACTTATTTTAGTTCTTGAAATCTTTATACTGTAGTGAAATCATAAAAACACATATACAAAGTATGATAATTAAATTTGGTGATTGTATTCATAAAGAAAATATTTTTTACCAAATTAAGGAAAAATGCTTTACATTCCTTCAAAGTAGGTTATTGTCATTTGCAATGCATTTTGCAACACAAATGTACAATTTATGAAAATTGCGCTAAAATGATTCCTTGTAAAGCATGGAAAAGGTTACATGGTTACATGGTTTTAGATTCACACTGCAAAATGAAGCTATCGTCGTGAAAACGTTTGTTGTCCGTAACCTCAATTGAAACGACCCTTTCAGGAACAAATGCTGGGTTACCAGCTTGACTTTTTTCTAAATTCAGAACTCACACCAGAAATTAATAGGTGTAAATTTTAAATAAATTAATGAAAGACATTTCTGACTTTACAAAGTAATAACTTTTCTTTCAATATTACCGGTATCAACCAAAGCCATTAAATAATAAGGCAAGTCAGATAGTGTTAAATTTGTTAGCGACACACTAGCGCCAAACCTCTGCTGCGGAAGGAGGACAAAACAGAAGTGGGTCGCAGACAAAGCCATTAAATAATAAGCCCAGTCAGATAAATGGGAAACTTTTCGCAAGTTGAAAATAGCGCCATCTAGCGGTTGGGAGTGCTGCATCCGGCACCAAGAATATTTTAATAAAATTTTGCTTCTAAAATTAAAGCTTAAAATAAGGAGTTCATATTTTCTAAGAAAGTCGTTTGTAAATTCCGGTGTCAGTCAGTAATTTCACATTTTACGAACATAATTTGTCTGTGCCGGAAAGGGTTAATTGCATAGTGATGTAAATTTCCATCACCTTTTATTTAACTTTTAATAAATAAATCAACTTCTTCGCCACCACTATATTTATATAGAAATATTAATCCAGTAAATTTCCACATTTTTTTTTTCATTATAGATTTAGCTTTAATGTGAAAGATCCCAATAATTAGCAAGCTTGTAAAGGAAGTGCAAAAACAAAACATCGATAAAAATCGTATAAAATATCCATATAAATAAATCTATCGTTTCTCTGCGACCCACTTCTGTTTTGTCCTCCTTCCGCAGCAGAGGTTTGGCGCTAGTGTGTCGCTAACAAATTTAACACTATCTGACTGGGCTTATCATTTAATGGCTTTGGTATCAACTATGAATTTCTAAATTTAAAAAAAAGGCTTAACTGGTAACCCTGCACATGCACAAGTGCTTCTGTTGCTGCAACGCTGATAATTCCACGTAACTTACAAGCAATTTTATTTTAATGTTAATGCAAGTGATTCATTGTTTTTTTTCGTATATTATAAAATCCATATTTTAAAAAATATTTCTGGTGCGCATTTTAATAAAAATCCCTTCCAGATTTCACTTTGAAGCTGCTGATCTGCAGATTTATTAGTATATATACATTCAGGTTTTGTACGGATTGTACTCTTTTATATTCAAGTCGACAAATAATGATATTTTTACTAAAGTTAAACTAATATTTTTAGATTTATTCCAACATTAAAAAAAAATGGAATTACTTTAAAGACTTACTCTGGGAAATAAGTTTAAACAAATATATTAAGAAAATATGCCTTCTCATTATAAAGGAGAGTAAAGCGCTTTATAAAATAAATGTTAATGAAAGCCTTAAATAATTTACTAAAAGGCCAGAGGCATTAAGCAAATGTTTGCCATGTCAATCATGCGTTCAATAAACAGAAGTGTTCTCTTTATGTCTTTCTGAAATAATTTTTAAAATACTTGCAAGTTCATCTAACTCATGTACTTATAATATGTGCTGCTATTTTGAAGGGCTTTCATTTTCCAGAAAATTTCCTTTTTTAATGATGTCCATTAATTCACTTTATAATCCTTTACGTGTAGCGATAAGTGGCATAACATAACATATTTTTATTTACATATCTGAGAAAAGTATGAACGATACAATGTAAGTTTAGAAACTGTTTTTTTTAAACGGGATACTTTAACTTTTGGCAATCGAAGTATATTTACTGCAGTTGGGGGTTATTAGATTGAGCTATATATACAGGGTGTTTCCGCGTAACATTTAGCAACATTAAGTCCTGGTAGATTACACAAATAAAGAATGTCCATGAAACTACAGTCGCAATTTATCCATTTAGCCAAAATCTATTTTTATTTCAGACCGGATTTTCGCTCATGACATTAACACTAATAAAGGTATTTTTACTTTCTTCTATCTTTACAAGAAGAAAGTATTGGAGTCATGAAAATTTTCGACTTCCAGTTTTCAACGGATTCGTACGTTTCAGAAGGTCTTGAACACGATTTGACTGTTTTTAAAAAATGTCTGTCTGTGGATCTGTCTGTCTGTCCGTCTGTCTGTCTGTGTGTCTCTCGCAAAAACTCGTGGGCGCTCTATCTCAAGAACTAATGAGCGAAATTTAATAAAACTTTTTATATTCAGTTAGTCCCTGATATAAATGGGTGCTGATTAGTTTTTAGTGTAAATAGCTCAACAGGTGGCGCTGCTTTGCTACAGTTTTCACGATTTTCACTATAGCTATATCTCAAGAAGTAATGCACACATAATTTCATCCAACATCAGATTCTGTCAGACCATGACATAAACGGGCGCCGATTACATTTTAGTGTAGATATCTCAACAGGTGGTGCTGCTATACCACTACTTTTTTCATGATTTTTACGATAGCTATATTTCGAGATCTAATGCATGGAATTTCATCGTACTTCAGATTCTGTTAGAACTTGACATAAATAGATGCTGCTCATGTTTCGGTGTAAATAGCCCAACAGATGGCGCGGCTATGTTACTTTTTTCATGATTTTTACGATAGTTATATCTCAAGATGTAATGGAAAGAATTTCCTCAAACTTCATATTCTGTTAGACATTGCATAAATAGATGCTGATTACGTTTTGGCATAACCAGCCCAACAGGTGGCACTGCCCTTCTACTTTTATTGATTTTTACGATAGCTATATTCAAAGATCTAATACACAGAATTTCATCAAACTTCAGATTCTGTTAGAGCTTGACATAAATAGATGCTGCTCATGTTTTGGTGTAAATAGCCCAACAGATGGCGCGGCTATGTTACTTTTTTCATGATTTTTACCATAGTTATATCTCAAGATGTAATGGAAGTAATTTCCTCAAACTTCATATTCTGTTAGACATTGACATAAATAGATGCTGATTACGTTTTGGCATAACCAGCCCAACCGGTGGCGCTGCCCTTCTACTTTTCTTGATTTTTACGATAGCTATATCTCAAGAACTAATGCACGGATTTTCCTCAAGCATCAGATTCAGTCAGACGTTCACATAAGTTTTTGTTGATTAGGTTTTGGTGTAAATATCGCAACAAAAGGCGCTGCTATGCTGTATTTTTCATGATTTACGCGCTGTTAGCGATAGTCATACCTCAAGACCTACTGCACGAAAGTTAATAAAACTTTACATTCAGTTAGACCTTGATATAAATTGGTGCTGATTCGTTTTTGGTATACCTGAAACCTATATGAGATAGAAGAAAATTTTGGAATTGGCATATCCGACTAGTTTAATATTTACAATATAATTATTTACTGTAGGAAAAAATCGATCAAATCTTGAAAAGTGTTATACTTACACAGTAATTCGATGTGTTCATCTAACGCAAAATTAGCTGTATTTCGAAAAGTAGATTGTCTAATTTAGACTGATAGGATGCATATGACTGTCAATGTCACGATATGTGGAGAATAGTGCACTACCCGCTTCGAGCCTTAAATTAGCTAATTACTGTGCACTTCTACCACCTTTAATTATTTTGTAGCATTCTAAACACAGTAAGTTAAATCTGTTGTAAATAGTAAATATACTTAAAATATCTTCATTACTGTTAAAGGTATCACCACATTCGGTAAACTTATCGAATTATTGTGCACTTCTACCACCTTCAGCTAGTTTGTCGCATTTTTAACACAGTAAGTTAAATCAAATCTATTGTACATAGTAAATATAGTTAAAATATCTTCATTACTGCTAAAGTTATCACAAAAAATCTGGGCTCAGATTGAAATGAAGCAACTTGTAATATTGACTGAATGAGTGGATCCCACCCTTATTTCCTATTGCAGGGTTGCTACTTGTGATTATTTTTGTATTCTAATTATACCACTATTTTTATAAAATTGAGTTTATAGTAGATTTCTCTATAAAAAAATTCTGTTAAATGAAAGTGGTATAAATTGAATAAATAAAAAAATTGCCAGTGGCAGTTCTGTATTAGAAAATTGTGTGTTATAGTATGTTCTACTGCAGCGCTTCCCAACCTTTTTTTCCGTCCCGTACCCCTTGCTTAGGCAATTCACTTCAGCGTACCCCCTCTATACCAGAAACACGCCCCAAACCCCCTCCCCTCACTCATATAAGGCAAACATGCTTTTTTAAAAATTAGTAATATACTCATTAAAAAGAAGGAAGCTTTAATATTAATAAATATAAGTTAGTGATATAACCCCACCTACTCAAAAACGAAAATAAGGGCCTGCTTTTCAACGCGTTTCAAAACAAAGCATTAACAATAGAAACCCTGATGTAATTGAACTTGAACTTGAACTTGTGATAGGTTCAATGGGCTTCCAAGTTGCGAAGCAACTGCACACCCTTGCTTTGAGTAGCTGTATATCAAATCCTGAGAGAGCCATATGAAATGTCTAGCCGTAGTCTAATTGACTCCATAAAAATAGGATAGTGTTACGTATATCTATAAAATAATGAAAATTTACAAGTTAAAGTATAAAAGTAAAAATAGTTCATAGTTAAAAAAAAATAATAATAATGCCAGACGAGGTAAAGTAAAGGCATTCTGCAATTATTATTAAAAACGGAACAATAAGATAAATGTGGTGGAAAAGTAATATTGTATAATAATCGATGGCAGTTTTCGTGAAAAGATTGGATACTCATGCAATATGATTATCGGTGGGCGGAGCTAGTGACATTGAATTATCAATGAATTATTATGTCCAGTGGGCCTTTCCTCTCATTTTGAGTGTAACATATTGGGATTACACATGAGACTAACTTTATAATCCAAAAAGTGTCAACTTTCTTTAAAGGTTTTCAGTAAAACCATTTTTGTGATTACCGCCATTACCGATTTTATTTTTACGTACCCCCAGCAGACCCGCCACGTACCACCAGGGGTACGCGTACCCCAGGTTGGGAACCACTGCTCTACTGCCATTAAAATTTGTAAACGTTAAGCTAAAACATATTGTTGAAACAAGTTTACATATTAACAAAATTCTTATGAGGTCAACCATATCATGAATTCTTAATAAACAGAAAACATCGTTTGCAAAATCGTATCACCATTCATAAAAGTAAGAAATAATATTTATAATTAATCACATTTTTCTATATAAGTCAGTGAATAAAGATATATTTCATTAAGTTAAACTAAATGTTTTACATCTACCTCAACAGAATCAACAAAAAAAATTAATTTAAAGACCTGCTCTAGGAAACGAGCATAAATAAATATTTTAAGGAAATATGTCCGATCATTATTAGAAAAGTAAAGCGCTTTCTAAAATATACAGTTAATGAGAGTTTTAAATAATTTATTTAGAAGGGCATTCAGCAAATGTTTGCTTATCAATCATGCGTTGAATAAAAAAAGGAAGAGTATCGATTATGTCTTTAAGCAATAATTTTTATAAGACGTTCACGTTTAGTGACCTATACACTTATATTGTAAAGGGTTTTAAATTTCAACAATGTTTACTTTTATAATGATATAAAATATTCCACTCCATATTATTTTACATGCATGTCAAAGTGCCCAAATATTCAATAATTTGAAGTGACTCTCTAAACAAGTTATGAAACATGCACAGCTACGCTAAATAATTTAATTTTTCTTAACATCTTATTGAAATTTTGTGACAACCAGACAACTTTTATCGCAGTTAGAGTTCAGAAAAATAAAACAAAAAGATACATAGAAACATGTTTATATAATAACAAAATTCATGTGCGGTTAACCAGATTAGACGTTTAAAAAAAAAAAAATAATAATAAATACATGAATTTACTGCAGAGGTGCCAATCTCTCACTGACCTTCCGTAATATGTGGGTTAATTTAACCCAGGTTTAATACGTTTCGCACCAGAAATTTTTTTAAGAGATGAAATTAATTATGTTCCATGTAGGAATCCGTAATTAACTAAATAAAGGTTCGTCAATTAATTTTACTAATTCGAAACGGTGTTAAACTGGGTAAAATTAATCTAAATATTACGGACGATTAGTGAGAGCTTGGCACCTCTCATCCGTTAAGATTCATGTTAACATTAAGGTGACCAAGCGTCTCAGAAATTTGATGAAATTTGGAAACGAAATTCATGAAATGCGGTTCACTTAGTAAACACGGATTTTTATTAGGAAATTTTTTTTATTTTTTTAAAAAAGCTCATAAATTCTTGACTTGTAAAAAAAAGATAAAGCTCAAAAAGTTATAAATTTTAAAGTTGCGATAGATTTAATTTCGAACCCGTTAAAAAAAAATTTCTCACATTAGTTAACCCATAAAAGTAAAGATAAATGATGTATGATTAAACTTCTCGTTTAGTCTAAGTCATTGATATATTTACTCAAGTTAAACTAACTATAAAAGGAAGAAGAAATTTGGAGATTAAATAAGTCGAAGATATCTGTAAGAAGTTAATGGTTTTCGGTGGTCGCTAAGGTATGTAATGACAGCCCTGTCCTAGAGTGTTGAAAGTCTCGTTTAGGCCGTACTAACATTTTGATAAAGGTTTATATAAGGGGAGTTGTTGCATTTAATGGTTGATATAGCAACGGTTAAAGGTCCAAGAACTATTCTTTTAGGTAGATTTCGTAAGAAATACTACCCATTACATTCTCCCCTATGTTGGAATTTCTGGAAAAAAATTTTCAGATGTACGCCGATCAGGACTCCCAGAACCCAAAACCACCCCAGTTCAAAACTTTATCTATCTATCTATATCACTTTTTTTATGGACACGATAACTTCAATAATTCTGTACAAATCTCTTCCAAACTGACACATAAAATCAAGAGGCGTACAATCTCGATCATCGAATCCGTTTAAAGTTATTATTACTTCTAGGAAAAATTTATGTATGACAGAAATTTGATATAATTAAAAATGGCCTCAAGGGGGGGGGGGGGGGTAAATAGGGGTTTAAGTAGGAAAAAATTGATAACTTTGTCAATTCCCAAGATATCAAATCCGTTACATTTATTATAAATCCTCTTAATATTATCTACAACTTTTATGTTGACCAGTTTTTTATAGAACCAACCCTTACAGAAAAAAATAAAATAAAAACAAGAATGTCTCTGCCGTCTCCACCTACAGACACAGGTAGATTTCGAAGTGGGCTGTCCCAACTGCCGCATCATGGCAAAAAGGTCATCTTCTGCAATTCCTAATAAACAGGCGCTTCAAGAACTGCGTCTTCGAAATCTACCTGAGCCTGTAGGCCAAGCCATCAAGGAGTTCTTTTAAAGAACTTTTTGTCTTATTTATTAGCCGGATTTCAGGGAGTAAATAAGACAACTATTAAAATACATTAGTAAGGGGGGAAAACGGTAAAAGTTGGCAGCTATATAGCAATCCCTCCCCCCCCCCCTCTCCTAAAAAAAATCTATTTAAAGGGGTCCGGGAAACAAAAATCTTAAAATTTCTGAAAAATATATTATTGTATTAAAAAACTCTCTGGTTTATTACACTTAGAATGACGTTTAAATCATGTTTCTATCTTAATTAGAACAGGATATATTAAATTAACATAATGAAATATATCTTTATTTACTGATTTATGTAGAAAAATGTGATACATATATATATATATATATATATATATATATATAATATAAAGATTATTTCTTATTTTTATGAATGGTGATACGATTTTGCAAAGGATGTTTTCTGTTTATTAAGAATTCATGATATGTTTGACCTCATGAGAATTTTGTTATTATATAAACATCTTCCAACAAGATGTTTTAGCATAACGTTTACAAATTTTAATGGGCAGTTGAACATACTACAACACTCAATTTTGTAATACAGAACTGCCATTGGCAATTACTTTATTTATTTAATTCATACCACTTTCTTTTTAACATAATGTTTTATAAAAAAAAAAAAAAATCTACTATAAACCTAAAATTTTTATCTTCAAAATCTACCTTTCGAGTAGCGGTTGTCATGGAAACGTTTTTGCGTCCTTTTAACCCTTTAGCGGGCGGTGGTCACAAAAAAGGACACCTAATTTTAATTCCAAAACTGGCAAACGGCACCAAGAATATTTAATTAAAATTTTCTTTTTATAAAGTACTGGAAAATCAGCATGTTTTTCTTTTCTAAGAAAATCGTTTGTAAAATCTGGTGTCAGTCCATTATGTCATTATTTTACAAACAGATTTATTCCGCGCCGGAAAGGGTTAAATGATGGCTTGTTTCACCCATTCTCATATTTAAATTGTTATAAGCCAAGAATTGTTAGAGATTAGTCGTTAAAACTTGGAACATGCTTTTTTCAATTACTTTGCTTTAATTGCGATTCCGCAAATTTGAAAAAGAAAATATTTACTTTTAAAAATATGATTTAAAAAAATAGGTTACATAATTTTATTTTTATTTTTATTTTTTTTATTTTTAAAATTAATATTTTAAAAAAATGCTGAATCATAATTAAAGCTTATATATATCTGTTTAATTAAATGAAACATTTTTGAAATTTGACGAATAATATTTCGAATTATAACAATTTTAAATTAGCCACATTTTTTATTTTTAAATTTTTATTATTTTTTTTAACTTTATGAAAAGTTTTATGATTTGATGTTGTTTAAAAATTATGTGGTTAACCATTACACACACACAAACCCCCCCCCCCCCTCAAAATTCTAATTTAATAAATGAAAATGTTTTTAAAATGTGTCCCGGATCCCTTTAAAGAGTTGCTATAGGAAACAAACTTAAATAAATACATTAATAAAATGTTTCTTCTATTTAAAGAAGCCCATCAGTATTAAGCTCCTTATAACATACCGAAAAAATCCAAGAAATATGAAAATAATGAGATAGCCGAAAAATAAATTATGATCCATCTGCAATAGATAAAAAACTAAAATATAATAGACACAACGTACAAGTAAAAGAAAGTGTGGTAAGGCGCAAATATGTGCATGTTCAATGCTCTGCACTAGGAAAATGCTGAATTATGGCAGATAGATAAAAATATTAATAAAAAAAGATAGGGGCTAGTGCTGCCATCTAGCTATGAATAAAAAAGGGAAAGCTCGTGCTGCCAACCATCTTTAAAAAGAGGAGAAATAAGCTAAAGATAAATTACGCACAATGAAGGTATTATTGTAAATATCGATATAAATAGATAGGAAGATTAAAGGTAGATAATATGGTAGTAAACAATATGTAATATTAAAAAGTAAGTAGTTAACAGTATTAAATCATTTAGAAATATTATTGTAGGTAATATATAAATATATAAACTAACGTGTTCGTCCATCTGATACAGCAGAACCACCAAAAAATTACATTAATTTAGAGACTTAAATTGGGAAACAATCTTAAATAAATATATTAAGAAAATATGTCTGCTCATTATTCAGAAAAGTAAAGCGGTGTATAAAATAAATGTTAATGAGAGCGTCAAATAAGTTAGTAAAAGACCAGAGGCATTAAGCAAATGTTTGTCGTGTCAATCACGCGTTCAATAAAGAGAAGAGTTTTCTTTATGTCTTTCACGAATAATTTTTAAAAGACGTTCAAGTTCATTGATCTTATGTACTTATATTTTGAAGCGCTTTCATTTTATAGAATGTTTACTTTGATATTGATCCCCATTATTATATTTTATATTTCAAGAGGATTATTATTTGAAATTAATAAAGGCAATGATTGTAATACACGTAAAAGATTTATATGTGGACAGGGATGATTATTTATTCAAAAATTTCTGCAAGCGGGTTATCTGGAACGTTAGCCTTTTGATTACAGGCAAGTAATGGCGACTATTTTCTTATTCAGTCGTACTACAACTTACAAAAGAGTTTATTTGTGGTATATATGTCTCGAAAATACACTAGTATAAGTACATGGCGGCGATATTTTTTTTTTAATGTGGTTCGAACAGATTAAAAATATAGTCGCTGGGACGTACGGTGTCTCAACTTCAAAATCAAAAATTTAATTCATGCTGAGAATATTAAAACACCTTCAGCACCAGGTTATTGTATCCTAAGTGTTTATTTCATTTTTTTTTCAAACTGTCATATATTATTATTGTTTATTTCAGATGATATGAACTATGCCGTTTTCTTCTTGAACACCACAAACTTCAATATTATAGAACATGACTTACAGGTTGTGCGTCTGAGAGGGGTGTAATAAGAAATCCTGACGTACGCATTGTACGGCTGATGCTGAAGGTGTTAAACAGCACATTTATGAACTTATCTTGGGATGCGTTAAAGAAAGATTGTCATGCCTAGCTGATTTTGGATAATTGAGAAAGTTTTTTATAATCAAGTTTACAACGAGTCATGCATTCTTAACACGTTCACTGACAGGTTAAAATTGCCGGAATTTTATTTTATTTAGAAAGTTCGAATTCACACCAGAAAATACTAATAGCAATATTTACTTTATTTAATTGCAGACATTTCGTGATTACTTAAAATAAAAATTCTTCTTTCGAAATTTCCGGTACGAATTCGTAATTTTAGACTGAAAAACCACGAGTATATAGCGAATGCGTTAATTTGTTAACGTCTTGTTTTTTACAGCTTTTACTATAACTCTAAGTTGTTCGAAACTAGCGGCATATCGTAAAATGCTTTGAAAGTCAATCTCTTGAAAAATTAAATTAACCTAACACTGTTAACCCTTTCAGGGGCAAAGTACTTTCAGTACTAAAATGTTGAAATAATTGACTGGCACCGGAATTAACGTAGAAATTTATTTAGAAACAAGAAAAAAGGCAAAATATCACATACATATTAAATGGGAAATATTTTAGCAAATTTCTGGTGCCAATGTGGCGTTTGGGAATTAAAAGTAAGTGGTTTCATAAACATACCACTGCCCCCAAAAGGGTTAAACGAAATTCGTCTTTCTATCGTCTACCTTATGATTTGCAGGTAAACACAAAAGTTAAATATAATACATATGGCGAATATAACGGAATAATAATATTCAATGTATCAAAAATAAAGAGAATTTATTTCATTCAAACAATATAAAACAGAAAAAATTCTGTATATCTGAAAGTTCCAATGTTTCACCTGTGTTCTCTTAAGTTGTATTATTTCAGAAGGATTACGTTTGTAGGGCGGCAAACATACAAACGGTAGCAACTGTCTTGCCACAGACGCATTAATAGATTACTAGTTACTAATTTCACGACATTGTGTGTTCACGTTTCTATAAAGCTTTCTTAAAAAATTGCACTTGTGCGTTTTATAATGTTCTAAAAATTTTTTTGTTGTTTCGCAGAAATTTTCATCCCAAAATTTCTAAAAATGGCGTCAAAATGGAGTGTCAGGTTACTAATTTGAAACATTATCGATGGCCATGTGCGCTAATGGGTCCTGGGGTCTGTAAAATCCGTTGTGTGGGAAAAGTCCTCAAAGTTCCCTGCGAATTATACCTGGTGCAACACTCTGCGAATACTCTGGAGGTGCCTAGTCAGGTGAAGGTCTAGTCACCTGATCAAGGTTCTAAATTACGAGATCAATTCCTTTCCCTCATTTTAATTTTTGCTTTTTTTAAAAAATCTGCCAATTCAACAATGTTAAATAGAAACCATGAACTGGCAAACTAAAGAAACTGTGGCAGAGCACGCAGCAATGCAAACAAGGATTTTGTCAGGTGGATTACAGCCATGCTGTGATCAGGTGAATATCGCCCCGCGTCCAGGTACTAACTCGTGAAGCTAGGCACTCATGCCCGGCAAGTAGGGTCCTGATTAGCGGTATATATAAAAAATGCATTATCCATGAAAACCAGTAAAGCATATATTTCCTAAAAAAGCGTTTATTAATTGTGAAGAAGCTGTTTCTAAGATTACGTACCATATTTAGTATAGTATTACAGGGTTTCTACAGGACATGGAATTTTCCTGATATTGGACACAAAAACACAAATATTTACTTAAAAAGAAAATCGCTTTATGCCTCCTAGTTTAATGAATTCTATGAATTCTATGAACATTCTATGAATTAATAAGGTAAAATTTAATCTAAAAAAATTTTGATATTAAAGTTATTGTGAACAACTCCCCTGACCACCCTCCCGTCACTGCTTTATGCAATCGTGCGAAACATAAATCGAGTTTTTTTATAAAAAAATCTGGGTATAACCATGAAACTGTAGTAATCCTGATTTATTGACTCAAAGATTTAATATAAACTTTGATCTTAAATTTCTTGCTTTTAAAATTTTGAAAATCCTACTTATAAATATAAATAATAATTAAGATTTATGTGCTGTTCTATTTGTAAATTTAACCTCCAGAAATTCAATTATTTGGTATCTCATTTGAATAATTAATATAAAACATGATTCCGCATCGAAATGTTTAAATACATAAACAAAAGTTTTATGTAGTGTTATTTGTTTATTTACATAATTCATTATGTTGTCTATCTATAAAACAACACATACATTCATGACAGCCGTGCAAACATTTACATATAATAAATCTAATTTAATTTTTATTGCATTAGAAAACATATTGTTAGTAATGAAAATACTAATATAAAGTTATTTCGGGTTCATTTTAATGTTGTTTTATTATATTGAAATCGAGATTCATTAGGAATGAGTCTTGATGAATTATTCATACATTAATTATTCACCCTTTTGACTTATTCGTTTTAGTAATGGGTTTTACGCTTTATTTTCTTGATATATAATATTTCAAAGTAGCATTTGATTAAACTCCATATATTATTACTGTAAGAACAATAAAGAGCAGGAATTTCACTGATATTGGTCGGTGTCACCATATGTACCATCGTCTACTTCCAAATGCTTTCGTGTGTCTAGATTAGTGTTATAGGGATGCAGATGATGACAATTTATAAAACTACTTGCGATTTTATTACATTTTATAGAAACAAAATAATTCTTTTTAAAAATTCACAAAAATAACGACATTTTGTGTTACAATTATGAGCTAAAACGCATGTTTGGCTTTGTGTGAGACACAACACATACTTCCCAACCTTCTACTATAAGACACAAGTTCCTTGCAACGCTCGTCTGTTTTTACAACCGGCCCCAGAAAAGTAATGTAGCGCTGGTGTGCGCTTATTCCAGATGCTTATACTTAGAACTTGCAGAGTACGTGTTAAGTTTCGTACTGCGGCATTTCTTATTTTTTTATTCATCTCCTGCGGCAGATTGTCAAAACCAAAGCTCCGCGTGCGTATTGTATGTAAATTTTGTTCACATGCATCGGCAACACTTTCCTGTCCTTCGGCGAGTACTGAACAGAACTTCGTCGCAAAATAAAAATAAAATCAGTACCAGTAATTTATAGGTTCCATTATTTGTCGTTTAAGTCCATCCATACCACTAATTTTAGAGAAGCTCGAATTATAAATTCATGGACTGCACCTTACTTAAATGCACATTTTTGCATCCAGTAATTTTTAATTTCATTTTGTGATTTTTCGGGCTTCAATTATTTGCAGATTCCAAAAAGACAACTAGTCGTAAGAGGACGCCATTTTCAACTTGCGAAATTTATCCCATTCATCTGCTCAAGCTTAATATACAGGATAGTTCAAAATTATTGAGCGCATTTCATGCTTGAAATAAATAAAACAAAATGAGGTACTTGCATGTTTATTGTTTTCTTGGAAAGACAATTTAATATTGTTTTACACAACAACATTTTAAATATCACAACCATGAACAAACATGTACACATCTTCTTTCGAATTAAGCATTATTCTGAACAACATTCTTTATCTTTTGAAACCTGGGAAACCAATATATTTTTGAGATTTAATGAAGCATTTATAAAATCAAAGTTTATTTTGCTGACACAAATTTTCAGAAATCTTTTTGAATAGTTTTTACAGCGCTATAATAATAATTGTGCCATAGTGCTATAAGAATAATCATCATCTACTGGCTCATGTGAAAGTTATTTAATGTTTAATCCTTAAATGCCTAGAGTATCAAATTTGCAACACTTTTTATTTAACTTTTAATAAATGAATTAAGCTCTTCGCAACCACCATATATTTAAATCGAAATATTAATCCTGTAAAAATCACATAAATATCCTCCTAAATAAAGTTACTCATATATCTTAAAATTTCTGGTGTCCAATCCTTAACCCTTCAATACATGGATTTTCTTTTCTTTTTTTTTTTTCTTTTTTTTTTACTTATATTAAGGATTAGACACGACATCAGAAATGATGATATACTCTTAACTTTATATAGTGGCTAATTTATGGGATTTTTACACGATTAATATTTCGATATAAATTAAGTGGTATGCGAAGAACTAGATTTATTTATTAAAAGTAAAAAAAAAAAAAAGTGTTGCAAATTTGATATTCTAGGCATTTAAAAGTTAAAATGTTCTTGTGTAAAACTGTTTTAAATTGTCTTTCTAAGATAACAATAAATATATACGCACCTTATTTTGATCCTTTTTTTCCAAACGTGAAATGCGGGCTCAATAATTTTCGACCACCCACAATGGCTTTGTTTATCATCTTGCAATTCTGACCGTCAAGTCAGATATATCGTGTACAGGCTAGTATAAATACACGATTATCATAAACTCTATATTAAAGTCAAAGACGTTCGAAACAAATCCGGTTTCTGAATAATTTTCTTCTGCATTATCAAATTTAACTTCCAGAAATTCCATTATTTTGGAACCTCATTTAAATAATTATTATGAAATACGATTCCGCATCAAAAGGTTTAACGACATAAAACAATTTCAAGAAATCCACGCGGAAATGTACATTTAATAAATTAATTTTTTTTTCTTTGTAATAGAAAGCCTGGTACTTGCAATGAAAATACTAATGTAAAATAATTTCAGGTTCGTTTTGATTTTGTTTTAGAAAATTGAAATCGAGACTTATTAGAAAAGAGTCTCGATGAATAATTCATGTATTATTTATGCACTTGTAGTCATACTCGTTAAAGTAATGGGTTTTATACTTCATTTTCTTGATATTTTAAAATGAAATTTCAAAGTAGCATTTGATTAGACTGCATATATTATTATTTTAAAAGTAATCTTATTTCCAGAATTAAAATTAAGGAATATTTACTTGCAATGTTAGTTTTAAAAATCCTTTTATTTCCATGCAATAATAAACGTATAGCCAATGACGAAAAGTAAATCTTAAAACGGGAATTAATATATAAGCTTAATATTTCGTAGCATAATAATTTTTAATATACTATATAGAGAGTTCCAAAAAGTTTGAAATGCACTTTATTTTTTGTTTTACTATTGGAGATACGTAGAGAAAGTAAATTGCAAAATAATTCAAAATAATGTTGGAATTAAGGGTACTTCTTCACTATATAGGGGCCTTGGCGAAATAAAGAACATGGCCTTCGCCGATTGAAAGAAATTTGGCAAGATATTTTCTGGCAATCTATTCACTGTGTCGTATACACAAGCAATTTTTTCAATATTTATACAGTTTATTTAATATAAAGCAACCATTTATCTATTTTTATATACAAACAGAAATCATTTCTATATAAAAATTCAATAATACATATATATAAATAGAATGTTTATGTATATATAAGTACATGAATTAACAAGCATAAAAGTTTATCGGGTTTGTTTTCATAGCTGTTTATATCGTTTGGCAACAAATGACACTTTGTCATGTCCAAATTGCGCCCTGCCCGAGTCTTGTAAATGAAAATTCGCTAGAGCCAGTCCCAGGCTCGTGCAGACATCTACTTTGAATTACAGAGACTTTAATCCAACAGCTCCTGAGCGAGTCATTTCAACACAAAAAGTCCTTCCGACCTGTACCGGGAGGAAAAGGTAGCTTTCCTATATCTTCGTTTTAAAATTTTAGCTGATGTTACACGAAAACAGCAAGTTAAAATGCAAAGAGAAAATGCTGTTGTGAAACGTATCAACAATAGCAGAGTTTCTCCCCCTTTTTTTTACCTTTTCCGGCGCAGAATAATTCCTATATACCTATCGCGATTAGTTTCGTTATTTACTTATCGTTTTTTATACATATCGTCATTTCTGGTTGTTTCAAATAAGAGAAACCACCTTTTTCCAGGTTTATGTCTAGATTTAAGATATTTTATCGTCATCTTGGACTTTATGTTACTAAAATCCGTATGCATTGTTTTTATATTTAAATATTATATCAAAAAGATTCATTTCTTAAAAATATCCACTACTAGTACACTGGAATATTATCACAGCCCTTTTAATATCATTTTTTGTCTAACAATGTCTTATGTCACCATTTAATTTCAATTCCAAACCGCCAAACGGCACTCAGAATATTTTACTAAAATTTTGCTTTTATAATGAACTTGAATGAACTTGTAGAAAATAAAGTATTTATTGTCTCAGAAATTCGTTTGAACATTCTGGTGGGAATCAATCATTACACCAGTTTGCGAACAGAATTATTCTGTGCCGGAAAAGGTAAAAAAAAAGGGGGAGAAACTCTTCTATTGTTGATACGTTTCACAACAGTATTTTCTCTATTGAACGTACAGTGTGCAGCATTTATAGTTCATTTACACATACAGGGACACACAAAATACACCTTTTACATAACAGTCTTTGTGGGAAATTGTTTGCAGTGAAATTTAATGATTATACACAAGTTGAAACATATTGAAATTAATATGTATTACTCATGCTCATTACAATCTTTAGTTAGGGGTTGGGTTGAGTTGTTTTATGACGGCCAATTATCAACACGAGGGATATAGGTCTTGGAGGAAGTGCCCTCCGTGAGGTTCTTTTAAAGGGATCCTAACCCGTATTTACGGCAAGGTTCGAAGAAAACCAAGAAAACTCCGAACGGTTAGGTCGACGAGCGCGACAGGGGTATGAACCCAGCACCTCCCGTCTACCAGCTTTGACAGCACAACCTCCCAGCCACTGGTGGGGCCTATAGTTAGGGGAATTGTGGAGACCTTTATGTCTTCAAAAGTAAAGGCACAGGCTTATCTCATATTCGATTTTAAAAGTTAATCTATATATAATGATGTCCTAAGGTAAGCCATTTCGATTTTTGTTTGACTTTTATTACCAAGAATCCAACGTATCCACTACTAGCTTTTGCATATTTTCTACTGGATTTTACGTGACTGGTGCATTTCAAGCTCTCTGAAAAAAAGTGAATTTTGGGCGGAAAGTTGTTTAAAATAAGAACTTTTGCAGCACAGTTTTATGCAGAAAGATTGAGGTACGAAATGCTCGCTGTTGTCACATGCATAAAAACTAAAAGTCTTATCACACGGGATAATTTGAAGCGATGACAATTGCCGCGACAAAATGATCAAGACTAACGTCAAATAATGAGGGATCTAGGCATTTCCAAGCATTTCATTAGCTGTTCCGTGCAATGCTTTTCTCACGCCAGTTTTCCAAGCATTTCATTGGCTGCAGTGGCGTAGCCAGGATGGCGGAACTATTGTAATTGACTAACACTATAGGCGAATTGACTGCACAAAATTGCTCCATCAAGAAAACGTTGTTTGTTTTTCTAGCAGCTCTTTTGTAGCCATTGGGTAACATTTTATGGACCTAAAGTAGCTGCAACTTTGACACCTTGTGTAATAGCAGTTACACTTAAAATAATCGAAAAATGTCTTAAAAGTGTCCACTACTATGAGAGTAACCCTATAATTCCAATAATTATTCTCTTTCTTAGCATTGATTACAAAATAGATTTTTCTCTTCCAAAACTCTACTATAAAAATTAGAATACTCAGAGACTTTCTTCTGTTCTTAAAAGAAAAAGTTAAAAAACAATTTCATTCTAAGTTTATGTATATATTTCCTCGGGATATTTTTCGTTTTTCGTTTTACTTAGGATGGAAGACATACAAGGCTACTTATTTGTGATCTAATTCTTTTAACTATTAAACTTTCTTTTGTACGAAAATAAACAACCTTCTGATGATAAAAGTGTTCATTATGAAAATACTAATAACTGCAGTTATTTGTTTTAATTTTGTAGGAAAGTAAATTAATACTTAAATACCTAGCCTAGTGTATCAAATTTATAAAACTTTTTATTTTACTTTTAATAAATAAATCAAATTATTCTCTACCACTATTTTTAAAGTAAAAATAAAGTAAAGCGAAATAGTAATCCTCTAAAAATCCCATAAATATGCTATCAAATAAAGTTAAAAATATATCTTAAAATTTTTGGTGTCTAATCCTTAATAATAATAATAATAATAATAAAAACAATTCTAAAAGAAAAATCCATGCATTAAAGGGTTAAGGATTAGACACCACACATTTTAAGATATATTTTTAACTTTATTTAGTAGCATAGTTATGTGATATTTACAGGATTAATATTTCGATATAACTATAGTGGTTGCGAAGAACTTGATTTATTTATTAAAAGTTAAATAAAAAGTGTTGTAAATTTGATACTCTAGGCATTTAAGCGTTAAGTCACTTCATTACAACCCATTTAAAATGCATTGAAAACCTGTTCATTTAAAGCTGCCAAATTTTCCCTTTCTTTGATTAAAAAGACCGTTTTGATTACGGAACAGCTTATTCTCATCCAAAGCTGTTCAATAAAAAATTAGAATTCCCTCGATACTTTATTCTGTTCATGAATATAAGTGTTAAATAAACTTTTCATTCTAAGTTTATGTCTCATTCTTCGCGGGATATTTCTCGTTGTTTGGTTAATTTAGGAGGAGAAAACTTTTGACGGAAATTATCGTACCCTCAGGCGCAGATGAGTTGATTTTGCAGAAGTTTGTGATCGAGGGAGGAAAGTTGCGGTAAAGTTTTAATTAACATAAGGACATTGCGTTTTAAACAGACAGACAATCAATACGTACTAAAAACATACAGTTCGGTGGAAGTCTTTAAACAGTTTTAAAAACTTGTTTATAAAATATAAGTCATGTTTTATTTGTTCGTGAATTCTTAAACGATTAAAATCGCATTTGGTCAGAGTTACATTTATTGTATTTCATTTAAAGTAAATTTAATGTAATTACATATGGCCATTGTGTTAAGAATTGGATAATTCAGTATTTAATTCAAAGGATTTTAAAAATGCATTTATAATTTAGTAAATATTAAGTTAAATTTACATAACTTATAATTATTAAAACTAGTACCTTTTGTACCACTAAAATTTAACCGAAATGTTTGCTTATTTAATCAGCAAATGTATAATACATTTGGAGATTGTATTAATTAAAGTTTTCTATTAAATTTTAGTGGTAGGAAATTTTAAAAAAAACGTACACATTAACAACTATGTAAATATCAAAATCTGCTAAATCGATTTACATGTTTACATGGCCTTCAAACTTTATTTTCAGTACCAGCAGAACAAAAAGACAGTGGAATTAATGTCTTTTTGATATGATCATAGTAATATATCTTTTTAAAATTACGTGATTTTAATACACTAAAGAATCCATCTTTCAATTCATTTAATCTAATAATTTGCCCTTTCCTTTTAGAATAGATAAAATTAACATTGCTTACTGAACAGTTTATTCGTCCCCAAATCTGTTTAATAAAAAATAGAATCCCCCCCCCCCCCCCTAAGGCTTTATTCTCTTATTGAAAGAATGAGTTAAATAAACTTTTCATTGTAAGTTTATGTCTCATTTTTCTCTGGATATTTCTCGCTATTTGATTAATTTAGGATAGGGAAAACTTTTGATGAATGTTGTCGTAGCCTGAGGCGGAGATGATTTGATTCTGCAGACGTTTGGGATAGAAGGTTGCAAGTTGTGGTAAAGTTTTAATTTGTATAAAGGTATTGCGTTTTAAATCAATAATTACTAATCATAGACAATCAATAATGAATCATACAATCAATAAAGACTAAAATTAGATGCGTCGTTGGTAACACTTAAATATCTTAAAGGGATGATTTTTGTAAAATAAAGAGTTTTATGCCTTCTTATATTCTTAAACAATAATACTTTCATTGGTCAGGATTTATCTGAGTAATCTATATTTAATTAAACATATTTACACATTACAGGTATAATTTATACAATAAAAGTTCAATTATATAATTAAATATATATAATTAATGTATAAAAAATAATTTTAATATTAACCTATTAACTGCCAAATCTATGTGGACCGAGTCTTCGATATTTTTACTGAAATTTCTTTCCCACCAAAAATTCTGAAAGATAATATTTCGTAACTTTAACAGCAAAGTTTTTGTCATTAAACAAAGTATTTTTTAACATATTAAAATAGTGGTGGCTAGGCAGGTTTTTTTTTTTTTTTAATTATACACTTTTATTTTGAATGTTGACAACCACGTGTATACTCGTGGTTGGCAGCGAATGGGTTAATAACCGAATCGACATTCATGCTCAGGCCTTACTCTAATTATCAGAGAAATAAAAGACAATAAAAGTAACACCTCACTGACGCAATAATAGTAAAATATTTCAGTTTTATAATTAAAAATGCTCGTTTTCTTTTTTAAATGACGTCATTTTAATAAGTTGTGCCCCCTGAATACTGACAAAAAAAATTAGAGGATGTCGTAGGTGGATTTTTTTAAGTGTTTGTATGACCTCCTAGATTTTGACACTACTATTTTATAAAAGTTTTCTTCGACATATTTAATCTAAAAAAAAAAAAAGCCGAAGACAACTTTTAGAAATGATTGGTATTTAAGTTCTAGGCAGCGTACCACCGCTGAAAAAAATCCGCCTGCGACAGTCGTCATTTTTTTGTCAATCTAGTAGTCAGGGTCGATTGACACGTCTTTCAAATAAAAACAAAAATGCTAATATTTTTTTTTCCTTTTTCACTGTAGATAATTTTGGCCTTAATTACGGAAGAACCTATTCATATACAAAGTGTATATAATGAAAATTAGAATCCCCTGAGTGTTTATTCTGTTTTTCAAAAAAATTATTGCATAAAGTTTTCATTCTGAATTTATGTCGCATTTCCAATTATATAATTAAATATATATAATTAATGTATAAAAAATAATTTTAATATTAACCCATTAACTGCCAAAACTATGTGGACTAAGTCTTCGATATTTTTACTGAAATTCCTTTCCCACCACAAATTCTGAAAGATAATATTTGGTAACTTAAACAGCAAAGTTTTTGTCATTAAACAATGTATTTTTTAATATATTAAAATAGTGGTGGCTGGGCAGGTTTTTTTTTTAACCTCTTAGGAACGAGCGATACGTATACGTGACGCATAAGATGCTCAGATAACTCGATTATTCCCACCAGTTATTTTTTATTGTAAGTTTTGCCTTATTAAAACTTAGCATTTCTGCGATTCAATTAGCCGAGAATTTCTGTTTTGAAAAACAGGAGGTTAAAGATTAAAAATTCTGTAAAAGACGCTCGTCGCGAAGGGGTTAATCATACACGTTTATTTTGAATGTTGACAACCACGTGTATACTCGTGGTTGGCAGAGAATGGGTTAATAACCGAATCGACATCCATGCTTCATTCATGCATTCAAAAAATGTATTTAATAACGTTTTCATTCTGAGTTTATGTCGCATTTTTCTTGGGACCCTACTCGTCGTTCATTTAATTGAGAAGAAGAAATCTTTTTATAAAATAAATTGTAGTCTCAGTCGCAGATGATTTGATTCCGCATAAGTTTCTGGTCTAGGGTGGCAAAGTTGTGGCAAAGTTGTGGCAAAGTTGTGGCAAAGTTGTGGTAAGTTATGGCAAAGTTGTGGTAAAAAGGCATTGCGTTTTAAGAGGACAGAGAATCGGTAGATACTGAAAACATACGGGATGATGAAACTGTTTTGTCTAACCCTTTTGCTACTAAACCGCCCAAAGACGACCAGACAAACAAACTACCGCCAGATTGGCCGAGCATTTGAGTAACAGGTATTTAATTTCCTCCTCCTCTGGAATATCCAACTATTGTTCCTGAGTAGGGAATTATTGAATATTTTATAGGCTGGGGAGCCTTTTGTACTAGTGATCGTATGCAGGTTCTACTTTCGAAGATAGCTGCCTTCTTATGGTGCTGCTGACAATTAGGCCGGCAACAGAAAGGGGTAGAAAAAAATCTCGTAGCATATTTCAGCGTTCTGGCGTTTACCGTATTTTGAATGCTATTGCGTTTTTACTCTTCAGTATTCAAAGGGTTTAAAGGGGGCTTCAGTATTTAAGGGTCTAGTTTGTAAAAAATTATAATTTTGTTTATGTATTGGTTTAATCTTGTCTGATAAAATTTGTAGTGTTGCTTTTATCGTATTTTACTCCAAATAAGTTTAATGTGATTTAGTATCATCGTCGCGATTTATCGGATTAGCCATTGTATAATTAAATGTATTTAAACATTAAAGGTATAATAAATGCAATGAAAGTTAAATGTATGGCCAGTTAATAATTTAAAATTTAATATAAATAACAGAATCGATTTTCATGCTCATAGTCTTCATGCTATATTATCAGTACTATTGAAATAAAATTAAAACTCCATTAAATGTAACATCATTTTAATAATATCACAAAAAAATGTTTCAATTTGGTGAATGATTTTTTTTTTTAATCGCCTTTCATTTTAATCAACTTAAGCAACCGGTCTCTAAAGTCATGCTAATATTTCCCCCTTTCATTCTTTAAAGACAGTTTTAGCATTAATTACGGAATATCCTATTTTCATTCAAAGTTATATGATGAAAATTATAATTCCTCTGAGACTTTATTTTGTTCTTGAAAGAAGGTGTTAAGCAAACTATTCATTCTAAGTTTGTGTCTCTTTTTTCTTTGGGATATTTCTCTTTATTTGTTTAGTTTAGGAGGAGAAAAGTTTTAATGAAAGTTATCGGAGCCTCAGGCACAGATGAGTAGATTCTGCAGGAATTTGTAATCGAATATGGTAAGTTGCGGTAATGTTTTAATTAGTATAAAGGTATTGCGTTATATAAGGCCAGACAACCAATAAGGGGTAAAAACACAAGAGTCGATAGAACTATAATATTTAAATAATTTAAAAGTTTGGTCGTAAATTATAGCTAACACGTTATATATATATATATATATATATATATATATATATATATATATATATATATATATATATATATATATATATATATATATATATATGTATATATATATATATATATGTATATATACATATATATATATATATATATATATATATATATATATATATATATATATATATATATATATATATATATATATATGTATATATATATATATATATGTATATATATATATGTATATATATATATATATATATATATATATATATATATATATATATATATATATATATATATATATATATATATATATATATATATATATATATATATATTCAATACTTTATCGTAAAAAATATCTTATACTAGAAACACTTATTTTTTATATGGATCATTAATATTAATTTGTTAAATTTATCTAGAACTAAAAATATATAGATTTAATATATTTACACTAGATGGCAGCAGCAAATAAGTATTCATACGTAGTTTTAAATATTATACTAGATGTAATTTATAGAAAACGAGTGATATTCTTTATGATATAATTTTAAATTATCCAGTAATATAATATATATTTTATTTTAATTAAATTAAAATTATAGTAATTAAATTAATAGTTTTTATTTTATTTTATTTTATTTTTTCCCTTTTTATCTTAAAAAATGTTGTAATCTCTGTAGTTAAATTATAATAACTGCAACTCTTGGTTAAAATTTATGATTTGAACGATATACTTCTTAGAGGTTAAATTAATCTTTTTCGTCAAATACAATTTTTTGAACATGTGCTAGAGGATTAATGCTAAAAAATATAGGTAAATATTTAATTTAAGTAATATAAAACTTTTTTCCCTTTTATTTCCCCCTCTTATTCAAATTGTTTGTATGATTTATAAAATTCCATTCTAAAAGGTTTTCTTATTTTTCAATCTTGTTTCAACGATTGTTCTGGCAGCGAGGTAACATGATTTTTGGCATTAAGCTGGTGTTATTACAGAAAGCAATCGTTCTTTGCTAATAATTGTAGATTCCCTGCCCTTGAAAAGGGGAATTACATTATAAGCTTTAATTTGTGTTTATACTCTTGTTTTTTTCTTTCTTTTTTTGAATTAATAATATTTTATCTATTACGACTACATAATTTAATCTGTAATTTGACTTTGCTATATGGTATTGGGATTTCATTGTGTATGGACAATTTCTTATGTTTCAATGGTTAAATTTTACATTAAGTTTATATATATATATATATATTTGTATATATATATATATATATATATATATATATATATATATATATTTCATATTCCTAAACAATAAAAAATATATTGGGTCCAAGTTGTGTTTATTGTGTTTTATTTCAAGTAAGTTTTACATAATTTAGTAACATCGGATTTCTAATTAGAGGATTATTCAATATTTAATCAGAAGTGTCTAAACATTGCGTATATAAGTTATTCAATGAATGTTAAATTTAATTAACGATTTTAATTTTAATATCAATATCAATAGAATCGATATACATGCTTGCATAGCCTTAAGCGCAGTACCAACTAAATAAAAAGCCGAGAAAGTAACATAATTTCGATGTTATCAAAGTGAAATATTTCAGTTTTATGCATAAAAATGCATGATTATATATATATATATATATATATATATATAACAACATTTTAATCATCTAAAACACTGGTTCCAAACCTGTATTGGTCACGCGCCACCGAAGCATTTATATAATCACGATGTTCCCCTTACCCGCAAAACATACTGTCTAACATATATCTCTTATTAATTAAAATATAAATTATTTTTACATCGAGGTCAGGTCAGCATAAAAGCACAATAACAAGTCTTACGCTTTTATTTAGCTTATTCAGGCAATTTTTCTGTCACACATATTCTTTTAACATAATAACTCTATGAAAGCAATGAGCTTACCACAATGTGAAACAGAAGTGTTAAATGAAATGGTCTTTATTTTTATCTTCACGAAATTTCTCGAACAGACCCTCACATTTTTCATTAAATTTATTAGTGTTTAAAAACTTTATAATACATTTTAATAACTCATTAAGAATTGGTGAAATAATTTCGGACACTCTAAAATTTCATTCTAAATAACACGATAGGAAATATCCAGAAGCATTTATTTCCCATCTTAACACACAATTTAATGTATATATATTATAATGAAAAACATTTATTTACTGTGTATGAGGCCTGCTCTAGAGCCATAAGAAATTTACTATTTATCCATTTATTTTCTGAGGCACATTTGAAATTTATGCATTTTGTAAGTTTTGTAGTACGTCCTTCAGCTATCTCAAATATTTTTTAGAATAAATGAGTTTAAGAAAGTCAGTTTTAAATGTACTCATAAGTACGGTATGTCCTAAAAGTTCCCGAACTCCAACTTAAAGAATTCATTGTCCGTGATATTTTTTTAATATTAAATTTTATCGTCTGCATATCATTGCATCAATTCTTGAGTTTTTATCATTTGGTTCTTGTCGCGCTCAATTTGTGCGAGAATAAAGATCTATGCTATTTTGTTCTTCATAGTGAAATGAGTTTATCACGCATTCAAAGAATTGCGCTGCTTGAAACTTATTTGGAATATAAATGAAAGGTTCAAAGATGTTTGGCAAAATAAATATCCAAATGATGCAATATTGAGTAAAGATACCCTATATCTGCTCTTTCGACGATTTCGTAATACAGGTTCGGTGCGAGGCTAACGAAAAAGACAGGCTACCGCGGTTCATTCCACTTATCTTTTTTTACAGACCGCTAGAGTGACGTGATACACTTTTCGTACACCTGCATTGGTGCATTCGAGCATCACGTGACTCCAGCGGTCTGTAAAAAAAGATACGCGTAAAGCACCGCGGTAGCCTTTCTTTTTCATTAGCCTCGGTTCGGTGGAAGCCAAGCCAGTTTCGTTGGCCAGTTTCATCCGCCATCTTGATTCAAAATGACAGCCAGTTAAAAATGTTAAAATGTTTAATATTCAAAAAGGTAAACAAAAAAATTATAAATTGAAAACATTGTTTCCATTAATTCTGGAACAGTTTTTTGTTTTTGCTGTATCTTAAAAAAATGTCTGAGATATGGCGGTTTGAAATTCTAAGGTGGCTGAGATTTTGAAACAATATGATATTTGTTATACTGTAACTTACGTATTTTTGAACCAATATGAATGTGATTGATCATGAGTATAGAACATACCAAGGTCTCGACTGAGTTCGTTGGCCAGCTTTATGCGCCATCTTGTTTCAAGATGGCAGCAAGTTTATTTTATTATTTTTTAATTCAAAAATATATATAAAACATTATAAGTTGAAAAAGTTGTTTTAAGTTATTTGATTGAAATGTTACATTAAGTGTTAGATCGTGGTACGAGGATTCCGGAATATTTTTTGTTTTGGTTTTATCTTAAAAATGGAAGAGATATGGCAGTTTGAAGTTCTAGGGTGGTTGACATTTTAAAACAATCAGATTTTTGCTATGCTGAAACTCTCATGCTGAAATTCGCATTCAAATTCAGTATTAACGAAACCGGGATTGAATTTTCTATGATCGAGTTCCAAGCAATTTAGCTTCGGGTGTTTGATTAAAATGAGTTGAATTTTTAAAAACATGGACTGTGAAAGCTACGTTTTCCTCCCGGTACAGGCCGGAAGGACTTTCTTCAAATTCAACTGGACCTTCTAGTCATAGCCAAAAACATATATATGAAATTTGGTTCAATTCTATGCACAACTTCATGCACTTTTTTATTATAAAATAACGAAAATGGCACAAAAATCCCTATCACAGCGTACACTGTAAAAAAAAACTAGAGAAAAAACTGCAAAAAATGCAGTTAATACTTCATCTAGAATTCAAACACAGCACTTTTGTTAATTTACAGTGATAACAGCAGTATAGAAAGCGACATCTGTTGGCTATATCTCTCAAATGAGGGGGAAAAGAAAAACACAGGCAGAGAAGGACAGTGGGGCTGGGGCAGCGGCAGGTGCAGGCAGGCAGTTGCAGTAGTGACGCTTTGACGCTACACTATGAGAGAAATGGCCGCCGTTACATGCGAGCGTATAAAGGTGTAATAATTATTAATTACATCACTTATTGGATTATTTCAAACAAATTTTAAAGAATAAAAGTAAGTTTTATCTTTGTTTTCTTGTATTATTGTTTTAATATCATATAATTTCTGTTATATAATTATCAGATACAAATTTTGTTTTTAAACCACGTGTATATCACGACAGTTAGCTTTCAAGTCTAGAATAAATATTTTGTTTTAAATCGTAAAAATAGATTATTTTGCTTGGTTATGTGGTTTTTTATTTTTCTTCCATATATTCTCCCAGGACTTTGTTATTATTACGTATAATTTGCGTCTAAGTATCACATTCAATTTTTATGCAAGCAGATTTTTTTTAAAAAGAAGATCCCTGTTTTTAGCTATAGCCTTATTACGCTATTATATATTTTCCAAAACTCCAGTTCATACGTTGGCATTCGAATATACTTTCTAAATCCTATAAATATTTTACGAGCCTACAGTTTTCGGTTCATTTTCGACGGTAATTTAAATATTTTTATTTATTTAATATATTTAGCCGATATTTCGGTCAGTGATTTATTTTCAATTTTCAAATCATTCATTATGAGTAATCTGGATGCACTATTTTATCAATTCCTAAAATATTCCTTGAGTTTGTTTACTGTCGCAGAATTATTTTGCGGCAACTCGTTTAATGGTTTTGTCCATTATCTATTTATTTTTACGCTTAATTTTAAAGTTTTTATGTGAGCAGATTTTTTAAATTATTACTTTATTCTACGTTTCTTGAACTCATAAGTGTTTTTTTTTTCTCCCCGTGTTCATTTTTCAATCGGACCAGATATTTATGGAATTAAATGTAGACTTATAAAATTATCTTAGCATAAAATAATTTTTTTATCAATATAAAGTTTCCATATCGGCAAGTTCCGTACAATAAGGTTTTGTTATTAATTATATATATATGAATTATATATGTATGATAGTTTAAATATCAGAAAGTTTTGTATATCCGTGTGGAGGGGTGGGGGAAATAATGACTACATTGAATAAACAAAAATATTTAAATAAATACAAAAAATAACCCTAAATTTGTTGGAGAAAAAATATATATATATATATGATTTAAATTAGTAGGTATTTTCAAATACAAACAAACAGATAAACAAAGTCCTGTAAAGAAATACTGAATAATTAATTAAAAGCTAGGTAAAATCTTCCTTTGTTATGATTTATTGAAAAAACATTTTATCTATAGGCAAATGACTAAAATTTTTGTGGGTGATATACTTGACAAAAAAACGAAATTTGTATCTTATATATGTATAACAGAATCTATTAATATAATAATGATATCAAAACATGATATAAGTAAACAAAAAGGTAATACTTACTGCCCAAAGTCTTTGAAATACGTCTCAGGTTAAAATAAGAAAAAAAAAAACAATACACGGAGAGGAGGGGGGGGGGGGGATAAAAATATCAATAACAAATGCTAAAAGTTTTACAGTTATGCTGTTAAAATTGCGTTAAAATTAACAGCAAAAACTGCTGTAAAACTAACAAATCAGCTGTAAAATAAAAAAACAACTGCTGTAAAATTAACCGCAAAAAATGCTGTGAATTTACAAAAGTGCTGTTTATCCATGAAAAACAAAACTGCTGTAAATTCACAGCAAAATATGCTGGCACCCATATTGCCAGCATTTTTTGCTGTAAAAATACTGTGATTTTTTTTACAGTGTATCCTTCAATCGGAATATCTCCAAACTCAACTGGGACCTGCTACCCATAACCAAAATCGAAAACATATATATGAAATTTGGCTCAATTCTATGCATAACTTCTTACACTTTTCGATTATACAATAATGAAAATGCCATGAAAATATCTGTTAAATGCTACAAAGATATACACGATGATAGAAAGAGGACACCCACGCGGACAGGAGGGCATTTTGTAGAAACATGTTTTTCCTGATTACTTACCCCTAAATTGTGTAAATCCGTCGAAAACTGGAAGTCGAAAACAATTTCGATTACAATTCTTATAGATAGAAGAATAAAAATTATAGAGCTTTTTACTAATATTGTTTGATGTCTAAAAATATGTCAAAGACATGTTTGATAATTATTCGGGTGTAAATTTTATTCACAACTTTTCATTGGTAATTTTTTAAGAGTATCCGACTTTGCTGAAAAGTGTTTATGAATTCAGTTTGTCTGTCTGCTGTCAATCCATTTTCTAACTCGCTTAAATATGTTATAAATAAATAATCGCTTAAATATATAAATATATGCAATGTAATTGATATGACTTATTGCGGTTTACCATGACACATTTGATATTGAAAATGAAGTGTGTAGCATCTATAATTCGTTTACAGGGGCACTCAAAAGTATTCCATTCCATTACGGTTAATGGGGAAAATCGTTTACGGTACATTTTATTGTTGTTATACTATTTCAAACATATTGAAATGGATATACATCACTGAAGTGTACTACAAGATGCTTACAAAAAATATGGTGTGCATACTGTTTATCATTCATTTACAGGGACGTACAGAAAAAATTGGTTACATTATTCTATATGAGCAATAATTGCTGGAAGTGCGTTTTCATTTGTGGTAGGCTGTTTCAAATTTAAATTATTTTCTGAATATTTCTTTTTGTGTGCAATGGGGCACTGGGTGCAATGTAAAGAAAAAATTATATATTAAATGCAAAAAAAAACCTGTTAGCGTTTTTAATTAAAAAAAACAAGAACGAAAATTCATTCGTCAAGTGTAGTTCACAAGCACACTTCAGTTGAAATAGGGAACATGCTATAGATAACGACAATAACATATAAAAATTGCAGGGCAATCCGAGCATATTTACGGGAGTTAGAGCACGGACAGACGGCCAGACGGCCATACAGCAGACAAACCGAAGTCATAAACACTTTCAACTAGGTTGGAAAGTGTTAATAAACTGTTTTCACGTATAGTCTCTTACCCGGGAAGCCCGGGTACTATTTTCGTCCAAACCTGTAGCATAAAGTAATTTTATTATGTAAATCTTTTGTAAATTTTCATTTTTACAACGTTCACTACCGAGCTAAAATTGTCGTTTTATTTTATTTATATGGTTCCGTCTCAGTATCGGGAAGTATCGGATAGAGTTTCATAATCTATGCTTGTCCCAAGCTTTTTCTTTCTCGTTGAAAATTTAGTACTTTTTCTTTTCCCATCTTGCACTTATTAATTTTGTTTTTATTGTTTTTAAAAATAAGGCAAAAGAAAACAAACACTGAATGGCTAGTAACAAATTTTGAATTACCCTCTAAAAAATGAAATTGTCCACTTGTGGGGTCATACGCCCTCGTTGGGAACCACTATCTAATGCATTCCATCGTTCAGATAAAATAATGATTACATTTCCCACCCTTTTTTCATTAAAGATTTACAGAAGAAAATAATATTTTCGTCCAAACCTTTAGCATAAAGTAATTTTATTATGTAAGTCCTTTGTAAATTTTCATTTTTACAACGTTCACTACCGAGCTAAAATTATCGTTTTATTTTATTTAGAAAATTCGAATTCATACCAGAAAATATTAATAGCAATATTTACTTTATTTAATTACAGACATTTTGTGATTACTTGAAATAGAAATTCTTTTTTCAAAATTTCCGGTACGAATTCATAATGTTAGAATGAAAAACACAAGTATACTCGGGGTTGGCAGCGAATGGTAATAATGCAATTGAGATAACACAATATCGATATCTTGTAGTGGTCAACATAAATAATTTCTAATAAATTGATGCATTTTAAATTCTTGCTCTGTAAAAAGAAAATTTAAAAAAATCTTATTTCTAAACGCATTTACACAATTACCTTGTCATTTAAAAATAATAAAATATGTAGCTTCTGATAATCATATATTTTATATAAATTCACTAGAATAGTTATAAGCCAGGGACATAACACACATATAAAATTATGCTTTTCAAAACAAGTAGAAACAGTTTATACATCTACTATATATATAAAACACAAACGGAAATTTCGTTCCGTCCCTTTATAACTAGAGTTCCACTGAATGGATTTTCATGGAACTTGCGTTGTTCGATAGATAAGTTTTCAGGGAAGGTTTTAGTATATAACACAACGTTCTACGTACATTAGTTATATAATTATGATGGAAAGTTCTGCTATTTTGGCCGAAAAGGTTACCATTGCTAATTACCGGCAGCTTATAACTCGAGTTCTGCTGGATGGATTTTCGTAGAATTTAAACTGTAAGATAATTTTTCAGGGAAGGTTTTATTGTATAACATATCGTTCTACGTAGCTTAGTTATATAATTATTCTGGAAGGTTCTATAATCAGATCAATCCGATTATGAAATATTAGCCTTCTTAAAATATTTTGCCGAATGGATTTCGATGGAACCTACACTGTTAGATAATTTTCTAGAGAAAGTTTTATTATATAACATATCATTCTACGTTGCTTAGTTCTAGAATGACAGGGGGAAATTCGGAAGTCTGGTGACCATTTTTTTAAATCAAATATTAGCCTTTTCAATATTTGATTCCGATTATGAAGTATTAGCCTTCTGAAAATGTTCTACTGGACGGATTTTGATGAGAATTGTATTGTTAGTTAGTTAGATGCTATATCAGAAATGGTTATAGTGTACTAAATATTGTTCTGCGTTGCTTAGTCAAACAGCTTTGTGTGAAGGTTTTATAGTCAGGTGAACCCGATTCCGAAAGATTAACCTTTTTGAAAGTTTTTACTGGGCGTATTTTTTGCGACTTGCATTGTTAAGTAGATAATTTGTAAGGATGGTTTTAGTATATTTCATATCGTTCTGTTAGTTTTATGTGGAAAAGTTCTATAATCAGATGAACCCGATTATCAAGGATTAGCCTTTATAAAAATTTCTACTGAATGGATTTTGTTATTTAATTTGTTTGAATTGTTAGTTCGATAATTTTTAGTGATGGTTTTAGTATATTGCATATAGTTTTATCATTCTTTAGCAAACCCTAACTGTAAATGGCCAAATAAAAGAGTTGGTCCTTACTAGCTAAAATTTTGACTGCACATTAGAAAATATAATAGCGGAATGACGCCATTTTTCAGTAATGTGGAAGGATATTCCAGGTAAAAGTACAGATTGCTTTCAAATACAAGGTCAAATTAAACGATATATTTCGTTTGATTCAAGGTTCATTTGTAGAAACCGACCAGCGTAGCGAGCGTAGCTTGATAGTATTTGATAAAATAAGAACAACTTACATTAAAACTGTATTATTTGCATCATGGAGATCGGTACACATGCCTCTAAATGGAATTATTTTATGAAAACGAATTCATTACAAGAAAAATGATAATTTCGTTAACTCATATACTGCATAAAAACTGAAATTTACGCTGCGTTCAGGCAATGGAATATGAGAAGTAATCTCGCATGAAAATAAGAAGGCTTGATTAAATACAACTAACTTACATTTTTTAAAAATTAATCCAAAAGCAAATTCTAATGTAGAAAATAAAAGAAGAGAAAAATCAACAAAGTAATTTCACGTTTCTTTAACAAATAATAAAGTTTGAAATTTAATTACTAAAATATGTTTTCTGTCAATCTTATATATATATATATATATATATATATATATATATTGCAGAAGTTGTTTTCGTTTCTGAACTAAACGTCTAACAAACTTTTTACGAAATTACGTGTCCAATTTTCACAATTTTTCTCGGTCTCACAATTTCTCACAATTTTAATTCGGTGGGAGAAATTGCGAGGCGTTATTATTGTTTCATGCGAAGATGAGTTGATTACTGGGAAAAGTTCGTGAATAAAACACAAGTTTTGTAATATTTTAATTTTCGTAAACCGTTTGCTTTAATGAAGCCCAACATCTTCAAAATTAATTGGACAACGTTGGTTAATGCGAAATTAATTATTATTATTATTATTAGAATAATTTTCAAAGGGGCGCCATACGATGTCATATATTTAATCACATAAATTTGGTTTAAAATAAGAAATTTATCTTGTGTTTAAAGAGTTTTTCTTATACTTTTCACAAAAGTTCCAACCTTAAGCTTCTTTCTACCTTTTCAAAAATATGCATTAAAAAGAAATATACTTCTTTCTACATAAAAAAACCACACACAAACATCAAACAATTATGTTTAAACTATGTACATAGCATGTTTTGTGATGTTCGTCTAAAAAGTTCATGGTAAGTCCAACAAGTTCATTCACTGTCTAAGTATAAAACTCATAAACTACCATAAATACAAGATAATATTTTTGAAGTGTTATACTTTTCATATTGATCAGTTGTTCTGAAAAAAAAACGAAATATGTATTTTGATATATAGATATATTCGAAAATACCGTATTTTTAATACGTATATTTAATACGTTATTTGGGAGAAACAAATTTTACAAAGAATAATGTGAAACAGAATTTATTATATTAGAATTTAATAGTTATTATAAAAATTGCAGTTTTTAGAATGCATTTTAATTTCGGGGTTCGTTCGCTGTTACCACAATGTTTTAATAAATTTTTTCACCTTATTTAAATGCAGAAATGTATTACAAATCCTGTAATTCAACGAGGCGTCATGCAATTTCTACTATTTAAATTTTAAATAGAAAAATTCTAATAAATATTTATCGTAAAAGCTTACGAAACCTAGCATTGTGGTGTGGTAATTATATTTAAATGTAAAATGACCGTCCAACAATTTACATTTCGATCAGAAAGCGGCTACGTTTAGTCAAATTTCCTGACCATGTGTATCAAGCCCCCCCCCCCCCCACAAAAAAGAAATGTTTAAAAAACATTATTTTATGCACAAATATAATACGAATATTCAATCATGAGTTTATGACTTTCGTTTTAAAAGCTCACACCAGCAAAATCATTTTATGGCATTTATAAAGCGATATTACAATTTCCACTATTTCTGTTTCTTGACTGCTACTTATCTAATCAAGAACCGAAGCTGGCAATTACAGCTTTGAAATGTTTCAACTAAGTCAATCATGCGGTATTTTATGTGAATAAATAATAAAGTTTCAATGTTGGTAACTAAAAATATACTTCCTTTAATGAAAAGATGAAGAATGAAAATGAAGTTTCTTACATTTTCCTTTGTTTTAGAACAGATGCTAACAAACTGCATAAAATGTTATGCTCAAATTTTTTTCAATTTCTCTCTTTATATTAATTTAGAACAAAATATGCGAAACATTATTCTTGCTTCAGGCAAATATGAGTTGATTACTAGGAAAGGTTCATGCTTAAAGGACAAGTTTTTTTTATAAAACTTTTAACCAATAATGAAAACCAATATCTTACAACAAATTAAGCAAAGTTAATAGAAAAGCGAAATATTCATTATTTATTATAAGGACGCCATACAATGTTATGCACTTTATTCATTTGATTTCACTGGAAATGCGGGTTTTATTTTGTATTGACGGTTATATCTTTAAATTGTTATTTCTAAATTATGAATTCACAAAAATTCTTTTACTGAAATTCCTTTTTCCCCGTCCTGGAACTACATTAATTATAAATGCACTGTTTTTTATAAATTACGAAAACATCACACAATTGCCCAAAATCGATAGAAAAAAGTTTTTTTTTTTCCTTCTTCTAAAATGTTCATTATTAAATACTTTCTAAGTACAAATTAGTAAGATTATTAAATTTAGAAATGTATTTTTTCCCTCGTACTAATAAAACTGGTTTTCCATAATCGTATCACGCATTAATATTATAAGATATTTCAGAATCAGAAACATAAGATGCATTTCAAAAATTAAGGCTGTTCAAATATCCAAACGTGCTAATTTTTCACACATTTTTTAATTCATTTTTGTGCGGAAATGAATGGAATAGATAGGAGTTCGTATATAGAAACCATGTAATTGAATAGCGTTTTCCATTTTTAGTAAAGGCAGGAGATCATTCGGAAAATACTGTCAAAGATGGCATTTTGAACAGAATTTACTGAGAAACAGCGCGTAAAAACCGAAAAATTGGTTGTCACGTGACACCTGTTGCTTATAAATCGATAAATAATTTATTTATAAAAAAAATGAAAATGCCATTCGATCCCAAAACCCTTTAATTCAACAGTCAAGGCTATCGATTTTATGCTTTTACGCATAAAAAGTAATCTGAAAATGTGTCAGCAAGATTTGGGGTTTTAGAGCAGGGAATTCGAGACCCGCCTTCAGTAAATGAGCGTTTTCAAAAAGCGTGCATGCACGTACGAAAAGCAATGATTCTCTTGCGATATCCTGAGAAAAATATAACTACATACTAAATTAAAATATTACTCAATGCATCATAGATATTAGTAATACATGTGGCTTGGATCTATATCCAAACTCTTTCTAAAGTCGAAATTTATGAATGCGAAAATTCCGAAATTTTTTTTATTCTATTATTTAATCCTTAAATCCCTAGGATATCAAATTTGCAACATTTTTTATTTAACTTTTAAGAAATAAATAAAGTTCTACGAACCACTATAATTATATCGAAATATTATTCCTGTTAAAAGCGCTAGATATGCTAGTAAATACACTTAAAAATATATCTTAAAATGTCTGGTGTCTAATCCTTAAATCACATAAATGCATGAATTTTTCTTTTAGAATTGTGTTTCTTTACTTATACTGAGTATTAGATACCAGAAATTTTAAGATATATTTTTAACTTTAGGTAGTAGCATATTTACGTTATTTTTACAGGATTAATATTTCGATATAAATATAGTGATTGCAAAAAACTTGATTTATTTATTAAAAGTTAAACAAAAAGTGTTGAAAATTTGATACACTAGGCATTTAAGGTTTAAATACACATATGAGTAACGACTATATTTGACGCTTTGATTCCGGGGTTGGAACATATACGTCCGAGCGACTATATCATTCTCTTCTTACTACTTTTTGAAAAATAATCTCTGCTATTCACTTATACTAGGCTATGTTCAAAAAAAATCTATCTCAATTTTTTTTTTTTTTTTTTTTTTGTGAATTGTGGTATGATAGAATATAAAAATAGTGATCACTCCTGCCCTGTAGTCAAAATGTGAAGACAATTTTGCAGCCAGATCTCGAAATATGACAGACGATTCAAATCAAGATTAAATAGTTATTTTCATTATATTTATATAACCTGGACCCAGTGGCGGCTCGTCAAAGAGTTCGCAACCACTTTATTACCAGATTTTTCGTATAATAACCTTGACCTTATCGAATACTTTAATGTTATACCATCAAACAAGGTGAAATTTATTTTATTAAAACACTGGTGGTAAAGTTGTTGCGAACCCTTGCCGTGTACTACTTTCTGGACATTTTTATACTTTCTTTTGAATCGAAAAGCAACACAAGTAAGATATAAAATATAGCTGTTATACAAGAAATAATATTTCATTACACGAGTTTTTTTTTTTTTTTTTTTTTTTTTTAAGAACAATACTTAAAGTTTGAAATATGATTACTAAAGAAATATCTCGTCAAAGAAAAACTAAAATAATAAGGTTTCTGCAACAAGTTTTCGTTTTTTAAACAGTCTTTTATAAAGTTTAACTCCTTAAAAAGTTTATGTCCAATTTTCTCCAGTTTCTTTCCTTATATTAATTTGGAGCGAAAAATCGCTGTGATGCTATTTTACCCTCAGGCGCAGATGAGTTGATTACTGGAAAAAGTTCGTGATTAAGGAACAAGTTTTTGGGCAAAAGTTTTAATACGATTGCTTTAATGAAGGCCAATATCTTCAAACGACTTAAGCAAGATTTTTTACATTGAAATTCATAATTATTTTTAGAAGATTATTCATAAGGGTGACCAGCAGTGTTATATGTTTATTCAAATAAATTTTGTTTCACAGGAAATAAGATTCTTATTTTGTGTTTAATGATTATTTCTTTATATTGTTATCATAAGTTATAAATCTTAAAATTTAAAATACTAAACTTAGTTCTCTCATTTCAGAAAACATAAATAAATAAATGCATTGTTTTCATTGATTATGTGAACATAATACAATATCCGCAATATACGCAATATTCGTGTAAATATTATTTTTTGTGATCTTCATTTAAAAATCCCCTTTCAATATACTTTCTATGTGCAAATTTATAAACCATTAATTTTTTTTTTAATTTATGATAATAAATTTAAGTATCAAACTTTCATATCAATTGATTACTTGTAAAAGAGAATTATTTTGAAGCATTTGCACATAGAAGTACACAAAAACCACGAGTATACTCGTGGTTGGAAGCGAATGGGTTAAGCAAGTTTGTTTATATTGAAAGTTGTTATCAGCATTTTATAGAATGCCCAAAAATTCTCATAAGGGGTCCATACACAATTATACGTGGAAGTTAGATTTCAATGCTTGGCTCAAAGAATCGGAAAAAATGCATGAAATATGATGAAGAGAAATCTTTTCTCTGTTATTGTTAAATAATGTCTTTCATAATTTAAGAAAATATCATCAAAAACTATAACACATGGAAATAGCACTTATTTGTTATCTCCGTCTAAAACATTTGTTGTAAAATGCTTTAATAGAACAAGAATTTGGTTTGTCCCTCGGTAGGTTTTCGTCTATCATGTGGATCTAATGAAATTTTCTTTTTTAAAATTTTTAAACCTTCTTTTGTCTTTTCTGTGTTATAATTCTATTTTAAACTTTATTTTAATTTTATGTAGTTTTTACTACAATTATATACCGTAATTTCCGGCGTATAAGCCGCAGCTCAAAGAGTAGTTTTTCAACCCAGAAATATTATTTTATAAAATGTAACTTAAAAGATCGCTGTAAATATTTAACTACAATAATTGAATAAAATTTCTGGGTCGAAAAACGACTCTTTGAGCTGCGGCTTATACGCCGGAAATTACGGTACTTTCTTACGGCTCCCCATGTGCCTTGCAAGTCTATTACATTTATACTGGATATTAATTTGCTTCCTAACTAGGTGATCCATAAAGCTCACTACATTGTTCTTTTGTTCAGTTCTACCACAATTTTTTAAAAGTTTTTCCCCTTGATTAACTCCAGGAAAATATCTAATATGTGTGAAAATATAGGAAAATATCTGATATAGTGGTTTTTCAATCTAAAATTCGTGCCGGAAATTTTGAAAGAAGAATTTTTATTTTAAGTAATCACGAAATGTCTGTAATTAAATAAAGTAAATATTGCTCTTAGTATTTTCTGGTATGAATTCGGACTTTCTAAATAAAATAAATTCCATTAATTTTAACCCATCAGTAAGCAGGTTAACTCATATGAAGTTATTGTCCTTTCTTAAAACAATCATTTTACGTAGATTAAAATTTTTACGAAAATCTTATGCTTTAATCACTTTTACCAGTAATGCACTTATATTAACCTGAGCCAATAAATCTCGCAACTATTTGCTGCAAATTAACGTGTAGAGAAAACTGGAGAAAATTGAACATGAACTTTTTAAATGATTGTATGCTATTTTAAGATGAAAAAAAAAGAAGAAATATCATTATATATATTTTTTGCTTTTTTTAAAATTGGAGTGTGGAATTTTTAAAACAAAATTGGTTCAAAAATTGTGTATTATACAAATTCCTCTACAAGTATATTTCCGTGGAAATCGTGGGATAAGCGGTCAGGGGATAATAGAAAATTCCAAAGAATGTGAAAATCTTGATTTTGAATATAAAACTACATTTGAAAAATTATTAATTCTATATACCTTTGCTTTCGATTCAAATATCCAAACCAGCAAAATTATCTTGTTTTGTTATTGAAAAAAAATATACAGCATATTTTGATACATTTGGCAAAACTTACTTGCTTTGTGTTTCTTCTTACCATTCTGTTGATCCAGGAACATAGCTGGTTATTTGTAACAGCTGTGAAATATTTCAACAAATAAAACTCTTGTCTTTTGTGTATTTTCGTATGCTACATGAATGCGTTCCTTGGAATTTTCAAAGAGGCCGGTAGCACTATGTCTGTTTTGAATATTCTATTTAATATTTAAGTCTTAGAATTTGTATCTGCTTTGTTTAATGGTATAATTATATTACTTTTCTGTGGTAAAATAAAGTGAAAAATGGATGTGAAAATGTGATGAAAATGCTTATACTATCCGAAACGTCTTTGTCTTAATATTTGATAATCATATCTTGCATTAAAAGTATAGGTTAATATTTTTGAATCAAAAAAAAAATACTTTTTGAAAAATATACAAAGTGAAAGTTCCTAAAATGTGTAAACTCACGAATGAAAAATATATCTAACTGACAAGTAAATCTCTTGCAATACAATAAAAAAATATATAAAAGTACATGTTAAATTAAGATATTTAAACAGAATTTATCGTTAAATTTAAATAGGGTATTCAGTCTCAAAATGCTTTAACCCTTTCCGGCACAGTGGTTCTGCTGTGGGCACACTTAATTTTAATTCCAAACTTGCATACGGCACCAAGAATATTTTAATAAAATTTTGATTCTATAATGAAAGCTTAAAATAAGGAGTTTGTATTTTCTGAAAAAACTAGTTTGTAAATTCCGGTGTCAGTCTGCATTTTCCCATTTTACGAATAGACTTTGTCTGTGCCGGAAAAGGTTAAAAAAATATTATCTTAATTTAATCCGTCGCCCTCACTTAAATATTATTGGAACAGTTTACACTATTCCATGCATAGATTGTGATGCCAAGACTGGTCGTTCACGCAATATAAGACATTAAGAACAAGAACTGTTTTCGAAATTTGGCGAATTATATTTAAAATTAATTTAGCATACAACTCAACACTTACAATAGTTTGAAAATAGTCAATTAATCAAATCTAACTCTAATAATACGAAAGAGTAGCATATTTTCAGAAGAATAGTTGGTTCAAAAATATTCAAAAATCCGCTTAAAACGAATCATGGTCAGTTCTGGATGAGTATTCAGTTCTGCTTTGATACAGATTCCTAAACTTTTAAAAAAGATTTTTGAATAATGAGGGGCTTGTTTAAATCCTGAAACGACTAATCTTTATTTTATTAACACATTCGCATCGGGAAAGGAGAATTCTCGGTTTTGTTCAGAAAACATTATTGACTAAGTGCGTGGCCTCTGCCTTACAGAAAATGCATTTATATCATGCTGTTCCTATTTTTTCGATTTAAGGGGTCAGGTAACCTTTGAACTCACAAAATACATGAAAAAGGGACCTCTATAAGAATTACCATAACTCCGTAACTTTTTGACTTTGAATTATAAAATTTAAAATGCATATTAATAAAGGTTTATTTTATAAATTAAATTTCTCCAAAAATGTATACACTCATATAAAGCTTTTAAATTTATTTAAAAATATAATAATTTTTTTACGAAAGAATTAGTCTTGCATGTACTGCGCGCATAATTTTTCACATTTGAATTGCTAAAACCAGCCAAATTTTTTTAATGAGTACCTCTATAATGTGTTCTCAAAATGACCTACGATGAAAAAAATAAAATGTGTAGATCTTGAATTTTTTTTTTTTTTTTTTTTTTTTTTTTTTTTTTTAGAGAAATTCGAAATATTGAGTTTTTTTTTTACTACAAAAGTAGTCATAAATTCTAAACTTGTTACTTGAGAAACATAATAGTAGGTCATTTTGTGCATCTGTCTGGTTAAGATATTCAGTCAAAATTTCATGAAATTCTAACCAACCATTTTTCTTAAATCGTGCGCGTAATGACCAAAATCGTGAAAAATTGACTTGTTTTCAGAAAATTGACTTCAAAGATCAAACTGTCCCTTCATCATATAAAAAAAGCTCAGACCGTTTTAGACATAATTCCACTTCTAAAGTGAATTTTTGCATGGGGATTATTTTAAATTGTTCCTAAAGAATCATATTTAATTATAAACTAATAAAAATAATTTCGAATTTCTGACACTTTAAAGGTTACTTGACCCCGATTCAGACATATTATATTAAAACTGCACATTGAAAGATAATTACAGATTATTAAACTTGAGAAACATATCTAGGAAACCAATTTACGAAAAGAATTCAGAAGCGGGAGGAGCTTCTACTGCATAGCTGCCAAATTTTACGCTTTTTTCGCACCTCTAAAATTTTAATAGTAAATTATATCTTATTAAATCATCTCAATTAGTTGATTAAATAACACAAAAAAAAATATTAAATTTTAGTGGTAACAAAAAAGCGTAAAAGTTGGCAGCTATGCTAATGTTTTAAAACTCAGTTTTATAAAAATTGCCCTATGCGAATGTGTTAAGGGCAGTTGATATGTCGCGGATATGTTATATTTTTAAGATGTTTTATGTTATTTTAAATTAAATTATGTGCATATTGAATTATATTAAAATGTTCATTTGCATTTTAAATTAAAATACTAATGATTTTAATTTAAATTAAATTATATTTAATTTAATTTAATTTAATTTTATATTTAATTTAAATTGTATTTTAATTTAAAATACTAATGAACGCTCTATGCATTGCATATGTTTATAACATTTGGCTTAAATCATTACGAAAACTCTTTTTAGAAGCATACATTTCTCAAATTATCAGGAAAACTTTTTAGTTATGAATGTATATTATGTGTTATACTCAACTTTGTTTATCTTATTGTTTCAGACATGGCACGACTACAAACTACAGTGGGAGCCAAACGAATATGGCGGTGTCGAGATGATCCACGTTCCAGCAGAGCATATATGGCTACCCGACATTGTTCTGTTCAACAAGTAAATATTTTTAAACTTATCTTTTCTTTACAGTTTATAAGTGATTAAAGTTAGCTTGTATTTTCAAGTTTTGGGGAGAATTTTTCTATACTGCCCTATATAAAAATTACAATCATGAAAAATAAGCTATTTAATTTAATTTTTTTTTTTTTAACATTCAAAAAGTACTTGTTGGCTTAACAAAATATCGTTTTAAATCAAGTATTTTTATAAACATATAATAAGAATAAGCACATACATGTACACCCAAATACATGTATACATATACGTTTAATTTAACATAATTCTAATGTTTATAAACTGTAATTATTAATTACTAACTGACCCCAGCCTGGCGTTGCCCAGGCCCGTGAAAATAAATTTTAAAAGAAACATCAAGTTTTTATTATTTTATATCTTTAACCGGATTTTGTATGAAATTATATTTTAAAATGAAAAATTCGCAAAAAAATATTGATATTTAGTGATAAAAGCGCCCATTTTCTTGTTTTCTTTTACGTAGGGGCGTTTCATAGTTTTAAAATAAAAAGTTATTTTTGTTCGAACTGTTTGAAATCTTTATTGGTGATAAATAAAACGGTTTTACAGCCCGTGTAAAAATTTAGTAAAAAAATATTGTTATCTAGCTGTAAAATAAATGTTTTCTTCTCGCTTTTTTGTTTGTTTGTTTGTTTTCGCGTCGGCTCTTTTAACATAGCAATAAAAAATGTTCTCATCTTCCGAACTCTCTGATATTTTAATCAGTTATAAATATAACTGTATTCAAGCTCTCTTTAAAATTTTGTATAAAATTATGTTTTAAAATGAAAAATTCGCTAAAAAATATTGATATTTAGTGATAAGAGCGCTCATTTTCTTGTTTACGTAGGGTCGTATCATTGGTTTAAAATGAAAAAAGTTCTTTATCCGAACTCTTTGAAATCTTTATTGTTGATAAATAAAACGGTTTTACAGCTCGTGTAAAATTTCGGGAAAAAATATTGTTATCTAGTTGTAAAAGAAATGTTTTCTTCTCGCTTTTTTGTTTGTTTTCACGTCGGCTCTTTTAACATGCAATAAAAGAACTGGTCTCATCTTCCGATCTTTCTGACATTTCAATTCGTAAAATATATATAACTGTATCCAAGCTCTCTTTAAAATTTTGCGAAAAAATATGCATATTTAGTAGTGGAAACATGAGTTATTAAAAAAAAAACTTTAGCTTTCAATCTCAGAGCAAAAATATATTAGAAGGTCTATATTTATTAAAAGTTAAATAAACAGTGATGGAAATTTACATCACTATGCAATTAAGGATTAAATCTCCCTAGTCTACACAGGTGAGGGCTAATCCATTAGGTTTCCTCTTTCTGAGGGAAGAAGGCTTCAAAAAACGTTGGCTCATGCGCAAAGAGACGATATTCGTGTGGAAAATATGACAGAAAGCGCTTTTCGTTTTAAATATATAGATTATAAAAAATATTTTGCTATCAATGAATGTTTGGCATAAATGAAATGCAAAATGCAAGGCGTTACTAAGGCGTTTAACATGCGTGCAAAGAACCGTTTTCGTAAGACATTTGCAAAATGTGTACGATGTGTTTAATATTTATCACCGGTGACGTGCGTACTTAACAGAATGTTTAATCTTTATCACCTGTTTTTTAAATGAGAAATATTTACATAAATTAATCGCGAAATTGCGTCGATTAATTTAGGCAAAATTTTCCATTAAAAACCACTAGTACTAATAATTGAGGATTCTAAGCACTTTATACGTCACGTATGCGTGACTTTGTCGCAGTGGGGTTAATATCGAAAATAATGAAATACTAATGTAGAAACCTTAATTTACACCCTGTTCTGGTTAAGGGGGCGCTTCAACATTCCTCGCCAATAGTGAAGTCTCATATTAACCTACAGGGGAATACTCATAACGTAATATAAATATCGAAATAAGATTTTCACCACCAGAAGTAAACGATCTATGCCGTTTTATTCTTTTTCAATGTTAAGTACTTTTAAGAAGACAACCAATTTTGAAAATTTTGTTTAAGAAAAAATGATCACGTTTTTCACAGTAGATATTTAGGAAAATATCTTTTAAAAATAACCGCGTTGTCATCGAACGTTAAAGTTTTTGTAATGAAAATCTAATTTCGCTAATTGTATTGAGTAATAAGTAATTACCAGTTTAAAGTTTCCCATAGTTTATCGTAAGATTTCGCAATCGCAGAGAAGAAAACTTGTTTCGGTGAAGTTCCCTTAACGCTCGTTACATATCTTGATAGACGTAGAAATAGCTATTGTCACGTAAACTATATAATTTTTATTATCATTAATTAATATTTTCTGTTACATTTTTCTGGTTTTAAAATCTTTTTTCAAAATTTCTTTTTAAACCGAAATATTTTCCTATCACAAATTGTTCAATTTTATTGTAAAGAAGCAACTCTCTGATCCAAAAAGAAAGTTTTCTTTATAAATTTTGTTGACACTTTTCGGTTTTAAAAGTGTAGTTCTTCCGACTCCACATGACTCACCTGAGTTGGGAGCTGACTGGAAAAAAAAACCCTAATTCAAAGTGGTTTGTACCTGAATCCATTTGTACGGTTGTGGGCGTGTCAACACTCCGAGCCTAATGACACATTTGAAGTGATTTTATCATAAACGGTCTGTGAATAAAGACAGATGTGTCTTTTGTGTAACTCTGACTGTACTTTAAGTTTGTGCAACGATGTACTTAAATTTTCTGTTATTATTAACAATAAACGAACCGAGAATTTTTTCAAGTTTTATAAAAAAATATTTCAAATTAGAATGTTTATTTAAAAGTTTTTTAATTTTTAATTTAACTTACATCTGCATGATTTATAATTTATTTATATTTTAAAGCAATTTCTGGTTGGAATCGATATATTTTCATTTGGTACTAGTCAAATGACCTCTGGCATGATTGTGGGTGTGTTTAGTGTTAATTTTGTTTAAATTAAGCTTTAGGAAAGTTTCATTAAATACACAGATATGCTCACTTTATTTATTCTTCATATGTATAAACACATACTATACTGTATGAAGATATTAACAAAAATATTTGTTAAGACAAAATAATACTGAATGAAAATACCTTTAGAGGGACGCCAGACCCGATGGGATTAAGGTGTATTTTGTCTAAATTAAGCTTTAGGAAAGTTTCATTAAACACACAGATATGCACACTTTATTTATGCTGCAGCTGTATAAACATATACTATCATTATTATATGAAGATAATAACAAAAATATTTGTTAAGACAAAATAATACTGAATGAAAAGACATTTAGTAGGACGCAAGACCCAAAGGGATTAAGTCGAATTTTGTCTAAATTAAGCTTTAGGAAAGTTTAATTAAATACACAATATGCGCACTTTATTTATGCTTCAGATGTATAAACATATACTATCATTACTATATGAAGATAATAACAAAAATATTTGTTAAGATAAAATAATACTGAATGAAAAGACATTTAGTAGGACGCAAGACCCGAAGGGATTAAGACGAATTGTGTCTAAATTAAGCTTTAGGAAAGTTTAATTAAATACACAGATATGCATACTTTATTTATGCTTCAGATGTATAAGCATATACTATCATTACTATATGTAGATAATAACAAAAATATTTGTTGAGACAAAATAATATTGAATGAAAGACATTTATTAGGACGCCAGACCCAAAGGAATTAAGGCGAATCTTGTCTAAATTACCGTAATTTCCGGCGTATAAGCCGCAGCTCAAAGAGTCGTTTTTCGACCCAGAAATTTTATTCAATAATTGTAGTTAAATATTTACAGCGATCTTTTAAGTTACATTTTATAAAATAATATTTCTGGGTCGAAAAACGACTCTTTGAGCTGCGGCTTATACGCCGGAAATTACGGTAAGCTTTAGGAAAGTTTCGGCACATTAAATACACATATATTACAACTCATACTGAAACTCAGATTTCCCGCGTTCGTTATGCCCCTTAATTCATTCGTAGATGTGTTTATGAACTTTTGTATGAGAATCATTCTTGAGCTAGTATTTGACTTGTCTTAAAAATATTTTTTTCCATTGTGTTTATAAAGATACTGGGTCAAATTTCGAAAAAAAATAATAATATCCAAATACTTTTATTTTATTTATCAAAGATACAATCAATGACAAGCCCGTCTGTATGATATTTTGTCCAGCTGTGTTCTTTTCTAACAAATAAAATTGTGTTTTGAATGCTAGATTTACTTTTTATATATTTTATAGGGGGTAATGATCATGGGTACACCGGTGTTGGTACTTGAAAAATAAATAAATGTCAATTTTCATAATGAATGTTACAAAATTATACACATTTCATTACCTATATCCAGCCGAATACAACTATAATAGACAAACAATAAATAAGATTTTCCTACAATTTAAAAATATTCTTTAAATATCTAACTACGTTTTCTTTATCTAAGTTCTACTAAGCTATGTTGGAACACTCGCTTTGCTCATCAATACATATAAACTGAATTGATTCTAAGTCTACGCGATTTACGGAACAGATACTTCAATGTGTGTTTTATAAATTATTTTTAATGCTGAAGCAGGAAAAGTAATCGAAAATGTTCCAGCACGTCACGATGTCTAGTTATATAGCTATACAAATTTCTATTATGTTATTTTTTGCACATAATTCAGAATTTCTATTACATGGTTCGTACGCTTTTACTACAATTTTTAATAGAATGTTTCGCCTTATTTAAAAGCCGAAAAATATTACAAATCATGCGTTTAAACAAGACGTTTGCAATTTCTGCTATTAAAAATTTTTGGTAACAGCATACGAATTCTGTAATAGAAATTCTGTTTTTAAAAATAAAGAAATACCCTAACAGGACCAAAAACTAGTGAGTCATGACCCCATCCACCATGAACAACGATTTAACCAATAAGTCATCCCCCGGAATCTGTCTAAAATCACTTACTTACTCAGTCAATGCAGCTAAGATCATAGGCGTGTGTAGTTGTGTAATCTGTGTTAAAATCTGCATATTCTGTAAGCATCCTATACTCCTTCATCTATTGCATGTTTAGTTAATTTCAGTTTGTATGATTAAATGTACTAATAAACTTTGCCACTTTGCAAATTTTATACTTTTCAGTGGTTTTAAAAAGTTGCATAGATAAATGTGATGTGCGATGGAGAAAAAATGGCTTTATTTTCAGATTTCATGTTGACAGCTGCATAAAAATAAATTACTGCGGTTTCTATTCTCAAAGTTAGTTTCCAATTAGTAAGTTAGTGTTATGAAAGACTGAAAGTTACGTAATTCTTAAAACAAAAGTTATTGGTGTTGTGCTTTGCATACGTGTTTCACACAGTGCTAATACGATGTACTCTACGATCGTACTCTATCACTTAGCTATTACAAAGATGTTATTCTAATTCAATTAATATAGATATCGCAGGCTTATTCCATTATTTACGATACTTTTAATGAGTGATGGCAGTCTCCCAAAAAAAGAAAATACAGGGAAACGCCATTTTGTCTACTAATTCTAATACATATATAAATCCATCTTCCGATACTAAGCTGTTATCCCGTTTCCCGTATATAACACGTACTAACCACTATATACAGTATAAAAAAGATTCGCCTACCGTTCACGATAAAATCACACCAAATATGTCTTTAGATTGGGAATATTGTCTTCTTTCAGAACATAAATGCATTTTTTGAAATAAGGGTCATCTACAAAATAAAAATTGCTTCAACTACGATTTTTAAAATGAAAAATTTTTGACACTTTATTTGAGTTTTTTTAATTACATAGTTAACATTTGTAATCATATGGAGGTATGGGACGGTTAGTAATAATAATTTCACAAAAAAATACTAAATACGTCGAGTCCATTAAAATTTAATAGTGAAATTTTCTTGTATGTATTTCACTTAATTTATCCTTGATGTATGTTTTGATATTGCTTTAAAACTGACTCCAAGGAATCTTCTTTTCATGTGCATACCAATAGAATAGATTTATATTTATCCAATCAATATATTTCAAAAGTCAGAAAAACCTTTTCACATTCACATCATAATAATGTAAAAAATACAGAAAAAAAAATCTTATATTGGTTGTTGCTGATAAGAATTTGACCTCAACTGAATTTAAGAATTTCAAATTTTACGGGTGTCATTTGAAGCGATAGATTTCACTCAGCTTCCATTTTATGCAATGTTTTCCCAACTGTGATAAAATTTATATGGGCTATATGTTGCATTGGAAGTCCCAAACATTATTGGATTCCAATAGTTGTAAAATATTCCCATGGTTACATGCAACGCATGGATAGGAATATAGCATCAGATCTGAAGTATCGGAATTTATATTTAAAGCCATTATGGCCCGCATATGTAAATATATTTTCATTGAAAATACATCTATTAAAAAGGTGAATTTACAAATGCAGGGTTTTGTGCAGATTTACCACATTTTTTAATAGTATATTATTTAATTACAGAACATTATTGCGAATCGTATTATTAAACGAGGTGACTACAATTTATTCTATGTAGATATTAGAAATCTTCTATTAGGAAAAATTATGTCAGAAAATTGCAAAGATTGCACTCACTTTGTAAATGCTCATTTGTATTCAATGTTCCTAATTTTATTCAGATATCCAACACCATTTCCGAATTTTAGTAACTGCCATTTTAATCAGAAAATAAATTAAGTGAATAAATAATACTTTCTAAAATATCAGTAGTTTTTTATTGGAAAAACCTCTAAATTAGTAACATTCTTGTATTCAACTAAGCTTCCAGTTGCTGCTCTTTAAAAAAGTACTTGACTAAATAAAATTATCATATACAACTATGTTTTTCTAGTGACTCTGTTTAGAAGCACAAATGCTTCTAATTAAGAGACTACACTATTTATGCGAAGAAATGAGAAAGTTAATTTTAAGTCTATGGGAAGGTTATATTCAAATTTCTCGCACGGATTTTAATATTTTTAATGTTTCTTTTTGCTTAGGATAGCTGAGGTCGATCTCAAACGTTGTGCGTTTTTATTTGTTTTTATCTTGGTTATATTTGTTTTTATATAAGGACACTTAAACTTTCAGAACAGGTTCCAAACGGTTCCAAAATTAAAAATGTCTGCTTATTAAAAATAACAATAATAATAGTAAATAAAAAAAATTAACCAAAATTGAAAAAGTAAGAATGCACAACATTAGAGATCGACGTCAGTTGTCCTATGCAAAAAAAATCATTTAAAAATATTAAAATGCGTGCGAGGAATTTGAAAATTACCTTCCCATAGACATAACATTAGTTTGTGTGTCTCCCTGTGACTAGTGTAGGCTCTTAAACCAAAGCTTTATTATCACAGGTGCAAACAGGTCGGCTATCTCGGTTAAGGCATACCACTATATCTGAATGGTAGTACTAACCTTATTTGACATCTTAAGACCTGAAACTAAAATAATACTAAAAATACTCATTCATTGCCTTGCACAGATGAAAAGACGTACTAGGTGATAAAATATGCCCATTTTCTGAAATTGATAATTTAGTGGACTGGTAATTTAAGTTCATAAATATGTTCTAAAAATTCCCAACGTATTTTTTTTTAAGTCGGTGATTGTTTATTTATTTTTTGTCCGAAGAGTGAAGAGTTTCTCCTCAACGAAAATTGAACCAGGCTACAGGCAACAAAATGGCTGGTTGTAAAATTCACCTGAAAGAAAATCTGCCATTTCAAAGAAAGAGAAATTATTTTTCCAATTGGAAGTGGAGAGAAAGGTGAATGGGTTTCTCATTGTGTGTGTTTGAACCGCTCCCTATACTCTTTTATTCAGACCCAGCCCACTCAAAAACTATAGAAGGGCAGAATCCCCCTGGTATTTCCCTTTCTATTCCTGCTTTGAAAAGAAAAGTTGAAGAATGCGCAATGGAGCCAATTTCATGTGAAATCTGAAAAAAGGCTCTTTTAGCTGTAAATATATAGATAGCAGAACTAGTAGACGCCTCATTTAATTGCAGAATCTGTACCGTAATTTCCGGCGTATAATCCGCAGATCAAACAATTCTGTTTCGACCCAGAAATTTCATTTCATAATTGAAGTCAAATATTTACGTCGATCTAGAAAGTTACATTTTATAAAATAAAATTTATGGGTCTGATGGTTTGATCCGCGGATTATTCACCGGAAATTACGGTAATACTTTTCCGCATTTCACCCCTTCGCGACGAGCGTCCTTTACGGAATTTTTAATCTTTTACCACCGATTTTTTAAAACAGAAATTTTCGCCTAATTGAATCGCAGAAATGCTACCATTAAATAAGGCAAAGCTTACACTAAAAAATAACTGGTGGAAATAATCGGGGAATCTGAACGTCTTATGCGTCACGTATACGTGTCGCTCGTTCCCAAAAGGTTAAATAAAGGCAAAAATTCTATTAAAAATTGTGATAAAAGCATACGAACCTTGTTATTGACTGACGAAAACAGTTTGAATAACGATTTGGTCAGAACATTTTTTAATGAATCTAATGAATTAAAATGAAATGTTATTACTCACGAATATTGTAAATTAGCATAAGTACAGAATACGTTAAATACCAAAATAAGCCTTATAATGCAAAAAAAGGTAAAATATGAAAATGTGGAAATAAACAATTATCCGAATTATCCGAGACAGGATAGAGGTCCAAATGGTTTGGATACCACTAATTTTATAAAAATATTTTTGCCTTATTTAAACGGAGAATTTTCTGCGATGTTGAAGACGAAGAAAACTTTATAATATTACTGATTTCCACAGCATTTGGAAACTCCCCCCTCTCTGGCTACGCCACTGTCTGCTAGCTCTTTCCAAAGCAAACATTGTATAAGAATCGAACTGAGAAAACGTTTCAGCTGGTGGTAAATATTTTAAATAATTAAATTATACCCAATTTCCTTTGACTTGGATAGCGATTTTCATAAGCTTTGAAAATATGAATGATATTGATCATGACCAAAAAACGTGATACGCATTCTTTTGTGTCTGGTTTCAGTACGCGATACAAGACAGCAAACTAGAAACTATCCCTATTTAGCATACCAAAGGATGAATCTTTGCTAGTAGAGTGGAAAAGATTAATTCCCTGATATGATAAAAAACTAACTTTAAAATGAGTTACATCTGAAATATACACTTACAAGAAGATTTTATTAACAGAAATTATGTTCATGTTGTCAATAGTGACACGGTTACTTTTACTAGAGCTAAATCTATTTTTAAAGCAGATGTCACTGCGGTCGCCCTATTATTGGACCGCATCGTTGCACGTTTATCTCTTACAATTTTTCAGCACTTTTTAAAGCATTACCAGTTTGGCTTTTTTTTAATTTCGAAATTTCACATTCATACCAGAAATTCTCTGTAATGCTCTTTTAGTTACTTTATCGCAGATATTTCGTGATTTCTTAAAGTAAAAATACTTGTTTCAGAATTTCCGGTTTGAATTCAAATATTTGGAATTAAAAAACGGTAAAACTGTTTTCCACACTTTGTATTCTAGGCGGTGTAGTACTCCTGCCCGTCTTCAGTATTAATTGGCAAAGATCTGCAGTGTTTGCTTAAAATAAAAGATGTTGATAGCAGTGCTAAAATGTCAGATAGAATTCTTACATAAATCCCTGCGCAGAGTGTTACAAGAATTACTTACTTTGCAGATGTTAAATGGTTTAAAATGTAAGTGTTTGAATGTTAAAATGTGTACGTCAATATAAAAAATGTTTGTTTGTCAATTGCATCAGTATATTCAATTATTTGTAGTATTTTATTTATAATATAAGTTACTAAGATACTGAACAATCTATCAATGTAATTTTTCTGCAGAGATTATTTGCCAGGTATACATAGATTAGCCCAATTATAAGCTGTGATCATTAGACTTTTTAAAAGAAATATTGCTGCTTATCAGAGTTTGGGATAAGACTAATGCAAAATTCAGGTCGGTTCTAGAACTTGGCTGTCCCACACATGCAACAATCCAATCTTTTCGAAATTTGTTGCTATAAAAGAAACTATGGCTGAAGTTTCAAGTAGGGTGAAACTGAAAGACATTATCCCGCATATTGCAGCGAATAAGTATTCTTTTTTTTTCCTGTGAGCGACTCTAATTGCCCCAAAGGCAGAGTTAGAGTGTCTCGATGAATTTCTTCTATTGTTCAAAAGGCGAGGAATTAAAGCGTTAATTCTTTTAACTTAAAAAAAATATTTTATATTTTTTCTGGTGTACGTTTAAAATAACACTACAAACTAAAATATACACATACAAATTGTTACTGTCGTATATTGTTCAGTTTCTCTTGCAAATAGCTAAATCTATGTTTCAGAGGTATCGTGAACTGTCTTAACGGACATAAAGTGAATTCATTCTAACCACATAAAGTAATGTAATTGTAATGCAGTTTAAACTGACATCGCAGCAATAAATTATTCTATAATGTGATACGTGCCCATCTTTATGTTTCGGTTTCGATTAATAAAAATAAACATACAAATACAAACTCATAACAAGTCATTAAATTTCAAGAATTTTTCTAATTATTTTAATGTTGTTCCTAATGTATATTAATTAAATATTAATATCCGTATTTCCATAATAAATTTTAAATATTGCAATTGAGATTGGATTTTTAAACAATGTATAATGTTAATATCAGCCTTAACATTAAGTATAAATGTATTTTTGTTCCGTTAATTTAATTTGCATCCAAACGTGTTAATGTATGCTACAAATTATTTACATACTTTCAAATTTGAATAAAATTAAAATACTGGGAGATTTAAAGGGATATTTTAAAACATGATAATTTATTTAATCTTAATTTCCCTATAAAAGATGCGAAATGCAAATTATTTTGCCCATGAAACGATTTAAAAGTTTTATTGCTCCAGATCAAATTTAAATGATTTCTGATTAATTAAAATCTGGTATAACAAGTTATTAAGCTCCAAGCCAGTTGGATTACTTTTAGATGGTTTCTAAATTGCTTTTAATTAAATATAAATATTATTATTTCTATAATAAATTTTAATTATTGCAATTAATATCTAATTACTATCTATACTATATAATAATGAACATCAGTTTTTTAAAAATTAAATTACATGCAAAATTACATTTATAATTCCATGTGTGACATTCAGATGTAATTTTGAAATATAAAGTAAAATAAATTACACTTCGTCTTCAGAACGACACCTCAAACTAACGGTGCTGAATTCTTATTAATTTTTGTGTTTCCCCCCAAAAAAAACTCGTAACAATACACAGAGCCACACTGTTGTTTTGTTATCCTCATATTCCATTTAATAGATTCGACCACTGCAAAGTGCACAATATTTCTTGACTGTAACAATTGACTAATTTTATTGCAGATAATAAAATTTCAATCACTTTCGATTAATAAAAATCAGACATTGCATACATATTCATAACTATTCATTAAATTTCCACAATTTCTCTAATTATTTGAATGGTTTTACTTAAATATTAATATCCGTATTTCAATAATAAATTTTAAATATTGCAATTAAGGTTGGATTTTTACACAATGTATAATTATAATATCAGCCTTAACATTAATTATAAATGTATTTTCATTCGAATTATACTGAGTGTCCATTCAAAAGTGTTAATGTATGCTACAAATTATTTACGTACTTTGAAACTTGTTTAAAATTAAGACATTGGAATTAAAGAGTTATTTAAAAGCATGACTGAAAATCTATGTACATCAGTTAAAATTTAGAAACAGAAAATAAATAATGAATTAAAATAAGGAATTGCAATGAAAATTTAATTTTCTTGTAATAAATAAGAGTTTAAAATGTATATAAAACTTATACAATTTCATCTGCTGATAAACATCTTGAATTTACCTCACTATTTCATTAGTCTTTTTTTTTTTTTTTTTTTAAATACCCCAGACACTCTGCTTACTTATAGCTTAGTTATTCTCAATTTCTATATAAAAGATTAGATCACTGCGAAATGCAAATTATTTCTCTCACTGAACGGTTCAACGATTTTATTGCTCTGGATCAAATTTAAATGATTTCCGATTAATTAAAATCTGCCATAACAATTCATTAACTTCCATACCAGTTGGATTACTTTTATATGGTTTCTAAATTGCTTTTCTTTAAATATAAATATTCTTGTTTTTATAATTAATTTTAATTATTTCAATTAAGATCTAATTACTATCTACAATGTATAATTAGGAACATAAGTATAATAAAATAAAATAAAATGTAAAATTACATCTAAACTTTCCATGCGTGACATTCCAATGTAATTTTGAATTATATAATAAAATAAATCACACTTCGTCTTTATAGAACGGCACCTCAAACTTCCTAGTGGCTTTCACTTAAATATTAATATCCGAAATTGCTATAATAAATTTAAAATATTCCAATTAATATTGAATTTTTACACAATGTATAATTATAATATCAGGCTTAGCATTAATTAGAAATGTATTTATATTCAGTAAATTTAATTGTCATACAAAAGTGTTAATGTGTGCTGCAAATTATTTGCATACTTTCAAATTTGATTAAAATGAAAATAATGGGAGATTTAAAGAGCTATTTTAAAGGATTATTGAAAATCTATGCACACCAATTAAAATTTAAGAACAGTAGAAGATATAACAAATTAAAAGATGGAATTTCATCCAAATTTAATTTTCTTGTAATAAATAAAAATTTTAAACGTAAATGAAACTACCGTAATTTCCGGCGTATAAGCCGCAGCTCAAAGAGTCGTTTTTTGACCCAGAAATATTATTTTATAAAATGTAACTTAAAAGATCGCTGTAAATATTTGACTACAATTATTGAATAAAATTTCTGGGTCGAAAAACGACTCTTTGAGCTGCGGCTTATACGCCTGAAATTACGGTAATAAAATTTCATCTGCTGACAACCATCTTGAATTTATGTCGCTATGTAAATCCGTTATTCTTTTTAATTAAGAATACCCCATATAGTCTGTTTGCTACATAGTGAATCATCTTATAGCTTAGTTATTCTCATTTTCTATATAATAGGCTCGATCACTTCGAAATTCAAATTATTTCGTCAATTAAATGATTCAACAATTTTATTGACCAGGATAAAATTTAAATGGTTTACGATTAATTAAAATCTGGCATAGCAGGCGATTCTTAGCAGCTCATTAAGCTCCAAGCTGGTTGGACTATTTTTTTATGTTTCTAAATTGCTTTACATTAAACATAAATATTCTTGTTTCCGTAATTAATTTTAATTATTGTAATTACTATATGATTAGGATAAACAATGCATAGTTATAATAATCAGTTTTATAAAATTACATGAAACATAAAATTACACCAGTGGACCCGTGCGAAAATTTTGCATTGCAGTCTAATATTTTTTGCGAATACCCTATATTTTTTTGGATGCATGTATAAACGTCTAAAGGAAAATTACGGACTAAAAATATCTGCAAACAATATTAGTGAAGCAAGAATATTATCTAATTTATTCCATCAAAGTTACACTAAAAACTGATCGAGATAACAAAAGAAAAAAAAATATATATTTCAATCACCTCTCACATGGGATAAAGAAAAATAAATTTAGCATTTGTATTTGAATTTTGCTTTTTAATCATAAATATAAAATAAAACTGTGCAGCAGCAATATCCCACTTTATCGTTATTTAAATATTTATTTATTTTATAATCGCTGTTGAGCACATTATAAAGCGGTATTTTATTTTTGTGGCAACACTGATTTGAGAAAAACCTTTAATTTCATTTATGAAAACAATGCCGATTTAATTTTTGAATTAACTGCAATTTGTAATAAAATAAACATGCTTTAACGAAGCCTGTACAAAATCCTTTCATATGCTATCTCATTCATCATTCTGTGTTTTGTATTTACTTAGAAAATGGGATGTTCACAACAGAAATAATATATAGGATCTATACTTTCATGTGTGACACTCAAATGTAATTTTGAAATGTAAAATAAATAATTTACGCTGCGTCTTCAGAGAGACACCTCAAACTTACGGTGATGTATTATCATTATTTTTTGTGTTATTCACCCAGAAACTATACACATGACCATCCTGTAATAAGTGCGTTCGTAATTATATAAATACGTAGCACCTATAGTCGTCGTCTGGTTCGTCCGTCCGTCTGTCTGTCTGACTGTCTGTTCGTCGATCCGTCTGTCCGCGTATAACAACGCAAAAACTACTCATCCAAATGATTTGAAATTTAATATATATAATTTTGCCGAATTTTGTCGAGACATTACAAATTTTATGAAAATCGAATCAAAACTTTAGAAGTTATTAATAAAAATATTTATGAAGAAATTTGAAATTAAAAAAAAAAAAAAATCGGTGCTTTCTTGTTATAGGAGCTTCCGAGGTTTAATCGTCAAGTGATCGAGATACTTCTTTTATGACAGAAAGTAATCTGCAGACGATATAATTCATTTCACAGAATTAAAAATCATCAAGTTCTAAATATTTATCTAACTAGCTACAGTACGAACGCACCTCATTTGTCAGGTTTGACGTACACTTTCCAACTTGTTTTGTTATTCTGCACTTCCACATGTTAGATTCGATCACTGCAATGTGCGCATTAATTCGTGTATGAACCATTTACTTGAGCAATTTTAATGAAGGAAATTGCTTTTGATTAATAAAAAACTGACATTATACTAATAAAAGAAAGTTTCAATCTGTGTGTGTGTGTCTGTTTGCGATGGCTAGGAAAATCTAACCATCTAGAAGGCTGGAAATTTAGATTTAGGTAGTCCAAACCCTCTCCTGGTGCACCATTACTTCAGAATTTTAATATTTTAATTATTTACTGAAATATTAATTAATATCCACAAAGAACTCTCATAAAAAAAAGCTTTTTTTCTCTTGGGTTGGTTGGTTCACTGGTTGGTTGCATCGATTCTTCACATAAGTAATTAAATAAACCAGAGTAGTGATGCAAAAATAAGGATTTCTAACTAAATAGTGTCAATATGGATTGAAGTTATCAGCGGAGAGCCATGCGAATGCCGCGCCACCTGTACATGTCAAATTACATATACGTCCCACTGATTGAAATATTTTCCAGGCAACTTTTTCTTCATGACAATTAGTCGTTTTTTTTTTTTTTTTTTTTTTTTTTTTTTTTTTTTTTTAAACATGACATTTATTATTATGATGGAGATTGTTAATACAGAAAACTTTATTTAACAGATTCTTTTTTATATTTACGGGAATGAAGAGGGGCAAGGGTCTAATTACATTTAAGCTTCAAGGTGTATTTCTAGAAATCAGTTGCCAGAATTTCCGAATAATAGTCTAAGCCAAATTTCAAATTAAGTTCCTAGCTTAACCAAATGAATCAATCTTTAAAGATGTGTTGTAATCCTCCTAATGAGTTATTTGCTGAAGGCCACTTGAACACCCCTCCCCCCCCCCCTCCCGGCCCGTCCTTCAAGGTTTTTTCTCTAACTATGCTCCGTTTCCATATCTCAGCAACTATCTTTCCGATTTCAATGCAAGTGATTTCAAACATTATAATTAATTTAATAGTCACCCTTTATAAGAATAAACTAAATTTATGAGTAGCGGTTACCACTAACGAATAACAGTTTAAGCCAAATTTGTAATTAAATTCAAAGCTTAAGGAAACGAACGAATTTTGAAAGATGCATAGTGGTCCTCCTAATTAGTCATTTGCTGAAGGGCGCTTCAACACCCCACCCCCCCGGGACCTCCTTCAATGTTTTTTCTCTAACTATGCTCCGTTTCCATATCTCAGCAACTATTTTTCCGATTTCAACGCAAGTGGTTCCAAACATTATAATTAACTTAATAGTCTCTCTTTATAACATTAAACTAAATTTATGAGTAGCGGTTACCACTATTTCGGAATAATAGTTTAAGCTAAATTTATAATTAAGTTCCTAGCGTAAGCAAACGAACGAATTTTGAAAGATGCATAGTGGCCCTCCTAATTAGTCATTTGCTGAAGGGCACTTGAACCCCCCCCCCTACGGCCCCTCTTGCAAGGATTTTTCTCTAACTATGCTCCGTTTCCATATCTCAGCAACTATCTTTCTGATTTCAACGCAAGTGATTCCAAACATTATAATTAACTTAATAGTCACTCTTTAGAACAGTAAACTAAATTTATGAGTAGCGGTTACCACTATTTCCGAATAATTGGGTAAGCCAAATTTGTAATTAAGTTTCTAGCTTAAGCAAACGAATGAATTTCGAAAGATGCATAGTGCTCATCTTAATTAGTCATTTGCTGAAGGGTACTTGAACAACCCTCCCCCCCGGCCTGTCCTTCAAGGTTTTTATCTAACTATGCCTCGTTTCTATATCTCAGCAACTGTCTTTCCGATTTCAACGCAAGTGATTCCAAACATTATATTTAACTTAATAGTCACCCTTTATAACATTAAATTAAATTCATGAGTATCGGTTACCACTATTTACAAATAAGAGTTTAAGCCAAGTTTGTAATTAAGTTCCTAGCTTAACAAAACGAACGAATTTTTATGCATGCATAGTGGGCCTCCTAATTAGTCATTTTCTGAAGGACACTCGAACATCCCCTGCTCTCGGCACCTCACTTAAGGTTATTTTTTCTAACTGTGCCTTATTGCAATAACTGGGCTAATAATGTTCCAATCTTCTCTAAACTAGCTCAATTTTGTAGTGCGCCTACTATACAGTAACGTAGGCAGCGGGGACCTGTCTCAGAAGTTCGTTCGGAAAGAGGTTTGTTTAGAACAGAATGCTCCCCTGGCGGTGGTAGGGGGAAATAAAAGATTTTCTAGAGCGTACGAGCATGCCGGGTATACGGTTCCGAAGCCATCGTAGACCGTGGACACAGTTCCTTTTTTAAAGAGATTTAAGTTTATTACAAGGGCTCGGGCAACGCCGGGCGGGTCAGCTAGTATACAAATAAAAATTCATAACTAGTCATTAAATTTCAAAATTTGTTTTAATTATTTTAACCTTTTCCGGCACAGACAAAGTCTGTTCGTAAAATGAGAAATTGCTGACTGACACCGGAATTTACAAACGACTTTTTTAGAAAATATGAACTCCTTATTTTAAGCTTTCATTATCGAAAAAAATATTCTTGGTTCCACTTGCAAGTTTGGAATTAAAATTAGTTGTGCCCGAAGTGGGACCACTGTGCCGGAAAGGGTTTAATGGTGTTCATAGTGGCTTTCACTTAAATATTAATATCCGTATTTCCATAATACATTTTAAATATTGCAATTAAGATTGGATTTTTAAACGATGTATAATTATAACATTAATTAGAAATGTATTTTTATTCAGTAAATTTAATTTTCATTAAAAAGTGTGAATGTGTGCTACAAATTATTTACGTACTTTCAAATTTGATTAAAGGTAAAATAATCGGAGATTTAAAGAGAGGTTTTAAAGTGTGATTGAAAATTTGTGTACACAAATTAAAACATAATAACAGAAGAATAAATAATAAAATAATATATGTAATTGCATGGAAAATTAATTGTCTTGTAATGAATAACAATTTAAAATGTTAAATAAAACTAATAAAAATTCATCTGCTGACATACATAATGAATTTACGTCAACATGTCACTATTCTTTTTTATTAAGAATACCCCCAAACAGTGTATTCAGTATAAATTGAATCACCTTATAGTTCAGTTATTCTCAATTTCCATATTAAAAATTAGATCACTTTGAAATTCAAATTATTTCTCCCATTAAACGATTCAACAATTTTATTGCTCCGGATCAAATTTAAATGATTTCCAATTAATTAAAATCTGGCATAACAAGTCATTAACGCCAAGCCGGTTGGATTACTTTGATATGATTTCTAAATTGCTTTTAATAAAATTGTTAAACGATTTAGCAATTTTATTGCTTCTGATCAAATTCAAATGATTTCCGATTAATTAAAATCTGGCATAAGAAGTTATTAAGCTCCAAGCCGCCAACTGGATAACTTTTATATGGTTTCTAAATTGAATTTCATTAAATATAAATATTCTTATTTCTATAATTAATTTAATTATTTCAATTACGATCTAATTAATATCTACAATGTATAATTAGAAACATCTGTTTTATAAAATTATTGAAATGTAAAATTACATCTGTATACTGTGTGTGACATTCCAATATAGTTTTGAAATATAAAATAAGTTAAATTTACGGCGTTGTATCATTATTCTTGTTTTTGTTATTCCTCAAAAAAAAAAAAAAAAAAAAAAAAAAAAAAAAAAAAAAAAACTCGTAAGAATGCACGGAACCACCCTGTTTTGATATTCAGATATTCCACTTAATAGAATCGATCATTGCAAAGTGCACAATATTTCTTGAATGGAATACTTGAATAATTTTATTGCAGATAAAACAAATTTAATCGCTTTCGATTAATAAGAATCAGACATTACATACAAATACAAATTCATAACTATTCATTGAATTTCGACAAATTTTCTATTTATTTTAATGGGTTTTACTTAAATATTAATATCAGTATTTCCATAATAAATTTTAATTATTGCAATTAAGATTGGATTTTTACACAATGTATAATTATAATATCAGCCTTACATTAATTATAAATGTAGTTTTATTCGCAGTATACTGAATGTCCATTGAAAAGTGTTAATATGTGCTACAAATTATTTACGTACTTTCAAACTTGTTTAAAATTAAAACATTGGGAAATTTAAAGAGATATTTTAAAGCATTATTGAAAATCTAAGTACATCAATTAAAATTTAGAAACAAAAGAATAACTAATGAATTAAAATAAGTAATTGCGTGCAAATTTAATTGTCTTATAATAAATAAGATTTTAAAAAGTAAATAAAACTAATAAAATTTCATCTGCTGATAAACATCTTGAATTTACGTCACTATTTCATTATCATTTTTAAGTCAGAATATCCTAGACAGTCTGCTTACTTATAGTTTAGTTATTCTCAATTTCCATATAAAAGACTAGATCACTGCGAAATGCAAATTATTTCGTCCATTAAACGATTCAACACTTTTATTGCTCCGGATGAAATTCAAATGATTTCCGATTAATTAAAATCTGGCATAACAAGTCATTAACCTCCATACCAGTTGGATTACTTTTATATGGTTTCTAAATTGCTTTTCATTAAATATAAGTATTCTTTTTTCTATAATTAATTTTAACTATTGGATTTACCACCTAATTACAAGCTACAATGTATAATTAGGAACATAAGTATAATAAAATTAAATGAAATGTAAAATTACATCTAAACTTCCATGCGTGACATTCAAATGCAATTTTGACCTATAAAATAAAATAAATCGCACTTCGTCTTTAGAACGACATCATTCTTTTGTGTGTTATTCACCCCAAAACACGTAACAATACACAAAACTACCCTGTAGTTTTGTTATTCTGAACTTCCACATATTAGAATCGATCACTGCAAAATGCACATTATTTCGTGAATGAAACACTTACTTGAGCAATTTTATTGAAGACAATCGCATTCGATTAATAACAATCTGACATTGCATACAAATGGAAATTTATAACTAGTCATTCAATTTCAAAATATTTTCTAATTCTGTTAAAGTTGTTCCTAGTGGCTTTCACTTAAATATTAGGGTAACTTGGGGTGAAATGCCGTATTGGACAAGATGCCGTGTCACGTGGTTTTCTTATGCGCAGGCACTATAGGGAAACGTCACTCAGTCGTGTGGAAGAGGCTTACCTACTGATACTTTAATTCCAGTTTGCGTTGTTTTATTTAAGTTTTAAATAGTACTTTTCTATATCTATTTCGTCTTAACACCTTTGATAAGTGTCCAAAATCTTTTACGCTCTTTCTTTATGCTTTGCCTATGTAGTTGGCCATCTTACCTCAAGATTAGGTTAAGATGCCGAAATGCAAGCATTTACAAGAGCAAAATTTTTTATGCTTTCTATGACATTTGTAAAATAAAATACATCATACATAAATGTATAATCTTTAAAAATATATTAACAAATAGCAAATAAATACAACAGGCGATTTTATAAAAATTAAATAAAAAACTACGGCATCTTTACCCAGTCTAGCCTAATATCCGTATTTCCATAATACATTTTAAATATTGCAATTAAGGTTGTATTTTTAAACAATGTATAATTATAATATCAGCCTTAAAATTAATTAGAAATGTATTTTTATTCAGTAAATATAATTTTCATTCAAAATTGTTAATGTGTGTTACAAATTATTTACATACTTTCAAATTTGATTAAAATAAAAATAATGAGAGATTTAAAGAGAGGCTTTAAAGCATGATTGAAAACCTGTGTACACAAATTAAAACTTATTAACAGGCGAATAAATAATAAAATAAATTGCATGCTAATTTAATTGTCTTGTAATGAATAACAATTTAAAATGTTATATAAAACTAATAAAATTTAATCTGCTGACATACATCATAAATTTAAGTCACCATGTCACTATTCTTTTTTATTAACCCATTAACGCCGACTTATTTTACACTTATTTTAATACTTCGATACCAGTTGACACCAGTTTTCCCATACTGTTATTTTAATTGATTGAATCTCTGATAGTTTCACATTAGATAATATGATTTTCTTTTTACTAAGAATCTGGTGTTCATACTTAAAAGTTTCGTATTACTTAAATGGTAACTTTTCGCACCAACCGGCATTAATGAGTTAAAAATACCCCAAACAGTGTAATGATACAGGATAACAGTGTAATGATACAGGATAACAGTGTAATGATACAGGATAACAGTGTAATGATATAGATAATAGATATGGAATTGCATGCAAATTTAATTATCTTGTAATGAATAATAATTTTAAATTTTAAATAAAACTAATAAAATTTCATCTGCTGACATACCTCATGAATTTACGTCACCATGTCACTATTCTTTTTGATTAAGAATACCCCAAACAGTGTAACGATATAGGATAACAGAGTAATGATATAGATAATAGATATGGAATTGCATGTAAATTTATTTGTCTTGTAATGAATAACAATTTAAAATGTAAATAAAACTAATAAAATTTCATCTGATGACAAACATCACGAATTTACGTCACCATGTCACCATTCCTTTTGATTAAGAATACCCCAAACAGTGTACTTACTATCAAGTGAATCACCTTATACTTCAGTTATTCTCAATTTCCATATCAAAGATTAAATTACTGTGAAATGAAAATTACTTCGCCCATTTAACGATTCAACAATTTTATTGCTCCAGATCAAATTTAAATGATTTCCGATTAATTAAAATCTGGTATAACAAGTCATTAAGCTCCAAGCCGGCTGGAATACTTTTATATGATTTCTAAATTGAATTTCATTAAATATAAATATTCTTATTTCTATAATTAGTTTTAATTATTTCAGTTATGATCTAATTGTTATCTACAATGTAGTGTCGAGCCGTGACTGCCTTTATTTAGAGCACTAAATGCATAGTTGCAAAATTTATTATCTCATTTACCACCAGTTTGTAAAAGAATTATTTGTATTATTTGTTGACATAAAATTGTGCCATTAGATCAATCAAAAGTTTTCTTTAAAAAATTAGTGGTAAGAAAAAAAAATCAGCCATGCATTTAGTGCCCCAAAAAGAGAGAGTCATGGGCCGCCATTGCCACAATGTATAATTAGGAACATTTGTTTTATAAAATTAATGAAATGTAAAATTACATCTGTACATCTGTGTGTGACGTTCAAATATAATTTTGATATATAAAATAAAATAAATTACACTTCGTCTTCAGAACGACATCTCAAAATTACGGCTCTGAATCATTATTCTTGTTTGTGTTATTCCCCAGAAAACTCATAACAATGCACAGAAACCTCTGTAGTTTTGTTAATCTGAATTTCCACTTAATAGTTTCGACCACTGTAGAGTGCACATTATTTCGTGAATGTAACACTTGAATAATTTTATTGTAGTTAACACATTGACGGACAGTAGGAACAAGTGAAGTTCGAAAATTGACACTATATGTTTTTGTAATTTTTAGAATATTAGAAGTATAGTTTTACTCTTTCTGCTTAAATAAACTTAATTTTGATTAATTCAGCACCTTTAATTAGGTTGCACTACTCCCTTCACAACCACGTCAGGGTGGCTAGTGGTCAGGGAAAAATACAGTAAAAAAAGTGATAAACACCAGTATATTCTTATAGAAAAATTTATCTTGATTATTCGATCAAATAATCAATTTGAATTTTTCTATAAGAATATACTGGTAAATGCCATTTTTTGTATTTTTTTTTCCCTGACCACTAGCCACCCTGCACGTGCATACTAAAGCTGCAACTCGTATAACAGGTGGAAAATGAACTTCAACCTAAAAAATTGTTTCCAAAACATGACACTGGGCTTCTACTTGTACGACGGTAAATGCACATTTGTGCTGCTATAGCCGTAGAGTCTAAAAACGACCGTTTCGTTTTGGGCGGCTATAGCCGTCATGCCACTTTCTGAACTTCGCTTTGGGGGCTATAGCCGCAAGTGTCCGTCAACTTGTTAATAAAATTTCGATCGCTTTCTATTAATAAAAATCAGACATTACATACAAATACAAGTTCATAACTAGTCATTAAATGTCAAAATTTTTTCTAATCATTTTAATGTCGTTCCTAATGGCTTTTACTTTAATATTTATATTCGTATTTCCATAATAAGTTTTAAATATTGCAATTAAGATTGGATTTTTAAACAATGTATAATTAAAATATCACCCAAAAATTAATTCTAAATGTATTTTTATTCAGTAAATTTAATTTCCATTGAAAAGTTTTAATGTTTGCTACAAATTATTTAAATAGTTTCAAATTTCATTAAAATTAAAACAGGGTGATTTTTAAAAAGAAATTTTAAAGCATATTTGAAAATATATATACATCAATTAAAATTTAGGAACAGAAGAATAAATAATGAAATAAGATATGGAATACCATCCAACTGTAATAGTCTTGTATTACCATAGCATTGGAAATGCCAGTACAACTATTATAATTTCATCTGCTTCAAACATTTAGAATTTACATCTCTATATCGTTACATTTTTTTTAAGAATATCCTAAACAGTGTGCTAATTACACTGATAATCACCTTATAGTTTAAAGATATGTAATTATTATACAGACATACATACATTAAATACAATAATCCAACATGGAGTGAAAAATTAGACAGAGCCAGGAATCGAACCTGGGTCCACAACGTTCTAAGGCCGATTCCCAAGTTTGCAATTTCTCATTAAAAAACCATGTTGGAGAGAAAGTCACCAGCCATCTTACAGACAGCCTTGGATAACCGGACAACGGTGAATAGAATTTTATTATTCCTTCAATATGTTGAATGCAGTCGTTATTTATGTATGTTTTAACCTTATAGTTTAGTTATTCTCAATTTCATTATAAAAGATTATATCACTGCGAAATTCAAATTATTTCTCCTATTAAACGATTCAACAATTTTATTGCTCCGGATCAAAGTTAAATGATTTCCGATTAATTAAAGAATGCAATAGAATGCATAGAATGCAATTCATAGCAAGCCATTAATGTTCAAATTGATTGGATTACTTTTAATCATTGGATACAGTTCATAATTAGCCATTAAATTCAAACATTTTTTGCATTTTTTTAATTATTAATATTGGCATTTCCATAATAAATATTAAATATTGCAATTAAGATTGTATTTTTAAACAATCTATAATTGGAATATTAGCTTTATTATTAATTAAAATGGCTTTTTGTTCAGAAAATTTAATTTGTGTCCAAAAGTGTTAATGTGTCATAAACATTATTTCCATACATTCAAATTTGAGTAAAATTAAAGTAATGGGAGATTTAAAGAGATATTTCAAAGCATGATGGAAAATCTGTAAGCACCAATAAAAATTTAGAAAAAGAAGATTAAATAATAAATTAAGATTTATATCTGTGTACAAATGTAATTGTCTTGTAATACATATGAATTTGAAATGTAAATAAAGCTAATAAAATTTAGCAAACATCTTGAAGTTATGTCACTATGCTGTCATCCCTTTTTATTAAGAATACCCAGACGGTGTATGTACTACATACTGAATTACCTTATATTTTAATTATTCTCAATTTCCATATAAATGTAGATCATTGCGAAATGCAAATTATTTCGCCCATTAAACAATTCAACTTTTTTATTGCTCCGGATCAATTAAAATCTGGCATAGCATGCGATTCATAGCAAGTCCTTGATGTCCAACCTGATTAGTTTACTTTTATATTGTTTCTAAATTGCTTTTTTTTAACCATATATATTCTCATTTACATTAATTTTAACTATTACAGTTACAATCTGACTTTTAAACAATATATAAATAATAACAACAGTTTTATAAAGTTAAACTGAATTTAAATGTACATCTATATTTCCATGCGTTACATTAAAATGCAATTTTTAAAAGAAAAGAAAGTAAATTAAATTTCTTCTCCAGAATAACAACTTACGGCGCAGCATCATTATTATTTTCTGTATTACTATCAACAACTCTCATAATCGCCCTGTAGATAGAATAGATTCGATCACTACGATGCTGAACATTATTTTGTGAAGTGTACAGTTGTACAGTTTGTTTGCACCGAATACAATTTCAATCGCTAATTAAAGTCTGACATTGCATGCATTTCATAAGCCATTAAATTAGATTTTTTATATTGATTTTAATGTGGTTTCTAAAGACTTTTCTTCAATATTAATATCCGCATTTCCATAATAAGTTTTAAATATTTCAATTAAGATTGGATTTTTAAACAATCTATAGTTAGAATATCAGCCTTTTCATTAATTATAAATGACTCTTTGTTCGGTAAATGTAATTTGCATCCCAAATTGTTAGTTTGTGCTACAAAGTATGTACATACTTTGAAATTTGATTAGAATTAAAATAATGGGATATTTAAAGAGAGATTTTAAAGCAAGATTGAAAAATCTACGTACATCAAACAGCAGAAAAAAAAATTAAGATATGCAATTGCATTCAAATTTAATAGTCTTGTAATATATAAAAATTTAAAATGTATATAAAACTAATAAAATTTCATTTGCTGACAAACATCATGAATTTGCGAAAACATGAAACTTGGTACAGAAACATTGATCTTTTACGTGTGTGTTATAAGCCGGATATAAAAACGAAAGCTTAAAAATAAAGCATAAAAATTGGCATTTCTATATTTATGGACTGTAGAACAAGGCAGATAATCACAGAAAATTAAATACAAATCCGTCAAGGAATAAAAGCTGTAAAACTCTTAAATTCTATTTGGTGGAGTGATGAGATATCCAGGAAAAGGAAATATAGTATCTACAATTCTATTGTAAAGAGCATAGTGTTATATAGAGCAGAGGGATGGAGAATTATGGAGAAAGAGAGAAAGAAAATATAGGCAGTGGAAATGGATGCGCTAAGAAGATCATGATAAAAAATATACATAATAAGAAATGAAAGAATCAAGGAAATGATGAAAATAAAGGGAATATTATATGATCTACCAAAAAAATAATTAATCTGGTATAGTTATCTTAAAAGAATGATATACCCAAGAAGATAACCCAAAATCGCTTTCAATTATAAAACAAATGAAAAAGGAAACGAGGAAGGCCACAAAAGAACTGGATTGACGATATAAAAAAAGCGATAAGGGATAGAGAACTGGAGGATGAATGGACCTTTGACCAGAGGAGATGGAGTAGTTTCGTGTAGGTTTTTCGGATGGCGACACCTGACGCCATAAACCGAGTTTATATATATAGAAGATGACGCAATTATTAGTTTGAACAAGAGCATGATTACAGACGCATTGTGATTTTTCAAGCAGAAAGGGTAAGCAGTAGCACCTACCCTCACTTCACGTTTGTTCATTTTCTTTATGCTTTTACTAGAAATTAGAATATTTATTAGAATATTTATAATTATATATATTACAACCTCTATATTGCAATTTCATGCTAATTATCACATGAAGGTTTCTTTGATAAAAAAAGGATACTTCTATACATTATCCCGTTGACTACTTTTCCATAAAAAATTATCGCCAAATTATTTGCCAAACAGTAATTCCCAATAAACAAATGGAAAAATGTTGCCATTGGAATCTCAAAAAATAAAGGAAATTCGGAAAAGTCCACGCACTAAAGTGTCAGCTATAAGTAACTTTAAGCAATAAAATTTACAATATGTTTAACAAAACAGAAAAAAAATGGATATTTATGTATTTATATTATTTTTCTTAATTTTCCCTTTCGGTTGGTGAATGTATGCGACGTCAGTTGAAACTGATCTTTGTACGTAACTATGTATCGCAACATTTTTTTCAATACTTTTTCTTTTTTAATATTTTTAACCCCTTCAGGGGCAAAGTACTCTTGTAGCTAAAATATTGAAATGATTGATTGACACCAGGATTCACGAACGAATTTACTTTAAAATATGTAAAAGCTTTTCCTCGAATACCTTATAAATTCAAAATTTGATTATAAAATTCTGGTGTCATTGTGGCATTTTGGGATTAAAATTAAGTGGTATATATAATATACCGGTGCCCTTCAAGGGGTTAAGGACGTAATTGATATTTTAATTAACGACATAACTAATAAATCCGTAAAACATCATTAAAGATACAGATAAATGTCGAATTTAAAATCACTTGATAACATAACAACACGTGTAATGCATCTGACGTCAAATAAATGTGACATCACGTTCGTGCATTTTTGTCGTTGAATCTGATAGTTTGGCGATAGTTTTTTGCATTGAAAGTGGTCGACGGGGTAATGGAGAAGTACAAAAAAAAAAAGAGGTGAGCGTAATACGACGAATACACCTAAAAAAATAGACTCACATCGTAGGTGCACGTTATGCACCGGAATATATGGTATGATATTTTATAGTTTTTAGTATATATGCTGTATCTAGATGGACATTCAGATAGTTTGAAGCTTGACAAGTACACAATGTATCAAATATTTACGACGCACCTTTAAGAAACAACATAATTCTAATAAATTTTGAAAATATTTCAATAATTAATTTATATCTCACTTCTTTCTTATACAAAAAAAAATGTTTTTCGCTTACTTCATGTATAGAAAACTCTCTGACAGAGTTGCCAAGTCTCCGGCTTTTTGCACACCAGTATTTTCTTAGGAAAAATGTTGTTCTTTTAAATCGCAGAATGTTCCGACTAAACAAATAAACTTCTTCTGTATTATAATACTGGTATCCAAAAAGCCGGAGACTTGGGAGCTCTGCTCTGATCATTCTTACATTTACTTTAAATGCACTTCAAAATTTCATTGAAGAGAAAATTATAGGTGAAATTACGAAGATTATTTCCTTACAATTTTTCTCCTTTTTTTTGTGTGTAAGGTATATTCGAATTACGATATGATAATATAGTGTCATTTTTAGAACAAAAAAAAATCCGAAATACCGCAATATGTTTTATATGAATGATAATCTACAACTGCTACATATTCATCATTCGACTTTAAAAATTCGCTGTTGTATGCAAGCTGTGAGGTATGACGCAATATTTTGCAACGGTTTAACTCGAATATTTTTATGAAAACATTTTATGAATTTATTTATACCATATGGGTTGGGTATAAAACAGTTTTACACTTATTTCTTCCGTAAAAAACTACTTTCAACCTTTTTTTATAATTGCTTTAAGTTGATTTGCGGTTGAAAATTCCCACCAAAAAAAAAAAAAAAAAAAAAATTGCATTTTAAAAAAGTGTTTTTTGATTATTAAATAAATGAACTGACGGAAACCGCATATTACCATGATGATTACATCAACTGCTATAATAGTTTTTGTGTTGTACTAACAGTTCTGCTCTGTACGTAACTGAAATTTTACGTCCTTTTATCGGCGAATGGATTTTGTCATAATTTATCAATTTTGAAATGACATAATTGAAACTTTCTTGAAAGATATATGTATGAAATTTTGTACAGAGTTATGTTTTTAATAAATGTTTTTCAGGATTTTTAATGTCATGGGAAAATTCTGAAAATCCTCGAAGTAAAAATTACACCAAAAAATCTTTCTTTTCTTTTCTTTTTTTTTCTTTTTTTTTAAATTTATTATAAATTTTGTAAGTAAACTTTCTATAAAACCTGAAGACAAAATAAAAATAAACCTTTTCTGTACATAATAGTGAAAAAAGTAATGAAATAGGGTAAGTGGTTCATGAAATATATTGAAAACTAAGTAAGTTTAATTAAAAAAGAATTTTTTTTTAAAAATCTGAAAAGTAATTTTATATAAGGAAGCATTTCAGTAAAAAATTCAATAAAACATGCCTTTAATTAACGAAATTAATATTTTGTGCAGGGCAGGGTTCGCACAATTCTACCACAAATTTTCAACAGTTTTCTTTGCTTTATATAACTGCGGAAAAATATTGCTAATTCTGTGAATAAACGCGGCGGTTACGAATTCTGTGTTTAAAAAATTACCGTAATTTCCGGTGTATAAGCCGCGGCTCAAATAAATCTGTTTCGGACAGGAAATTGTATTTAATTAAATGTAACGTCTTAAATCTTGGCACTTATTTGAGTTTATTTCTTTAAAAATGTTTCTGGTTTAAAACAGCCTTATTTTACCCGCGGCTTATACACCGGAAATTACGGTATATAGAAACTTTCTTATCATTAATAGTGGTGCCAGACTCCTTACAAAATATAAGGAGTGTGCAAACTGCGAACCTTGCAGGGACTTTTTAAAATACAATTTAAAATTTGACAGATAAAAATTTTATCGGATAATTTTAAAAGAGAAATTTCTATAACTCTTTTCCTTTTTTGATGAATGTACAAAATATTCGAAAAACCATATGTTAATATGTAGTACAATGTTATTTTTGAGAAAATAAAGTATCAAAAGTTTGAAATAACGAAATTTCTTTCGTATGAATAATTTTAAAACATTACACCATCAGCATTCGACTTTTAAAATTTGCTGTTTTAATGGGAACATTAACACCTGACACACTTTAAAAAATTATTTAATCCTAATACTTTTATTAAAATATTTTTAGAGGTTCATTTATATTCTTCTTGCGTGAATTTTTCTTTTTATATTTATTACACATATAGAAAAAAAAATCTCGATTTCTTACATTTATTTAAATGCACTTCACGTTTTTATAGATGGGAAATACATGTACGTGGCACGTGACCTTTTAAAAATTACCTTTTCCCATGTTTAATCCTTCTCTTTGTGTAATAGATATTCGAAATACGATATGCAAATGCATGCAATAATATTTCTATACTTATAAAACGATAATTTTGAAATATAGAAATTTATTTTTTACAAATGATTTTAACACTCATTATGCATTCAGAAATTTATTTTTTAAACCTGGTTTATTTATGCAAACACTGACATACATTTTATAGTTAACTCTTTTAGCTAAAATTTGCTGGAACCTTTGTTTTCTTTTTTTCAGTCTCTACAATTTCTTACACTTATTCTAATTTTTATAATAATATATAAAATATATGAATACATATGGTAAAATCTTACATAACTAATTTCTTTATTTCTTTAAGAAAATGTTTCATCATTTATATTTTTCTTTTTTCTTCTTTTTTTTTTTTTTTTTTTTTTTGAGAAGAAATTTTTTATCATTTTAGTGTTGCGAAAAAGAAAAATACATGACTCATAGTATGCACAAAATATTTTAAATTTTCAACCAGTAAAATTTAACAGAGAATTTTTCTTATATAATCACAAATTCTTTGCGTTAGAGATTGCTTAATTATAGTTAAAATATTTCACAATGTCTATATCTAATTAGCAAAATTCGCACCTAGTCTGGGCATAAAAGATTTTTAATTTAGAAAATTCTATCAATATATTCAGTCTCTACTATTTCTTACACTTATTTTAAATTTATAATAACATATAAAATATATTAATACATATTTTACAATCTTATATAACTAATTTCTTTATGAAAAATGTTTCATGGAATCATAATTAAATTTTACTTGTTTAAGAAGAAATAGTTTAACATTTTAGTCTTGCAAAAAAAAAAAAAAATACTATCTACTGTTTCTTACATTTTATTTTCATGAGTTTCAAATTTCCATAGCTGAGAAATTTATGGCAGGGTTCGTACGCTTTCACCACAATTTTTAATACAATTTTTCGCCTTATTTAAATGCAGTAAAGTGCTACAAATACTGCAATTAAACGAAGTGTCTGCAATTTCTGTAATTTAAATATTAGGTAGAAAATTTATTTTAACATTTTGTGGTAAAAGTGTACGAACCCTCTACGGTGTTTTTTTAAATAAACTTTCTTAACAAATTTCTCCTTTCGCTACTTGTAAAAGATATGTGAAATACACTATATTGCCAAAGGTGATTGGTCACTTGCGATTTTAGACGTTTTGGTAACTATCTAGAAAAATACATGAGGAATTAACCTGAAACTACAGGTGTGTAAACAGTATAGTATAGCTTATATATTTCCGTGAATATTTTTTTCCCGAAACACCATAGGGGACTGTCAACAAATTGAAAAACAACGAATATCTTTTGGATGCCCTGTAAAAACTAATGTAGCAAAATTGTTCAAACTCGAGATTATTTATAAGTGGTTTATTATAATATACAGTGTTAATTTTTATGAGGATAGCATGAATATTCGAAGAGAAATTAAGGTTTTTATAAAAACCGACTCAAATTTTGCCAAGTTTTTTGCTTATAATTTGCAGAATTCTTAATATAAAAAAAAAAGTTATTTTGAGAAAATAGGTCAAACAACATCGTACATAATACTCTGCAATTGTAATTAAAAAATAATAAAAATTGGATGAAAAATGAGCAGGTTTACTAAAAAATGTTTCACTGCGCATGCGCGAATGCAATCAAAATATAATATGCATAATGTATTAGCTAAGTATATAGAGCAACTTTTGTGAAAGTCTCAAAATCATAGCTTGAAAATTCTGAAAATTATCGTTGATAGAAGAAGCTCGAAATTCGTTGTTCCCAAAAGGAAGCAAAAAGATGACGGGTTGTATCCAAATATAGTAGTACGTGCAATATTCTGTACGCTATCTTGGCACTAATCAACAGATATTTGATACAACCCCTCATATTTTTGCTTCTTTTTGGGAACAACGGATTTCGAGCTTATTCTATCGACGATAATTTTCAGAATTTTCAAGCTATGATTTTGAGACTTTCACAAAAGTTGCTCTATATACTTAGCTAATACATTATGCATATTATATTTTGATTGCATTCGCGCATGCGCAGTGAAACATTGTTTAGTAAACCTGCTCATTTTTCATCCAATTTTTAATATTTTTTAATTCCGATTGCAGAGTATTATGTACAATGTTGTTTGACCTATTTTCTCAAAATAACTTTTTTTTTTTATATTAAGAACTCTGCAAATTATAAGCAAAAAACTTGGTAAAATTTGGGTTTTTTTTTTTTTAAAAAAAGCTTAATTTCTCTTCGAGTATACATGCTATCTTCATAAAAATTAACACAGTATATTGCAATAAACCACTTATTAATAATCTCGAGTTTGAACACTTTTGCTACATTAGGTTTTACAGGGTAATCCAAAATACATTCGTTCTTTTTCAATTTGTTGATAGTCCCCTATGGGGTTTCGGAAAAAATATTCACGGAAATATATAAACTATACTTTACTGTTTACACACCTGCAGTTTCAGGTTAATTCCTCATGCATTTTTCTAGATAGTTAACCAAACGTCTAAAATCGCAAGTGACCAATCACCTTTGGCAATATAGTGTATGCTAATATCACGTTATTTTACAAAAAAGACTTTTTTAATATTTCGAAATATTAAAATTTCTTTTAGATAAATGATCTTATCGAACATTATATATTCAGCATTTGGCTTTTAAAACTGCATTATTTATGTAAACATTGACATCATTTTCATAATTCATTTTTCTGGAAATATTTCATCTTCATTTCTTTTTATATTTTTTCTAGTGCGGATGGAAACTACGAAGTGACACTAATGACAAAAGCCACGGTGTACTACTCAGGAGAAATCGTTTGGAAGCCCCCGGCACTGTACAAGAGCACTTGCGAGATAGATGTCGAATATTTTCCATTTGACGAACAATCTTGCCTCATGAAATTTGGATCCTGGACTTATGATGGATATGAAGTAAGATTTCATAGATTTCATTTTCATAATGGATATAGGAAGTTAAGGTTTATATGTTTTAAAATGTCTTTTTAAGAACTTTGCGATGAGTGGGATGTATATGTATACATAACGCATAGGGTGCACAAAATTTTTGAATTTTCAACCAATAAAATTTAACATAGAACTTTTTCTTATATAAATATAATTATTTGCATTTTAGAAACATTAGAGGCAAAGTCGCTGGTATGACTTAAATCACTTTCACCTCTTCTTCAAAGTAACACTTTCTATTAAAAATAAAGTTATATAACTCATGCATTCGATCTATGCTTGTTTGATCTGAGGTAGGTTTGATCTGAGGCTAGTAACACCAATATGAATTATCTATATAAAGCCCATAATAAAAATCTTAAAATTATCAGGAATGGTCACAGCTACCTAAGAAGCACTACTAATCGCAGAGACCTCTGCACCACATCCTTCAAAAACGAATATGTCAACTGTCCAAAAAAAAAATTATAAAACTCTTAACAACATACCTAAAGAAATAATAGCAGAATTGCCAGACTATGAGGTATCCGACCCCAATAACCGTAAACGCCCTAAATATGTTTTATTAATTGATGATGAAGATTGAGTTTTCCTCTCTCTTCAATCATACTTAATTTTTTGTCTTTTGTCTTTGAATTAAAAAAAATTAGTCTGCCTATTGGCTTTTTAATGTTATTATTTTGTAACTTTTAAGCTAAATTTATGGTCCCTGGAAAGATTATTTTTGTTTATTTTTTTTAGATGGGTTCGACCTTCGGTAGGTTTCGTCTGTCATTTTTTTTTTGATCTAATGGAAAATTTTCTAATTTTTATTTACATTTTTATTATTTTTGTTACACTTCTATTTGATTATTACATTTGCAATTTCTTCTATTTAATTTTTAACTCTTTAAATTTCTCACAGCTCCCTTTTGCCTCGCAAGTCAATTACATTTAACCTGGAAGTTCAGTTGGTACGCAACTAGGTATTCAATGCCTCTAACTACATTGTTCCATTGTTCCAGCGTTAGATATTTCATAATTATAGTTACACTATTTCACAATGACTACATCTATAAGTAAAACTCTCACCTAGACTAAGCATAAAGTAGATGATTAAAGGATTTTTAACTTAGAAAATTCTATCAACATGTTCACTATTGGGTTAAAATTAACGAAATTTTATTTTATTCAGAAATTTTGAATTAACATCAGAAAATACTAATAGCAATATTTGCTTTATTTAATGGCAGGCATTTGACAGGCATCGAAATTTCCGGTAGGAATTCGTAATTTTCGATTAAAAATGAAATATTATATGAGTGACCAAGCGATGGCACGTATGCGTTCTCGGTAGAGAACGTGTTAAAAAAACTAGTGCAGAAAAATTAAAAGAAGTGTAAAGAATAGTAGTCGCGAAGAGATTAATGAAGATTCTATTTCAGACTTATTGAATAAATGCTAAATAAGAAAACTAAAATGAGAACTTCTAAAAATGTAAAGATTTGTATAGAATAATGAAAAAGTTTCTATGTTCGTATAAAAATATATTTCAGGCTAATTCCATGTGTGAATGTAGTGTAAGTCACATACTTGCAGACTGCTACGATTTTTAGACCCCGGTATTTAAAAAAAATATTCACTGTATTTAATTGTAGATATATGGGATTGAATAAGTAAAATTTTCCATTACGATAATACTGGTAGAAAACATCGTAGCCGTTTACATCTCTGTCACTGACACTACATCCACGCTCGGAATTAGCCTTCAATGATAGCAAAACACGGAAATATTCAATATAGAAAACTGCACTGTTTTACCGTATGATCTAGAAATAATACGTGAAAGAATCCCTACTGTCTGCAAATAATAGTTTTTAATGCTCAATGTTGCCTCATGATATATGGGTCCTGTAGCTATGATGATATAAAGTACGTTTGTTATAAGCACTTCACGATGATGAACTCCCAGGACGCCCAAAAACCGCTACCACCGACGAAATCGTCTCAAAAATTCACAATGCTGTATTGAATGATCGCCGATTGAAGATAGGTGTACTTGCTGACATTGCAAACATCTCGATGGACCGTGTCCAATACATTTTACATAATGTTTTGGGTATGAAAAAGCTTTCCGCTCGATGTGTGCTGCGTTTGTTGAACGTCCACCAAATACGCCAAAGAATGAACATCTCTCAAGAGTTTTCTGAAATGTATTGTGTTGCAAGTTGAAAAATGAAATGAAATATTGTCAAAAATCTTGTATTTTCTTTGTCAGAATCTTTGGAACCACACTCGTACAGGGCTGCACTAAAGAATTCAGACACAAGAGTGTGTCTTAAATGTATTAAGTTGTAAGGGTTAATTAAGTGTATCAAGTTGCAAGGGATAAATTGAAAAATAATATGAAATTATGTCAAAAATCTTGTGTTTTTTTTTCTGTCAGGCCGAAAACTTATCAAACCATCCTCGTATAAGCTTCATTTATCTAATCTATGAAAGAAGTTAACTTTTATAAGTTTCATAATGTCATTTATGTTAAATGATACTTCACGTTTATTCACTAAATAGCCACTGGACTAGTTCATAAAGATATATGTGGGAAAAGGATTCGATTTCCAAATTCGAAGAAAAGGCATGCGTTTCACTGAAAAATTTAGAAATAAATTTTATAGTATAAAAATATGTGCAATTTAATATAGGTTATAGGTGTAGTAGATAAAAAAATTACCAGTAAATTTGGTACATTATGGTACATTTTATTTTAAAGAACAATATTTCCTCTAGAAATTTCAATCCTGAAGGTATGACGGATATGAAGTAAGTTTGTATACATATATTTTCCAAAAAGAAACGGAAAAGGTAATATTTTATATATTTTTAAAAGTCAGTTTCAAAATATAACAATTTGCTCTAAAAAAATGTATGTTATTTTTTGTTGTTCACTTTAAAAAAAAAAAAAAAAAAAGAATATTATTAACAATTGCTATTTTCTTCACATTCAATAGTGCTGGTAAATAGAAGTAATTTTTAACTGAAAAATATTTCTTTATCTCTTACCATTAATGAGTTATAATGGACAGTGGAAAAATATTCCGGAATAAAATTTATTCTTTAAAAGTGAATTTGGCTAACAAAAATTAATTGTGCATTACATACCTAACAGCAGCCCCTCCATAACCACAAAGTTTCATAGTTTTTTTTTTTTTTTTTTTTTAAGTTCAGGGTCTCGAACGTTTCCTTGTAAGTCTAATAATTAGATAATTAGACTCTAAAAAAATGTTTCTATTAAGATATGATTATTTTTGTCAATAACATATTTCCCTCTTCGAATATCGCAACAAAAATATATGTTATGCCAAGAAAGTTCTGACCTCAGCAGAGTCGCTAGTATTTTCTACACATAGCGATTTTATTTTTATTTTTACTCCATTCCCCATCCTTATTCCGTGGCTTTATAAACGGTTATTGGGTAAGCCTTTAGTTTTACTCAGTTTACCCAGGATTCTATTTTCTTTTTTGTGCCCTTTGGACCAATCCTTATTGGACGCTTGGCATTCTTTGATACGTTTATAAATGTCTCTTGATTTTCGTCATTTCTTCTGTAAAGGAAATATTTATCTCCTGCTAGTATATAACATTTTCTTTAATAAGTTATTTAACTATAGATATGGAACAGTTTTTAATTACTGCAAGATGAAAAGAAATAAAATATTATATGAAACATTTTTTATCTATATATTTTTTATCGAAACATATTATTTAAATCAGATAAGATGTAAAACTTATTTCACTCGTCATTATCCAATGTATAAAACTAAGTTATAGAAAAACATATTATATTACAACTTCTGAATTGGTAAATGTTTTTTAAAATTAATATATCGTATATCTATTCTTCAATGCTATAGCAATAAATAGTTTTGCTTATAACATCTTTGTGCCATACAGAAAAAAAAAAGAAAAAAAAAAAGAAAAAAAAAAGGGATAGCGAAATTGAATTTTTTGAGTGAACACTTGGCATTCTTTCATCTATTTATAATAGTCTTTTGATTTTCTTCATCTCTTCTAAAGAGAAAATATGAACCTCCAGGTGTAGTGTGTAAGATAGTTTTTTTTAAATAGAATATTTACTAACCATAGAAATGGAAAAGTTTTAAATCTATAGATGAATGGAACAAAATATATTTTTAAGGGAAGAACTGTCTTTGATTTTTCCGCCTTTTTACTGAATTATTTTCTTTAACTGAAATAAGATATCGCATTACAGCTCAAACTATAAAATTAAACTTCAGAACAGTCTTATTTATATGAAACATTTGCATTTGTACGTAAATAAATTTTTAATCTTTTCAAAAGTGTTCTTGTAAATGTAAAATATGAAAATTTAAAATACGGAAATATTGCGAATGTTTCTTTTTAAATTAAAATATCTATTTTTCTATGACATGAACAAAAATGTCAATGAGATCTCTGTAATATAAAGGAATAAAAATTCACTAAAAAGGAGCAATTAATAAAATGTATTAAAAGGGAGACTAACAACGTTGTATATGAAATACTTTTCCATTTTATAGTAAAGTATGTTGAAAAACCACTGACAAATTACTTATGGCAAGCGATATATTGGTAGAGTCACATATTTTTACAGTCGAAGTGATCAAGAGGGAGGGTGATGTTTATGAAATCACTGGAAAGGATCAGGGTCCTTAAGCCGAGTTTTTGGCCCATGAAATAAGACTAAAATTCGATTTTGTTATTCTGACTTAATTCTTGCACTTCGTAATATTAGAAGGTTTATTCTGCACGGTTTCAACAATAGTTTTTGCATTTTGTTCGGATTTATATGACTTACACAAGTTTAAAGTTCGTATTATTCGTAGTGTTTGATGAAAAATACGCAATTTCTCCTAATTTTACCTCAATTATTTATATATGTTTTATTATTTTACTATGAGCGCTGCTTTGCAACACTTTTATTTTTACATATATTGTACATTTTGATGTATTTTATAATATATGTAAATAAGAAAGTGTTTCACGATTGCGCTCATATAAATAATTGAGGTAAAATTAGGAGAAATTGCGTATTTTTCATCAAAAACTACGAATACCGTAATTTCCGGGGTATAAGCAGCAGCTCAAAGAGTCGTTTTTCAACCCAGAAATTTTATTCAATAATTGTAGTTAAATATTTACAGCGATCTTTTAAGTTACATTTTATAAAATAATATTTCTGGGTCGAAAAACGACTCTTTGAGCTGCGGCTTATACGCCGGAAATTACGGTAATACGAACTTTGAGCTAGCGTAAGTCATATAAATCCGAACAAAACACAAAAATGATTCTTGAAATCGTGCAGGATAAACCTTCTAATATTAAAAAGTGAAACAATTAAGTCAGTATAACAAAATCGAGTTTAGGTTTTTTCATGGGCCAAAAACACGGCTTATGGACCCTGATCCTTTTAATGTTAAAATAAAAGGAAGCTATATTATCAGCAATGAATTTATTGACTTCATAAAAGTAGAGACAAATCCACTATTGTCCATTTTAACACTAATATCTGGGTTGTGTTACACCATAGAAAAATAAAGAACTTAAAATTTTAGAGACACACCGATTTGGATAAAATATCTCCCAAGTGACGGATTTATTCAGCAAGTCGAAAAACGTAAAAAATCTGAACTCCAAGGCTGTGTAGGCATGTTATATACTAGCAATTCACTCAAGAATATGTTGATGTCCCTAACAAAGTGCCAACGCATGCTAGTTAGGAGTGAGGTAGGGGGAAAACAGAGGTGTGACTTGCTTAGTGATTGGTTGAAAAGGTTAAGCGAGGCGGGCAAATTCCTGACGTAAAGTCCGCACTCTTTATAAGAAGTGTACAGATAAAAAGCAAGACTCCCTTATCATAGATCAGACTTGACAATCCGGAGAAAGTCTATAAGAGAAAATGTCCGCGGTAATTCCCAACTTATTAATTGACTTTCTCCGGAAAGTATCGCCGCCTGGTGGATACTACCGCAGAGTTACCAAGTCTCCGGCTTTTTGAACACCAGTATATTTTTAGAGAAAATGTTGTTCTTTTAAATCCCAGAATTCTCCGATCAAACAAAACAAAATTGTCTGTACTAAAAAACTGGTATCCAAAAAGAGAATAGAAAAATCTAGCAGCTCTGCTACCGGCATAGCTGCCAACTTTTACGCTTTTTTCTTACCACTAAAATTTAATAGAATTTTTTTCGTCATGTAATCCCACGATCTTGTCAATTTAATAAGATAAAATTTACTATAAAATTTTAGTGGTAGGAAAAAAGCGTAAAAGTTGGCAGCTATGCTACCGATACTAGTTCATAAGCAAATGCATAGAACAAATAGAGCTGTGAAAAAATTTCTTGTTATTTCGTGTCGTAAATACTCCTATTACTGACGATTGATGGCGCTAGTAGCAGAACAAGTATAGCGGTCATAGGAAACTTTCTGATTGAGAGGTCTCATACTATGATAAGGAGGTCTTGATAAAAAGGTCAAAAATTAGACGCGAGAATTACTTGCAAAGGCTGTTGGGATATCTAAGAATAATTTTAATAAAAATTTAAATGATATTAAGAAATTTTCCAAAGAAATAAAAATTCAATGTCTCAAAATGAAGGAATAAATCAAGGTTTTTTTTACAAAGAAGTGTCCCTTTTAATAGAATAAGGTTTTTAGAATAACAATTAAAAGAATATGTTGATTATAAGTATGGAATTAAAATATAAATTATATTTAAGACATTATTAAAAGACAGGGAAAATATATATTGAAAGAATTCGGAATAAATTAATTAAGGTAAAATGGCGAAAGTTATATATATATATATATATATATATTACGTTGAAAAAACATTATATATATATATATTAAACGTTAAAAAATATCTATGTATAATTATTATATATAATTTTATAACGTTGGTATTCTTCCTTTTAATATTATTGTACAAAGGTTTTATTTGCTATTTTTATAATAAAATATTGTCAAACTTTTCTAAAAATAATATTTGATATATGACGCACAACTTTACAACAACAGTAGCATTGCTTAAAACTTTTACATTTTCGAAAAATATAAATTTTAGGTTATAATTGAATACTTAAAAATTTTATCACGTAGGAATAAAACAGTGATTTTCAGGAACTATAACTTTACTTGTGATCGTAGTATTCCTGACAATTTTATAAATGTGAATGGGAGTTTGCTACTAATGTCTATTCTTCACATAACGCAATGAAATACATATCGTAGAGAGCAATATATTTTTATTTATTATAAGATTAGTTTTGTCAACAGCGTATTTTTCTCTCTTTGATTGTCACATCAAAAAGTATTTGTTTGAACAGAAAAGTTCTGATCTTAGCAGAATCATTTTTATTTTCTACATTTTGTGGCTTTATTTTTCTTACTCCATTCCGCATCCTTATTCCGATGCTTTACAAACGGTTGTTGGGTAAACCTTCAATGCTTACTCAGCTTTTCGTTTTCTTATTTGTTTACTTTCAGACCTAGCTTTATTGTATGCATGGCATTATTTGATATATTTATAAAAGTCGTTTGATTTTATTCATTTCTTCAATTGACCTCTAGATATTACATAAGATAGTTTTGGATAAATTTAGTTATTTAAATTTAACTAAAAACAAGGAGAAGTTCCCAAATTTTCACAAAATGCAGACAAAAAAAAATTGCAAAAGGAAGCACTATGTTTTATTTTTCCTTTTATCGAATTATGCACTTTAAGTTAGATAAAATGTCGAATATACTTCGTGCTTCATAACTCAAAGTATAAGTCTAAAATTAATAAGTCTAATAAGTTTAATCTTACTTATATTACATTTTTTGCATTAGTGTATCAACTAATTTTTCTTCTTTAATTTCATAACGATTCTTGAAAATATTTTTAATTGAAAGCAAATAAATATTGTTTTTTTTTTTTTTTTTTTTTTTTTTGTGTGTGTGAAATATATATGTTTTTAAATAGTTGTGATAAAACATGAAAAATTCATGCTGATAAGATTTTCATGCTTTAAAAAATTAAAATGAGGAAATGAGGAAAAATTAATAAAATGTATCATGAAATACAAATTTTGTAGTAATAATTAAAAAGATTCATTTGGAGTATTGGTGTATCTCTTCTTTACAAAAATGAGCCTTTACAAAAATGATACTGATTGAAACTTTTACATTTTCGGAAAGTAATAACTTTAGGTTTTAATTAAAAATTTAAAAATTATACCATGGGGGAACAGTGCTTCAGGCTGCTGCTAACATTATATGTGAATTTCTAATGTTTGTCAATTTTAGAAATTTTAAATGCAAGTTTGTTACTATTAATCAGATTCTATTAATCAGATAATACAATGAAAATATATCCGCAAAAGACACTAACCATTATTTTTCTGTTCTATAAGAAATGATCAGTTTTATTAGCTGCCTGTTTAACTAACTGAATGTTGTGTGAAAAGAATAAAAATGTTACTGGCGTTAGCAGAATCACTTCTGTTTTTCCCATTTAGTGATATTTTTATTTTTATTATTATTTTCTTCTAATTAATTATAATAATTATTATTATTCTGTTCTCCTAAGTTATGCTTATTATATTTCTTCTTCTTCTTTTCTTCTTCTTCTTCTTCTTTTCTTCTTCTTCTTCTTCTTCTTCTTCTTTTCTTCTTCTTCTTCTTCTTCTTCTTCTTCTTTTCTTCTTCCTCTTCTTCTTTTCTTCTTCTTCTTCTTCTTCTTCTTCTTTTTTTCCTTCTTCTTTTCTTCTTCTTCTTTTCTTCTTCTTCTTTTTTTTTTTTTTACTAAGCCTAATATTTAAATAATAGAATGGAAAATATATTTTTCTTTCTGAAGATTATTTTCAACAGCATATTATATTCTCTGAATGTCGTACCAAAAAAAAAAAAAAAAAACATTTGTTAGACCAAAAAAATCTTATCTTAGCAGAATCACTTTTTTTTTCTTTTTTTTTTTTTTTTTAACTCCATTCTCCATCATTATTCCGAGACTATTCGAATGATTGGTGGGTAAGCCAATAGTTTTAATCAGCAATACAGTGCTTTCTTTTTACTTATTTATTTACTTTCGGACCAAGCTTTATTGAGCATCTTTTAATTTTAATTTATATTTTCTTGAAAAATTCTACTGTTCTTGAAAAAAAAAAATTGAAAATTGAAGTAGAGAAATGCCGTGAATGTATTTTTTTAAACAACATATCTTTTAAATAATTGCACTAAAAGAAGAAAATTTTGTGCTGTTAATGTCGCCATACTTAAAAATAATAAAACTTCAATAACAACAACAAAAAAAAAAATTAATAAAATGTATAATGGAATACGATTTTTATCGTAATACTATTGTATTGGGATACACAGTTTTGAAACAATAGTATTAAACGTGAATTTTCGTAAGAATTAATTTCAGGTAATAATTCAAAACTTAAAAAAAAATTATAAGAATAGTGAATAAAACAGTGTTCTTCAGGATGCTGCCAATTCTAGATGTGAATGCAATATTTGGGTTACGAATTTTATAAATATGATTAAAATTTTCTTCAAATTATATTGTTCAGATAACATTTGAAAAATATATTAAAAAAAGAATGATATTTTTATAATATATATATTTTTAATGATCATAGTTTTGTCAAAAGCATATCTTCCTTTCTGAATGTCACTTGAAAAAAGTATTTGTTAAGCCAAAATTTCTGACTTTAACAAGATCAATTCTATTTTTTCCATTTCGTTAATTTATTTTGTTTTTTACTCCATTCGTCATCCTTATTCCGAGCAGGTTTTCCAGTTTGGCTTTTTTAAAATTCACAACGGAGTTTTCGAAAAAAAAACTATTTGCTTTAGATAATTACAAAATGTCTGCCTTGCTTTAAAGCACAAGTTTTTGACGTAAATTTCTGTAAAAATTCGGGATTTGTGAATTTAAAAAAAAGGCCAAATTGGCAACCTTGATTCCGAGTCTTTCCGAACAATTGTTGGGTAAACTTTCACCGTTTCCTGTTTGTTTTCGGAAGAAGCTTTATTGAATGCCTGGCACTCTTTGATACATTTGTTATCAACAGACACTATCAATATACATTTATTAGTCTTTTAACTTGTATCATTTTAACACTTTCCAACATAGTTGAAAAGTGTTTATGAATTCGGTTTGTCTGTCTGTCTCTCTGTTCTTTAACTCCTTTAAATATACTCGGATTGCTTTAAAATTGATATATGTTATTAGGGTTATTGTGGTATGTTTGGTATTGAAAATGAAATGCGTACCTTTTAGGGTTCATTTACAGGCATACTCAAAATAATTCCGTTACATTACTCTCTAAGGGAAAGAATCGTTTGCACTGTATTTTAATGATGTTTCTCTATTTCACACCTATTCAAATTGATGCATATCACGAAAGTGCACCACAAGGCGCTTACTGTAGAATATGGTATGCATAGAATATATCATTCATTTACTGGGGCACCAAAGAGAATTTGGTTACAATACTGTTTATGAACAATAATTGCTAGTAGGTCATTTTCAGCTGTAGTACGCATTTTTAAATGTAACTAAGTTTTTGCATGTTAATTGGTGCATATAAATTATATAGATTATATACAGGGTACTCAAAAGATCTGACATACATTTCCATTTAATAACGGAAATTGCTGATGAGAAATTTTCAATTGTTCTATGTATTTCCTAACTGAAGTAAATTTTAGCATAATGTGTATTATACATATACAGGGTTGCACAATATAATTAGGATATTTTGCTTGACTGTTAGATATAATTTCTGAAATAGGGTTTTCAAATGTGTTATGCGTTCTCTAAATTGTTTACTTTGTATGGGCGGAGCTAGTTGAGCTCCCCGCCTGGTTTGACTTTGACCTTGTTTACTTAGTATATCTTGTATTTTCAGAATTTGTATTTCAGTATTACATAGTATAATTTTTGCTCAATAACTCAATATACAATTTAGTAATGCTCAGTATTATTAGTTAAACAAACCTGCTGGGCGGGGCTAGTTGAGCTTAAGCTGAAAGGTAGACCTCTCCGCACGGTTTGAACTTGATCTTGTTTACTTACTAAACTGTGAAGTTTTGTTTGAGTATTCTGAGTGTGTTGGATAGTGTTTCATAATCTATGGTTGCCGCATGATTTTTCGTTCTTGTTTTCAATTAAGGAGAGAATATGGAACTCTTCGCTAAACATAAGTTAATTTTCACTATTTAAAAAAAATAATTCGACCTATTAATAATAATTGACTAATTGAAAATAACACAAATGAATATAAATAAATATAATTGAAAATGTAAAAATTGTAACTTATGTAAGATGCATCCTAAAATAACTATAATAATTTTCATACCTTAAAACAATAAAAAAAAATAATGGAAAGAGATAATAAAAATTATAGAAAGTATAGTGTTATTGAATCATTCGAACAGGAAATCCCATATTTGCCAAAATCGCACTAAGTTTCCGTACAATGTAGGTTAAATTAACAGAGGTTAAACATGTTTCAAACCAGAATTTTTTTAAAGAAATGCGCTCAAATAGGTTCCACCAAAGAACATGAAAATAAACATATATTATTTTTTTCACATATATTTTCTGGTTAGAAACATCTTTAACCTGGATCAGATTAACTCGCATTGTACGGAAATTTAGTTGAAAGTTGGCAGGCATGTATTGGTGTAATATGATACGTAGCTTTAACAAAACAATACTAATTATTTTTTTCTATTTCTGAAATAAAAATACAATTTCAGATAAAATTTACAAATTGTTACAGAAAAAAGATATTTTTTGTTATTTGAATAACTAATTCATATGAAAGAAAGTACAACTGCTAATTCTACACATTTCAATGCAATTTTTTTACTAATTATAACATTCGGAAAATATGGCAGAAAATATCTAAGTAGAAAACAATATAGAGTTGTTTATTTTTGACAACAACATATTTATCTTCTTGAATTTCGCATCGAAAATATATTTGTTCTATTCGTTTTCTTTATTCGCAAAAAATCTCTGACCTTAGCAGAATCAACTCCTTTTTCTCTTTTTTGCGATTTCCCTTTTTTTTCAGTCTGTTCCTATTCCTTATTTCGAGTCTTTCCGAACGGTTGTTGGGTAAACCTTCAGTGTTTACTCAGCTTCTCCTTTTCTTATTTGTTTATTTTCGGACCAAGCTTTATTGCACAACTGACATTATTTGATACATTTATAGAAATCTTTTGATGAAAATAGTATTCTTTTAACGCTAAAACGGCCATAGTGGTCATTTTTGCTGAGACCAAATGAATATAAATTAATTGAAACCAGAAAAATTTTAATAAAATAAATTACAGAGTCTATTAAAATTTTTATATGACTGGATTAAAATTCGGATGTTCTAGTATTAAATATGGAATTTTTACTTAATTTATTACGTTTCGATGGAATTCATTGTTTGAATTTCAGAAATTTGCAAAGTTATACGAGATGATAACTAAATAAACGAAGAAATTTTTAATATATACTTTTTTTGCGTCTAATTGAATTTTTTTAGTAGGCATATAAGACGTAAAATCTGAAATACAAATTAAGATACGTTTTCCTAATAGAATTTTTTTAAGAAAATTAATGTAACATACTTATATTAAAAACTTAGAATTAGATCTCAAATTTATCTTTAAATTCAATTCCCAAAAACTCTTGAAAGATTTAACATTGAAAATTGGGAAGATTTATAAAAGACTTCTTGTAATAAATAGTATATGGGTCGCCCAAATGCAAGTGGAACTACAGTCGATTTGAGAAATGGTTTAATGGTATTAATATAAATTAGTATACAAAAGAAAGAAGTAATACAGATGTAACAGATAGGCTAGACAAAGTCACATTGTAGGTTGTCACCTTGTAGGTCCTTAGTGATAACCACATGCGCTTGACCAGGTGACTTGTCGTCAGCACTGCTTCTTCCACTACAAAAATCCCTACACCACCGGAATACCGATCTGCGTGCCATACACTCCGTGCCATACACATTTTTCATTCGACGATATATTTCACTAATACTCACATTTTCTGCTCTTAAAAATTGCACGACCGTGCGTTGACATCGTTTGGAGGTATCCATGATGCAAACGATTACTTTTAACGTGCTCCCACGCTATCACACACGCATCTGACGGGATCTGACGATATCGCATGCATTCCCAGCACTCTGCGCCCTCTATAAGAGCATGCACAGCCATCTTTCTCTTCCAGTGGTGGAGTTATTGCAGCAATGCCACTTTCATTTGGCGACCCTTATATGTCCTTTTCAATACTACATAAATATGAAATTAATAACATTTTATTCATTTTGATGGTAATTCGTGGACTGATAACGCCTAAGTTAATATTATGAAATTGTATTGCCAATAAATTATAAAAAAAAACAATCTCTAGAATATATATACTGCACGATAACAACAGTATTACAGACATATACGACAAACATAAACATTTTAAATTCAAAGTTAACCCTTCTTTGCATGAGTTTTTCTTTTACAATTGTGTTTTTTATACATATATTAAATATTAGACACCAGAAATTTTAAGATAGATTTTTAACTTTCTTCAGCAACATATTTCACGGGAAATTTAGTGGATTAATATTTCTATATAAATATAGTGGTGGCGAAGAAGTTGATTTATTTATTAAAAGTTAAATAAAAAGTGATGGAAATTTACATCACTATGCAATTAAGGGTTAAGACATTTACCACTTTTAAGTGATGTCTTCACATTTCTGTGCACCGTAATATACTTCTTAATCATATCTTTAGAATAAAACGACTATGCACTTTTCATGTTACAAATAAAAATATGAAACAAGTTATTTATGATGCATTATAATTTCACTTTTATTACTTTTATAATATTATTGGACATGGCCAGGGATCGGAAGTAGCGAAACTACAGTACTCACTTCTTTTTACAGTAGTTTGTAGTGTAGTGCGAAACAAATAATCAGTAGTTTGTAGCGAGAACCGACACGCCACATTTAATGCTGCTTCAGGCGGGGGGGTGGGGATGTGGCAAATCACGTGGTTCAAACTTGCTTCATTTGTACAAATTTTGTTCTGCTCAACACTTTGCGAATCTCAGCTGCAGTTTATAGAAACGCATCGCAAGAAGTCATAGATTTTTTTCCATTAGCACTTTCTGCTAAAATCAAAAACTATATTACCAAAGAAAATAGCCTTCTTGCTGGCAGTACTTGTCTATTTACTCGTTACTAGGTCTTCATGTTTTAATGCCGGGTTTCTTATTATTCGGAATTGCTTTATTTGCAGATTTATTTATTGGTTGCATTTAGAGTTGTTTTTCTGTAATTTTCCAAATTATAATATCTCTCTTAATTTTTATACGAAATGTGTAATGTGCGTTTAAACTAATATTTTCTTGTATGTTATCTTTCTTATATTTTAATGCCCCCGGTTGTGTCGCATTAATTTAACTCTATCCCGGCAGATATTATTTAATTCATGTCTTCAGTTTCGAATGTAAATTGAATGTCTTTAAAAATTTGAAAATAGCGAAGTATTGACCGATTTTGAAAAGTAGTTTGTAGTCGCTACTTTTAAAGCAAGTAGTTGTAGCTGTAGTTAACTACATTTTCGATAAAGTAGTTGTAGTTGTAGTTCGCTATAATAAAAAAGTAGTTTTTTTTCCCATAGGCGTGGCATTAAAGAGGGATATTAAAAGTTGTTACTTATGCATCTCGGCGTATATACCGTCCCGTCCATATTTTTATGTTATTAACCACTGTCCGTGTTTTTAAAGGTTAAAGTAATTATTCTTCAACTTTCATTCTTTAGGATGGAAAATTATAAAATATATTTTGTGCTAAAGTAATTAAGTATTTAAAATAAAATCCTCAATATAGTAATCCAAAAATCATATAGAATATACTTTTCATACTATGGACGAATATTGATAATTGACAATAAATTATTTAATAATATCAACATGGCAAAGGACGGTTGCATGTAGTGAGTATTTTAATTTTTTTTAAAATGTGCACAGCAGTAATAAATTTCAAATTTAATATAATTTCGAGAACAATATCTTGAAAGATAATAGTAAACTTTTTTTAAGTGTTTAATTTAACAAAATATCATATATATTACTAACAGATCCGTCCGGCGTTGCCCGGAAATCAGTAACTTTCCTTTGAGATTTCGATAAAAATAGTCATTTTCTGTTCTAAACAAACCTCTTTCAGAACGAAACTCCGGTACTCGTCCCAACTGCCTACGGCATTGTGTAGCAGGCATGATAAGCACGCGTTGAAATATCGTTTAGTTTCAATTTTCACCATTAGGGGGCGCAAAATCATCTTTCTTAGTTATTTATCTATATTTTAATTAGTTCATGTTAAGTTGAATGAACCAATTAACGTTGAAGAATATTCCAAACGTTTTTTAGAACACTGTGGTCGAAATATGAAAATGCCCTAAGTCGGAATACTTTCAATTACCCTATCTACCCCACATGCAAATACCATAGTAGTGCCACGATGAGAGAGACTCCAGGCTACTACCACTACACAAACACCAGTGGTCTGTGCTGGGTAGTTGAGGTGCTAAGTGAAATATAGGGACACACACGTCTATTTATATATATATATATATAGATTTCGAATGTCATCATCCCTTTGCTATTTACATACAAAACGCACAACGATGAATGGGGCATCATGCAAAAGGTGTTTGGACAAAGGTTTGACATAATACACTCGTATTTCGTTTAAAAAAATTATTTAACCCCTTAACCGTTTCCTCGATAAATGTAGGCTACTTTTTTTATTCAGATCACTTGATTGCCAACAATGTTTTGAAGTGGAATCATTCGCCTTATTTAATAGCAGATAAAATAACCCGGGAATAAAGCCAATTTTTCAACTATTTTTAAAGACTGGTGGGAATCAAACAATCTGAAAACAAAAAGTAGCCTACAAAGCCCATGAATGTATCTGGCGCGACGATTAACCCCTTGAAGGGGACCGGTATATAATATATACCACTTAATTTTAATCACAAAATGCCACAATGACACCAGAATTTTATAACCAAATTTTAATTTTATGAGGTACATGAGGGAAAAACTTTTGCTTATTTAAAAAAAAAAAAAAAAAAAATTCGTTCGTGCATCCTGGTGTCAATCAATCATTTCAATATTTTAGCTACAAGAGTACTTTGCACCTGATGGGGTTAACCCTTTCCGCCGCGGAGTAAGTCTGTTTGTAAAATGATGAAATAATGGGCTACACCACAAATTACAAACGAATTAATTAGAAAATAAAAACTTGCTTATTTTCCGGTACTTAATAAAAGGAAAATTTTAATTAAATATTCTTGGTGCCGTTTGTCAGTTTTGGAATTAAAATTAGGTGTCCTTTTTTGTGGACACCGCCTGTTAAGGGGTTAAGGGGTTAATCAAAAATTGCAATAAATTAAACAAATTAAAAAAACGTATCAGCTAATAATATCAAATATTGCAGTGCAAAAGCTCCGCGCGAACCGCTGGTACAATTTAATTTGCACTTTAAATGTGATAAAATATCGCCTGAGGTAGTCTTTTATCTTCTAGAAAATTAGGAAAATAAGATATTTATATTCGACGTTTTATATACTATTCCGTCTGTCTTTTCCGTGATTCTTTTTTTTTTAATCGTCATCTAATTCTTATTCCGAGACTATTCTTCTTGAGTCGAGCAAATCATTTCGAATTGATTCAGTTTTCTCTTCTTTGTTTACTTTTGGCCCAACGTTTATTCAATCCTTAGTGTTTTTGCCACTTTCTTCAGAAGTATTTTTATTTCTTCAAATATTTTTTCTAGGACGATCTTATACATAAAAGACAGTATTTAAAAAAATAAAAATGCAAAACATTTTAAACTCACGCTCGCTACAATTCGTGAGCTGCTAATTGTGAGGTTTTTTCAAATTCTAAACGCAACACTTTTCAAAATATTAATTTATCCCATAAATTTCGATGACAATTTCATGAGACATATAACACAAAAGCATGTTTTTATAAGTTATAGTACAGATATTGTATTGTCTAAAAAATTCTTGTCGTTTGGGAAAATTAATTTGTACCGGAAAAATCTATGATTTAATTATTAGACATTAATTCCGATTGCTGATGTCTAATTAATAATATTTAGACTCTTCTCTATTTAGACTAAATGCCGTGCTATGCACATTTTGAATTCGATGATAGATTTCACTAGCACTCACATTTTCCGCTGTTAAAAATTATTCCTGTTGTTGCTGTTATTTTCCAAATTTATTATCATCTCTTTTCTTAATTTTATATCTTTCCTTTTTATTGTAATTGTTCCTTTATCTTGTAGTCAATACTGCATCTTTATTTGATATTTTTTCATCATATTTTTTCTAGGACAATTCTATACATACAAGACATTATTAAAAAAAAAAAAACATTTTAAGCCTGTAAAATGTGCACATTACAATTCGTGAGCTGCTAATGGTGTATTTTTTTATTATTCTAAACACAACACTTTTCTAAAATAATAATTTTTCCCATACATTTCGATGACAATTTCATGAGAAATGTACCACTAAAGCATGTTTTTATAAATTTTAGTACAAATATTGTGTTGTTCGGAAAATTCGTGTCGTTTGGGAAAATTCCTTCGTACTGAAAAATTCTATAATTTAATTATTAGGCATTAATTTCGATGGCTGATATCTAATAATTAACGGGCAAAATTTTCCGGTATGAATAATTTTCCCAAACCGAACGAATTTTCCGGACAACCCAATAGAAATAAAAATAATCTCTAATACAGCCCTGCAATTCTTTAAATTAAAAATAGGTACAGTGGAACTTCCTTTTAACGAAGTCCCTATTTAACGAAGTTTTCTACTTAAAGAAATTTTCTATAGAACTTTGACTTTGAACACCATAAGCATGTAAATTAATCTCCATATTATGAAAAATATATTCTATATAACGAAGTTTATTCTACTTTTGTACGTGTACAGAATTCAAACTAAAAGGTTACTGTTGCGATGAATATGCGAATTTATTTCAGCGGATTGTATGAAAATGAACACATTTAGATAATTTCCAATTCTGCTCGGTTCTAAATAAAACAATTTTTTTCGCACTAAGAAAAACACTTGTTATCATTACTCTCCCACACCGAGAATCCAGCGCTGACAGTTGGAGGAAGTCAAAATCCCCTTTTTGCATTCAATGATATAGAAGATGCAGTGACGCAATGGCAGCAAAAGCAGTGAGTCAGATACATTGAAGCAAAACAATATAAATTAGAGTCAGACGTAGAGTTTACCATTCTGACCTTTTATTGCTGATAGACAATTGTTTTGTACCTCCACAAGAACGTGCTTCAAAAAGCCAATAGAAGAACATCAAAGCTTTTTTTGTTCCTTCCAATACAACTTCTAAACTTCAACCATTAGTCTAAGAAATAATAAAAAAATATTAAAGTACATTATCGAAAAAGACAGAAAAAAGAAAACGTAGTGAAAACATTAGTTTGAGAATCTGTGTATCTATCAGAGCTGATGAAAGCTCGAGCCAAAGCTTGGAAATATGACGTGATTTTATCGACAGTACACAACTGTTTTGTAAAAGACGGCATCATAATTAAAACTGAATCAAATGCTTTTGAATCCGATACATGTTTGTCATATCTGAAGAAAAATTCACGAATTTAAGTTGATTTCTATTTAACGAATTTTCCTCATAACGAATTTTTTAAGTGTAATGATGAGACTTCGTTAAATGGAAGTTTCACTGTATTTTCAAAACCGGTTTACTGTAATTTACGTCGTATAAACTGTGGCTAAAATAAACCTGTTTAAAACCGGAAATTTTATTTAGTAAATGAAGTGAAATAAATACCAAGTAATAATATGTTACATTTTATTAAAATAAATCGCTGGTTGGAAGCAGATGTATGTGAGCTGCAGCTTAGACACTAGAAACTACGATAATATTTTGTACGATTCAACCTCTTCAATCAAGTAACATATAAAACACATTTCCTCTATATAGATAAAAGATAATTTTTGTCTGCGTGTCTGTTTGTTCATTTGTTGGCGATGGGTAGGGAAATGTATCAAACGTAGAAATCTACTAAATTCAATACAGATAGACGAAGACACGATAGACGAAAACACGATAGACGATTTTTTTTCCGCTATGTAATAAAAAAAGTCATAATTTAATAACGAAACAGATCGATAGACCTATTTCGATGATTTTTTACTGATAATTTATTTTTTATTTTATTTTATTTATTTTTTTTTTCTTAAGAGGAATAGAATGTTACATTGCTTTTTTTCGTTCTTTAGGTTTTTCTTCAGAAACTTTTGGTCAGAAGTGGAAATGTAATATATATATATGTCAGAAATTAAATTAGCAATAACTATAACATAGTCATCCTTTGGAATTATCCTTAATTCCTTTGGAAAGATATCTGTTTAAAAATATAAAATCATACAAATTTCAGATACCTTTGCAAAACAAGCCAGGAGTGTGCGTATCATGCCTGGGTGTGCGTTGTCGAAGGCAGTGGTATCTCCAACACTAAATACCTCTCGGAAAAATAATATCTGAATTGAACACTGATTTTACGTATTCTAAGGTAATCCCGGGTCCTGGTAATGACAGGCGAGTAAGCTAGCTCTAAATAATTTGAGTTAAATGTTGAGTCATAACTATCATTTCATGAAAGACGATATTTATATAAATCAGTAAAAAGTCAAATCTAAAAAAAAAACTGAAAATAATATGTATTTGAATTCCTAGCCCTGAAATTTAAAATGTCTACTGGAGAATGGTTGGTATGTTAGATCAACTTGGAATATTATGCAACCACTTTTCTAATAAAATAAAAAATAAAAACGCAAACATTATGTTCTTGCCGTAAACTACTGAAAAATAAAAATATTCTACAAAAAATATTGGATTGCTACTAATATACCACTTACATTATTAAATGGAAAATAATATGAATGACTAGAATGAACCACTTTTCTTTTATTTTGAATGTACTAAGTTCTGTCAACACAAGTTTTTATTGTCTGAATTCGCATCAAATATGAAAAAGAAATGTATTTGTTTGTCAATTTTTATGTTCTGAAAGAAAGATGTGACCTTAGCAGAACCACTTCCTTTTCCATCTTTTTGTGATTATTTTTTCTCTATTCTCAGATCTTATTTCGAAACGTTTCTAATGCAAGCATTTGGTGTTTATTCAGCTGATTTTTTTTTCTTTTCTGTTTACTTTCAAACCACGGTTTAACGAATTCTTGGTATTATTGGATAGTTTTATATAAGTTTTCTGGTGTAGTTCACAGTTTCTAGAGAGAAAACATTACCTTAATCATAGCATGTAATATATTTCGATAGAATTTATTATTTAACACGTTCACTGCCTGGTTAAAATTACTGGAATTTTATTTTGATTAGAAAATTCGAATTCATACCAGAAAATACTAATAGCAATAATTACTTTATTTAATTACAGACATTTCATGATTACATAAAATAAAAATTCTTCTTTCAAAATTTCCGGTACCAATTCGTTACTTTAGATTGATAAATCACGAGTATACTCGTGGTTGGCAGCAAGTGGGTTATTGAAATGTGAAATCGGTACGTTAGAATTACACTGACTATAGAATAAAATATTTTAAATTACTTATTTCTAAATTTGCTTATTTTTTATTATGGAACTCATTATTATTAAAAAAAAAATCTTCCACCGCCATCTTCGAAAAGTACTATTCGCCTTATTTAATGACAGAAATTTTTGGATTAAATAAGATGGAGGTTCCTATTTTAAAAAAGTGGTAATTTTGAGGTTCGTGGGTCAGGTAGGGGTAACTGCTGTTTTAGTCCTTTAAAAATAATAATAACATCAATGTATACTTTGAACGTGAAATATTTCCCAATAAAATATAATACAATTTAAACCTACACGTTTTGCATGGTAAAATTCATTATACAGCAGAATAAATATTTTCTAAACGAGCTTAATATTTTAAAAGGTTGTTTTTTAGTTAAATAACATATGAAATGCATTTCGTGCTAACACACATGTTTAAAGTTATTTTTTTTTCTAAAATAAAGCATGTTTTAGGTTTAATCAAAAACTATAATCTATAAATTAAAACCTTAAAATAATATAACATTACATGTTTAGCCAAGAATTTTTCAATAACAACTGGAAAAAAAATTTGGAAACTTGATTAAGAGTTTAGAAGTGTTGATAATTTTTTTTTTGGAAAAGTATATTTATTTTACTGTTGAGAACATGTTTTTGAATTAATATAGTCTTTGTATTTTCCTTCGTTATTTGCTAAAATAAAAACAAATTGATAAAAAATATTGTATTTTATTTTTTTTAAATAACGGATTAAAAATAAAAATAAAGTTCGAGAAATAATATGTTTGATCAATTAAAAATTAAGAAAATGTGAGAGATGTTCATAATACTAAAGTTTAGGTTATTCCATAAGAAAAAATTATTCGATTATTCGATTTTATTCGTTTTTTCCTTGACAGACTAGAATAAATCTTTTTTCTTCTCTTTTGAATGTAATAAGTTCTGTCAACATCATTTTTTTTATATGAACCTGGCAACAAATATGAAAAGAAATGAATTTGTTGGCTTCTTTATATGTTCTAAAAGAAAGTTGTGACCTTAGCAGAACCATCTCCTTTTCTATATTTTTGTGGGTTTTTTTCATCTATTCATAGTCCTTACTCCAAAACTTTTGTAATGCAAACAGTTGGTGTTTATTCAGCTGATATTTTTCTTTCCTTTTCACTTTCAAAGAAAGGTTTAATGAACTTTTGCTATTCTTTGCTATTTTTATATGTCTATATATATTTTTATATAAGTTTTATATAAAATTTTGTTCAGAATTTTCGAAGGAGAAAATAGTAATTCGTATATAGTATATAAGATAAATTTATATAGAATTTATTACTTAATCAACTGTCACGTTTGATGTACAATTTCGAAATTTTTCTCTTTTTAAGTGACAGGCTAACTATCAGGCTTGCTTGTCGTAAAACTGTAACAAAATTATTCAAAATTTCTATTAATTATTCACTATTTCTATTAATGAGAAATTTTCATTTAAATCTATATCTATTAAGTATAAATTAAATAGGATTTTTTTAATTACAAATTTTTCACAAGCAATGATTTTCAACAAACGCATTTTCAAAGAAATTTCATTTAAGAGATATCTTAATTTTCATGTAAATCGAAGAAGGTGCCCTCATAAAGCTTCGGCTATAAAATCGCTTCTTAAGCTAATACATTTTGTAGATTTCCATATTTTCTTGGTGTCCTATATTTAGTAATATGTATTTACATTATTATGGGCAACAAATTTTATTCTGTGACGGGTTATTGATAGGTTTAAAACTCCGTATTTGTAAATTATTTAAAAATCATCGAAAAATCAGCCAATAATCTTACTTAAATATTATTTGACAGTATATTTTTTGTAGTATGCGATGAAGTAAAAATTATTGGGTTGTTCAGAAAGTTCTTTGTGTTTGGAAAAGCTGGTTCGTACCAGACAATTCTATCATTTAATTGTTAGACGTCAATTCCGATTTCGAATGTAATAATTGAGGGGCAGAATTTCTTCGATGCGAATTGGTTTTACGAAGCGGAAGCAACTTTCCGAACAACCCAATATTTTTATGCGATGTTTAGAAGCGGATGTACATGAAGTCAAATTAATCTCGTATGTCCGAACATTTAGTATTAGTTTTGAGTTTAATCCTTTCAGGGGGCAAGCACTTGTGCTCCTGTAACGTTGAATTCCCACCGGAATTTAGGATAGAATTTAGTTCAAAATAAGAATAAGTAATTTTTCAACTTTTTCTCGTCAAAGTTAAAAAAGTAAAATTTAATTAAAAGTTTCTGGTTTGAATCGGATTAAAATTAGGTGGTATATAATATATACCACCGCCTTTCAAAGGGTTAACATTACTGATGGACATTTTCTATGATCTAGATATTTTCCATTCCACTATATACTACAAAAATGAATCTTGATCATGTGGAGGGAAAAAAGGGTAAAGCAGATGTGTAATGGAAAAGAAATTAAGGACAATCACTAAGATAACAATTCAAAACATTAACACATTCACTGCCGAGTTAAAATTATCGGAATTTTATTTTATTTAGAAAGTTTGAATTCACACCAGAAAATACTAATAGCCATATTTACTTTATTTAATTACAGACATTTCGTGATTACATAAAAAAAAATTCTTCTTCGAAATTTCCGTTACGAATTCGTAATTTTAGATTGAAAAACCACGAGTATACTTGTGGTTGGCAGCGAATGGGTTAAGTATCTATCTTATCGACGATTTTATTTACACATCTGATGAGGTCAAAATATATCTTTTGAAATGAATATTGTGAATTATGTATTAATCATATGCGGTTTAGAGCATAAAATGTGTGTGGTGCGTTTGTCATGTACGATTATCTGCGCGAGGGATATACATTAGTTATGAGTTGGGGCAAATTTTTGGTTCCCGAGCTTGATGATTTAAAATTCGAACTCGCAACATTTTGTATCATCAGAGCCCGAGCTCGCCCAAGCACAATACCAAAAGTATGCAGTAGAAAATTGTCAATAAGATTTTAAAATTGTATCATGATTAATTTTTTTTCATTTAAAAATCTTTTCTTATATATAAGTAAGTACTAATACTACATATTCCCTTCTATGAGAACGTCTCGTGTTTTTCATGTCCCTGAAAATCTGTTTAAAATAGCAAATTTGTTATTAATACCCAGCCACTGGCAGAAATTTAGAAAAGTCACAATTCTTATTACTTTAAAATATCATTGAACAACCATGGCAGAAAGATACAAGTTTTCCAGTAGTTCTGGAAAGGGACTTCAAATAGAAAGTGGGTATAGACAAGGCATATCCCACACCTTCTTTATGTTACTAAACCTGACAGTGTCAAAGGTTTCAGAATCAGAAGTATATTTATCCTTATGTCCCATCAATAACAATTTAATTCTCTTTCATACTAATTTTTACAGGATTTTAAAACACAACAATCTTTTTCCTGAAATGGCAAGTTTGTTCTTTCCATTTTTCAATGTGTGAATAAAAAGTAATTTCAATTTAAGCCTGAACCTGAGCACGAAGACTGATATAAAATCGATCCCTAGACAGTTTCTGCCTCGGTCTTGGGCTCATGCGATCAGCTGTTCTCTAATTTACAATCGAGAGAGAGGATTTGCTCTACGTGGGGCACTTTCTAAGGGAACCTAACCCGTATTTATGCTCCGTTCGAAAGGAAACTACTGAAAACTGCGAACAGCTTGGCTAAGAAGCGATATACCACGTGAACCAAAAGTTCATTAAAATTTAAAAAATTTATAAAAAAGGAAGAGATTATGATAAAGAAGTGCCGTTTGCAAGAAAGGGCTTTCTATGTAGTCGGATTTTTTTTAGCAGCAAAAAATAAATAAATTAATTAATTAAAATAAAAAGTTAAAAATGTCACAGTCAGAGGGAGCTGACGACCCGAAACACAATGAACAGGACAACAGTACGCTCCATCCATTTATTCATATAATAACAATTGTTCAACATGATCTCCAGAACATTGTACGAGACAACTAAGGCGACTCACAACGCCCGTTACAGCTGAATGCAACATGTCGGAATGAATTGCAGAAACCTGACGACAGATATAATCTCGATTGAACGCTCGATCGGGTAATGATAACATTCTGAAAGCAAATGAGAAATCCTCTTGTATCCCGGTCTTTTATTGCAGAATTAATTTGCATAATTCTGCTGAATTTCTTGCATGTTAATGCCATCTACAGGTGATTTTTTTAACTAAACATTTTTTTTGCTGCTAAAAAAATCCGATAACCTTGTGAGCAAATCGCACTTCATTATCATTATTTCCTACTTTTTATGAATTTTTAAAGTTCTAACGAACTTTTGATTCACCCGGTATGTCTTGGAACTCAACACCTACTGTCTACCAGCTTTGAGAGCAGAACTTCTCAGCCATTAGTGTGGCGATGGAACGTAAATATATATATATTTTTAAATGTACATATTTCTTTTTTTTACAAAAAAAGCACTTAAAACATATCATATCAACCTTTACTTTGTGTACATACTTTTTCTCTATTTCAAATCTTTATTTCGGAATTTCTTTAGTGACTGCTGGCCAAGTATTGAGTGTTTATTCAGCTTTTATTTTTCTTTCCTGTTTACTTTCGAACCGAACTTTATTGAACTCAGAGTAATTTTTATGCTTTATTTTCTTTTATGAAAGTTCTTTGATTTCTTTTTTCGATTTTTTAAAAAAAGGCGAATATTGGTCTTTACATTGCATGAAGAATATATATTTTTAACCCCTTGAAGGGCACCGGTATATTATATATACCACTTAATTTTAATCCCAAAATGCCACTATGACACCAGAATTTTATAATCAAATTTTGAATTTATAAGGTACATGAGGAAAAGCTTTTACTTATTTTAAAATAAACTCGTTCGAGAATCCTGGTGTCAATCAATCAATTCAATATTTTAGCTACAAGAGTACTTTGCCTCTGAAAGGGTTAAATAGATTATTTAGTGACGTTTCCAAATGGAGATATTTGAAACTAACACACTACTGAATACGCTTACAGAATATAATACTGAAGTGACTTCATTCGACTATCCGAACATTTTATAGAATATCGTGGAATGAGATAAATTTCTGATACAATAGAATGACAAAATGTATATATGAAAAAACATGTACTGTTGGAATGTCACATTCACCTTGAAACTATACTGAAATCAAATTAAAGAAAACTTACTTAGAAGGTGCATTTAATGTCACAAATATAAAAAGATGTCACAAATATAAAAGTAAGCAATCAAAGTTGCCTTGATGATGATCAAGGTCTGATCAAAAGCGCTCGGCGTGTAATTTCGGATGTTTTTAAGGTTTTTAAAAACTATTTTATTCTGTGACAAGATATTTTATATTTGTGACATATTATTATATTTGTGACATTAAACGCACCTTTTTAGCAAGTTTTCTTTAATTTTATTTCGGTACAATGTAATGAGCTGGATTCGAGCACTGAACCTCCTGTTTCGAAACTTGAGACGTTACCTGTGAGCCAGTAATGCTTGACTACATCCACACAATATTTATCGCTTATACTCTATCAGATTTCTTTGGCATTTTCCCCTATAAAATCGGCCGCAAAATAATGGTTTTAAAATATTTTAAATACCAACTGTTTCGGCCTATTTTTCAGGGCTGCGAGTCGGTGGGAAAAATGACTGACTCCGACTGCGACTCTGACTCCTGAAATTTTAAAGGAACCGACTCCGCTCTGATTCCGAGTCCGAGATGGCTAAAGTACTAGCATTGACTGTTGTTTCCTACTATTCAGGCTGCTTAATTGCTGTCATTTGTTGTGAAATGGTACCGTAATTTCCGGCGTATAAGCCGCAGCTCAAAGAGTCGTTTTTCGACCCAGAAATATTATTTTATAAAATGTAACTTAAAAGATCGTTGTAAATATTTAACTACAATTATTGAATAAAATTTCTGGGTCGAAAAACGACATTTGAGCTGCGGATTATACGCCGGAAATTACGGTAGCTTTATTAAATTTGGGAAATTATTTCATTAAATAAAAGGAAAAAGGAAAATAAAGGATATATATATTTTTTTTAAGTGGCAGCAATCGGAATAAAAAAAAAACTTAACTGGCAACACTGCAACCTGCTGTTACATTCCTGTTTGACCTTGAAACATATGATGTGCATATCAACCTAGGGGTCGATGCAGGTTTTTTTCCCTTAGGGCCCATTTTGTGAAAAATAAAGGTTATTTTTGTGAAATTTATTATATTTTCGTAAAAAATAACATCTTGTAACAAACTATATATACTAAATATAAACTAGAGATTTCAAATAAAAATAGTTTTCATATATGCTGTGCACTGGATAGTATATTGGAACAGTTTAACCTGGGTTTCCTTGTATATATAGTCCAAATATAAAAATAATAATTCAGTTTATAAATTTAAAATTACATAGAATTGGTTTAATTTCACTTCAAACTGTCTAAAAAAGAAGCTGGAGTCGAAGTCGGAGTCAGCCTGTTTTTTAATGATTCCGCTCCGACTCTTTTGACCCAAAATAGGCCTGACTCCGACTCCGACTCCACAGAGCTGCTATTTGTACGAAAATCTATGCAGACTTATGATAATAATCTGTAACATATTCGCCAAACGGTGGTATCATTTACCAGATATCGTGTTCATTAACCCTCCCACGCACACAAACATTCATCAAGAATACAAAGCTTATACTATGTGTTCGGAAAACCCAAATAGAAAGAAATGCTATTTAGGAAGATAATTATTTTTATCAGATGCCATATATTTTCCTTTATGTGAAATATAAAATACATTTATCTTCTGTAGAAAGTAAATTTAACCTTATTTTATTATTTCAAAATCAAATTAAGTATGTGACTTTTAAAAAATCACATTTATTCATACATGTAACTAGCACTACTAGAACTTAATTGAGTGACTTTGCTGAATTTTGAAAAGATTTTTGAAGAAATTAACACGTTCACTGCCACGTTAAAATTACCGAGTTTTATTTTATTTAGAAAGTTCGAATTCATATCAGAAAATACTAATAGCAATATTTACTTTATTTAATTACAGACATTTCGTGATTACATAAAACAAAAATCCTTCTTTAGAAATTTCCGGTACGAATTCCTAATTTTAGATTTGAAAAATCAAGCGTATACTCGTGGTTGGCAGCGAATGGTTTGAAAAAATTAATGTTACTAAGCTTTGTATAAAGTATTTTTAAAACCCTACATCGTTTTAGAAGATTTTTTTTTATAAAGCTCTATTGATAAAATTCTTTAACACACCAAACCATTAAATACTTTTATTTTTTTAATTATTTCCTCTTTTAATAGTTTTAATAACCGTACTTACATGCATCCTTATTTGCATCTTTACATACACACATACAACAACCACGCAAAAACACCTTTATAACTAATATTAGCCACCGAATTGTCGCAGTTAATGCGATATCTTTTAATTGGAGAAGTTGCAAAATTTCGATTCAGCTAAACCGTAATAAATGCGTTTATATGGATATATATTCCGAAATTAGAGTGTCCAACTTTTTTTTATAACAATGTTTTCTAGACAATGAAAAATATTAGCTATCATGCCGTGATAAAAAGAAGAACATATCTGTTATTTTTTTAAATGTTCGAATGCTTTTATCATAAATGTAACACAGCATTGTTTTAGGTGATTGTAAACAACTATTCTGTCACAAAGAAAAAGGGGAATAAATAAAGAAAGAAAATGCAAATGCAATGCCACCACTAATTCTAAGTTGTAAATAATACGATGAAAACTATATAGTACAACTAAAAGAGAATTTCTTTTTATTTTTTCGAATATGCTTAATTTTGTCGATAGCCTTGTTTTTACTTTCGAAATCTCACATGAAATGTGAAAAAAGAATATATTTGTTAATATCTCTTTTTTTTCTTTCTTTTCGTCTACAAAAAAGATTTGACATTAGTGGAATGACTTTTGCCAGATCTTCATTGTGATTATTTTTTCTTCCATTCGCAATCCTTATTCCAACACATTTCTAATGGTTGCTTGGCAAGCATTTAGTGTTTATTCAGCTTTCTTTTTTTCTTCTTTGTTTACTTTCGGACCAGAATTTATTGAACGTTTGCAATTATTTGATATTTTTACTTTTGAAACACATAGTCTGAGGTCAGTATTATAATCTTGATAAAAAAAAAACTACAAAATTCATATATTTAGAAACTTGTTTTTCTATTTTCAAAAGAATACGGTATGTATATGTGTATGCTGGTGTTTTCTGACATTTTTAGGCTACAACAGTTCATTTTTGGTATTTTTACTATAAACTGCAAAAAAAATAAAAATAAATAAAGAAAAAATAAATAAATAAAATAAAAACTGTATTTTTTCGGATTTTTTTTTTTCAAGTGATTTCGTAAACGTGTCAAAAAGTATGGATTTAAGAATATCTTTGACAGATAATGCTAAATTTCCATTTTCTGTAAAGTTGTGGAATTGAATTATATAATTATACTACAAAAGAAAAAAAAAAAGAAATCCGTAAAAACAGGAGTGCAAAAATATAGGCATCAGTGGGCTGATACCACCACTAAATTTTATTAGTATTCTTCGTCAAATTTTATTAGTATACTTCGCCTAAATTTTATCAGTATTCTTATTAGGCGAAGAATACTAAAAATTTAGTGGAGTGAATCGGCCCATCGGCGCCTAGATTTTTGCACCCCTGCGTAAAAATACGGAACTTGTACCGAAAATAAGACATAAAAAAATTTCAAAGTATACAAAAATAAAAAATCCCAAAGCCTCACACTGTTAACCCTTTCAGGGGCAAGCAATTGTGTTCTTGTAGCGTTGAATTCCCACCAGAATTTACAAAAGAATTTAGTTTAAAATAAGAAAAAGCAATTTTTCAACTTTTATCCTTCAAAGTTAAAACAGTAAAATTTAATTAAAAGTTTCTGGTTTGAATCGGATTAAAATTAGGTGGAATATAATATATACCACCACCCCTCAAGGGGTTAAAAATTTGCAACAAACTGTTCAGTCATTCGACCAATTTTGTAGAAAACCGTTACAAAACCGTAATTCAACTCTATTCTGACCGTAATATGGGCAATAATATGGTCCGAAGAGATTTAAATCACGGGTATGTAACCGTTTTCTATAAAAACGATCGAATGGCTGGACAGTTTGCTGCCAATTCTAAAACAGTGCAGGTGAATTTCTAACGCAATGGGATCTGCAGGATTCAATCACTGGACCTTCCGTTCGGAAACTGGATGCATTGATGTTTGGTTACCGTAATTTCCGGTGTATAAGCCGCGGCTAAAAAAATTCTGTTACGAACCAGAAATTTTATTTTGTTTAAAAAGGTCAAATAAGTTCGATGCACAAATATGTTATATTTTATTAAACAAACTTTCTGGTCGGAAACAGATTTATTTGAGCCGCGGCTTATACACCGGAAATTACAATATTATTTACAATATTTTTCCCTTATTATTACCCTTATCCTCCGTTACATTTCCTTGGTGTTTTTTGCTGTGAATACTCCGTATTCTATAAATTGTTCGGACAGTGCGGTAACTTCGGGTGTTTTTAAATAGAAATATTTTGATTTTGTTATATTTCTCTAAAGAGTTACGTTAGTAAGCATATATTATAAAAGAATGATTTTGAAAAAGTTTGTTATTTTAGTCAATTGTAGAAATAGACTTAAGGCTGCACAGTAAAATATTTTAAAGCACGAAAATATTATTTTTTGAAAAAAAGAGATTTTTTTTATCAAATTGTATTTCTTCAATCTGGAAAAATATAAAATACAATTCGCACAGAAGTACTTTGAAATTTAAATTTGTACTTTCTTTATAAAATATTTTACTTTCTTTCATAAGATAACTTTGAGTACCGTATATACTCGCGTATAAGTGGGACCCCAAATTCGAGATAAAAACAGGTTTAATACCGGTAATTCAGAATAGTTTTCTTCGCCGTAAATAATTTATAATTAAATGAGATAAAAGTCGTACAAAACCATTCTGGTATTAAACCTGTTTTCATATCAAATATGTATGCCGGCTTATACGCATTATCCCATATTCATGCTGAAAATCTCCAGACTGCCGCACTAATAATTTCTAAAACATTAATTTTAACGAAAATGTGCTAAATGAATATTTTTTTTAAAAGCAAAATATTTAAGATAGTTTTTTTTTTTTTTTAACTATATATATATATATATATATATTTTCACATAAACCTTAAGTACTGAAATATCTTATAGTTCAGGTCAATTTCATAGTATCAGACTGCCGTAATATCAATTTACATATATAATTTTAAAAACACATAATTAAAAGAAAATAAAAAAATAATGTTTAACGAAATTTAAATAATATAATAACAAAGCAATTTTTTTTAATTTAAAAAGATCAACTAAAGATTCAAAATTTAAAACCCAAATTATAACAATATTATATTCATAAAAAATTAAGTTTAAAAACATTTTTTTTTTTTTTTTTTTTTTTTGGAAGAAATTACATTAGATCCATTTTTTAAACCACGTAACAAATTAAAAAAAAAAAAAAAAAAAAGTTAAAAAATTATTAATTTGTTTAATAGTTTCCTTTCAAATATATATTTTTTGTTTGTTTTAACCAGAAAATTTAAAAAGGCAAAATTAAATAAATTAATAAATTAATAAAATAATAAAATTCATATTTCTGCAAATGTATACTCATTTTCAAAAATTCAATTATTTTTACAATTACTATACTTTATATTTAATAATTAAATGAATTTTATAAGAGCCTAAAACGGATATAAATATAAATATATATATATAGATATTTAATGATAACAACACATCTGGAAAATATATTTAAAAAATCAACTGCATGGGATATCGTTTTTCAGCAGCGCCATCTACATGAATAAAAAGATACTACAAAACATTTCAAACCGAACTGTTGTAGTATTTAGTTTATTTATTTATTTATTTTTTTTTTTCAAACTGTTTTTTTTTACAAAAATAAATAAATAACTAAAATACAAATATTTGTCAAATTTAATTTTTGTTTTTATTCTTTGATGCATTTCCCTCAGAACAGTTAATTTTTCTTCTTCTTTTTTTTTCTTTTGAAGAAAGTATTATACAGATATATAAACATATATAAAAATCGGCTTTACGCAAAATTTATAACTATAAAATTAACATTTCAAGAAGTAATGGTATAAAATATAAGAGAAAAATCATTATTTATTTAATGAATATTTCGAAAATATACAAGTTTGCTTCCGATTCTTTATAAGAATAATGAATTAATTATATTAATGGTTATTTATATCTCCAAAAACTTACATTTTATATATATTTTTTCTTCTTGATTAAAATACTAAAGCTTAATTAAGTTGAGATGGTTTTACAAGCAGTTAAGTTCAAGAATTCAAAATTTCCGAATGTACGCACTAACAAGTATGTGGGTCTTCGATTGTATTAAAACTAATATAGAAAATTTCTTCAAATTTTTATTTTTATGCTAGTAAAAAAAGAGAAATAAGGAAAAATACTTTTTACATTGATTTAAACCACAAAACTCATTTTTTCTTGAATTTTAAACGTAAGTCTATACTACTGCTAATTTTATAAATATTTTTATAGAAAAAGTGGAATTCTGATCGTGTTGAAATGTTACGCTAGATGAAAGTACTTATACTTTTTATTAATCAGTAGCTGATCAGCCCGCCGTTGTTTGGTCCGGTCAAAAAATAGTACGAAGCACTAAAACACTCTAAAAATTGCTGCAAGCGACCCCATGTAGATTGCTGCACGCGACCTACATTTTGTCTGTCGGAAAGTAAATAGAGAGACGGACCCTTAAACGGGAGTAAATTCAATACGACCCCCTTAAAAGTCATTTGATTCACGTTGGGTCAGTTTTTGTCCAAAATTAAGAAAAGTTACAGTCCGATCTTCACAAAATTTGCATTTTCGTAATCAGAAAAATAAAGTATGTATACACTGTGAATTTATAATCTATATCTACAATAGTTTTTTTAATACAACAAATAACGAAGTAGGGTAAAATTAGATTTAGCAGGTTTGACTTTCTAAACAATCCACTCATTGCCATCAGCAAAAGAGAAATGACAGCTTTTTCGCCGTTACGTACCTTAGCGTTTTATATATATACACAGATAGTAAAATAAAATAATCTGAATACTGTGTTAGGTGTACTTAATACCTTTAATTTCATTGTTAAAATAGTTGTAAAGCATTTTAAATTATTAAACGCTGATTTATTGTTAATAAATACAAAATTGCTACTTTCTGACATATTTACGAAGTCATTACACTATCTGAGAAGAAGAGTTAATTTGTGTGTGGACTTAACACATTTGCATTGATATGCATTTCAAAATTTTCTTTTTTATTTAGAAATTTCGAATTCAAACCAGAAGAACTAAATAGTAAATGTTTACTTTACTTAACGAGCAACGTTTTGTGATTACCGCAATTTCCGGCAAGTACTCTGCGAATCAAACAATTATGTTTCAACTCAGAAATTTTATTTTATAAAATGTAACTTAGCAAATCAGTAGTAAATATTTGACTTCAATTATTGTATACAATTTCTGGGTAAAAAAAAAATAATTGTTTGATATGCGGATTATAGGCAAGAAATTGTGGTACATAAATTAAAAATTCTTTTGGATTTTCTGAATAAAAAGTAATTCCTGAAATACATTAAGTGCACAAAACGCACGAATATTTAGATCGACTGATTTTTTTTTCAAACATAGACCTGTTAAAAAATTACATTAGACAATATCAGGAGAAAAGTTAATTTTTTGTGTGCATTTACCACATTTGCATTCGAAATGCATTTAAACATTTTCTTTTTTATTTAGAAATTCCGAATTCAAACCAGAAATTCTAAATAGTAAATTCCTTTATTTAATGACAAACGTTTTGTGATTACCGCAATTTCCGGCCTGTAATCCGCGGATCAAACAATTCCGTTTCAGCTCAGAAATTTTATTTTATAAAATGTAACTTACTCGATCGACAGTAAATATTTCACTTCAATTACTCTATAAAATTTCTGAGTTAAAAAATAATTGTTTGATATGCGGATTATAAGCCAGAAATTACGGTACATAAATTAAATATTCTTTCAGATTTTTTGAATACAGTGTAAATTTCTGAAATGGACCATATATGCTCTAATGTTGCAAAAGGGTTACTACAGTTAATGAAACCATTCCAAACATTTTGTATGTGAAATGTACTACATCTTTATTTTTCTATTTTAAGTTTACCCAATGCAAGTACGACCTGTTAGTTAACATTAACTTTAGATGAGAATCAGAAAATAATTGAGAACGAAATGTCCCTTCTTGATACTTTGCAACCTAGTTAAAAAGTGCTTATGAATTTGACTTGTCAGTCTGTGTGTCTGCCGTCTGTGTCTCTGTCCGCCTGTCTGTTTGTTGTATGTCTGCCTGTCCGTGCTATAAATCGAGTAAATATTTGATATATGGTATTGGTGTTGAAAATGAAATGTGTGGCATTTATAGTTGTTTTACAGGGACACTCAAAATAATGCGGTTACATTACGGCCTATGTGGAAAAATCGTTTGCGTTATATTTTAATGATGTTACACTATTTCAAACATATTGAAATTGACATATATCAACTGGGTGCACCGCAAGATACATACTATAGAATAGGGTGTTCATACCAGTCATCGTTCATTTACAGGGCCACACAGAATAATTTGGTTACAGTATTGTCTATCTATATTATAAAGGACAGACACACGCGTAACGCTAACGTATATATATATATATATATATATATATATATATATATATATATATATATATATATCTGACCTATGTCATACGATAACGCTCGTATTTATAAATCAATTTGATGAAACTAATTGTGTGTATTAAGCTAACCAATGTCTCGACCGAGTTCGTTGGCCAGCTTGGTCCGCCATTTTGTTTCAAGATGACGGCCATTTAAAAATTTAAAACTGAAATAAATATACAAAAAAATTAAAAATTCAAATTTATTTTTAATTACGTTTTAGGCCTTCATACAAGGATTCCAGAGCATTTTTTCGTTTACCTCTATCTTAAAAAATGGCTGAGATAGAGCAGTTTGAAATTCTAGGGGAGCTGACATTTTGAAACAAAACAGCACATTAACGCGATTACTCGCAAATTATTTTCTTTCATTGTTGTAATAATTTTCCCAATCATACGCATAAAATTATATATTCATATCCGTTAGCGCCAAAATTGGCGACATTGGCGCAAAAATTGGCGACATTTGGCGAAATATCGCCAAAATTGGCGACCAAAATAAGTCTTCATAAATGAAGCCAATTTGGCTATTGCTCAATAATTTGGCGAATTTCTTATTCAAATTCAGTATTAACGAATCTTTTGTAAACGTTTCTTTCATTTTAACTTGCTGTTTTCGTGTAACATTAGCTAAAATTTTAAAACGAAGATATAGGAAAGCGACCTTTACCTCCCGGTACAGGCCGGAAGGACTTTTTAAAATTTTAAGCATCGCACATTTTCAATTTTTACACCGTGTTAAAGGAAATAAAATCTACTTTCAAATGCAATTTGTTTGAATACTGATCTTAATTGACTGATTTATTATGGCATTCAAAATAATTTTCAAACATGATTTTTTTTTTATCTATCTATATTGCTTGCACGCGATTACAAAATGTTATTCCTTTTGCACTTTAAACAATAAAAAGTTCAGCATTTGTTTCCAGAAATTATCCCATAAAGAAATTAAAGCTTCATTAAGCAATAAATAAAATAATAATAAAATTTTTAACCAAAAATAGAACCGACTTCAAAAACTACTACAAGGTGAAAAAAAATTTTTTTTTTACATAATAGTTAATAAGAAATTAAATTAAGAGCATTGTATTTACCATGTGTATTATTATATTTTTGCACATTAATTTGATTATTTGAAGTCGGTGCCAGCCAAGCCAAGTTAAAGCCATGTTACCATTTTTAAACATTTCATCTGATGTTATAAATGTGTATTTGCAAATGAGATTAGCAACTACAGTAGATCTTCCCTTTAACGAAGTCCCTATTTAACGAAGTTTTCTACTTAACAACATTTTCTGCATAACCTTGACTTTGAACACCATTAACATGTAAATTAACCTCAATATTACGAAAAACATATTCTGTATAACGAAGTTCATTCCACTTTCGTGCGTGTACAGCATTCAAACGAATACATTGCTGTTGCTATGAATATATATATTTCAGTGAACTGTATGAAAATTAACACATTTTAATCATCTAATCAAAACACAAATATTTAATCACATTTTAATCCAAAAAGAAAAACGTGTCAGCTTTTGTTTACTTCTCTTTATTATGTGTTTTTTAGACATTATTCTAATAAAATTTTTCTCATATGTCTTTAAAAAAATGACTGTCCAAATTAAAATATATTTTTCAAATATTTCGATTTTTTGTATGCTTTTAATTTTATGTGTATTACGTGCATACAAGTTTCATAAATTTAACTTGATTTCTATTTAACGAATTTTCTTCGTAACGAAGTGTTTAAGTGTAACGATGAGACTTCGTTAAATGGAAGTTTCACTGTATATGTCGACAAAAATAGCTTTGGAAACTAGTTAACAATAATTGTTGGAAGATCTTTTTCAATTGTGGTACGCGTTTTTAAATTTCGCATATTGTATAAATTTTTAAAAAGTCAAGTTTTGTTAAAGTATTCTGGAAGTGTTGGAAGGTGTTTTATAATCTATGCTTGACACATGAATTTTCATTCTTGTTAAATAATTATTCTAAATTATATATTTATCATTTTTAACTAATGTATAAGTATAAGCAAATACAGGCAAAATATTTTGATTTCGGAACACAAAAATGAAACAAAATTTTGAGAATAAATTCCTTCCTATTCTAATTATCATAAGTCAATAAAATGTTAATACATTGGAACGAAAGTTATTTAAATTCTGACCAAATATTCATTCCAGCGTTTCCCATGTTTCTTTTATTCTTATATTCGAATTCCCAGCCTTTCGGAAATACGTCATGCGCATTATTCTGTTTTCATATGTAAATATTTGGCAGGGAAAAGGGCTTTTGTTAATCTCGGTACGTATTTAGGAATATGGTTTTTCCCTTACAACATATAGAATAGGGTTCTATTGTGACGTATTTTCGAGTAAATTGGCAAAATTTTCTCTTTAAACATATCCTTAGCAAATGCTGTTTATTTCTCAAGAGAATATATCAACTGTAAAAAAATAAATATTGGTTAATTTACGAAAATATAATATAATCACTAACGAAAATATACAATAGCCTCTTCCGAGTAACTCATGATTCTGGAATGCGTTTTGTATCTTTAGAAACCGTCTTAACCAATATATATTCAATATTTAACCCTTAAATGCCTAGTGTATCAAATTTGTAACACATTTTATTTAACTTTTAATAAATAAATCAAGTTCTAATGCAACCACTATATTTATATAGAAATTTTAATCATATGAAAAACGACATAAATTGCTGCTAAATCAACTTAAAAATTTATCTTAAAATTTCTGGTGTCTAATCCTTAATAAAAGTTTAAAAAAAAGAAAAAAAAGAACAATTCTAAAAGAAAAATTTACGCATTTAAGGGTTAAGGATTAGACATAAGAAATTTTAGGATTGATTTTTAACCTTATTTAGTAGCATATTTATGTGATTTTTACAGGAATAATATACAGATATAAATATCAGGATTCGTACGGATCAGGGAATTTTCCAGGAGTTTCACCAGTATTTTCTTCAAGGTTAAACTCGCGAAACTTCGACTTCTTTTAAGCAGACATTTTCTGTAAGAAAATACTGGTACCGAAGAATTTCCTGTTCGCAAAATTCCAGGAGGCTTAGGAACCCTGAAATATAGAGGTTAAGAAGAACTTGATTATTTATTAAAAGTTAAATAAAAAGTGTTGCAAATTTGATACACTAGGCATTTAAGGGTTAAAGAAGCATCTGTGAAAACAAAGTTTTTTTTTGCTACCACTGATTTTCAGAAAAGTTTCCTAAGAGTTTTATAGCATATTAATCAGTTTTCATAAAACGGAATATCAGTTTCTAAGCTGCTATCAATTCTCAAATACATATTATCAGTTGCTTTATTGAATTTATACATCCAATAGTAACACATTAAGGTACTACTCTATTATCCCGTCGACCACTTTTCATAACAAAAAATTATCGCCAATCTGTAACGCCAAATAAACGGGAGAACGTTGCCATTCGAATATCAAAATAAATAAATAAATAAAATTTAAGAATTTAAGGACACAATTGTTATTTTAATTAATGAAATAACTAATAAATCAGTAAAACATAATGAAAAATACACACAAATGTCGAATTAAAAACCACTTGATGACACAACAAACACATATTATGCTTCTGACATCAAGTAAATGGGACTGCATTTTTGGCGTTTACTCTTACAGTTTGGCGATAGTTTTTTGTTATGAAAAGTGGTCGACAGGATAATAGAGTAGTACCCACATTAATATTAATTTTAATGTTAATTTTAATACTGTTAATTTATCATGTTTCTCTGCAAAACATGTGTGTTGAACTTGAATATGTTTACTGCTAATTGAGAGCATCTAATACTACCTATATTCCAGCATAAAAAAAACTGCCTAATACACTATGTAAACTGCTCGGAAACGTTTCTGAAGATCGATGGCAGCAAAAGAAAATGTTTGTTTTTTATAAATGCTTCTTTAAATCTAGAAAATATATTGGTTTCTCAGGGTTTTTAAAGATAAAGAACGCATTTTGGAATCATGGGTTACTCGGAAGAGGCTGGTGTATATATTTTTTCGTGGTTATATTATATTTTACTATATTAAAGCATAAAAAGCTATATTAAACTTTACTATATTAAGCAGTATTATTAAACATTAACTTTACTATATTAAGCATAAAAAATTGCTTAATACAATATATAAACTGCTCGGGAACGTTTCTGAAAATCATTGGCAGCAAAAGAATATTTTTTATTTATAAAAGCTTCTTTAAATATAGAAAATATATTGGTTTCTCAGGTTTTTTAAAGATAAAGAACGCATTTTGGAATCATGGGTTACTCGGAAGAGGCTGGTGTATACATTTTTTCGTGGTTATGTTATATTTTCCTATATTAAACGATATCTGTCTTTTCTTTACAGTGTATATGAAGAGACGGTCGTTTGAATCTGAAATATTGTATAGCTTCCTGTCAACTGTTGAAAATATCTACCCTATTAAAATCCGTGCGCGTATCCATCAATGTTACCTCAAAAACTCGGAAACCACTGGGTGCAGGGTTACAAAATTTGGCACACGGGTTGCTGGTAGGGGGCCCATGAACGACTAGGGCAAAAAATTTGAAAATTTTAAATAGATTTATTTTATTTTATGTTTTTGTCGAATTTTGTCGTTGCCCTGAAAATTAATCTATAACCATGATATTTATTTGTCAAGAGAATATAATATTGTCCTGTAGCAAAAGAGACAACCACTGGTTTAATAAGTGTTACCCATTTTCTATAAATTTCTTCTTTTTTTAATTCGACTTAAACTGTATTGGATATACAATATCATTTTTACGAATGACAAATACTGTGTACGGATAATACGTATCTGATTTTCTCCTACAATATATTACATTGTATTAATTTGTGGCGTGTCTATAGTATTATATAAAGAGAGAACGCCTGACAGACTGACTGACTCATCAACACCCAGCTGAAACGACTAAAGTCAGGATCACAAAATTTGGACATTAGATTGCTTTTATGACCATGGAAAGCAATAAGAAAGGATGTTTGAAAATTCCCTCCAGACGTGGGTTAAAGGGGAGAGGTCGAAAGTTTTAGGTCATTTTTCCATATCTCAGTAGCAGTTTTTGGTAGTAGCGCAAAATTCAGGAAAACAAATCTGCTAAAAAATGGTTAAATACGTATTTCAGCGATCTTAGAAATTCATCCATAAGGGTTTTTAGGTAAAAAAAAAAAAAAGACTGAATCTTGCAACTATACCGTTACAAAAAATTAAGTTGCTACAATAGTTGCAACAATGAAATTATAAAAATGTAATTATAGCAACAAAATACAGCTAAACCAATCTGCTACAAAATAATTAAATGCGCATTTCAGCTATTTTAGGGATTTTGTCGCGAACATTGACAATGAATCCGATTACGGATGATTAGACGAATAAGACAACTATTGCTGATTTTTTATCAAATATTTTGCGTAAGACATTTTTCCAAGGTGGTCGACTTATTGTTCAACCAAGTAAAGCTACTAGTTTTTGAATAAATGCAATTATCAATTTCTCATAAAATATTTATTTTTCTCAGAGAATTTAATATTAATAGTATGTTTTTGTTTTAACTATACCGACCCATATTACAGAATTTCAAAATATTCGCTTACGAAAGTTCACATGTAAAAAAGTTTTAAAAATTTCAATCACCAACTTGGCGATAATGACGGCTTCATCATATCGCCAAGACTGGTTTTATTCAAAATTCTTACAACCATTTAAACTGCACAGTTTATATTCGATATTAATCTTTTTTTATATAAAGGATCAAATACGTCGTTAGCCTTTCTATTAGTCAGAATTTAAAGTTGAGAATATAAATATTTTAAAAATGCAGATTCAAATTTAAATGAAGGAATTAAATAGAAATAATTCAAAACAAAAGAAGGAAATACATATATATATATATTTGCAATATATTAACAAATGGAAATAAACACGAACTATTAACATTATTTTAACATCATAGAATAAAAAAGAATGCGAGAAAAAAGTTTTCTTTTCTATATGCTTATTTTAATTGCTAAAAGGCGTAAAATAAAAACTTTATAAACAGTAAAATAAGTTTTATTAGACATTCGACATGTTTCGGCTCAATCGGAGACATTATCAAAACAAATAAGAATAGTCTACAATTACACGGTCTATGAAGTCTTTGATTATTATTATCTTTTATTATTTGAAACGCCGTTTAATTTTTCACGTACTTTTTTAAATTACGAATGTTATTTTTAATTTTTACTTGGAATTTTATTTGCATATTTGTAACCATGGAGTATCTCGATCCACAATTTTGGTAAATTACATGATGCTGCATCGTTACATATTGTATTTTAACGTGTTACAATCTCTGTGGTTTTTCTTATAATCTATAGATAGTATAGATTGGACGGGAAAATTATCTAACTTTCATTGAAATTTATTTAGATGGTTTCTTCTAGGTATAATCTTGACAGGGCTGCGGTTTTCCTATTATACTTAATATAAGTTATATACTCCTTTTCCTCTTTTATGCGTTCTTTCCTAATTACCATAAGTCAATAAAATTTCAATCTATTCCAACATCATTGAAAGTTATTTCAATTCAAAACAAATATTCATTCTAGCATTTATTTCCCTGATCTCTTTTATCCTTATCTTCGAGTTTTCAGCTTTTCGGAAATACGTCTTGCGCGTTATTCTTCTCTGCATATGTAAATATTTAGTCATGAAAAAGGACTATTGTTAATCTCGGTACATTTTACGAATATCGTTTTTCTCCTGCAACATGCAGAATAGTGCACTTTTGTGACTTATTTCTGAGTAAATCGAAGAATTTCTCTTTATAAAGATATTCTTAGCAAATGCTGTTTATTTGTCAAGAGAATATATATAGCATTTGTCTGAAAAGTGACGTATGTTTGAGTTAATATTTTTTTATTTCTTTTAAATGGATTTCTCTCTCTTTTGCTTACAATAAATATTTCATGAATTGAAATATGATATTTTAATGTTTTAAATGAAATGTGTTAGAAATAATGTTATCGTACCTCAAGAGAGACTTGATATGATATTTTTTTAATCAAAATAATGTAGTTAATCTATTTGAATATATGATAAGGCAAATCGAATATTCAGAAGCCCTTTTCCCCTGTCAAAACTGAGATAAATTGTAACATTTCTTAAGATTAATTTGTTATTCCCTGTCTTCGTCTGTTGGGAATTTTAATTGAAAGAAATTATCCTGAATTATTCAGAATTATCTAAAACAAACATACTCAACTTTTTTCTGGCATGCCGTAATACTTATGTAATAATGTAAAATAATAATAATAATAAAAGTAAGATAACAAAAGTAATATAACGAAACAATGTAGCAAAATTAATATAATTGAAATCAGTTATATAATAAGTATAAAAAGCAATATTATAACAATGCAGAATTTTCAAGTTCTAAAGATAAATATTCCAGATTTTTTCTTTAATAATTAAAGAATTTACTCATTGCAAAACCATTTTTTTATGAAATGTAACTATATAAAGTGCATATTTAATTAATTTTAATTAATGTTTGATTAGTGCTAAAGATTAAGAAATATATACACCGCTGCAACGTAAATAGTACTACATGTAAAAAATAATAATTTTCTCTGAGTAAAGGTCGTTTTTGATGCTTTACTGTAATTAAAATTAATTGAAAATAACACAGCAGATTTTGGTCTTTCCATAAAAATATGTAAAATAATAGTGAAGAACTTAAATAATTTTTGTGCGCACCTCGAATATTTATAAATATTGATTAATAACCGCATATTTCGGAACGCACGTAAAAGTTCCTTGCAAGCCCGTTCAGCAGCATGCAGCTCGTCGGTTGCACGTTCAGTATGTCTAATCTAAAATGAAAAGTTTAAATATTATGGATAAATAATTCTTTTACCCTGCGTGGCCATCTTCTAAACATTTATGACTATTAATAAATTGTGTGATTCAAATCGAGATATTTTGACGTCAGTGTAAATGTGAGGAGTAATAATAATTTGTTAAAAATATTTAATCCTATAAAGTTTAAATTATTATTAAGTGACAAACACATTTGCATTTAGAATAAATTTAAAATTATCAATTAATACATTTTGAATATTGTTGAAAATCTTGCTGATTGACCATATGATAAATGTGAACATAATGAAAGATCATTTAATAATTACGATCCTTTAATCATGTCAATAATTTGATTGATGATTATAATGGTTAATTTCAAATACTGTTGAATATTTAAAATCTTACTTTTATTATAAAATTACAAAACGAATGTCATATAAGGTTTATAAGTAATTTTACAGTTTGATTTAGAACTTTAAAAAATGTGTATCAGATTTTTATGAACTTCAATATAAGTGTGTAAGCTAATTTAAAACATTAAAAAGTCAATTTTAATTTTAATTCTGAATTACTACAATTCTTTGGGTTATTTTTGTTAGAGTACTTACAATTAGGTTAATTTTTTTTTAAGTTACACAATTTGATTTAAAGCATGATATACAGTCTGATTATTCCAAATACACATACGTTTTTACATATTTTACATATTTATTTAATTGAAAACTTATCAATTGCATATTTCACAGTTTGTTTTTCTTCTTTCTGGAATGTATCTTGGGGTAACAGAAAATTTGTTTTACTAATCGTCGAAACTCTTGCATACTTTCACTGTTGATCGGCACCTTTCAACTAAGGAATTAGAAAAGTGTTTTAGAATTATTTTTACTGTTATTTCTTTTTTCGACATTTTCTTTAAATTACATTTGGCAAAAAATTGACGCCATCTTTCTGGGAAAAAGAGGATCGTCCATATTGTGCTTTGCGCACTAATAGAGGAAGTAGCTAAAATAAGTTTACCGTAGTAACTGAAACTGCATGAAGCGAGGGAAGATACACAGATCTCTGAGAAATGCTTTCAATACAATCTCATATAATGTTACCATGCATGAGATGTTTAAATCATTTCATTTTTTTCCCTCTAGCATACACTCTCTTTTCAGAATATGAATAAAAACAAATGCATGTGGAATCCTCTTTTATCTCACATATATACGCATCAAAATTGAATGTTTCTAAGCGCACTTTCTGTAATTACCATAAATCAATAAAATTGTACTTTATTCAACTATCATCGTGAAACATTTAAATTCAAATCCACTGTCAATCTTGAAAGTTTCCGCTCGCTTAAATCTTTTCACAGAAATCTCCCCGTTCCCTGCGTTCTAAGAATAAGCTCTAAGCTTTTTCCTCCTTTGCATATGCAGATACTTGTATATGTATATGAAGACGTCATGCATTAGTTTCAGTATAACTTACAACATCCCTTTACATTTAGTTTCCAAATGTCTTATGTTATGTCATATATCAAAGTATGTTTAATTTGTTTTTTTTTACTTCTCATAAATAAACTTGTTATGCGTGGCCTATTTGAGAAGAGAAAATATGGAATTAGTAACTCTTATCAAAACAAATGAAAATTATAGAGCCAATACATGCTAGATTATTCTTGTATAGATTTGTATCTGTTTGTACGCATATGCTTGTATATATTTCAAGTAGTGCTCCTTTTTAAACGTTTATACGAGTATACTTATTATATGGGTGCAGATTTTGGATACGTATGATACGAACAAGGTGGTTATACGTATTATATGAAACAGTATATGCGATACAGCGTATATAAGAAACTTGCACCAGCGGTTAAATGTACAAACGTTTAAACGGTTTTCGGCCATTGTCGTGAAAAAAGATGCCTTTATCCTGCTGGTTTGCGGATCAGAGGCATTGAGAAACACCCGCAGTGCATTCTCGCGGTTAATAGGGGACATCGTGATCCATTACTTGTTTAAACACGATGGCCTCCAGTTTACCTGCCTTGCGTTTCTTGAGCAGGTAGCTGGCAAAAATAAAGATTATTTTTAATAAAAAAATATATATATACTTAACATTCCGCATGTCTCGTAAAAATACTTCTATTCGTAAAATGTTGAAATGAATGATTGACACCAGAATTTAGAAACAAATTTATTCGAAAATAAGTAAAATCTTATCTTCATGTACTTGATTAAAGGTATATTTTCATTCCAAAATTCTGGTTCCAATGTAGCATTTATGGATTAAAATTAAGTTAGTTGTACGACACCACTGTGGAGTCGCCAGACGGCAAAGTGTTAATAAGGATTGACAAAATATCTGAAACGTGTATATTCTCCTTAATTGCTCAAAATGTGTTTTTACTTTCGTTATATATTTACAATAATCGTTTATAGGGAAAAATAACTAGTTTCTACGTATGAAACATATTTTGCAGATTGAAAAAGTAATGTCACCGATTTCTAACTTGTTCTGCTTACAGTGACATAAGAATGATGAGGTCCATTGGTATTAAAAATTAACAATTCTTCAAACCTATTCCCGTTTTCGAATTTGAATTAAATCAAACCTATGTAAAACACTCCTTTAGTTCATCAGTACGAATGTCAACCGAAAACCAAATCTATTGTTTACACATCTTCACGATAAATATATACATTTAAAATATTAAATCGTCAGGGATTATACGTCACAGTAGGAACGCATATTCTGGTGGAATTATACATGCTTCTTTTATGGGAGATTTCTGTAATCTTGTAAACTCACTTTCGAGAAAATGTCTACTTTTAAAATTATTACAGTTACATTCAATTATTTTAACATTTTTCAAATGTGGGGAAAATAAATGAATGTTTTAGAGCCGTACATCTGATTTAACCCTTTATATCCTGAATTAATTTTCCAGCTACTTTTTAGATGCTCAAAATCCTCGATTATTCCCACCAGTTATTTTTTTTTGTAAAGTTTTCCTTATCTAATCATAGCATTTTTGCGATTCAATTAGGTGAAAATTTCGCATTTGAAAAATCGGTGGTAACAGATTAAAAATTCTGTAAAAGACGCTCGTCGCGAAGGTGTTAAAGTGGTACTTATAAGTACCGTCAGGATAAAAAGGGTTAATATATTCTATCTATATTGAATAAGTTTTTCTTTCATTTATAATAAATTTCTTGCATTCAAATATGGAATTTCGATATTTCTAAAGAACGTGTTAACCGATTATATTATTGTATTTCAGAAGAAACTTCAAAATAACGTGATTCTATCCAGTTATAACAATTGAAACATTTCCATATATTTAATATGTAAGGTCGGCAATTTATATCCTCTCTCAGTACGAAAAAGGTTTAAAATATTTATTGAGATTATTTAGTTTTTTCTTGTTTCTATATGTTCAGAAATAAATTGAAATAATTTATCTTGAATTTTAAAATATTCTCCAAATTAAATTTTTTATAATCGTAGATAAAATATAAATATAATTTAGATAGAATATTTATAATTCGGATTACTGTAGGTCATACTCTACGAAGTTTTTAAATCATATCGCCGCTGTGAAATTGTTTAAATGTATTCGAAATTTGTATTTTTTCTTTCTATAAATGGACTGTGGTAATAATAATTTCTTAAAACTATATTTACTTAATTCATTTACCTAATTTTTCATACCTATTACCGTTTCCAAATTTGAATTAAATGACACCTATATAAAACACTCCTTTAAATCATATAAATATCAATCTGAATTGAACGCTTGTATGCTTGATTTCTGGAATTATCATACGACAATGCATTTTTTTTAAATGTTGTCCTGGTTTGAATCAACTTTTGGTGATGCAGTAGCTGCAATCATAAGATGGTGCAATCTCGTTCCAACTTGGAGCTCAGGTTGAAATACAGCTCCAAATGTTGGAACGAGATTGCACTTTGTTATGGTTGCAGATACTGCAGCATTAAAAGTTCTTTCAAACCAGGACAGAAATTGTAACAGTGTGGAACTGTACTCTTCCAACTTACATCGTGAAACATTTAAATTCAAATCATTCTGCACTATTTCCGCTCAGCTGAAATCTTTTCACTCAAAACTTCAACCAGGAAACCACGCCATAGTGTAATAATGAAAAAAATCTATGTAAGCAGCAATCGAAAGAGAATTATGAAACGTGTTTTTTGACACATAAATCAATTGCCCTCGTCTCCTCGTTATCGAAATATAAAGTAATAAAGTTTTCTAATTTATTTATTTAATTAAGGGAATAAGGCGTGGTTTTGAATCAGAAATTTTAATAATCAGATTAATATGAAATGCAAAAATATTTAGATATAGTAATATAAAAATGAAAGAAACCCGTAAAAAATGCTATTGACAAATATGACATTGAACCAAAGAATGATTGAAGCATAGAAAATCGTGGAACTAAGAGAATTCCATGGACTTAAATCTAGAGCAATTATTACAATTATCAACCTCTTGCGAAATTTAAAATTGCATGGACGTTTCAAATGCAAGTCGCCCGGTTTGCACTAATCCAGACTTGTAACAAGCATAGCGAATCATTTCGGAGTATTACAGCGTACTAAACTGGAAATGGACAAGTGACTGGAGTTTGATGAAGTTGTTACGTTGAAAACGTTAACGATTCCTCCTTCAATTCTATCGACACCTCCTTCCATCCTACTAAGTTACTAAATTAGTAAATTTTAAGACTTTATATCTCAATAACGGGGAGACGAGGGCAAATGATTTATTCGTTAAAAAACACGTTTCATAATGCCCTTTTGATTGCTGCTTATTTAATTTTTTTTTTTCATTATTACACTAATGGCGTGGTTTCCTGGTAAAAATACGCCTTGAGCTGCATTCTACTTTAAATATGCAAATACTTATTTATCGAAACATCATACATTAGTTGTAGTATAACTTACAGTATCTGTTTACATTTGCGTCGAAAATGTATAATAATACGCTGTTATAACCGATATGCGTACATTCCTTTGAATTTCAAAGGAGTGTAACATTACTATTTCAGCTAAGACACGTTTACCAATCTTTTATTTTCAGAGTGTAAATCTTTCTGCATTTAATCTAAGAGTTGAGCTTGTACTATTTTTCTTGGTTTAAATACAGCAAAATATTCATTCGAAAATTGTGGTAGTTCTGAAGGCATCCAGGTTGTGACCCATGTCTTAGTCGGTGAAACAGTGTTTGACATTTGAAAAATAAACTTAATTTGTCTATTATTTTTGTCAGGAAAGAATATGGATTTTTTATGCTCATATCATTGTCTCTCAGATTGACTGGTGTTGATTTTTTAAGAATAACTTTTAAAATATTTGGACAATCGCGTTGTAGAGACGCATGTTAGAATCCTGTAGAAATCGACTTTTATTAAAATATTTATAGGTTGCAAATTATATCCATTTTAATTATTTTAATTATATTGTTTTTAATTGAAAACTCTAGTCCATATTATTTATGGAAATATCATGCAGTTCTTGAAGTATAACTTAAAATATCCGTTTACACTTGCGTCTAAAATGCAGAAAAATACGCTGTTGTGACCGAGATGCGTACATTCCTTCGAATTTTCAACGACTATAACACAACTATTTCAGCTAAGAAATGTTTACCAACATATATATATATATATATATATATATAAAAAGGGTCATTCATAATCCCCTCTGTGGTTTCGAAACGTTATAGTAAAAAAACGAAGACGAATATGAAAAAAAGAAACATATGAAATTATTCCGAAACTATTCAAGTTTTACTTACATACATTACAGGTGTTCTATGTGTGAACCCTTGGTCACACGGCATACATCCATGCGATAGTCCAGTTCCTGCCATACTCCGTTTCTTTAAATTTCCGGTACCACACATGAATTGTTTTGTCAGTTGGTCCCTGTTTTCGATATTTATTACGAAAGGCCCGTTGAACTGACACCACTGATTCAGATTTAAAGAAACGGAGTATGGCAGGAACTGGACTATCGCATGGATGTATGCCGTGTGACCAAGGGTTCACACATAGAACACCTGTAATGTATGTAAGTAAAACTTGAATAGTTTCGGAATAATTTCATATGTTTCTTTTTTTGCATATTCGTCTTCGTTTTTTTACTATAACGTTTCGAAACCCCGGAGGGAATTATGAATGACCCTGTATATATAGTATTTTCTGTCGTTTTTGGGGGGTTTGCGGAACCCGAGGTAATGTAAAAATTGGAAATTTCTGCTATTTTTGGAATCCACAGAACACAAAATATCATTTTAATAGAAACCTTTTTCCACTTTTTTTTTCCATCAGATTTTTGAGGTCTGTGGTATCAAGAGTAATGCCGAAATTGAAAATTTTCTCCTCCTTATTATCGTATCGTGTGCACAGGACACCACAAAAAAATCATATTTTATATATAAAAATTATAAAAATTAGATGAAAATCTATTATTTTCTGTAACTCATAACAGTAACATAAAAGAAAGAACAAATAAAAAAGAAACATTACACAAATGATGAATTATGATAGTAATTTAATATTTGGAACTCGATATTTTATAATTGTATAATTCCTAAATTTCTGCATTGATTGAGTGGCAGTTTGGTATTTAAGGTGTTCAGATACCTGTCACTCGATTAAAAAAAAGATTTTCGTTTTTAATTTACTCATATAAAAATATAATAGATTTGTATTATTTTAAACAAAACCACATTCGAAATTTCACTTTAGAGCAAACGTTCTTGAAGGTTTCAAGTTCACTGGTACAGGGGAGGGGTGCACCTAAAAAGTGTAATATTATTTCCCTGTCTGTATAAAACCACTATTTACAATACAAATGAGTTGTAATTTTCCAACTGGATGAAAAATGTCCGGGACAGGATTCGAACTTGGCATCTCTTGGTTGAAGCTGCCAGTGCTCTACCAACTGAGCCATTCCGGTCGAATCTGGAGGTCCGAATTCATCCAGTTAACCTTATTGATCATAGCATTTGGTCTGATATCTGAATCAGCTCAACAGAATAAATCACAGGTAATTTGGAACTCCAGTAATACGTGATTACACTAGATTAATTTGAACACAGTTACTCAAATTGGTAAAGAAATCAAATGAGTTGTAGCAAAGCTCAGAGCGTATTCTTAAAATGCTGAAAACGGGGAGATTTGAGAGAAAGGACTTTAGCCATGCTTAAACATTTAAAAATTATTGTAGATTTGTATTCAAATGCCTCACGCTGATTGTTGAATAGAATATAATTTCGTTGTCTTATGGTAATTAGAGAAAGTAAATATATGTATTAGTATATGTTCATGTGAAATTAAGGAGGTTTAATACTTGTTTACTAACTTAACGCTAATATATCTTATTTGTATATTAAAAAAATCAACAGTTATTAAAACTATGCAAAAGAGTAGATTAGTGTGTAAATTCTTTTAAAAAATTAGACAAATGGGTCTGTGTTAAAATAAATAAATAAATAATTAAAAAAAAACATTAAAAGTTTAGGTAACTTTTAAAGCTAACATTTAACGTAATGTGGGGTGGGATTTTTTTCAGATTGCCTTTTTTTTACAACTTATTTATTTGTTTTCTGTCAAGCTTATACCCTTTTCAAAACATAAATAAAACTAAACACGTATTAAACCTCTTTTATTTGACATGTACATATACTAATACTTCTATATTTACTTTCTCTAATTACCATAAGACAACGAAATTGTATTCTATTCAACAATCAGCGTTAGACATTTAAATTCAAATCTATAATAATTTTTCAATGTTTACGCATGGCTAAAATCCTTTCACTCAAATCTCCCCGTTTCCAGCATTCTCAGAATACGCTCTGAGCTTTATGCTACTTTGCATATGTAAATACATGTTTATGGAGATGGTATGCATTAGTTTCAGTATAACTTACAACATCCGTTTACATTTCCTTTTCAAATACATAAAAAGCGCTATGTTATGACACGTATCTCAGTATATGCAAATACTTTTAACTTTTAAAAAATAAACTTGTTATGCGTAGCTTATTTGTCAGGAGAAAATATCGAATATTTATGTTCCTATCAAAACAAATGAATATCTAAGAGTCAGAGCTTGTTAGACATGTCTTGTATGTAATTCCAAAAAATCCGTTGTAAATAGTTCTAAAGATTGTTTCGTTTTCTATTTCCTATAATTTTTGGCATTTTCAAGAGATGTAATGTTGAAAGTCAACTAATAATTTGAAAAGAAAACTTATTGGCAGTTATTTTCAACTTTTCTAAAAACACAAACGAAACATTTTTTTCCTACTTTGCAATTGTAAATGTTTGTTCGTGAAAAAGATATGCATTAGTTCCAATACAGTGTAATTCGCAGTATTTGCTTCACAAATTTATAGAATACATTTTTGTGACACATGTCTCTGAGTATATATATATATATATATATATATATGTACACAAATATACATACTTTCGAATAAATACTTAATGAATGCACCTTATTTACCATGAAGCGATTTTGAAATTTTGTGACACTGGCTAATTAAATGAAACTCTTAAACGCAATACTTGTTGTCTGAGTGCAACGAAGACTCATACACAGCGCAGTTTTACTTTGCCCCATATATAGCTACGATGAATATTAAAACCTTTCGTCAAGCATAACTCAAAAAATATTTAACGGATTTCGTTCAAATTTTTACAGCAGGTAACTATAAAGGTGACAACGACGTCTATTTATTACCAAGAATAAATGTCAAACTGTTTGGAAATTATATTAAAAAAATAGATAAAAAAGCACAATTAAAGTACATACGTCACTAAATTTTGTGCGTACGTCATTTTCACCGGCGGGAGATTTTCGTAGACAATCGGAATTGAAAAGTTCATGGAGTACATGGAGCAAAAAAATATGCAAGCACTAATATTCAGCACAATAAAATATATTTCAATTTAGTAGAAATCGAAAATTAATCTGGATTTTTTTCTGTTTGAAAGAAAAACCCCGCAATAACTTGGTAGACTTGGTATTAGAGATTTGACGCAAATCTCAGCAATAGCAGCTTTTTTTATTTCACGTGTGTAAATTTAAAAAAAATTAAAAAAGAATTCTTTGGTGTTTAAATAAAGTGTTTCGATTTATGGCATTATTTCTTTTTTTTTCTCTTTTTAGCATTTTAAATGGGATTAATGAAAGGCATGTATTTTAAATTAAATGAGTGAAAAGTTTATATTTAAATGAAATGAATTCAATATGAAAATGTTGTAGGAACAATATTTGGCGATTTATCAACTGCGCCAGGATAACATAAAAGTACCAATATATCAAACGGTATGTAGTACGTGAAATGAAACAATTATATTATAATCACACATCGTACAAGAAAAAAACTAATATTCTGCATTCAGAGGGAAAAATCCATCTCCTGTGCCGTAAGATTTGGGGAGTTCTTTTTTGGTGATAAGTTTTTCGATGTGATTGTTGGGATCTGCAGAATTTGGCTTACTTTTTCTAAATCTTATTTTTTTTTTTTTTTGCAGATGTAGTATTATGTAAATATATTTTTTTGCAGATATTTCTCTATTTTGTATATATATACAGGGTGTTCCGTTAAAGGGGTCCAATATTAATAGGGGTAATAGAGGAGATCACACGGAGCATAAATCAGTATATAATGCCTGGCCGGATCTCAATAATTTTCAAGTTACAGCAAATAGAATGAAAAATCGGAAATTTGTAAAAAAACCCTCATTGCTAAACTATCGATAATGCTACATAAAAACGAAGCACATATTTAGAAAGAGCAGAAAAAATCCTACGAAATGACATAAGTTGTTTTAGAATATTGAGAATTAATGGCGAGTTACAAGCTCTGAAACAGTGAAAAAATACAAAATCAAATATTTAGCAAAATAGTTAATCGTTAATTCCAAAAATGCAACTCTACCTACATCAAGGAAAATGTTATAAAATTTGGTCCATTCCGAAAGCTTTCGAAAAAGCTGACAATAAACCATATCAGTTTAATTGTATGGGAGAAATCAAGCAGTTCCCTAGTTACAACTCTGTACTGTTGCACGCTCGGAAAGAGCGAAACTCCACCCATGACGATTGTAAACACCCCGTTTTAATATCTTTCAATTATACATTTCTGATCAACCTCTATCAATACCCTTTCATTATTCAGTCTGGTCAAGTGAATGACATATTGTGCAGCTCTCGCCTTGTCTTAAAGCAAACTCCGTGACTGCTGCGTTTCCTCCATGAACTTTCAGGATGATGAAGAAGAAGTACTTTTTATGCAAATTTTCTATGTGTATAGGAAGAAAAGTGTAATAAAACAGCAGTCATCAGTGGGCGTTATGTTAAAGGGAGGCTGTTGTAAGTGGGATTGTAGTAAGTTGATGTATAATAATTATGCCGGAATACTCTAACGAAGAATATGCGGACATGCATCTGATGTACGGGCAAGCTCATGGAAATGCATGTCTAGCACAGCGCATGTACCGTGAGCAATTTCCAAGGAGACTTTGCCCAAGTTCGAAACTCTTCATAAAAATCGATAGACGATTACGGGAGACTGGATCGTTTAATACAGCAAGCATTGATGCAGGGAAACCTCGACATGTACGAACACCGGCAATGGAAGAAGATGTACTGAATATTTTTAAAGATAACCCCTCCACGAGTACACGAGCTGCTGCGTCTGAAGTCGGTGTTTCTCACCAAAGCGTGTGGCGTGTTCTGCGTGCAGAAAACATGCACCCCTTTCATGTGCAGCGGGTACAACTGTTATCAGTAACAGATTGTGCTCAGCGGACAGAATTCGTACGCTGGTTGCTTAATGTAACAGAAAATAATCCACAATTTCTGGAAAATATTTTATTTACTGATGAAGCAACATTTACGAGAGAGGGCGTGGTAAACACGCACAATATGCACACATGGTCATATACAAATCCGCACACTGTTTTCCCGTCGAACGCACAACAAAAGTTCAGTGTGAACATATGGGCAGGTGTCCTCGGCGATTATCTCATAGGACCGTATTTACTCCCAGATGTACTCAATGGCAGTACGTACTTGGTTTTCCTACGGGATATCTTACCGCAGTTACTGCAAAATGTGAAAGCAACATTGCGCCACAATATGTGGTTTATGCACGATGGCGCACCGGCACATTTTTTGATAGGTGTTCGCAATCACCTCAATTCAACATATCCTGGGAAATGGATTGGACGCAGTGGACCTGTTGCTTGGCCTGCACGCTCTCCAGACCTCAATCCGTTAGACTTTTTTGTTTGGGGACACCTTAAATCGCTGGTGTATTAAACGCCTGTGGATACACCGGAGGATTTACTAGCGCGAATCGTTGTCGCTGCAGGAGACATTCCCAACTCCGTCGGAGTTTTTCGGCGTGTTCGCCAATCTTTACGACGTCGCTGTCGGCTGTGCGATTCTGTTAATGGGCGCAACTTCGAACACCTATTATAATAATGTCCGTTCGTCTGCCTTCCGACATTGAACTGTGCAGCGCAGGCCATAAGACTATGCTTCACATATGTCATAAAGTACGTGGAATGTAATTCTTTATTTGTCATTTTTCTTTTATTTTCAACACTTTTTGGCACAGTATTTTGTAAGTCACAGACTGTGGTGTACTCAAATTGTAAATTACAAAGTTTGTATGAATTAATTTAAAATTTAGTGTCTTTTTTAAATTTATAATTAATAAAATTATTATGCTATTTGTTATTATTATTTCCTATCATAAATTATGATGCACATATACATACAATAATTGTCCATGTAAAACATGTACTGAAACTTCTTGCATAGTTACAAATCGCAATATTTTTAATTATTTCCGAATTTTCACCACCAGTTTAATTTTAAGGAATTTAACTTAAGCTTTATATCAATAAAAGACCACTTTAAAATGTAGACTATTATTGTAAAGTTATTTTGGTTCATTCAACTCTTGAATAATTAAAAATGTTGCATCTCAGAAGAAGCATGATCGAAAATGTATAGTTGAGAGTAATGAAAAAGGCGGTGTTTCCAATCGTGATGGGCGGAGTTTAACCTTTGCTAGTGTCAAAGAAAGCGGAGTTGTAACTAAGAAACTGATTAATTTCTCTCACACAATTAAACCGATATGGTTCATTGTAAGCTTTTTCGAAAGTTTTCGGAATGGACCAAATTTTACTACATTTTCCTTGTTGTAGCTAGAGTTGTCTTTTTGGAATTAACGATTAACTATTTTGATGTATATTGGATTTCGTACTTTTTTCACTGTTTCAGGGCTTGTAACTCGTCAATAAATATTGCTATTTTAATACAATTGATGTCATTTTGTAGGTTTTTTTCTGCTCTTTCTAAATATGTGCTTCGTTTTTATGTAGCATTATCGATAGTTTAGCAATGAGGGTTCTTTTACAATTTTCCGAATTTTCATTCTATTTGCTGTAACTTGAAAACTATTGAGATCCGACCATGCTTTATATACTGATTTATGCTCCATGTGATCTCCTCTATTACCCCTATTAATATTGGACCCCTTTAACGGAACACCCTGTATATATATATATATATATATATATATATATATATATATATATATATATTAAATTGTAATGGCATTTGGAAAAGAGATTTTTACCTTTTTATCTGTGCCTTCGGAAATATTAAAAAATAAAAAAAGATTTACATATATCAAGCGTATAATGTTATGTTTTGCATTTTTATACGGACCACTTCTTCATTTTTAGATTTTAAATGCTATTTATTATTTACTAGCCGTTTATTAATTGTTTACAATTTACTCCCCTGACAATAACAATTATTTATCACAAAAATGCCTCTTAGGTTTGTTAAATAAGTTTGTTTATGTATTTTCATTACTTATTAAAATATCGAATATGGCGATAAAATTTTATTTTAGCATCGTGCTTAAATTTTTAAGATGGTGCAAAAACATGCTTTAATAAACGTATGTTTGCAAATATTTGAAAAACATGTTTTACCGCTCTCTTGAAAAATTTTGTAAGATGCTAAAACTACCTTTTGGCACAATTTAAAATTTTTTTCGCCAACCGACATTGGATACTAAACTTTTCCTCATTCAGATACACAGGCAAGGCTGGTCTCAAACAAGATTAACGCTAGCAACAATATTGTTTTAACTCTATAATAGTTACAATATTGATATTAAATGCTCCGATTGGCTTTAGGCCCAATTACGAAAGTTTCTCCTAAAAAAACTGTAGAAGAAGTCTTTTACATTTGTTTCAAATGAAGCTCGGTCTACAAGGTATTAGTTAATAATACAAACAACACTAATGGCATGGAGGCAAAAGTTTTAATTTGTGTGTATATATTTGAAACCCTTCACCCCCCCCCCCAAAAAAAAAAAAGTTACACTAATGAATTTAAAATGACGTTAAGCCACGCTTTCTGACATAAGCAATTGGCTGCAAACGCGATAACGAAACTTTTACTTAACTTAATAACATGTAGCTAATATAGCCCTCAGTGTACTTTGCAGTTATACAGACCTTGTGGTTTTTTTAAAAAGCTTGAGACAATTCATGTTTAAGAAGTTGAGATTTACCGTCAAATGATATAAACAACCATGAACACAAAACTGATGAATTATTATTCAGGTTTATGTATGTATTTTTAAAAAAAATGCATCTGATTACACTTATTAGATAAATTACTTCTGTTTGCATTTAATCGGCTTCTGTATATTAAATGAATTGTTTAAATTTTGGGAAGAGGTGGCGAGAGGTAGAAAGACGAGTAAACAAACGGGTAGACAGACGGGTAGTGAGATGGGTAGAGAGACAAGTAGCGACATAGGTAGGCTGACGGGTAGCGAAACGAATAGATAGACAGCTAGGGAGAAAGGTAAAAAGAGGGTTGACAGAGGAGTAGCGAGATGGGTCACGAGACGGTAGACAGGAATCTAGCGAGAAAGGCTGCGAGACGCGTAACGTGGTAGATAAAGAGACGAGTAGAGAGATGAGTACAGAGACGAGTTGACTGACGGGTAATGAGATTGGTAGCGAGACGGGTAAAGAGTCGGGTACAAAAATAGACGGATAGTGAGACGGGTATACAGACGAGTAGTGAGATAGTAGATGGGTAAGAAAATGGGTAGAGAGGCGTATAGCCACTAGCAAGACGGGTAGAGAGACAGATAGACAAGTTGTGAGACAGACAGACAAATGGGTAGAGAAGTGAATAGAGACACGGCTAGACATACAAGTAGTTAGACGGATAGACAGACGGTTAGAGAAATAGATTGGCGGGTAGCGAGACCGGTAGAGAAATATAGAGAGTGTAGCGAGACGTGTAGAGAGATAGACAATCGGTTAGAGAAACGGGCAGGAGATCGGATAGGGAAACAGACAGATTGTGGAGAGACAGACAGACAGGCAAAAGAAAAGTCTGCGGATTGGCGCAGTAAAGGCGCAGGGGGCAGAGCCTCCTAGAGAATAATCAAGAAGTATCTGTTAAGCTTAACTTTGAAATATATGTAATTTTTCAATTTTGCTGATATGGAAATTTAATGTAAAAGTTATTTTACAGAAGTCATCCAAAGATTTTTTGTATACTTTAATAGTAATTTAGACTATAGTTTTGCAATCTGGTTTGTAGCAAAGCATGCTATCAATGTGGTTTGACGTGTAAGTGTTTCTATAAAAAGTTATACAAATAATAAATATATAATCAAAGAAGAAAAATTTTAAATTCACACACAAAAAAAGGTGCAACAATGAAATTAAATTTGCGTTAAGCCACGCTTTATAGAATAATCTATTGGCTGCAAATCCAATTACGTAACTTTAAAAAGCTTGGCGTTTTAAAAGACCCGGCGTTTTTTTTTTTAAGTTTTGCGCAATACGCGCTTAAGAAAATGAGATTCTTTGCCACATGTTAAAAAAAAATATGACAACACATCTGATGAACGTCTTTTCTATTTTTTTAACAGTGTATATGAATTTATATACGATATTTTGTAATTCTCTCATTTAATTTGCTCTTTTTCTTTATATTGTAATTGTTAACCCTATGTTCTCAGCAATATCACTCAGACTAATCCCTTTGAGGGAAGTCCTAGTTAGAATATACGCTGCGCATAATTCTAAACATATATTTCTAAACAGATGTATATTTCTTCGCAGTTAAACCCTTTTTAACACTTTCCAACATAGTTGAAAAGTGTTCAGGAATTTCGTTTGTATGTCTGTTTGTCTGCCGCCTGTCCGTACTCTAACTCGCGTAAATATGTTCGGATTGTCATGCAATTGATATATCTTATTGAGATTTACTTTTGCATGTTTGGTTTTGAAAATAAAATGTGTACCACTTATAGTTTTTTTACAGGGACACAGAAAAGAATTGTGTTACATTACGGTGTATGGGGAAAAATCATTTCCTGTTTATTTTAATGATGTTACACAATTACAAACATTTTGAAATTGATATATATATCACTACGGTGTACTACAATATGTTTACTACAGAATAGGGCGTGCATAGGACTTATAGTTCCTTTACAGGAACACTCAAAAGAATTCCGAAACATTACGGTCAGAAAAAATGTTTTCGGTTTATTTTAATAATGTTTCACTATTTCAAACTTATTGAAATTGATATATGTATCACTAAGGGGCGTTACAAGAGGATTACTATAGAATATTGTAAGTATAGGATGCATCGTTCATTTACAGGGACTCACAAAAGAAAATGTTTTATGAATTCGGTTTGTCTAAATGTGTGTCTGCCGACTGTCTGTCTGTCCTAGCTCTAACTCGAGTAAATATATTCGGATCGTCATGCAATTGATATATGTTATTGATATTACTATGACGTGTTCGGTATTGAAAAATAAGTATATAGAACTTATAGCAAAAAGGTAATTTCTTCTGTAATTCCCAATAAACAGGCGCCCTACGGTCTGCGTCTTCGAAATCTACATGTGCTTGTGGGCGGAGCCGTCAGGGATTATTTTTTCTGTTATTTGTATAAAAAGTTTTCACAAAATTTTAAATCTAAAACGCCGTTTTACATTTTATAGCTATCAAATTGAAGTCACATATAATTATTAAAATAAATTGTTTTTAGTCTCAAATATTTTACGAGAAATAGGTTAGCAGTAGCTAAATGTATTAAACGATAAGACCGTAAATTAAGGGCTACAATTTGGTGCTTGTCCATTGAAAACATTAGACGTGAACGCTGAAACTGCGAAATGTGTCATATTCATCTTTATTGTTAGAGAATGTCTTGAAACCAGGAAACTGAAATTTTATGATAATGATAAATATTGTAGACTAGTACAGTTTGCCCGTTGAATGGATTAATATTAAAATTAGTTACATTTCGAAATTACAAAAAATTATTACGCAAATTATTTCCGCAAAATTATTGCGCAAATTATTTACGCAAAACTATTTGCACTAAAATTATTACGTTGATTAACCCTTAAATGCATAGGGATGCCAATTTGCATCACTTTTACTTAACTTTTAATAAATAAATCAAGTTATTCGCAACGACTATATTTGAATAGAAATATTAATCCTGTAAAAATGAAATAAAATATGCTACTAAACAAAGTTAAAAATCTATCTTAAACTTTCTGGTGTCTAATGCTTAATATAAATATAAAAAACACAATTCTAAAAGAAAAATTCATGCATTTAAGAGTTAAGGGCTACTTACATAATTGGCAAGTGCCTTCACATTGTTAAACATTTTTAAAAGCATAAATGACTAATATATTTAGTTATTTTAATTAAAATGATGTCAAATTTAAAATAATAATAAAAATAATCTACTACCTATTTTCCTTTCAAAATATTGTTTCTTTTCTTAAAATAATAATAATAACAATAACAGCGAACACAACAACAGCAATATCAATACTAATATTTAAAAATATACTTAAGATCTACATTTTAAACATAAATATGTATGAGACAAGATTATTCTTAGTAACTAATGATAATAAGTTAATTGCATTTTATATTAATATTCAATCAGTTAATTAAAAAGTATATGAATTGAGCCCAAAATTTATTTCTTTATATTTGCCACTTTAGTATATTTCTTTCTTTCTAAGATTTAACCTTCCACCATTCCAGAAATACGTCTGACTGTTTGCATATGTAAATGTTTATTTATGAATGCGATATGCATTCGTTCCAGTATAGCATACACTATTTATTTGCATTTACTTTTCAAATGCATTAAAAGTGCCCCGTCATGTCATATTCCTTTGAATGCACGAATATTTTATAATATTTAAAAAATAAAACTATTCAATATACCTTTTGCGTTCTTGATCAAATATTTTGAAATTACAACTTCAGAGCTTCTTATAATGTATTTTATGCATACTTTTGAGAAGTATTCTTCATCTGCATTAGGAAAATTCTCTACTTTTCAGAGGAAGAAAATACATTTATTATCCAGATAAAACATTTATTCTACACTGCAAATATTTATACACTTTTCAGAACACTTATTTTGTCCCCTTTTTTAGTACACTTTGAAGTGCACTTTTTGGAACAGTTTTTAAAATACTTCTGAGAACACTTCTTTTGTTCAGCACACTTTCTAGCGCACATTTTGAAAGCGATGATTTCACATGTGTGCCCAAATATGCTCCCAATCTGTTCTCAAATGTGTTCCTAAGTTTAGATTTAACAAACAGGGTTCGTATGGGTCCTGGAATTTTAAGACCAGAAAATTATTTGGTACCAGTATTTTCTTATAGATAATCTCTTCTTAAATAAGGTGAAATTTCGCACGTTTGCATTTGATGTATTTTTTTAGAAACATATACTGGTATGTTACCTGAAAAAGTAACGGTACCCGTACGAACACTCACAAATATCCTGAGGAGATCACTTTCGGTACACTTTCGGAACACATTCGGTACACTTTCAGAACACTTTCTATTATAGCGGGGAGTATTCGGAACACATTTCAATACACATTAAGGTAACTGGAACACTTTTTTTTAATCAAAGTGTTTCAGATGTGTCCCCAATGTGTGCTGGGGATTTACAGTGTATATTATACATCCGCATGAGAACTTTAATGTAAAATAACATATATATTCAGGATGATTCGCAGATTTTAATATAGATTTAACCCTACAGCGCATGAATTTTTACTTTAGAATTCTGTTTTTTTATATTAAGATTTCGACGCCAGAAATTTTAAGATAGATTTTTAATTTCATTTAGTTGCATATTTATGTTACTTTTACAAGATTAATATTTCTATATAAATATAGTGGTTGCAAAGAACTTGATTTATTTATTAAAAGTTAAATAGAAAGTGTTGCCAATTGGCTACACTATGCATTGTAGGGTTAACGAGGTAGTAAAGCCCCTTAAAAAATTATCGTATTATTAACTAATTTTTATTACAAATTTAGAACATGACTTTGGTCAGTAATTAGTTGTAATTGTATAATTTGTGTGTTTTATTAATAAACTATATTGCAAATTTTATCACCGTATGTATAAAACACATATTCAAATTTGATAAATGCTTATTATAATTCTACATGGATGTTCTAGAGGCTATAGCAGAAACTAATAAAGCATTGATTCCGAATTTTGTTCGATCAAATGATATTTTTGAAATTCCATTTGAATTTCTGTTTTTCTATTATTACTATTAAAAAACTTAATAATTAAATAACAGTAAATATACTAATAAATATAGTGAAATAAGTAAGTTTACAAATTTTTCTCTATTATATTCACTTAAAAGGAGTTATTTAAAATAATTATAAATGCATATTTTTAAAGATTCACATTCTTAAATATTATTCTAATGATTCTTAATTCCTTACGTACTTTGAATTAAAGAGTATTATCCAACTTTAATCTTATTAAAATAGCCTTCGTATATGAAGTAACTAAAAAAGTAACGTACAAAAGTAATTAATTTAATGAAGATTTTATTTATTTATTAATTATTCGACAAACAAAATATTTTTTCCCTTAAATATTTCTTCGAAAATTAACATTAAATATTAAAAATGAAACGCAAAGAAATATTTTAATTGCATAAAATAAATTAAGAGTAGCATGCATTAGTAATTATTGTAAGGTATTAGTGTACACTACATTTTAATTACCGATTGTTGCTGTTTCAGATTGTGAAAATAATCCAATAATTTATTTTACTTTCCTAGAATTACTTGTTTTTTTTTCTGTACTATAAAATAGTAATTTTGCAACGGAAATTAGCTGTCGTCCAATATGGCATTGCAAACAAATCTTTTAAAGCTATTGTAAGATAATATCAATTTTTTATTTGAGATCTATACATTGTAAAACAAGTTAGAAATTGTACGTTAAACGTGGCAAATGAGGTGATTTCGTATTATAAGTAGTTTTACAATGTAAAAAATTCATCCTTATTATTTCAGTGGATCGAATTATATCGTTTGCAATTAGCGAAATAAGCATGCATTTCTTTTTTTCTTATTATGTATTCCACATTTACAAATGCGAATATTTTCGACACCAGACAGCCGAATTCACCATCGAGATATTGCTTTACAAATGATTACCTCCATTGTGTAATATTTTTATTACTCATAATGAACGAATCTGTTGTGTTTATTTTCTTTAATGAATTGAGATATTTGGCTTTCAACCTAATTTCAACTGAAAATATCCCAGAATCTATATTTATTTGAATCCAACTCATGTCTCAAGCAAACAATTTTTGTTAATGATCTTTTTAAATATGTAACTTTTATGCAATTTTATTTGAAAAAATAATTTTGAATAAAATATATCGTCTGTTATGAGCGAAATGAGAATGCCTTTTTTTTCTTATTACATATGCCACGTTTACAGCTGCGACACCAGACAGCGCTGCAAAATTCGCCGCGGAGATCTTGCTTTGCGAATGATTACATCCATGCTTTAATATATCTATGATTAACGGTGGACGAACCTCTTGTGTATTTATTTTAATGAATTAAGATATTCGGCTGTTAACCTGTTGAAGGGCACCGGTATATAATATATACCACTTAATTTTAATCCCAAAATGCCCCAATGACACCAGAATTTTATAACCAAATTTTAAATTTATGAGGTACATGAGGAAAAGCTTTTACTTATTTAAAAAAAAATTCGTTCGTGAATCCTGGTATCAATCAATCATTTCAATATTTTATCTACAAGAGTACTTTGCTCCTGAAGGGGTGAACCTAATTTCCACTGAAGTTATCTCAGAATATCTACATTTTGAATGAAACTCATCTCTCAGGCAAACAATGTTTGTTAACACTAGAACGACCGGAAATTTTACTCAAGTTTTATAAAACTAATTCACACCAGAATATTTATTTAAAACTATTTAACTTATTGATTTATCATATTGCTGAGAGATTTATATTTATTTTAAAAAAAAATTCTGGTTTGAATCACAATATAATCATTTGGTAGCGGTCAAAATGACCGCTCTAGGTCGTTCTAGTGTTAATGAGCTTTCTAAAAATGCAACTATTATGCAATTTTATTCGAAAAAATAATTTTGAATCAAAATGGCCACCAGGCATATGAAAAAAGAAATCGACTGCCCGTATTTGTTTTCCTCAGTCACATGATTTGCTTTTTTATTATTATATAGATTAGGTATGATAAGATTTAATATTATGAAGAAAAAATTTATTAATATCCTTTTAAGTTTTGATTTGATTTTCATAAAATTTAAACTGACTCGCCCAATTATGCAACGACTATACTTATATATTTGTAAGAAGATGATATGTAAACAGTTGATGTACTGGAATTATAGGAATAACTACGTTGAATGACAAAATATAAACTTCAATACAGTCTTAGACAGATAACTCTACAATACTTTACTAATAATTTCTTCACTTCTGGCCCAACATATACAATATATTTATTTTCCAACAGTCCAACTAAGCCTAACAGCGCCTTCACTGGCTATTTCTCATTTCGATGCTTGCTTCACAATAAATATTAGAAGACTGGCTCTTTTTCAATTTTGAAGATATTCTGATCTCGCGATCTAAACTTTTTATAACTCGTGCATTTAAATCATGGACAATAGTATTACTAGAGCGTCAGTAAATTTGATGATCATGCACACCATAAAGTAAATGAAATGTTTCAACTGAAATCCTACATATATAATTATCAAATCATTAGGTTCAAAGCCATTAAATAATAAGCCCAGTCAGATAAATGGGAAACTTTTCGCACGTTGAAAATAGCGCCATCTAGCGGTTGGGAGTGCTGCATTCGGCACCAAGAATATTTTAATAAAATTTTGCCTCTAAAATTAAAGCTTAAAATAAGGAGTTCATATTTTCTAAGAAAGTCGTTTGTAAATTCCGGTGTCAGTCAGTAATTTCACATTTTACGAACAGAATTTGTCTGTGCCGGAAAGGGTTAATTGCATAGTGATGTAAATTTCCATCGCTTTTTATTTAACTTTTAATTAATAAATCAACTTCTTCGCCACCACTATATTTATATAGAAATATTAATCGAGTAAATTTCCACCATTTTTTTTCATTATAGTTTTAGCTTTAATGTAAAAGATCCCAATAATTAGCAAGCTTTTAAAGGAAGTGCAAAAATAAAAAATAGATAAAAATCGTATAAAATATCGATATAAATAAATCGTATCGTTTCTCTGCGACGCACTTCTGTTTTGTCCTCCTTCCGCAGCAGAGGTTTGGCGCTAGTGTGTCGCTAACAAATTTAACACTATCTGACTGGGCTTATTATTTAATGGCTTTGATTAGGTTGGATAGTTTTTGCGCTGTTATATGCGGCCGGACCAAACGGCGGCTATAGGTGCTACGTATTTATATAATTACGAACGCACCTAAAAAGACAAATATTGTTTAATTTAGAAAAATATATATAACCATAAATAAAAATATACAAAATCTCCTTCCGAGTTAACCACGATTTCTGAAAGCATTCTTATATTTATAGAAACCTCATAAAATAATATATTTTCGAAATTTAATGATACATATTTAATATACAGGGTGGCTAGTGGTCAGGGAAAAATACAGTAAAAAAAGTAATATACACCAGTATCTTCTTATAGAAAAAATTGTGTTCATCATTCGATCAAATAATCAAGATGAATTTTTCTATAAGAATATACTGGTGTTCATCACTTTTTTTTTACTGTATTTTTCCCTGACCACTAACCACCCTGATATATAAAGACAAAGATTCTTTTGCTGCTCTAAATTTTCGGAAACGTTTCCGAGTAGTTTTTACAGTGTATTAATCAGTTTTTTCCATCCGGAATATAGATTTTTAGTACGCTATCTCAAGTAAACACTTATCTCAAGTACACATTTTTATGTTTAACAAACATGATAAATTCACAGCATTTGCATTTTCATTTTCATTAACATTTATATTATCTTGTTACTCTTGTATGTATAAAATCAATTACGCACCTGGAAATGTGTAATTAAGATTATTTGATAGCAATAAAAAGCTGATATAACGGTTTGAGAAAACTGATTGATACTCTATAAAAACTACTCGGAAATGTTTTCGAAAAACGGATGCTACAAAAGAAACTGTGTTTTTAAAAATGGTTCTTTAAATATTGAAAATATACAGTTTCTGAGGTTTCTAAAGTTGAAGATGGCTTTTGGAAATTGTGGTCACTTCGAAAGAGGTTATTGTATATTTTCTTTCGTGATTATATTATATTTTCGTTGATTAAGAAACGACTATTTTAAAGAGTAAACAATAATATTTTTTTTTAATGTCGAGGACGTTTTTCCGTTGACTAAAAAAATAATCAATTGTGGAGCTTAAAAAATTGTATCCAGTGAAAAAAAAAGAAAAAGCATTAATTTATTAAATGGTACTCATTTACTTTTACGAAAATACGTTTTTTCTTCGAATTCACAATGACAGCCACTACTAATTTATTAAATATATTGATTATCAATAGCAATCGCAATTAATTATCATTAATTGAAATACATTTTTCTGTTAGATCACGCATTATCAGAAGAGAATAATAGATTCATTCATTCATCCATGCTTGACTGTGTCAAGTAATATTCAGAAATGAAATATTTCCTTCTTGATTCTAAATGACCACATCAAAATATTTAATGATACTCAATTTTTTTAATACAAAAATACGTTTTTCTTAGAATTCACAATGATTGCCACTACTATTTATTAAGCATACTGATTATTAAAAGAAATCGCAATTAATTATCATTAATTGAAATATATTTTTCTATTTGGTCACGCATTCGCAGAATTGAATAGATTCATTCATTCATTCATGCTTGACTCTGTCAAGTAATATTCAGAGAGAAAATACTTTCTTCTTGATTTGAAATGGAAAAGGTTTTTTGTGGCATTGAGGAAAAAAGTAAACAGAAATTAAATTGTTAACTTTTTTTTTTTTTTTTTTTTTTTTTTTTTTTCTGTTGGAAATCTTCACAATAAAAACTTATCAGTTCACAGTTAACCTAATCAATTTCAAATGTTCTTAACAGTAACTTATATTTATAAAATCATTGGATAAATTAACAAGAAAGAAAATCATACATTGAGCATCAATTATGAAACCTTTTCAATCAAATTCAAAATAATTTGACAAGTAATATTTAGAAAAGAAATACTTTCTTCTTCATTCGAAATTGAAAAGATTTTTGTGGCGTTATTATGAAACATTGTCCATCAAATTCAGAATACTTTAACAAGTAATATTGAGAAAAGAAATACTTTCTTCTTGATTCGAAATGGAAAATATATATTTTTGATTTAAAAGTAACTTATATTCATAAAATCATTGAATAAATTAACAAGAAAGAAAAATCATGCGTCAAGCTTCGATTATGAAACATTTTCCATCAAATTCAGAATATTTTCATAAGACATATTTAGAAAGGAAATATTTTCTTCTTCTTTCGAAATGGAAGATTTCTTGTGGCGTTATTATGAAACATTTTCCATCAAATTCCAATTCTTTGACAGGTAATATTCATAAAGGAAATACTTGCTTCTTGATTCGAAATGGAAAAGATTTTGTGTGGTGTTATTATGAAACATTGCCCATCAAATTCAGAATACTTTGACAAGTAATATTGAGAAAGGAAATACTTTCTTCTTGATTCGAAATGGAAAAGATATATTTTGCATTTAAAAGTAACTTATATTCATAAAATCATTGAATAAATTAACAAGAAAATAAATCATGCGTCAAGCTTCGATTATGAAACATTTTCCATCAAATTCAGAATATTTTCACAAGTAATATTTAGACAAGAAATATTTTCTTCTTCATTCGAAATGGAAGATTTCTTGCGGCCATATTATGAAACATTGTCCATCAAATTCAGAATACTTTGACAAGTAATATTCAGAAAGGAAATACTTTCTTCTTGATTCGAAATAGAGAAGATATATTTTTGATTTAAAAGTAACTTATATTCATAAAATCATTGAATAAATTAACAAGAAAGAAAAATCATGCGTCAAGCTTCGATTATGAAGCATTTTCCATCGAATTCAGAATATTTTCACAAGTAATATTTAGAAAGGAAATATTTTCTTCTTCATTCGAAATGGAAGATTTCTTGTGACGTTATTATGAAACGTTGTCCATCAAATTCAGAATACTTTGACGAGTAATATTCAGAAAGGAAATACTTTCTTCTTGATTCGAAATGGAAAAAAAAAATATTTTTGATTTAAAAGTAACTTATATTCATAAAATCATTAAATAAATTAGGAAGAAAGAAAAATCATGTGTCAAGCTTCAATTATGAAACATTTTCCATCAAATTCAGAATATTTTCACAAGTAATATTCAGGAAGGAAATACTTGCTTCTTCATTCGAAATGGAAAATATTTCTTGTGGCGTTCAGGAATTACCTAAACAAGTTAACAGATAGGAAATTATTGACTTTTCTTGATGTCAGAACTCTTGTCATAAAAAACTTTTAATATGTGTTGCAACCATATCACTTCACAGTTAATCTAATAAATTTCAAATGTTCTTAAAAGTAACTTATATTCACAAAATTATTGAATAAATTAATAAGAAAGAAAAATCATTCATCAAGCTTCGATTATGAAACATTTTCCATCATATTAAGAATACTTTGACAAGTAATATTCAGAAAGGAGATACTTTCTTCTTGATTCGAAATGGAAAAAATATATTTTTTATTTAAAAGTAACTTATATTAATAAAATCATTGAATAAATTAGCAAGAAAAAAAGTCATGCATCAAGCTTCGATTACGAAACATTTTTTTATCAAATTGAGAATGCTTTGGCACGCAATATTCAGAAAGAAAATACATTCTTCTTGATTCGAAAAGATTTTTTATGGCGTTCAGGAATTACTAAACAAGTGAACAGATAGGAAATTGTTGATTTTTCTTGCTCTCGCAAATCTTCTCAATGAAAACATTTAATATGTGTTGCAACAATATCAGTTCACAGTTAATTACTTTCAAATGTTCTTAAAAGTAACTTATATTCATAAAACCATTGGATAAATTAACAGGAAAGAAAAATCGTGCGTCAAACTTCGATTATGAAACATTTTCCATCAAATCTAGAATACTTTGACAGGTAATATTTAGAAAGGAAATACTTTCTTCTTGATTCAGAATGTAAGATTTCTTGTAGCGTTATTATGAGACATTTTCCATCAAATTCGAATACTTTGATAAGTAATATTCAGAAAGGAAATACTTTCTTCTTGATTCTAAATGGAAAAAAAATATATTTTTGATTTAAAAGTAACTTATATTCTTGAACAAATTAACAAGAAAGAAAAACCAGGCGTCAGGATTTGTGATTATGAAACATTTTTAATTGAATTGGACAAATAATATTCAGAAAGGGAATACTTTCTTCTTGATTCGAAATGGAAAAGATTTTTTGTGGCGCTAAGGAATTACTTAAACAAGTAAACAAAGAGAAAAATGTTGACTTTTCTTGCTGTTCGAAATCTTTACAATGAATACTTTTAATATGTGTTGCAACAATATCAGTACAGAGTGAATATATTCAATTTCAAATCTTCTTAAAATTAACTTATATTTATAAAATCATTAAATAAATTAACAAGAAAGAAAAATCACGCATCAAGCTATATAAAAACAGTAATGACAATTTATAGAATTCGGGCAACAAAACAATCCCGATCAGCAAATTATTAAATTATCAAAAAAAATTCTCTTTCACAGTATTTGTATTTGTAAATTGGCAATGACAGCTAATAAAATTCATCAAATGAAATATTAATAGAAACAAATCAATCTGAATATCATTAATTCAATTATATTGTTTCGTTGGGTTTTGCACATTAGCAGGAATGGACCGTTCTACAATCATTCATTCACGCACGACTGTCAAATATTTTTCAGGAAAGAAATAACCCTGTTTGGAATTGTAATTGGAGAAGATTTCTTGCTTAGCGATGACATTAATGAATTAAACAAGTGAATAGATGAATAATAATGCTAAGATAATGGATTTATTTTTTGCTAAAAATGCTAAAAATAGAGACTTATAATATTTTCTACAGCAATACAAGTTCACAATTAGTTCTCTTTTATATAAATAGGTTAAAAAAATACTTATTATTTACAAAAGTAAAAACATTAGAATGAACTTCTTTGAATTTATATAATGTATATGAAGTGGATAAAATAGTTTTAATATTTTTATTTCTAATATTATACCGACACAATAGTAGGGGAGACTGGGGATAATGGAACATGTTTTATATTTTATACTGTAGAAAGTGTAATTTATAATTTTTTTTTTTTCTTTTTGACAGACAATTGCTTGAAACAGTTTTCCAATAATAGATAAAAAAAAATGTTAGCGATAGTATTAATAAATGAAAGAGCAACAGTCTCGATTTGTGAAAGAAAATTTTGTTACATTATACTCCGATCTTAGTATCTAATGGGATTTGCTATGATCCATTTCTAATGGAACACATTCTTTAAATATAAATGCTTCCTAGATAGACGAATTCAAGAGTTATATCAGCATATTTATAAATTCAATGAACGAAAGCTTACTTTTAAAAATAAATTTTCTTTCTAATTTTGTAAAACTTACTAAAGAAAAAATTATTTATTTACATTTAATTTGATAAAATGGTATTAATTTTAACAGATATAAAAGAATAAGACATATTTAGGTTTTTGTACGTAAAATGTGTCATTTAACATACCCTTTAGGTGCAATGTTCATATTTTACCACTTTGGAGTTCCTTAAATCTGTCATGTCAAATTAGTCTCCATACCAATTTGAACTGCATTTAGGCTTATTTTAAATTAATTATTTACCAGTGTGTTTTAAATATGAAAACAAAATAATTTACTGTTTGCAAAAGTATAAAATAAATTATTATCAACGATCTTGAAGTTACACAAATTTATGCAATTTTATTAATGTTAGGTAAAATATTTTAATACCTGGAATATAAAATACTGAAAATTATAGTTAAATGTAAACATGTATGAATATTAATGAAATATTTAAGAATTCTTAAATCTACCAAAATCATCATCCACATGGAAACCTCATAGACAACTAAGAAACATTTTAATTTATAATAAAAATGCTCTTTGTATTTAAAAAATATTATGCTTATTAAATTGGCATTGACAGACACTACATTTCATCATATGAAGTATAAACAGAATCATTATTTCTCGTGACAGATGTAAAAAATAAATACTTTTAATATTTTCTCATTGTTATTTCAATAAATTTTTAATTAAATATACCTAAATAATATTTATAGTAATACTGAAAAAAATTAAAATAATTTGAATTTACGGTTCGGTTTGTTAATTTCTAATAGTAAAATATATATTCCTTTTAAATGCTAAAGGTGTAAATCAACAACATAATACAAATTAAAATAACTTTTATTAGTTATTTTACATGTTTCGACTCTTTCCGAGTCATTTTCAAAAACAAAATGAGAATATTCCAAAATTGCACAGGCTTTGAAGTTATTATTTTCATGTACTTTTTTAAAAATTACGCACGTTATCTGTTTTTTTCAGTTGTTGTTTATTTTCATATCTGTGATCATGGAGTAACTCGAGCCACAGTTTCGGTAAATTAAAAGATGCCGCATCGTTACATATTGTACTTTTGCGTATTAGTATGTCTATGGCTTCTCTTACTATGGATGGATAGTATAGAATGGAGGGAAATATTATTTTACTTTCATTGAAATTTATTTGAATGGTTTATATGTAACTATATGTAACGATGCGGCATCTTTTAATTTACCGAAACTGTGGCTCGAGTTACTCCATGGTCACAGATATGAAAATAAACAACCAAGTAAAAAAATAATAGATAACGTGCGTAATTTTTAAAAAAGTACATCAAAATAATAACTTCAAAGCCTGTGCAATTTTGGAATATTCTCATTTTGTTTTTGAAAATGACTCGGGAAGAGTCGAAACATGGAAAACAACTAATAAAAGTTATTTTAATTTGTATTATGTTGTTGATTTACACTTTTAGCATTTAAAAGGAATATATTATTACAAGGTGTTATAATTGATTATATTGTTAGTAAAACATATATTAAAGTTATTTTATCGACAATTTTTATTACATGAAGTTTGCTATAAATATTAACTTATGTGTTTGCAAATAACAAAACTATCCGAAAAATGGTATTACATAAAAACAGCAATGACAATTTATAAAATTCATCCGCAACAAAACAATCCCGAACAGCAAATTATTAAATTATCAAAAAAATTATCTTTCACAGTATTTGTATTTGTAAATTGGCAATGGCAGCCTATAAAATTCATCAAATGAAATATTAATAGAAACAAATCAATCTGAACATCATTAATTCAATTATATTGTTTCGTTGCGTTTTGCACATTAGCTGAAATGGACCGTTCAATAATCATTCATTCACGCATGATTGTCAAATAATTTTCAGGAAAGAAATAACTCTGTTCCCAATTGAAATTGGAGAAGATTTCTTGCTTAGCGATGACATTAATGAATTAAACATGTGAATACATGAATAATACTGCTAAGATAATGGATTTATTTTTTGCTAAAAATGCTAAAAATAGAGACTTATAATATTTTCTATAGCAATACAAGTTCACAATTAGTTCTCTTTTATATAAATATGTTAAAAAATGATTTATTACTAACAAAAGTAATGAAACATTAGAATTAACTTTTTTGCATTTATATAATGTATATGAAATAGATAAAGTACTTTTAATATTTTTATCTATAATATTATACTGACGCATTAGTAGGGGACACTGCGGATAATGAAACATGTTTTACATTTCTTGCTGCAGAAAGTATAATTTATAAAATCAACCCCCCCCCCCCTTTTTTTTTCTTTTTGACAGACAATTGCATGAAACAGTTGTATTAGATAAAAAATGTTAGATATAGCTTAATAAAAAAAAGGGCAATAGTCTCAAATTGTGAAAGAAAATTTTGTTATTTTATACTCCGATCTTGGGATCTAATGGGAACTGTTTGGTACACTTCCATTGCAACACATTTTTTAAATATAAATGTTTCTAAATAGGCGAATTCAAGAGTTATATCAGCCTCTTTGAAAATTCAATGAACGAAAGCTTACTTTTATAAATAAATTTTATTTCTAATTTTGTAAAACTTACTGAAGAAAAAAGTTATTTATTTAAATTTAATTTGATAAAATGGTATTGATTTTAACAGATGTAAAAGAATAAGAAACATTTAGGTTTTTGTACATAAAATGTGTCATTTAACATAAATTTTATATGCAATGTTTATATATTACCACTTTAGAGTACCACAAATTTGTCATGTCAAATGAGTCTCCATACCAATTTGAAGTGCATCTTGGCTTATGTTAAATTAATTATTTATCAGTAACAGAAAACGTTGGTTGAAAATGAATAGGATCAATTTAAAGCTTCATAATTATATATTGTTAACCAGAGGTGCCGAGCTCTCACTAATCTTTTCGTAATATGTAGATTAATTTACCCAGTTTAAGAACGTTTCGAACCTGAAAAAATATTTGGTGATTATCTATTTAGTTAATTTCAGATTTCTACATAGAATATTTTTAATTTCATTTCTTAAAAAATTTTCTGGTGCGAAATGAATTAAACCTAGGTTAAATTAACCCGCATATTACGGAAGATTAGTGCGAGCTTGGCACCTCTGTTGTTAAAACGTTCACTGCCGGATTAAAATTACCGAATTTTATTTATTTAGAAAATTCGAATTCATACCAGAAAATACTAATAGCAATGTTTACTTTATTTAATTACAAACATTTCGTGATTACAGAAAATAAAAAATTCTTCTTTCGATATTTTTGGTACGAATTAGTAATTTTAGATTGAAATCCCCGAGTACACTCGTGGTTGGCAGCAAATGGATTAAAAATGGAGTTTTCAACAAAACAAATGTAACAAAACAAACTATTTATTAAACATTTTAAAAAAAACTCCTCACAGACAGACTTCAAAAGGCTTATCTTTTTGTTTCGCAATCAGCTAATGCAAAAAAAGTTCAATACATGTGCTTGTGTAATGGTGGTAACTACTATCTATTGACAAAAGTCTGAACCTTTAACGGATTTATTTTACAAGTAATTCCACGCGTTTCGTTAGTTCGAGTGTCCCAATTATACCCCAGTCTCCGCTAAATTAAATAAAAAAAATTGTTAACAGCATTTTTATTACAGTAAATCCCGCTAATACAGAATTCCAAGGGATCACAAACAAATTCCGTTCTAGACAACTGTTTTTCTCATTAGGTACAACGTCCCATAAAAAATTGTCGGATATTCTTCGCACCGGAACCATAAAAGATAATATTCCGTTGCAGATTTGTGTTTCACAACTTTTACTGTTTAACATGTTTATTTCTATCAACGTACTAAAAACCCAGCTATTCAAATTATATTAAATGTATTTTCATTTAGTAAATTTTAAAGCAAGCGTAACTTTACACCTTTGTAAAAGTTACAAAATATAGAAAAAAGTAACAACGATTCTAAGAAAATGTTTGTAACGGAAGAGTCTCAGACGGAGAAACTGCTTTAATTTATCTTACAAAATTCTGTTTAATTTAAAAAAATAGTATTCTTTTTAAATTGTCGGTGACAACGGGTACAATTCGTCAACTGAAATATGTATTAACTAGCCGATCCCGCGCAGAGTGTCTGCACTCTAGTGTCTACTCTTTTAAATACTATATGCATATTAGAATACACGAATTTCAGCATTATATGTGTAAATATCATACATAAAAACTTCTCTACTTAGGACTGGGTACTTTGAAATAAAAAAAAATATGTACACGTCATAGGATATAGACACCATTTAGAAATATGAAGACAGAGGTATTTTTTCAGCATCTTGCATATAAAAACCTTTGCATGCACACAATATTTTCTGGATACTCTTTAAAATTAAAAAGTGTATACATATTACTTTGAAAATATCTACACCATTCACAATTAGGAATATATATATATATATATATATATATATATATATATTCTGCATCGAAAACGTCTTGACTTCAATTCAATTGACAAATTGTTTGTCACTGTTAACTCGTCCTTTAAGCTTTTGAGATGTCACCGTTAAAAAATCAATGTTACTGAAAAGTTGCTGCACTGGATCTTGTATATCTGGATAGCAAATTGAGGACAACTTAATAGTTTCCCCACTTTGACATTCGCCAACCTGTAACAACCAACTTGCTAACTCTCTCTCTGTTTGAAGAGCACGCATATTTTCTGTAAGTTGCATAATGTAAAATCTTCTCTTCTTTGTGCAACTTGAAACTGTTGGTGATCTTGAACCTCTAAAAATGACAGGTAGGACTGACTTGACGGAAATCTCCACCCAATAAGATTATTTTATGCATTTATTATTATTTGTTATTATTTATTTGTTATTACTCAATCCATATTATAAATAACAAATATGTGCATCCGTAACATTGACGTCATAACTATGCGGACAACAGTGAGGTTAAAAGTGCATAAGGTACAACAATGGAGTAAATGCTATAATTAATAACAAAATGGCGCGTTTCTTGGTTTGATTTAGCACTTTATTTTATTTCCGTTTTAGAAAGTAGCTAGTTTTTTTAAATAAATACGAAAAACTACCGGCCAATTTTTACAAAAATTGTATTTTCGAATGCAAAAAAAATTTCTACATATGTGTGGTGATTTTTAAATCGATACCTCAAATACTTTTCTTAATATTCGCAAATTAGTGAAAACAAACCTCTCGTTGCCAGCAGCAATTGAGAAATAATCGCGATTTCTGTACCACGTACGATAGCGTAATATATATATAGATAAATTCAGGCGACGTTGAATATCTTTTATTTAATTACTTTATTCTTCACAGTCTCGCATCATCAGAATTGAAACGCCTCAAAGACTCACAATTTATGACATGTTCGTTATAGGCAGATTTCGTTTTGCAGGTTTTGCAGAATGCTGTGTTTAGCTTTACTTATGTAATAACAAAACAAATACTTAAATTCTTTTAGCTGCAATTCATTTTTATACATTTAGAAATAAATATAAATATACATCTTTTTAAAAGTTATAAATTTAGAAAAAATAATTTAAAATTCTATAAAAAAAAAAAAAAAAAAAAGAGAAAATAAAACTATAAAAAACCAAATTTTTTAGTCTGCAACATAAAAATTCCTAAAAGTAAAACTTGAATAATTTATCATGAAAATTATTTTCACGTCGAAAATATTAATCGTTTTGTATTGTCAATGGCAGGAATTAATAATCAATTCAGAAATAAATAATAATACCTATTCAATAATTCAATTAATTTATTCTTCACACTCTCCTCAATAAAACTGAAACGAATTAGAATTTAGAATTTATGGCTCATCTGTTGTAGGCAAGTTTCGTTTTAAGAGGTTTTACTGCATAATATGTTTAATTCGATCTGCGTATTAACGGAACAACTGTTGAAATTCATGCGTCTTTGTAAATGTTATAAAATACCAAATGGGAAACAAAAAGATAAATCTATAACTATCGTCTGCAAAAAGGAAAAACTGGATTAATTTATCATGGGGAATAGTTTTTCATTTTAAAAAGATTATCCTCTTTGAATTGTCATTGGTAGTCGCTACAATAAATCAAATCAATTATTAAGAAATTTGGGGAAATTTGAATGCCATTAATTCAATTATTTTATTCTTCCCAGTTTCGAAGAATAGAATTGGAATATTTCAGAGTTTAGAATTTATGACCTGCTCGTTATAAACAGATTTGTTTTCACACTTTTATTATATACAATATTTAGTTATACCCACATTTTAGCAAAACAGTTATGGGAATTATTTTAAATACAATTCTATGTCATAAATTAGCTGGCTTCGCCCTCTAGTGGTCCCCTAATTACACCAGGGTCTCGAATTCATATGAAACTCGTAAAAACCTGTTCTAATACTCCCATTAACACCAGGCAGCGCTGCAAAGCATATTTTTAAGTGACATTAAAAAAAAAGCACAAAATACGCATTTAACGTAAATTTCATGTAATTTGGGATATCTACGTCATTTTGATCTTTTAAAGTGCCCTGCTATATCAGAGTAAACATATCGTTATTCAAACTCCGATTTCACAAATGTATAAAATTGTAATAAATTTCAATCATTAAAAAAACATCTTTTCTTTTATTTCATAACTAAATTGCAACTATTAATTGGATTATTATGACTGATCTTTTTTTTTTTCACTATAAAGTTGCTATGTTAAAAAAATGATTCAAAATTTTATCTGCACTGATATAACTAATACATGTTGTACCACAGTATTACATAATATTCCATATATTTTAATTATATGTGACATGAAATATTTAATATATTTACAATGCAAGCAAAATTGATAAAATGCAGAAAAAGTACAATTTCAACAGAAAGTTTATTTGTTTAGATTAATTACCGATAGCTGGTGCCAAAATAAAAAATATATATAACTTAAACATAAAAATGCTTATCTCAAAATAAATCCGGATTTTTTATAAAAATACTTAAATTTTGATAATTAAAAATCATCTTTTATTACATAAGTAAATTGCAACTATTAATTGCAATAATATGACTACCGTATATACTCGTGTATAAGCCGACCCCCAAAACTGAGATGCAAACAAGTTTAACACCAGTAATTCAGAATAATTTTCTACGCCCTGCTGTATCTCATTTAATTGTGAATTATATAAGACGAAGAACATTATTGTAAAATACTGGTATTAAACATGTTTTCACCAGGAATTTTGGGGTCGGCTTATACACGAGTATATACGGTAATTTTTTTTTCAAATTCTATTATTAAATTCCAAATTTATTTTCACTGATAAGTTTCTAGTCCGTTAAAATACAAAATTTTATTTGCATTGATATAGTTAATATATTTAGTATACGGCATTATATATTCCTTATATTCTAATTAAATTTTATAAGAAATATTAATTCAGAATTCAAACTCAAATTTCAACAGAAAACTTCTTTGTTTTTATTAATTAATGATAGACAGTGCCAAAATAATATTTAGAAACGAAGTGTAAATGTTCACAACGAATGAACGACGTATTTTAGCGAGTATGATTTGGGATGACTTTGCGTTCGCTTTGCGAACGATTACCTCCCTGATTTAATGTTTTAAACGTTCACGACGAATGAATCTTTTGTTTGTTTACTTTCGTTGAGCAAGATATTGAGCTGCCAACCTAATTTCAGCTGAACGTACCTCAGAATATTTACATAATTGAATGTAAGTCATCGCTCAAACATTAATTTATTTTGAACGATCTTTCTAAAAATGTAACTTTTTTGAAGTTTTATTCGAAAAAATAATTTTGAATAAAAATGGCCGCCTGGCGTCGGCAAAAATGTAGCGGGAATCCCGTAACCGTTGATTACAGTCAAATACTTTGCACTTTTATTATATAGATTAAAAGTTAAGCATAAACAAACGCGTATATAAAATTAATAAAATATAGAAAAAAATTTGAAATCTATAAAAATCGTCTGAAACCAAAGAATATCAAAAGAAACACTACATTCATTTGTCACGCAAAATTCTTGTTTCATTTGAAAAATATTATTCTTTTTATATTGCAGACGCTACAGTTCATCGAATGAATTATTAATAAATTCAAGAAAATTTCAATATCATTAATTCACTTATTTTATTCCTCCCAGTCTTGCATCAGCAGAATTGAAACGTTTCAGAGTTTTGAATTTATGCACGACGATCAAATGATTTAATAAAGGAAATACTTCTTTCTCAGATTAGAAATAGAAAAGATTTCTTACGCAACATTGCCAAGAACGAATTACTTAAGAAATTTTCAATAAATGGATCTCTTGGCTTAGGTATAGAAATATATCTTTGTTTTAGAAATATTGCAAACATTTTCTATTACAAACACACCCAAATATATCTCCAATTCAATTTATTAAATAAAAATATTTCCTTAAAAAAATATATACAGGTTAGATATAAATACATTGTAGAAGAAAACAAAGTTTACCCTTTTCACAAATGTTTCAAGCTGCTGATCTTTGTTATTCTTGCAAATGATCATTCGACAAATCAATTCATAAGCATGTCCATGACGACTAAATCAAGTGCAGGGCTTTTTTCATGATTTCAACAAAGGATTTTATTTCGGAACTGGCTGACTGCAAACCTATTCTTTAATAAATTATACACTGAAATCTAGGGGTGAAAATTCTGGTGATCATAGTGGACATGGGATAATACCTCCTTAAGAAATTCAACCTGAGATTTGAGCATTGAGGTTAGAAATATATCTGCAAACCTATGGTATAATACTATAAATCTGCCATCGAACTGATAACTTACAATAATTACTTTGCAAATAATTCGGTTACGAAAATACACAACTAATTTGTGTCTCTGCATTTTAAAATGCTTAGATTTTGAAAAGTATTGATACTGATTATGGATAAATATTTATACTGTAGACTCCCGCCTTAATCATACGACATTAGACATTATAATTTTGGGCGTTTATAATTATGTTTCAAAATTACGAATCAAAATATGTTTATTTTCTAATAACCAGTTGTACAAAACATTAACCGAAAGTGAAATTCTATCTGTATTCCATTTAAATTTATTTATATTTAACAAATAAATTATTAACAGAATCTGCAAAATTGAAACATCATCAATTTAATTACATTATTTTCTCCTTGAATGCGTCAGCAGAAATAAAATGTTTAACAGCTTAGATTTATGCATGACGGTCAGGAAATTTTATCAAAAGAATTCCCTCTCAAAATTGAGATATCTGATTCAGAATTTCCATGAGCAATTAACTAAAGCTATTAAATAAATTGCAAGAATGTTGAAATATAGAATTTATTTATTGGTTGAAATCTTAAGAAATAATAACAATAAAAACAAATCCAAGCAAATGTGAAAGTTGTTGTATACTTTTTCAAAAAGGCATAAATTAAAAATAATATTTTAAATTAAATGCACAGGGCCATCTTAATTAAAATATACCCAAGTAGCACAAAATTATTGGGCCAATGTGGGCCAATTTCTACTCCAATTGTCGTTTTACGTTGTCCCACAGTAAGAAATGTCCGCTTTCCCGTACCATTAGCCAACTAACCATTTGCAGTGGTCAAACCGTTTGATGGGCCGAATCCCGTCCAAGTACGCTCCAAATTAGAGGGATCGTTGCACCTACCATTTCCTAACCATTTGCCAACTCTACAATTCCAAATACCACAATTCTCTAACGGTTTCCACAAGCCGCCAACGTTGGGCCAACAAAGTGTGCTTCTTGGGTACACTGTTACAAATTTGCAGCAAATTGTCGAGTCATTCGACCGTTTTTCTAGAAAACGGTCACATAACCGTAATGTATTCCAACAATTTTATTGCCCCTTTTATGTTCAGAATAGCGTTAAATTACGGTTATGTAAACTTTTTTTTCAAAAAACGGTCGAATGACTAGACAGTTTGCTACACATTTTTTACAGTGTAGGTGTCTAGTGATTCAAAATTAGGGTGTATCAAATGAAAAAGGAACAGAAGTCACAGAATGAAATTACATAGTTAAACAACATCAATATTTATGTATATGTATATATTTATGTCAATATATATATATATATATGATAAATATGTTTAAATCGTGTCCTCAGCAGATGAGGTATTCCAAAGAAGAAAACTTTAAATTGCATATAAAATAATATTTGCTTTTCAAGTGTATGACTGCTTTAATTGCAACTCATGAAATGAATTATTAATAGAATGTACAAAATTTGAATATCATTAATTCAATTACATAATTAATCCACTGCTCGCTTCAGCAAAATTGAATCGTCTGGCATTTTAGAATTCATGCATGACTGTCAAAAAATTTTAAGAAATGAAATAGTTTCGTTTCCGATTTAAAATGGAAAAATCTTTTTACTCAGTAATGGATCAAGGAATACTCCGATAATGGAATAAAATTATATGATTACGGAATTAATTTGTTTTTACAAATTTAAAATTAGGATTGTTTTATTACAAACACTTTAAAATGGTGTTTATTTTATCATGAAGAGCGCAAACAAAATAAAATAAAATAAAATAAAATAAAATAAAATTAGTAAATGTGATCATATTTTATAACTAGAAACATTGACTATAACTTAAAAAGTATATTAGTTGTCAAGAAATAATCGAATGTTAAAACATAAATATAAACAAGTTTGCTTGTACTTTTGTTACTTAAACTGCAAATAACTATTAGCCTTTCAAAATAATAACATACAGGAATATTAGAGGGTGACAAGAAATAAACACCTTAATTTGAAAATTCAATAATTCATTAAATATAATAAATATGAACATGAAATAAGTGACATTTATATCTGCTACCTCTTAAATTTTATATGCTGTAATATTAAAATCAACTCGAATTTTCGCGAATAGATGGAGCTGGAGCGTCCAATACATTAAAAATACTCAAATACATTTCGAAATTCAAGCCTTTTTTCGGGTTTTAATCACTAAAAGAACAAAACTTGAGATATTTTTTAATGGAATTTTACATGTTTATTTCAGCCTTCTTACAATTTGAGACAGTAAAGTGCCCTCTATTGACGAAAATTGTAACTGTTTTTAAAATTACAGCACATTAAAGTTAAGAGCTACCAGATATAAATGTTGATTTTTTACATTCATATTTATTATAGTTAAAAAATTGTTGAATTTTCAATTTGAGGCGCTTTTTACTTGACAAGCTGTATTAACCAGTGCAAATAGTCTGTAAAAAATATAATTCCAATAATAAATAGTTTAAAATAAATTATTTATTTTATTACAGTTAAATGAGTTTCTTTTTAAATTAGCACTGAAAGTCATTGATCTTTATCTAATAATGTATAATTATAATAGATGAAATTTCAATATAGTTAATTCTATTAATTGTTCTCTCGTGATTTGCCTAGGCAGAATTCAAATGTCTGGCAGTTTATTCTCATACATAATTGTCGCACAACTTGTAAAAAGTAAATACTTTACTTTCCGATTCAAAATGGAAAATTTTTTTTGGCCAGCAATTTTATCAACACATTACATTAAACATTTGAATAAATCATTTTAAGTGATAAACTATTGCATTTATTTGTTGTTACGTATATTAAAAATAAAGTTTAAAAAAAACTGTTTACTAAACATTTTCTTTAATTTACTAAATAAACATTTTTTTTTTAACACGATCACTACCGGGTTAAATTTACCGGAATTTTATTTATTTAAAAAGTTTGAATTCATACCAGAAAATACTAATAGCAACATTTACTTTATTTAATTACAGACATGTCGTGATTACATAAAATAAAAATTCTTCTTTCGAAATTGCCGGTACGAATTCGTAATTTTAGATTGAAAGACCACGAGTATACTCGTGGTTGGCAGCGAATGGGTGAACTTTACCTTCATTGCACAGTAATGAATCAAATAAGACTTAACGGGATTTGCCAATAAATAATCAAATATATTTCTATTTACAATTTCTGATTTCTTACTCTTATTATGAACATTAAAGGAAAAAAAAGACGTGTAGTGTAGTAATAAATAACAACCTATTTAAAATTAATTGATTAGAAATTTACAGTGTTGATCGTCAAGAAGATTCTTTATCACTACAAAATTTGCTAAACAAAATCCGAAATTAAATCTTTTGTATTTTAATCTTTGCACTTGAACTAAAATTAATCACTAAAATTACAAAACAATAACATATAGAAAAAGTAAGAAGTCATCAGTAAAAAGCATCTTCAGAAGAAAATAAATTTAGGAAGAAAAAAAAATTATCGTATGAAAACCCCCTTTCTTTTCAATTATATGATACTTTTTGAATAGCCACTGACAGCTGCTACTTTTCATCAAATGAATTATTAATGGAATACGCGAAATTTGAATATTATTAATTCAATTACATTATTCTTAACTTAAAAACAGTGTTGATCGTCAAAAAGATTTTTTATCACTACAAAATTTGCTAAACAAAATTCGACATTAAATCTTTTTTATTTTTAATCTTGGCATTTGAACTAAAATTAATCACTAAAATTACGAAACAATAACGTATAGAAAAAGTAAGAAGTCATCAGTAAAAAGCATCTTCAGCAGAAAATGAATTTCGGATAAAAAAAAAATATATCGTATTAAAACACCTTTTTCTTTTCAATTATATGATACTTTTTGAATTGGCGCTGACAGCTGCTACTCTTCATCAAATGAATTATTAACAGAATACGCGGAATTTGAATATCATTAATTCAATTACATTATTCTTAACTTAAAAACAGTGATCGTCAAAAAGATTCTTTATCACTACAAAATTTGCTAAACAAAATCCGAAATTAAATCTTTTTTTTTTTTTTTTAATCTTGGTAATTGAACTAAAATTTATCACAAAAATTACAAAACATTAACGTATAGAAAAAGTAAGAAGTCATCAGTAAAAAGCATCCTCAGAAGAAAATGAATTTCGGAAGAAAATAAAAATCATCGTATTGAAACCCCTTTCCTTTTTCAATTATATGTTACTTTTTGAATTGCCACTGACAGCTGCTACTCTTCATCAAATGAATTATTAATAGAATACGCGAAATTTGAATATCATTAATTCAATTACATTATTCTTCCCCCCGCTGGCATCAGCAAAATTGAAACGTCTGACAGTTTAGAATTTATGCATGACTGTCAAATAACTTTAAGAAAGGAAGTACGTCGTTTCGTTTCCGATTTCAAAATTGAAAAGATTTCTTACCCAGTAATGGTATCAACGAATTACTGGAGGAATGAAATGAAAAGATAAAAAGGCTAAACCTCCGGAATCGATTTGTTCTTTGTATCACTACAGAATAGATATTCTTTTAAACGACAAACGTATTTAATATTTATTTCCTATTTTTAAATAAACGGATGCGTTTTTCAAGAAGTTGTTTAATAGTTTCTGTTTATTTTTCTTTGTGTTCGTAAATAATATAAATACTGCATTAGTTCCATGTAAATAATGAATATGGAACTTCTAAATTTCTAGATGAATAAATAAACTTAAAAATTGGATTTTTTTTATTAGATAATTTTTTTAGTGCAATTAAACATTGGTTGTTGAGCAAAATAACTTAACACTGAAAAGGGTTTTGTCAGATTATGACATGGACACTCAAGGCTCAAAACCAGGCTCTCCCCCCCCCCTTATATATGTAAAATTTGGAAATAATATCATAGTAGAATTTCACGAGTTACATAATTTTATGCTGTATAATAACTAGATCTTAATATTTGGTCATTAAACTTACTTTTAATCAAAATTCTGATTATCTTTCACAAACGGTTAAGACTAAATAATATTGTCCAAAGGTATCAAGAGCACTAAAATTCACGGCTCTCCAGTGTGTGCCCTACGAAGTTTATCTCGACGCCCCTTCGAATATATCGTTTTATACACCAAACTCCAACGTTTAACACACAATATCGAACTGTAGCACAATAAACAGACGTACGTTTCGTGAGTAGCTTGGATTCACATCCTCAGTGCCAGTTAAAATAAAAATTATATCCCCCCAAAGACATGAAACGGAATCCAAAATCCCAAATGACAAACAATAACACACCGAAAGCCCATCACGCTCGAGTAACCAATGAGATTAAGCCGGAAGTGATGCACTACGGCACAGTAAATCAACCCAGAAACGTAAGATGTAAGGTACTCTTGAAAAATCGTTGACCTGGGAGTTACCAAATTTATGAATGTAAACTGCTTCAAAAAGTCTAAATCTAAAGGAGTATTGCATTTTTTAATGGTAGTGGCTGAATCAAAGTTGAAATTATGTCCCCGTTATCGAGATACAAAGTCTTAAAGTTTGCTAATTTATTTATATATTTTTAGGGGAAAGGCGGGGTTCTGATTGAAAAATTTTAATAATCAGATTAATATGAAATACAAAACATATTTAGATATAGAAATATGAAAATGAAAGACGTCTACAGAAAAAAATTTATTGACAGATATGGCACAGAACCAAAAAATGATTGAAGCGTAGAAATTCGTGGCACCAACAGAATTTCATGAACTTAAATCTAGTGCAATGATTAAAATGATCAACATCCTGCGAAAAATAAAATTGCAAGGGCGTTTCAAATGCAAGTGGCCGAGTTTGCACTAGCCCAGACTTGTAACAAGCATAGCGAGTTTCGGAGCATTGCGGCGTACTAAACTGGAAATAGACAAATGGCTAGAGTTTGATGCTGTTGTTGCGTTCAAAACATGACGACTACTCCTTCAATCCTATCGACTTCTCCTTCCTTTGTATTATATCAATAAATTATTAAATTTTAAGTCTTTATATCTCGATAACGGGGAGATGAGGGCAAATAATTTATGCGGCAAAAAACACGTCTCATAATGCTCTTTCGATTGCTGCTTGTTTAGATTTTTTTCATTACTACACTAACGGCGTGGTTTCCTGGTTAGTATAAATTAAGAAACACCATTCTCTTTGATACATTTTCATTTTCAAAAGATAAATAAATGATTTGGTATAAAATTATTGACTGTGTTTTGAACTGCTTTGAAAAGTAAACAACGAATTATTTTTTTTAAAAAAGAAAACGTCATTGGTTTAATTATTCGCAGATTATTTTCCTCGACAAAAAATGGAATTAAAAAAACACCTTTTTTATTTTCCTCATATTTTTCAAACCAGTCATTTGACAAAAATATTCGTGTGCTTTCATCTCATATTACTAAAGAATTTTTTTTTCTAAGGTTTAAGATAAAATTTTCGTTAAGTTTATCACATCTACTCGTATTTTTCTTTCATTGTATATATCATTTTACGAGAAAAATTAAATTTGAAAGTACAAATAATTTAAGAAAAAAAATCGCATTGTTCAGAGATTCTATTTCTCATTAATAAAAAAAAAGCCTGATTTTTTCTTTCTGTTTCTTTTCTTTCTTTTTTCTTTTCTTTTCTTTTTCTTTTTAAATATCGTTCAAATCAATCATTTGATGAAACGCACACATGCTCTCCTCTCCGTTTACTGAAGAAATAAAAATATATATACATATTTTTTTAAGACTGAAGTTAAAATTCTCACTAAGTTTATCACATTTATTTTTTTTTCACTGTATATCATTTGCGAGCGCATTTAAATTTGAAAGTGCAATTAAAGTGAGAAAAACATCTAATTTTTGAGCGATTGTTTTCCTCGATAAAAGACTAGTCTTCTTCTTATATATATATATATATATATATATATATATATTTTTTTTTTTTTTTTTTTTTTTTTTCAAATCCATCATTTGATAAAAAAGCTTCACATGCTCTCATCTCAGTTTACTAAATGACTAAAAAGAGTTTTTTTTTTTATATTTTTTATGGCTCAAGATAAAATTCTCGTTAAGTTCTATCACATCTATTTTTTCTTTCTCATTGTACATAATTTTATCTGCACATTTAAATTTGAAGGTGCAATTAATTTGAGAAAAAATCCCTCAATGTTCTTTCAAAGAATCTCTGAAAAAAAAAATAGAAGAGTTATATATCAACCCAATCTCGTATATATATCAACCCAATCATTTGATAAATAGAACTAATTCTGTCATCTCAGCTTACTAAAAAATAAAAAAGGAATTTTTTTTATTAAGGCTCAAGATAGAACTTTCTTTAAGCTTTATTACATCTAATTTCTTTTTCATTGTATATCATTTTGTGCGCACATATAAATTTGAAAATACAATTGCCTCAAAAAACCTCATTCTTTAGATATTCTTTTCCTCAGAAAGAATAAATAGCTTTCTATTTTTTTATATCTTTGAAAGCTATTATTTGATAAAGAGCCCACGCGCTCTCATCTCAGCTTACTAACTAACAAAAAAATATATGTTTTTTCCCTAAGGCTTGAGGGAAAATTTTTGTTAAGCTCTATCACATCTATTTTTTCATTTGTATAACATTTTGTGAGCACATTTAAATATAAAAGTGCAATTAGTTTGAAAAAAAAATTCATTGTTCAGAAGTTCTTTCCTTCGGTAAATGAAGAAGCCTACATTTATTTTTTAAATATCTTTCAAGCCAGTCATTTAAAAAAAGAAAATACCACATGCTCTCTTCTAAGCTTATAAAAGAAATAATCATACCTTCTTTTTCTGAGACTCAAGATAAAATTTTACTTAAAAAGAGGGTACCAAGCTTGGTAGTAACAGATTTTAATTATTTTTATATATGTTGTAGGGTAGAAAATCCTTAGTCTCAGGTACAACGCTCCTTAGTTCTCGAGAAATAGGGCGTCTAATGTTATCTATACTATTATATAAAGAGGAAACGGTGACTGACTGACTGACTGACTCATCAACGCCCAGCCGAAACTACTAAAGTCAGGGTCACGAAATTTGGACTATAGATTGCTGTTATGGGCTAGGCAAGCAATAAGAAGGGATTTTTGAAAATTCCCCCCCTCCCCCCCCCCCCCCCCCGCCGAAGAGGGTTAAAGGGGGATTCGAATGATTTAGGTCATTTCGCCATATCTCAGCAGCAGTTATATGTAAAAGCGCGAAAATCAGGGAAACAAATCTACTAAAAAAATGATTAAACACGTATTTCGGCGATTTTGGAAATTCTTCCTAGAAAGTGGTTAAAGGGGTATTCAAAAGTTTTGGGTCATTTCGCCATATCTCATCAACATATTTAGGTAGGAGCGTGAAATTCAGGAAAACACATTCTACATGAACACACATAGTTGCTATGTCCTTCCATGGGCCGTGTATTATTTATTAGTTTCAATATGTACATAAACATTAAATTTTATTTATCACATTTTTACAAGCTTTTAATTTTCAAAATTTCTAAGTAGTGCAATTTTGTCTCACTCCCACTTTTATCCAATTTAGAACAACTGTTTAAAAGTACCTACACTTCTCTACCCTACATTGTAGTCAACACATTGTCTACCCTGCAAAGCCGGGACTGGCCGCTAGTAAACAATAAACCCGTTACAAAGTCAGTATTTAAGCTGTGTTATAATATTTGACCCCCTATTTCTCGATAACTAAGGAGAGTTGTATAAAATTTGCTGAACCTGAGACTAAGGGATTTCTACCCTACAACATATATAAAAATAATCAAAATCTGTGATTACCAGGCTCTGCCCTCTTCTTTTTTGACTACATGACATCTATTTTTTTTTTCATTGTAAATTATTGTGTGCGTGAATTTAAATTTTAAAATGAATTTAGTTTGAAAAAAAAAAATCTTTTTTTTCTTTTTTTTTTCTTTTTGATGTTTAAAAAAATATCACTTAACGAAAAGTTACATGTGTTCCCATCGCCACTTGTTATTTGAAAGTAACAGAAGAACTATTTCCCATGAATGTTGAGTCTCTACTATAGTAGCTTTATTTGCCTTTCTGTTACCTTTTAAGGTGTTTTCTTTAGAAACACACACACACACACATATATATATATATATATATATATATATATATGGGGTGCTCAAATGGAAAGTGTATACAGAGTGTAGAAGTAAATATTTTATTACATCTCTCAAAATAATCTCCGTATTTGTTGAGGCACTTGTCCCATCGTGTCAACAGTAGAACGATACTCCTAGCGTAGAACTCTTTGGGCTGATCTCGAAAGAATACTCGTATCCTATCTTTTATTCTGACGTTCAAAGTAAACCGTTGTTCTCTGAGTACCTTCGTAAGTGGACTGTACCATCGCATCGACAGTGGAGACTGATGCATCGGTGATGGCAGTGTGGATCTGGTCTGGTCTCGCTGCATCTTGTGGCGTAGCCAGGATGGGGGTGCAGATGCTCTGGACACCACTAATACTGTAAAGTTTTCTTTGCCTTACCTGATTGGAGAACTTTGTGCGATAAACAATGAGAAAAAAAACTTTACAATATTACTGGTTTGCAGAGCATTTGGACCCCCTCCATGTCTACGCCACTGGCTGCATACTTGACTGTCTGTCTGTCTTGTTTGAAACTTTTGCCCCAATTGTTCACAGCTGTACGGCCTAAATAGTGTTCACCATTAACATGCTTCATTCAGCGAAAAATGTCTGTATTCGTTGCCTCTTCAGCCACCAAAAAGACACATAACGCCACGCTACTCGAATATGGACGCTTCCATCCTGTTCACTCGATGTGTTAGCCGTTAGATACACACACACACAACTTCTTTCCAAAAGACGCAACTTTATCTAATGCGCACTAACCCTGCGCGAAGCCGAAATCAAATCAAAAGCCAGGACGGCAACTTTGATAATGTCGCTACTTCAGTTGTCCACTTTTCAATTGGGCACCCCTTATATAATATAAGTATAAAATATAAAATAAGTTTAATGGGCTGTCTTCATAGTAAAATTGTTCTAAACTCTGAAAGTTTCAATACGAACATATAATTTTGACATCATATTTGCCTCTTTTCGGTATAATTTACCTTAGGCTATCAAACAAGAAGTCATTCGATCTAGCAGTTTATTAATTATGAAGGTTTCCAGTTTGGAACTCTTAATGTTAAATTCATTTCTAATAGTGGCAAAACAGATTGCGGTGCGAGTAACTTTCACTATTATTTTTAATTTATATATTTTAGTAATTTTAAAAACAAATGCTGTATAAAAAAGCTGTATGTCAATTAATATATGCTCTAAAGTTGAAAATGATCATGCAAACCAAGTTGCGGGCAGCAGCATCCAAGGCGTATAAAAATGTATATGAATAGGTACACAAAATAACACAAAAGTACATTATTTAAGTAACTTATTAAAAATAAATGTGCTTGAATTTGTAAGAAATTTTATTGTTCTTCAATTATACACCTTTCTTTTCCCTGAGAAGGTGTCCCCCAGAAGCCAGGGGGTAAAAGGAAGAAATTTGAAAAAACTGAGCTAATTGCACAGGCGATCTGGAAATAACGTTTGTACGCAAAAAAAATATATATATCAGTGATTTTTTAATTATGTGCTGCATTTTTTAGGTTGCTGCATTTTCAAAACTTGCACCCCTTGTTATCAATATTGATTAACTATAAATTAAAAATAAATGTACTTCACCTTCTTTACACAGTTATTGAAATAAGAGTTCAAAAACCACCATGAAATAAACAACAGTTTCATAATTATTCCAGTCAGTTACTATCGACTCCCAACTTTGAATTCAATTTACTCCAAATCGAAATTGTGTCACTTCTATGCCTTGGCTTCTAGTGTCCTCATATATAATTGTTCCAAAAAGCTTGCTGAACATCGTTCATCGAATGAGAACCACGAGCCTCTAATTGGGAACCATTATTCTATAACATTATGCGGGACACATTCATGTAATAGGAAAAGTAATATAATCCGCTCTTTTATGAAACAAAAGATAGCAAAAAAGTGTAGAATATTAAAGTATTGTGAATAAATTAATTTAAAGCTTGTCAATCGCTTAAAAAAAAAAAAAAAAAAAAAAAAAATTAGCCTCACATACTTTATACTCTAATATACAATCTATACTTTTTTCTACACTTTTTTTTTTATTCCAAAATTAAATTTACAGTCAAAAAATAAAATAATATTTATAAAAGAAAAAGAGAAAAAAAATCATCATCTTTTGTCTCGTAAAATATTTACTTAAAAAATATTTACTTACAAAAAATAAATAAACTGCATCGAAAATTGGACCATGTTTTGAAATGGTTTAAAAAAGTAAATAAACAGGGGATTATTTTTCCTTAAGATTTCCTACTTTTTTTTTCGGACGTTGTTTTTCACTTCCTTTCTTTTTTTGTTTTCTTTTCATGAAGCATTTTTTAAAGATTATTTTCTCTTTCTTCAAGAATAGCCTGATTTGGTGAATGGATGTCAATCCGATCATTTGATAAAAATCATGTTGTCAGATCTCCACTTAATTGAAGAAATAAAATATTTAAATTTTGCTTGGCGGAATAATAATTTATCCTTACACTAATAATATATTTTTGGGCGAAAAAAATGTGCAACAATATTCTAAAATTAAAATTAGAAATAACACATTGGCTTCTCTTTAATGCATTTGTTCTGCATATAATAATATTAATAATGTTACATATTAAAGGAAAAGGTATATGTGTAAGATTCACAAAAAACCGCCCTAACTGCGCATCTGTGAAATTAAATCTCGAACGTATTCAGTTTTAGAGTAACCACGACCAGACTGCATCTAAACGAGAGCAGTCTGGCCGTGCAGTAACACCGAACGATGTCGCAATGGCTGAGTGGTCTATGACGGTGGAATTAAGCTGTGAGATCGTCGGTTCGATACCTAAATCGGACAGAAGTAATTCTTATATTTTATTGGGATAAGGTAATTCATTTCGTTAATGTCATATGTTAATTCAGGAAGAAAAGTTATATAATTTGTATTTTTTTATTATTATTCGAATGCTTTATATATATATATATATATATCATATATATATGTACATTAAGATATCATATATATATTAAGAAAAGTATGTGATTATCTTTCGTAAAAAAGGAAAAGTAAAACGAGAGAAAACAGAAGGAAGGAAAAATATTGATACAGGAACTGTAAAGGAAATTACCTTGATATCCATGATTTAATAATTAAATTATATATGAAAAGTGAAATAAATTTCAAGTAATTAAAATATGTGTATTATACATCGTTAGCTGCAAACAGCAAATTTTATGTTCAGAGTTTTAGAGTCAGACTGATAAAAATAAATCAAGTTCGCGTTTAAAGGTAGGTTTGAAGGTCGCGTAATTAAAAAAAAAATCAGAAAATACTAAATATTGTTATTTTTTCATAATATTGGGACTGTGCAAAGTAAAATTAAACACCCGACAATTTGAAAAGGTACGGGAAAAATTAAATGATGACGTTTCAAATAATACTTTCATAGACCGTGCAATTTTTGCCAGTTTGCAATTGTTGCTAGACTATGCAATTGTTGCCAGTTTTTAAATAGAAATTTGGTGTCTTATTTGATCGAGGATTCCTCGATAAAATATGACACCAAATTTCTACAAGGAAAAAAAAGTGACGCTAGGCATAAATGGGTAAAAATATCTTGGTCACTAATAGCCACAAAGCGAATGCATTTACCGAGCCCTGTCCTGAATAGTCATGGAAATGCGGAAGAACTTCTCCTAAATATTTTTTTTTAATTTAAAATTTAACAATTAGGTAATTTTTATGAATAAATTTAATGTTGTCTTCCAGGACATACTTACAAAATAATGTCAAAAATGATATGTTGCATTAATTTATGAAGTAAAAAATTATTACAATTAAAGAGTTGGGTTGGGTTGATTATTGACGGCCAATTATCTACACTAGGGATATAGGCCCGGGGGGAGTGCTCTTCGTGGGGGTCTTTCTAAGGCAACCTAACCCGTATTTACGCAGGGATAAATCCACGGCTCGAAGAAAACCACGAAAACTCCGAACGATTAGGCCGACGGGCGCGATTGGGATCGAACCCAGCACCTCCCGTCTACCAGCTTCGAGAGCACAACCTCTCAGCCACTGGTGGGGCTACAATTAAAGAGACGTAAAGGAGAAAGTATATTTTGACTATATTATAAAGAAAGTAAAATTTGATAAACGTTAAATTTTTATATATGTATGATAGTTTACATGTTTGCATGCACAAAAATCTCACCTATGTGATTTTTGTCTTCAATACCATATACAATTTCCGTTTCTTTTTTTAAGAGAAAACTATTTTTACAAATAAAAACGTAATATTATTCTTAAAATAAAACGAGGAGAAACATTTTTATTCGCCTTAAAGGCATTTGCCATATGAAAAAATCGGCAAAGAAAACTTGATTATGTTTTCAAATACTAGGAAAATAAATACAAAAAATGTTTTTATTCGAGAAGGAAGATTTCCTGTATTTTTTTCATAAGCTATTTATCACTTTATTTTCCTTTCATTCTTTCATTACCCGTTTTTCATTTTTTAGCCTTCGTAAAAGAATAGTCTTATTTGTTGCTGTCGTTCAAACTAATCATTTGATGAAAAACCTCACGTGTTTCCGTCTTCGCTTACTAAAAAAAAAAAAAAAAAAAAAAACATATATATATATATATACAGAGTTGCCAAGTCTCCGGCTTTTTGAACACCAGTAATTTTTAAGAGAAAATGCTGTTCTTTTAACTCGCAAAATGCTCCGATTCAACAACACAACATTTTCTGTACTAAATTACTGGTATCCAAAAAGCCGGAGACTTGGCAAGTCTGTATATTATATATATATATATATATATATATATATATATATATATATATATATATATATATATATATATACAGGGTGTTCCGTTAAAGGGGTCCAATATTAATAGGGGTAATAGAGGAGATCACACGGAGCATAAATCAGTATATAATGCCTGGCCGGATCTCAATAATTTTCAAGTTACAGCAAATAGAATGAAAAATCGGAAATTTGTAAAAAAACCCTCATTGCTAAACTATCGATAATGCTACATAAAAACGAAGCACATATTTAGAAAGAGCAGAAAAAATCCTACGAAATGACATAAGTTGTTTTAGAATATTGAGAATTAATGGCGAGTTACAAGCTCTGAAACAGTGAAAAAATACAAAATCAAATATTTAGCAAAATAGTTAATCGTTAATTCCAAAAATGCAACTCTACCTACATCAAGGAAAATGTTATAAAATTTGGTCCATTCCGAAAGCTTTCGAAGAAGCTGACAATAAACCATATCAGTTTAATTGTATGGGAGAAATCAAGCAGTTCCCTAGTTACAACTCTGTACTGTTGCACGCTCGGAAAGAGCGAAACTCCACCCATGACGATTGTAAACACCCCGTTTTAATATCTTTCAATTATACATTTCTGATCAACCTCTATCAATACCCTTTCATTATTCAGTCTGGTCAAGTGAATGACATATTGTGCAGCTCTCGCCTTGTCTTAAAGCAAACTCCGTGACTGCTGCGTTTCCTCCATGAACTTTCAGGATGATGAAGAAGAAGTACTTTTTATGCAAATTTTCTATGTGTATAGGAAGAAAAGTGTAATAAAACAGCAGTCATCAGTGGGCGTTATGTTAAAGGGAGGCTGTTGTAAGTGGGATTGTAGTAAGTTGATGTATAATAATTATGCCGGAATACTCTAACGAAGAATATGCGGACATGCATCTGATGTACGGGCAAGCTCATGGAAATGCATGTCTAGCACAGCGCATGTACCGTGAGCAATTTCCAAGGAGACGTTGCCCAAGTTCGAAACTCTTCATAAAAATCGATAGACGATTACGGGAGACTGGATCGTTTAATACAGCAAGCATTGATGCAGGGAAACCTCGACATGTACGAACACCTGCAATGGAAGAAGATGTACTGAATATTTTTAAAGATAACCCCTCCACGAGTACACGAGCTGCTGCGTCTGAAGTCGGTGTTTCTCACCAAAGTGTGTGGCGTGTTCTGCGTGCAGAAAACATGCACCCCTTTCATGTGCAGCGGGTACAACTGTTATCAGTAACAGATTGTGCTCAGCGGACAGAATTCGTACGCTGGTTGCTTAATGTAACAGAAAATAATCCACAATTTCTGGAAAATATTTTATTTACTGATGAAGCAACATTTACGAGAGAGGGCGTGGTAAACACGCACAATATGCACACATGGTCATATACAAATCCGCACACTGTTTTCCCGTCGAACGCACAACAAAAGTTCAGTGTGAACATATGGGCAGGTGTCCTCGGCGATTATCTCATAGGACCATATTTACTCCCAGATGTACTCAATGGCAGTACGTACTTGGTTTTCCTACGGGATATCTTACCGCAGTTACTGCAAAATGTGCCAGCAACATTGCGCCACAATATGTGGTTTATGCACGATGGCGCACCGGCACATTTTTTCATAGGTGTTCGCAATCACCTCAATTCAACATATCCTGGGAAATGGATTGGACGCAGTGGACCTGTTGCTTGGCCTGCACGCTCTCCAGACCTCAATCCGTTAGACTTTTTTGTTTGGGGACACCTTAAATCGCTGGTGTATGAAACGCCTGTGGATACACCGGAGGATTTACTAGCGCAAATCGTTGTCGCTGCAGGAGACATTCCCAACTCCGTCGGAGTTTTTCGGCGTGTTCGCCAATCTTTACGACGTCGCTGTCGGCTGTGCGATTCTGTTAATGGGCGCAACTTCGAACACCTATTATAATAATGTCCGTTCGTCTGCCTTCCGACATTGAACTGTGCAGCGCAGGCCAGAAGACTATGCTTCACATATGTCATAAAGTACGTGGAATGTAATTCTTTATTTGTCATTTTTCTTTTATTTTCAACACTTTTTGGCACAGTATTTTGTAAGTCACAGACTGTGGTGTACTCAAATTGTAAATTACAAAGTTTGTATGAATTAATTTAAAATTTAGTGTCTTTTTAAAATTTATAATTAATAAAATTATTATGCTATTTGTTATTATTATTTCCTATCATAAATTATGATGCATATATACATACAATAATTGTCCATGTAAAACATGTACTGAAACTTCTTGCATAGTTACAAATCGCAATATTTTTAATTATTTCCGAATTTTCACCACCAGTTTAATTTTAAGGAATTTAACTTAAGCTTTATATCAATAAAAGACCACTTTAAAATGTAGACTATTATTGTAAAGTTATTTTGGTTCATTCAACTCTTGAATAATTAAAAATGTTGCATCTCAGAAGAAGCATGATCGAAAATGTATAGTTGAGAGTAATTAAAAAGGCGGTGTTTCCAATCGTGATGGGCGGAGTTTAACCTTTGCTAGTGTCAAAGAAAGCGGAGTTGTAACTAAGAAACTGATTAATTTCTCTCACACAATTAAACCGATATGGTTCATTGTAAGCTTTTTCGAAAGTTTTCGGAATGGACCAAATTTTACTACATTTTCCTTGTTGTAGCTAGAGTTGTCTTTTTGGAATTAACGATTAACTATTTTGATGTATATTGGATTTCGTACTTTTTTCACTGTTTCAGGGCTTGTAACTCGTCAATAAATATTGCTATTTTAATACAATTGATGTCATTTTGTAGGTTTTTTTCTGCTCTTTCTAAATATGTGCTTCGTTTTTATGTAGCTTTATCGATAGTTTAGCAATGAGGGTTCTTTTACAATTTTCCGAATTTTCATTCTATTTGCTGTAACTTGAAAACTATTGAGATCCGACCAGGCTTTATATACTGATTTATGCTCCATGTGATCTCCTCTATTACCCCTATTAATATTGGACCCCTTTAACGGAACACCCTGTATATATATATATATATATATATATATATATATATATAATTTTATTCCCTCAGGTCGAGGATTAGACACGCCCCTATCATTTAACTTTTTTTGCCGAACTTAACACGTTCACTGTCTTGTTAAAACTACCAGAATTTTATTTTATTTAAAAAGCTTGAATTCATACCAGAAAACACTAATAGGAATATTTACTTTATTTAACTTATTTACTTTATTACAGACATTTCGTGATTACACAAAATAAAAATTCTTCTTTCAAAATTTCCGGTATGAATCCGTAATTTTAGATTGAAAAAAGACGAGTATACTCGTGGTTGGTAGGGAATAGGTTAATTTTGTATGCGCATTTGAATGTACCTACTAATGTTCTAAAGAACGTCAGTGCGCTAATCTGATAACCCGCGTTCGAGTCCCGGCTTGGGTACTTTTTCACTCTGTTGGCTATACGCCTATTAAGCAATTAAAATTTGAATATTATGAATGTAAGGCGTGAGAAATTTTCTCTTGAAAAATTTCCAAGTATTAAATATGAATTTATTCAATTGTCGATGCTGGATTTTCTTTGATTTCGTGTTTGCCCCAGGGTTGGCGGCTCACGGAAAATATACCATCTTGTGCTGTGTTTATAGCCTTGTCAACATGTTATGGTGAAAAAGTTCCAGGCTGAGTATCGTTCCCGAGTGGTTCAGTTGGTAGAACGTCAGTGCGCTAATCTGATGACCCGGGTTCGAGTCCCGGCTTGGGTACTTTTTCACTATGTTGGCTATACGCCTATTAAGCAATTAAAATTTGAATATTAGGAATACAAGGCGTGATAAATTTTCTCTGGAAAATTTTCCCAAGTATTAAATATGAATTTAACTATTTTTATATTCACTCATACCACAATTTATATATTAAAAAGAATATTTTTAAAAAAGAAAAGCGCTAGCGTTCGGTAAAGGAATTCATGAAATTTTATTTTTATAATTTCTGCTAATTACTAGTACATTTATATTTCGAATGTGGAAAATTATTTTTCAACCAAGTTTTGTATTGAATAAACCGGGTCTATTGGAAATAAACCTGGGAATAAACCGGATTTTTGCAACTCTAATTATCACATAAGTAATTACGGTAGAATATATTTTCATTGCCTTTATAACTGAACAATAATACTTTCATAGAAAAAAAATGTAAAATAAACATAGGATAAAAACATTCGTATTGATTTTTCAGACACTTCCTTTGTCAATAGGAATATAAATTGACATCGAAATTTTGACCATGTTTTGAACTGCTTAAAAAATAAGTAAATATTTTTTTTTCTTTAGGAAGAATATTTTGTCATATAATTTTTTTCAAACTATTTATCACTTCCTTTTCATTTCATTGCCTGCTTTATAAAGATTATATACGTCTCTAAAAAAAGTCTGACTTCTTTCTTTCGGCGAAAAGTCCCCATTTGTTAGGAGAAACAAACAGAGATCTATTTTCAAAGGCTAAAGATTTTTTTTTTCATTCAGATCTACCTCGTCTTATAATTCTGTTATCACTGAATAGCATTATGTACAGGCATTACTTAATTTATATTAGGATTTTAGATTATTATATGGAACTTCGTGCAGGATTTTTTTTTTTGAATTTACAGTTTGTTTTAATTCATAGAAGCCTACAGTACAAATCACAGACTTTTTTTTCCATAAAATATTTTTCTGTGCTGTACATGGTAAACAATTTCAGGAAAATTGTCCAGCTGTTCAACCTTTTTATAGATTAACCTCTATTCTGACCAATGATCAGTATTACCAAATCTGGCGGATTTTTTATTCAGAAATTTTCAATTATCACCAGGAAGTTTGGATAGATATTTTTATTTAAATAAATATAACCATTTGGAGAAGGCAGGGTTCATCAGGTTCCAGCTTCATGATATTTTAGACAAAAAGAACATTCTCATACCGAACAATATGGCTTTAAGTCTAAACATTCCACTCACAATCAACCACTTATTGTAATGGATTTCCTTAGTGAAAACCTTAACATGAACATTCCAGCTGCTGCTATTTAGCTTGATGTCGCCAAGACTGTCGATAAAGTCTGGCATGAGGTCATTATTTTCCAATTAATTAAGCTTGGTATTCATGCCGGACTCATTCATCTCATACATTTATACCTTAACGACACCTATTTTTGCGTCCGCATCAACAATATACTATCTACACTCTACCACATATTCGCAGGCAACCAACAAGGCTCTGACTTAGGTCCCACTTTGTTCAGCATATTTTAATGATATTCCTCACATTCTGCGTTCTTTATTTTCCCTGTACGACACGGACGACACGGAAATTTACGTTTCTGCACGTCACCCATACACTCTTTACAAAATTCTTCAAAAACTCATTGATGATGTCACTAGCTGGTGCACTCAATCGCGCGTTAATATTAATGAGCAAAAAACTGCTGCAATCTGTTTCTCTAAAAAATGTACTAATTCTAACCGTATTAATATCAACAATACTACTATTTCTTGGACTAATGATACTAAATATCTAGGGATTACCCCTGACAGGAGACTTACTTTGAATAAACACTTTTCAAATATTAGAGGCAAAGTCGCCGGCATCTTTAAATCCCTCTCACTTCTTCTCAAAAATAATACTCTGTCTATCAAAATTATTTTCTACAAAGCATGCATTCGCTCTATTCTTACCTATGCTTGTCCAATCTGAGGCTTTACAAGTGACACCAATATGAAACTCACAATATACACACATACTCACATATAGAACTCACAATAAAAATTTTCGCATCATTAGGAATGGCCATCGTTACACAAGCTAACTTAGTGGAAATATTCATTTTTTTACTATTTTAATCAGGCACATACTAATTTTTAAAAATACGAATAAAAAAAACACATATAACATTTCTTTATGAATGTGTATTAAAATTTAAAAGTTAAATTTTTATTTTTTCTAATTACCATAAATTAATGCAAATTTAATCATTGCAATTTAAAATTTTAAAAATGTGTTTCCATTTATATACGGAAACGGTTTCCTAGACATGGTCCACGTTGCACATTACAGAAGTTAGCTAACGGACTAAATATTATTTGATTGTTCGGAGAGTTTCTTTCGTTTGGGAAAACCAATTCGTACCGAAAAATTCTGCCCGTCGGTTATCAGACATTGGAATTAATGTCTAATAAATAAGTGACAGAATTTTCTGGTACAAACTAAATTTCCCAAACGGAAAGAACTTTTCAATCAACCCAATACAAAAATACAGTGCATGATCATTTAATAGTTTCTTTTGTAAGAGGTCCTCCTTTAGAGGTGATGGTTGTCCAAAGCGGGGATCATCTTCGAGGCTGAAATTTCGCGCTTAAGTTTCTCAAGCCACCTTCGAACTGTGTCATCAGAGACAGCCCTTTGTCCATGTACAGCACAAATTTTACGAGCAGTTGGACTTGCGTTTTTACCTTTCTTGAAATAAAAGAGCAAAATATGACGGAAATGAACTTTTGGTTCTGCATTCTTAGCACTGCACTGAATCAAAAATTATACCACAATACAAGCTACAATTATGTAGCACAAGCAGAAAAGACCAAACGTATATACCTGGGTTATTCAAGACCGCTCCTTATCAGCAGTAACCAAATAACTAGACAAAACCACGTTTCTTTTTTTCTAAAACAGCAAAACTTTCCGGATGACCCAATATAATGGGGCGTACCTTTTAGCTGATTGCCTTAAATTTAAAATTATTTAAACTGTTCCCGTCACGAATAAATACTTTTCAAAACATAACAAAAAGTAAGCACAAATAAAAAATTATTTGTTCCACATGGAACTATAAATAAATTTAAAGATACTATGCTTACTTTCTCACGAGTCAATAAAATTGTATTCTATTCAAGAATCACAGTAAAACATTTAAATTCAAATCTGAAATAATTCTTTTATGTTTACGCATGGCTAAAATCTTTTCATCCAAATCTCTAGCATTCTAAGAATGTGGCTCTAGGGGAGTTTTCAACTTTGTATATTTAAATGTATATTTATGGAGAAGATATGCATAATAAGTTCCATTAAAACTTACAGCATCCGTTTCAATTTACTTTTCAAATACTTAAAAAGCGCTGTGTTATGACGCATATCTGAGGCTGCAGAAATACATTTTTGACTTAATAAGACATTTATTATGTGTAGCTTTTTTCGTTAGGAGAAATAGTGGATTTTTTATGCTCCGAACAATACAAATGAAAATATTTATGTCGGTGTATTAGAGAATATTTGCTGAACTTTGTAAAAAATAATAGACAAATGTTTCTTAATCTACGGAAATATTGGGTTGTCTGTAAAATTCGTGCCTTATGGGAAATTTAATTCGTACCGGAAAATTCTATAATTTAATTATTAGAGAGCAATTCTGATAGCTAATGTCTAATAATTAACTGGCAGAATTTTCCGATGCGAATAAATATTCCCAGACGGCACGAATTTTCCGGCAACCCAATGTAATATAACCACGAATGGAAACACACAATAACCTCTTCCAAGTTACCATGATTCCGAAAAAGTGTTCTTTATCTTAAAATAATCCCAGAAACCAGTATATTTTCGAGATTTAAAGAAACATTTATAAAGCGATGTACCTTTTTTTTATTTTTTTATTTATTCTATTTATTTATTTATTTATTTTTGCTATTTCAGTTACGTTTCCGAGTAGTTTTATAATGTGTTAATCCGTTTTTCAATCCGCAATATTGGATTTTAAGATTTTATCAGTTGTGATTTGAACATTTTCAGCTTCGTAACTGACTTTATAAAATGAGAGAATAGCCAAAAAATATTAACTTACAATGTTAATGTTAATGTTGTTAATTTATCGTGGTGATCTGTAAAACATGTTTGTTAAACATGAAAATATTTATTTGAGAACTGATAACATAAAAAAAAAAAACTATTTCAGACCGGTTTCAGAAAATTGATTAATACACTACAAAAATATTCGAAATGTTTTCCAAAGTCAGTTGCAGCTAAAAAAAAAAAAAAAAAAAAAAAAAAAAAAAAAAAAAAAAAAAACTTTGTTTCTATAAATGCTTTTTAAATCTTGAAAATACATCCGTTTCTAAAGATAAAGAACACTTTTCGAAATTTTCGATAACTCGGAAGAGTTTATTGTATATTTTCGTTCGTGATTATATTATGTTTTTCTAGATTTTGTAACATTTGTATTTTTTTTTATAATTTTATAAAAAGGTGATATTTAGTATTGTAGTGTCACAATTAAGGAAGAAGAACCATCTTTATAAAACTATGCATTTCTTAGGTGCGTTCGTAATTATATAAACACGCAGCACATATAGCCGTCCGTCTGTTCTCATATAACAGCGCAAAAACTACACAATCGAATGATTTGAAATTTAATATATATAATCGTTGCAAAATTTTGTCGTGTCATTTCAAATGTTATGAAAATCGAATCAAAACTTAAAGATATTAATAAAACTTGTGTAAACCTATGTATAAAAGCGTAAATCATGTGACTGAGGAAAACAAATACGGGCAAACCACTTCTTTTTTCATATGCCCCAAGTGGCTATTTTTATTCAAAATTATTTTTTCGAATAAAATTACATAAAAGTTATATTTTATAAAGATTGTTCAAAAAAATTGTTTTCTTGAGAGATACGTTACATTAAAAATGTATAGATTCTGAGATAACTTCAGTGGAAAATAGGTTATCAGCCGACTATATCAATCCAGTAAAGTAAATAAACACAAGAGATTCGTTCATCGTGAATCATAGAAATATAGCAAGATCTCCATGGTGATTTTTGTAGCGTTGTCTGGTTTCGAAAAAAAAAAAATCGCATCCATAAACATGGCATACGTAATAAGAAAAAAAAAGAGGCATACTCATTTTGCTCATAACAGACGATATAATTCTTTTCACTGAAAAAATACAATGATTTTTTTTTTACATTGTAAAACAAATTCTAGTACGAACACACCCCATTTGTTAAGTTTAACGTACAATTTCCAACTTGTTTATATTGGTGTATGTTTATCATGACGATATGCATTAGTCCTCGAATAACTTACATCATCCATTTACATTTAATTTTCAAAAAAATGTTGTGTTATGACATATACATACCTGCCAACTGCTACGTTTTATTTTTATACAAATTTTTTGTGAATAGAAATTTTCGATTAAATAAATAGAAACTTTCTATTCAAAAATAGGGGTTAATAAAAACTATTGTGGCTGTGCATATATTTGGGAATGTAGACATTATTTTTGATATTCTAAAATAACTTATATTTAGCTTATTTGTCTGGAGAACATATTTATCCTTCAAATGAAATAAATGCATATTTTATTCATCGAATTCAAAATATTTATTCATATAATCGAGAAAATATAGGATATTCATTTATTAAATATAAAATATCTATATTTATTTATCGTGAAATATTTAAATTCAAATCTAAAATAATTCTTCAATGTTTACGCATGGCTTAAATCCTTTCACCCAAATATCCCCAGTTCCAGTTTTATTTTACTTTGCATATGTACATACAGGCTTATGGAAATAACATGCATAGTAAGTTCCATTATAACTTACAACATACGTTTATATTTACTTTTCAAATGCATAAACAGCGATGTGTTATGACACATATCTGAGTCTGTGCAAATACTTTTTTGACTTAAAAATAAATTTATTATGTGTAGCTATTTGTTAGGAGAAAATGTTGAATTTTTATGCTCATATGAATACAAATTCACATATTTGAGTCAGTGTATAGCGGGAAATTACTTGTATATCTTATAAGAAGGTAGAATTTAGTCTCATAGTGTTCAATTTGAGAGTAAATACAATATATATAAAATTATGCATTCGGTGTATATTTAGAAAAACGATATGCATTATTTCCAATATAACTTATTACATTCGTTCTTATTTACTTTTCACAAAAAGTTTTGTGTTATAGCATATAACTGAGAATATCCAAATTAATTTTGACATTTTAAAAATAAATATGTTATGATTACCTTATTTGATAGAAGAAAATATGAGATATTGTTACATATTTAAAAATATATGAAAATATTAAAGTCAGTGCAGGTTAAAATTTTCTTTTTGTATTTGTCATTATTAGAGTATTTTACTTAGAATATGTTATTAAAAATTGTAATACTATTAAAAAATACAAAGAATATGTCTTTTTAAACATTATCGTCTAAACAATTGCTGAAATATTTTCAAATGACAGCCTAAATATGTCTCATGACCTTGGTAGAAGCGCGACAATATTGCTTCACAACTAGACTAATGTTTAAATTTTACAGTTATATAATAATGAAATAAGCTAATTTTATAGTATTTATAAAGTGTGTACAAAAAAGACTGAAGGGAACTTTTATGAAATTATTTTGTCATTAATTTTCAAAAAGTGACATATTTTACATTTATATAAGTTATATAAATAATGTGCTGGTGCAAATGCAATACCATTTACTAACAACCTTTAGGTTTCTTAAATAAAAAAAAAATATATACATTGAAAAAGTATACTTATTTGACTAATTGGGTCTGGTTTCTGTGTGATAGTCACTTGATTTAAATTTTATTTCATCAATTAAATTAAATTTCTTGTTTAGTTATGTTTATTTGACTTGGCAAAAACTGGAAGTTTGTCAGCTATGATATATTTATACAATTTCATCACAATAGGTACATGGGGTATTCAAAGATTTGGGGAAAGCATGGCATAGGTAAAACATTCATTGTTTTAGGTAAATGTCGGAAATATTGGTGTATACTGCACATATTACTGTTTAGGTCTACAATTTTGGGGAGAAAAGAATTTCATATAAAAAAATAGAGACGGATCATAAAAAATAATAATGCTTAATATTTTTGCAAGAATGATCAGCGTCACACCAATATTACTTTAAAGATAATTATTCAAATAAATCAGATGTATTTATGAAATTAGTAGAATTGCATAGGTGCCCACCCCTCATTAATATTCCGTAATATGCGGGTTAATTCAAAGCCATTAAATAATAAGCCCAGTCAGATAGTGTTAAATTTGTTAGCGACACACTAGCGCCAAACCTCTGCTGCGGAAGGAGGACAAAACAGAAGTGGGTCGCAGAGAAACGATACGATTTATTTATATCGATATTTTATACGATTTTTATCGATGTTTTGTTTTTGCACTTCCTTTAAGAGCTTGCTAATTATTGAGATCTTTTACATTAAAGCTAAAACTATAATGAAAAAAAAAAAATGTGGAAATTTACTGTATTAATATTTCTATATAAATATAGTGGTGGCGAAGAAGTTGATTTATTTATTAAAAGTTAAATAAAAAGTGATGGAAATTTACATCACTATGCAATTAACCCTTTCCGGCACAGAAAAATTATGTTCGTAAAATGTGAAATTACTGACTGACACCGGAATTTACAAACGACTTTCTTAGAAAATATGAACTCCTTATTTTAAGCTTTAATTTTAGAAGCAAAATTTTATTAAAATATTCTTGGTGCCGAATGCAGCACTCCCAACCGCTAGATGGCGCTATTTTCAACTTGCGAAAAGTTTCCCATTTATCTGACCGGGCTTATTATTTAATGGCCTTGGGTTAATTTGACCCAGTTTAACAACGCTTCAAACCAGAAAAATTATTGGATGAATCTTTATTTATTCAATTTCAGGTTTCTACGTGCAATTTATTTAATTTCATTTCTTAAAAAATTTCTGGTGCGAAACGTGTTAAACCTGGGTCAAATTAGACCACATATTACGGAATATTAATGAGAGGTTGGTACCTATGGAATTGTATAGGATGTATATACTAAAATAAGAATTTCTTCTTTGAATGTACAAATAAATGTTTCTTTAAAAAAGTTGACGGTTCAAATATATTGATTAAACAAAAACATTCAGAAAGATATATACCTAGGAAAAACAAATCAGCAAAAAGGAATATATATATATATATATATATATATATATATATATATATATATATATATGTAATATTTCTTGGCAAACTTGCTTATTTGTCCTTTTAGCTAACAAAAGTTTAATTTAAAAATATGCCTTCTTTGAAATAAAATGGAAGTCCTCGAATAATCCTTAAATAAATCTAGCTTAACCCTTTAACGTACATTGTTTTCCCTACGAAACCATAAAATTTTTATTACGAAATTCAACAATTACAGTAGAATTTTAATAGAAATGTTTTTCATTTATAATGTATGTAAAATGTCGCTTTTTTGTTATATACAAATAAATTTGTTCATAATTTCCGATGTCAATCATTTATTTCACCATTTTAGTAATTGATGTTCTTTATCCGTTAAAGGGTTAAAGTTAATCAATAAAAAATCTACTTTCTAAGTATATAACGAATGGACGCATAAATAGATATATATTTTCAAAATTTTCGCCGTATTGTGCCGAGCCATACCCAGTATCAATTTTGCAAGCATAAATATGCTTTAATTTTCAGCTATGTAGTTATGTAATCTACTGAATGTTATAATATTTACCGTAATTTCCGGCGTATAAGCCGCAGCTCAAAGAGTCGTTTTTCGACCCAGAAATTTTATTCAATAATTGTAGTTAAATATTTACAGCGATCTTTTAAGTTACATTTTATAAAATAATATTTCTGGGTCGAAAAACTACTCTTTGAGCTGCGGCTTATACGCCGGAAATTACGGTATATCCAGGGAAAACTTTTTTAAATGTAAGAATACATGCTTCGTCAATAAAGTTCAACTCTTCAGTGATATATTGAAGAAGAATATACCTTTCTAGGCTTAAGCCTAGGAAAAAGAAATCACCGAAAAGACATAGCAAACGATTTATTTATCTCGAAACTCTTTAATCCTATTGAATCATTTGTCTAGTGAAAACTGGCAACCTCGCTTAATTTGTCTTTTTAGTTTTCCAAAGTTTAATTTGAAAACATGCCTTGTTTAAAATAAAGTGACTGTTTAAAATCCTGAAGTAAGTCTACTTTCTTTAAATAAAGAAAAGAAAGAAATTGTTACGCAGAATGAAACATTGTGGTCTTAAATCGAAATCATAATGGTTCCAGTTCGACCATATGTCACCAATACTTATTTGATTTCTATTGTACTTGAAATTCGAATCTTAAATTAGAGACTTAAGTTTTATATGTCTTGTGCCTTTTTTTTATTTCGGTAATGAAATTTGTTTTTATACAACTTCCAAATTCTACAGTTTAATGTAAATTAAGATGTAGTTCAAAAAAGGAAATATTCTGCAATTGTAATTATCTCTTGAAGCGGCAATAAAAGAAGAAAAAAAAGAAAATACTCAATGAGGGAAATTTTCTGACGCATTCACAAATTATCCTTATTTTTTCGATACATGTGTTACATTTTGTGTTAAAAGCGGTTGCTGTCAAATGATGAGTTTTTGTCAGGCTGTCGCATCTGAAAAGTTTTATTTAAATACCAACTCTGACAGTATTTTCTGAAAGAACATCTACTTTTTTTCTAAAACTGGGAAATACTATTCAATTTCATATTTGTAAAATAAATGCACTTGCTAGTTTCATGCGTCAAATATTAAAAATTACTTCACGAACGCAATTAGCGAAAACACTTCGTTTGTATTTCGTAACCGGTTCCAAAATTCAAAATGCCAGTTTATATATTTAAAAAAAAACTGCAACCAAAATCAAAAAAGTAAAAACTGACAAAGTTAGAGATCGACCTCGTCTATCCTATGCAAAATAAAATATTTAAAAATATTAAAATGCGAGCGAGAAATCTGTAAAGAACTTCCTCATAGACTTGACGTTAGCTTGAGTGTTTCTTCCCGTGACTAGTGTAGGCTCTTAAACGTATACAAATATCTAAAATTTTATATTTTTGTATTGAAAATGTATAAAATTAACATTTTGCAAACACTAAACATACATTGCCGTGATTGTTAATTGTGTATCGACTTCATAAACACTAAAACTGTTTTTTCAATGTCTTCCCAAAAAGCCAATTTGGTGAAATCTGAGAGTATCAACGTATTAACGTTTTAACACCTGTACCCGCCGCCTTTTCAGAAGACCTCACGTTGTCAGCACCGTGACGCGAGTGCAACGATTGGCGTTGTGATGAATCTAACGCTACGTACAGAATATGTAATCCTTCTCGTTTGTGATGTCAATACGTATAGCAAACAGCAATCCTATTCGTTAGGTTTGGGAAAGTCAAAGAGAGAGTTTTGTTTTTTCCCCAAATGTTATCAAGTGGGAAACATAGTAGAAAGAATTTTTTTTCCACAGTAGTTAAATGATTTTAATTTCAGAATACATATAATTCAAGCATAAAAAAATGTTTTTCTTTTTTTCTCCATCTTAGCAACATTCTTTTACACACCCCACACAGGGGTTATTTCGTCCGCCGCAATTTCACATTCCAGTTCAGGTCAAAACAAAAAACATGTACACCGATTGGCTATAGAGATTGGGTTAAGCTTCTCCCTTTCGCCAATTCGCCCAGCAGGTGCTAAAAAACGTGAAGCTTTCTGAAAAAGCGTATCGGCCCGTTCCGGCTGCGTAAGTTAAACACTAACTTGGCCGGTATTGGACTAGTATTGAAGAAATAGAGGTGGAGGGAATAGAAAGACGTGCTTTTCTCTCCATCGTGCGAGATGTGTCTTTATTGTGTCCGATTATTTCGTCCGGATGACAGACTGGACGTTATATTTACCTCTTATACCAGCGAAAGCGATTCTTCTCAGACGAGACTTTTTTTCTCTATAGTTTACCATTCCTTGTGGAGATTATTTTGGCGCTAAGTTTTAGCTTTTTACATTAAACTTTAATTCAATATATTGAAAAATAAAAAATTCTACTCAGAAGCTTAGGAAAAACAAATCAGTAAAATGGCATACCAATGATTTATTGATCTTGAAATTCTTTAATCCATCTGAATCATCTATCTCGTGAAACCTGACAACTTTGTTTATTTGTCTTTTTAGCTTTCCAAAGTTTCCATTGGAAACATTCCTTGCTAGAAATAAAATGAATGTATAAAATCCTGAAGTAAGCATAGATTCTTTAAAAAAGAAATTGTTACAAATGAAATACTGTGGCCTTAAGTAGAAGTCTTAATGGTTCCAGTCCGTCCATTTGGCACCGATACTTATTTTATTTCTACTGTATTTTAAATGAGGTTCTTAAACTGTGTCCGTAAGTTTTATTTTCCAATGTTACTTTATTTTATTTCGTATATGTCATTTATTTTTATACGATATTCAAGATCGAAGAGTTAGTGCAAATTAACTTATTTGCCTCTTTAACAGTGTTTTCATATGTAGAAAATTTTTTATTCGAAAATTTTCAATTTTCATGAGAATATTTTTTTTTATTATTATTTTGCGTTATATATATATATATATAGTTAATAAAGTAAAATAAAATTAGCATTCAAAATTCATGAAATCCGCAATTTTTTTGCATAATTTGTGTCTTTTTAATGATTTTTTTAAAGTTTTTAACGAACTTATGAAGCACTCGGTATAGATATATATACATATTCATTTTCTCATATAAAAGCATTAAAAATAACAGAAAAAAAGAATTTTAAAATCAAAAGACAATAACTATATAATCGAGTTAAATTGATATCTACAAAACCAATCTAGCCAATTGCAATTTTAAGCTGCAATTTATTTAGTACTATTTCATACAGCTTACTAAAATCTTCATTCAACAATATTTCCAAATAGAAAGATGAAATAAAAATGATGCGGTCATTGCCACCACTAAAAATAAAATAGAACAAATTCCAATGGCAATTCTCGAAGATTGCGACACAACCATTTGTCATAGATACTTATTGTCTTCTACAAAATTTTCCGCCAGAGATTTAGAATAGTGCTCCTCAAAATATATTTTTGACACATACTTCCGAAAGAAAAAAAATAAGGTAAAGTCTTTTTCCATATTTTTTGTGCTACATTTTTTTCTCTTTCGTAAGCAGCTATTTTTTCCTTATATACAACGAATATCATGTGGTTATTTATGGCTGTATGTTACATCATTTCAAGGGAATTTTCTTCCAGGCTATCTATGATAGCAAAAAAGAAATAAGAATGAGGAATTTTGTTTCTTTATTTTATGTTGCTTTACTTTATTTATTTATTTTTTTGCGTCGTCAGGGAAAATAAAGATCCCTTTTTGTGAAACTTTTATTTTTTCCCCTTTACCTTTCACATCGGATATGCGCATTTGAAATGATCTCATTTCAATTTGGATTACTTCACTACTGAATTGATGAAATTGAAAAGAAGTAGCGTACTTTTATAAACGAAACTTTATAAAGAGTTTCAACCAAATAAAAATCAATTTTTAATATAAAATGTTTTCTGTTTTCAGTTTTTTATGGTCATTTTTTGAATAAAAATTTTCATTATATGCAGAGGTAATTGTTATTACGTTGTATGAGATTATGGGGGCTGCAATTAAAAAAGAAGTCGTTATAGCATTATATAAATAACATTAAATGTTTTTTATTGTCTAAGTAAACATACAGCTGTGTATTACAAGCGTGCATAAGATTTACAAATATAGATACACAGTTAGTTACGTGTGTAAGAACTCATATGCGCCCTTTTCTTGTAAAATCAGTACTTTCTTAAGCCTCAATACTTAAACAAGTGGGTAAGTGTGATCGAAGATCACTCAAAGGGTTTCGTTTAATATTCCTTTCAAAACACTTTATCATTTCTTTAAGAGATACAAATAAATTTCATTTAGCAAAGAGAACCATCATGTTTTTTATAAAGTAAAAATTTACCGGTCTATTTTTTGTTTTTTCGAATATCTAAACCAGCCAGAATATCTAAACCCTATTCTGTCATAATAATACCCGTAATACGGACTAAATGCGATATTTAAAAAAGTAATTTCAAAATTAAACAAATTGTACACCTTCAAAATGTTAAAATATGCGAATATTTCCATAATCGGATTTTTATCACGATTCAATATGTTTCTCAAACTCATATTTACTATTCTCTATTACTCATATTGCTACTAGCTTTGCATTATTCTCAAACATCTAAAAAATTCGTTAAACTTCCAGTATGACGTCAGATTTTGACGTGATATTAATCTGCTTTGTTTACGTACACATACTCATACTCTTTGTATTATTGAGAAATCTTAGAAATTTTCCGTTTTATTACTACTATGACGTCAATCAATTTTATTTCATAATTATCTTTTTTTCAACTGTTGAAACTTTTTATTTTATTTTTATTTTTCACGTGGAAATCGTCTGATAGAAAATTAATTATTGTGAAAAGAATTTCATCGTGGATTTTTAATTTTTGGCATCTGACATAACGAAAAATGTTTAAATTTAATAGGAAAAAGGCTGTTAGAATTTTGGTTTTTTATCTCTATTTATTAAAATAATATTTTTTTTTTAAATTTTAATATTTTGAGCTCTTTATAACTGTTATTTCGTTATATACACAAAGTTTCAACTCTGTAAGTTATATAGTGTTTGAGAATGGCTCTGTGACAGACAGACAACGGAGCGGGAGTAATAGGGTTTCGTGAGATGAACGAAACCCTAAAAATAATGATATTACATTACCATAGCAGCCAATTTTTGGGCCTTTTTGTTACTACTATTTTTCTGAATAGTAGTTGATTTTATTGTAGAAAATATACGATTAAATGAAACAAATTTTTCTATTCTAAGATAGCGTAGACAAAAAAGTGTAAAAATTGTCAGGTATACATTTTATACTATTTTGTAAATAAATCCCTTCCATGTAATTTCTAAAATATCTGTATCTTTATGCATCAAAGATTTAAATGTTAACACTAGAACGACCGGAAATTTTACTCAAGTTTTATAAAATCAATTCACACCAGAATTTTTATTTAAAACTTTTTAAGATATTCATTGAACATATTTCTCAGAGATTTATATTTAATTTATTTTAAAGAGATATTTCTGGTTTGTATCGGAATATATTCATTTGGTAGCGGTCAAAATGACCGCTCATGGTCGTTCTAGTGTTAATAAATAAAATATTTATTTTCGCATTTTTAACAAATTAGAAAATCTTTGACATTAGATGGATGAATATTAATTTTAATATTTATATATTTTCTAGGTTGATCTTCGCCACGTCAAGCAACAAGAAGGAACCAACTTGGTTCCTCTGGGAATTGACATGAGCGAGTTTTACAAAAGTGTTGAATGGGATATCCTGCTAGTCCCAGCAAAATACAACGAAGAATACTATGATTGTTGTACAGAACCCTATCCGGACATCACGTTCAACATCACCATGAGAAGAAAAACCCTGTTTTATACTGTAAACCTTATCATTCCATGCGTAGGCATATCTTTCCTCACTGTTTTAGTATTTTACTTGCCATCAGACAGCGGAGAAAAAGTAACACTTTGCATCTCTATTCTTGTCTCTCTCACTGTGTTTTTCTTGCTGTTGGCAGAAATTATTCCACCAACCTCCCTTGCAGTGCCATTACTCGGAAAATACCTCTTGTTTACAATGATTCTCGTGACTTTATCCATTTCTGTGACTGTGGGCGTGTTAAACGTTCATTTTAGATCGCCATCAACCCACCAGATGTCGCCATGGGTAAGAAGAGTGTTCATACACATCATGCCGAGGCTCCTGCTTATGCGAAGACCCATGTATGCTTCAGACGATGACCTGGCAGAGCCTCCGAAGTTTTCCGTGAGAGGTTGTAATGGTGTAGAAATGCGTCGAACGACAGGAAGAGAAGATGGTAATGTTGTTGTACCTCCCTTAGACAATCTACATATGGGTTATGGAAGACCTAGTGGAGCTGAAGATGTCGGGCTAGATTCAGAAGCGATGGTCATGGGTAATGGAGGTGGAGGTCGATTCAAGCAGTATGCTCCTGAAACGCAAAAAGCTATTGAAAGTATCTTGTTTATAGCAGAACATATAAGAAAGGAAGACGAAGAAGAGAGTGTAAGTATGAAATTTTATAAGTATTAAATATAATGTAACTGAAAATATACGAGTTAAATTGTTTATTTATATACATTTCTAATAATACAAATAGAATTATTGTTTCCGCTGATGGGATTACGTTATTTAGATGAAGGAGTGAGTATATACACAAGCATTTTCCATAGCTAGACTGCAAAAAGAAATATAAGAACTTCGGATAAAACACTACCTTGGATGCCAGTAGATGGATACCGGTAGAAAACTAGTAGAAATATCCATTTAACCTACAGCAAAAATCTCCCTTTTACAAACTTTCTTTTTTTTTAACAGTTTGCTACTACATTTGACTGTTTTGAGTGTTCAGAAACAAATGCTTCGGCGTACCAAAAGGGGTTTTCTGTAAAATCTACGGAATTGTTTTCCATGTGTAAAATAGGGTATTTGAAATTAAACACATAAAAAAATTAATTTTAGTACAACCAGAAATATTAAAATATTTAATATTTATAAAAGCTTTTTTATAGATAGTTTGTAGTTACAGTTCACCAAGTATATCCAATTACCTTGTACCACGAATATTTTAATTGGATCGTGCATTAAGAGTCTGAGCACGACGTAATCAATATTGGGACGCTTTAAGGGCATAAAGTGATTGTGAAGAATGCGAATATCAATTCAAAGTTCGCGAAAGTGAGTTTACGTCAAAATACAAAACAAAAATATTTGTAAATTAACATTGTATTTATGAGCTGAACTGATACATTATTAATATTATTTCTGGTATTTTGCTTGATGTGTAGTATATTATAACTTAGTAAGTACTATATTTAAAAATTTTATATTTAAAAATTTCATGCAACAAAAACGGAAATAATTTATTACATTTACAAAACATAAATTATGTGCGAAGAATGATCTTTTGTTTTCGAATATGAATACTTTAAAAATAAACTTCTGCTAATTTGACAATAATTTTTACTATTGATCTAACATAAAACTATTTTAAAATAAATTTATAAAATGTTATATTTGCATTTAGATTTGTTTAGTTTATTCATTAATAAATAGCTTTTCAGGTATAGTATATACTGAAACAATATCATTATCATTAATCCATTTAAATAAATAATACATATCAACTGATAATTTATGTACATATTTTATATATGAAAAATTATACTTAATTAAAAAAATAAATAAATAAAATAATTCTTTTAATTAAACAATTTTATAACACTAAAGTTATTATTTTTATAAAATTATTATTTTATAAAATAATTATATTTATAAAATTATTTTTAATATAATTTTATTAAATGCTATTAATGCATTTAAATATATGTTTTTTTTATTATTAAAATATAGCTCGTAGGTACTATTAAGACATTAAGTATTAAAACTTAATATCATTAACAAAATTCAGTTAAAGAATATATAGTAACTGATAATAAATTGATAAAGATACAACAAAAATGTCAAAAACAACGAATGCACAACCACAGGGTTCGTACACCTTTACCACAATATTTTATATGAATATTCTATTTAATATTTAAATAGCAGAAATTGTAGACACCTCGTTTAAATGCAGGATTTGTAAGAATTTTCTGCATTTAAATAAGACGAAACATTCTATTTAAAAAATGTGCAGGGATGAGATTTCTCCGACTTTTTTGCATACCAGTATAATCTTAGATACAATGTTGTTCTGTTAAATCGCCGAACAGTTTCCGAACAGATGATGTCGCTAAAGGGGCTTCCTAGTTGCAAACAACTTAACCCCCAGTCTATTGTGAGTAGAGTGTCTTTTATTAAACTGAGCCGTTGGCAAAAGTTAAGCAGAATGTTACGATTAAATAAAAAAAACATTTTCTCTAAGATTATCCTGGTATGAAACAAGTCAGAGAAATCTTATCCCCGAATGTGGTAAAAGCGTACGAACCCGGAACCATCAAACTTCGTATTAACCCCTTCGCGACGAGCGTCCTGTACGGAATTTTTAATCTTCTGCCACCGGTTTTTCAAAACAGAAATTTGCGTCTAATTGAAGCGCAGAAATGTTACAATTAAATAAGACAAAGCATACAATAAAAATTAACTGGTGGGAATAATGAAGGATTCTAAGCTTCTTATGCATCACGTATACGTGTCGCTCGTCCCCAACGGGTTAAGAGACAGGTACTCTGACAACTGCGCAAAATCGTTCACCCTTTGGGTTCACTAAAACTCTGTCAGTTTCTGGAAGGTGATTGCCATATTTGCGTTGATTAACCAATTAACGACGAATTACTTTACACTTCTTTTAATACTTCGATACCATCTGACACCAGTTTTTCCATACTGTTATTTTAACTGATTGAATCTGTGATAGTTTCAAATTTGATAGTATGATTTTTTTTAAACTAATTTACTGGTGTTCATATTTAAAAGTTTCGTATCACTTAAATGGTAACTTTTCGTACCAACCGGCATTAATGAGTTAAACATCGACACTGGTTGCACACTGGTTTGTAGCTTCCTTTTTACGGAAAACGCTAATTGATAGAATCGGTGGTCAAACTGCCGTTGTACGATCCAATGAAAATGGTCAGATACTTGAAACGGAGGACTGATGTAGGGTAGGCTAGTATGCAATTCACATAAAAGAATAAAAATAAATAAATAAATAAATAAATAAAGGTATGCAAACCTATTATATTTTCCTGTGCGTAGTTTATCAAGTAAAAATTGAAATTGAGCATTTAATCAAGCCCCACTGATCGAAAATTAAAGTTCTATTGATATTGCATTCGCATAAAAAGACTGTAGACGAAGTAATAATTTAAAGTTTACTATATTTAAGCATTTAAAAGCACATTTTTGAAAAGTAAAAAAAACACTTTCTTTAAGTGGATAATTTTACAAAAAAGAATATGTTTGCTCAAATTAATATCATATTTATAAAATAATACATTTTTAAGATGTAGTGAACTTAAAACTATCTTTACATCTTACGTATAAACAATATACATTATAAGCTTCGATCAATTATGCTGTGGTTTTTTGTCTGAGATTTATACTTGGTTTGTAGGGGTACTTGAATTTCTGTCTATATGTTTAATCGGAATGGTAAACTTTATCATATTTATTCGCAAAAATCTATGATTAAATAACCCGAATATTACAATCAGTAAAAAGTGGTACACCAATTCAAGGACTCGTACGAATTCTGATATAATATACAAGAAATATATTTCTATCATACTTTCTATATCTTTGCTTTTTTATGGAAGATGTACAATAAATAAAATGACAATAAAAATCAAATGCATGTTATAAAAAACAAGCTGTCCAAAACTAAAATAAACATAAATTAATATAATAATATACTACTTAACCGTATGAATTTTATCGCATATTCTATACCTTTTTTTAGGGTAGAGGGGATAATAAATCAAACACAAATGAAAGGAAACCGCAGATTACAGAAAATAAGTTGTTTAAAACAAAAATAAACGCATATTAATACCGGGTGGTTATGATTAATGTTACACTACTCAGTTCAATCTGGAGCACGTTAGGTTGACAGATTTCGCTGAAACTTGGTATATACGTTACATGAACCATGGAGAAGAAAAACATCCAATTAAAAAATAGTTATTATTTCGACCACTATGTGCAAAAATGGCGCATAAAGAAACTGAAACACAAATTCGAAAGAGAAAACTTTATTTAATCACAGCATTTGTTCATTATGCATTACATTTATGTAAATGGTATGTTCTAAACGTGTTAAAACATGTTCAACAGAAAACAAGCATAACACACCATGTCGGTTCAATTCCTCAAGAATCACTTTGCGCTTCTGTTGAACATGTTTTAACAAGCTTTGAACATGTTATTGACACAAATGGAATGCATATTGAACAAATGCTGCGATTAAATAAAGTTTTATGTTTTCAATTTTTGTTTCCGCCATCTTTTCACCAGGTGGTTGAATTTTGAACTATTTTTTTTGTTAAATATTTATCTTCCCTATGGTCCATATAGTGTATATAACAAGATTCAACGAAATCTGTCCAGCAGAACGGGCTCCAGATTAATATGTGTAGCGTAACTTTAATTAGTGTATACTAACGTACTATTTTTCCGTTGGATTCAAATTATGATGATAATTTAGTAATCGCAGTGTAAAATACATTGTATTTTTTCTATTTTACAGGTAATTGAAGACTGGAAGTATGTTGCTATGGTGCTTGATAGATTATTTTTGTGGATATTTACTATAGCTTGTATAGTAGGAACGTGCGGTATTATGCTTCAAGCACCTTCATTATACGATACCAGAATACCCATCGAAGGATTTCACGTGGCATGATTGAACTTTTTGAACCTTCTTCATATGACTGGATAACAATTAATGGGGCACTTGTTTATTTGTTATTCTTTCACCCCCCGCTCCCGTCGGCCCTTACTTGGCAGCTAAGCCATGTCCAGCAATTATGGACATGTAGATCTTTTGTAGACCAGTAGAACAGAATTTCTTTTCAATCGTTTTTTCTTATTCTTCAGACATTGGCATGCGCTGTTGCTGCACTCAGGGGTTTCTTATAAATTAGGGGATGGCTAGTTAGCGATAAAAACCTCCTCTCCTGTTTCGTAATGGTTTCTGTATTTTGTTGTCAGATATTCTGCATGGAATGATTCTGCTGATAACTAAATTTGACATGTATAATTTAATCGTAATCGAATAATCAAATTATTTGTGTTCGTTACATACGTTATCTCAGGAGTCATTTTAAAGAAAATGCATACACTTTCTCCAATCCGAAACTCTCTGAAAGGTGAATACGCAAATAAGAAATAAACAGCTAATTTTCAGTATTTGTAAGAATCACATAATTTCAAGATTTTCATGAAAACATATTTATTTTATCAGACGGACAAAACTAAATAATTAAGGAAACAGTTCTAATTGACAAAATGAGATTTTTGAAAAATTAGTTGCCTTTGAAATTTTGAAAGTTAATTTATATTCAATCGTACCGGAAATTACAGAAAATTTTCTCTTTTAAACTTCCCCTATATCCTTTGTCATACTTTTTCTACTTGGCTCTAACCAGAAAACCACGCTGTTAGTGTAATAATGAAAAAAATCTAAATAAGCAGCAATCGAAAGAGCATATTGAAATTTGTTTTTTGACGCATAAATCATTTGCCCTCGTCTCACCGTTATCGAAATATAATGTCTTAAAATTTGCTTATTTATTAATTTAATAGGATGGAAGTAGGAGTTGATAAGATGGAAGGAGGAGTCGATAGGATGTAAGAAGGAGTCGATAAGATGGAAGGGGGAGTCGATAGGATGGAAGGAGGAGTCAATAGGATGGGAGGAGGAGTCGATAGGATGGAAGTAGGAGTCATTACGTTTTCAATATAACAACATAATCAAACTCCAGTCACTTGTCCATTTCAGTTTACTGTGTCACAATAATCCGACATGAATCGGTGTGCTTGGTAAAAGTCTGGATTAGTGCAAACTGTGCCAATTCCAATTGAAACGCCTTTGCAATTTTGTTTTACCCAAGATGTGGAGCATTGTAATCATTGCACTAGAATTAAGTTCATGAAATGTTCTTGGTGCAACTATTTTCTATGCTTCAATCATTTTTTGGTCCAGTATCATATTTGCAAGGTTCGCACACTCCTTGGAATTTCCAAGGAGTCCGTCACCACTAATAATGATAAGAAAAATTCTATTTAATTTTTAAAACACAGATTTCGTAACCACCACGTCTATTCACAGAGTTTGCGATATTTTCTGCATTAAATCAGGTGAAAAGACTATTAAGAATTTGTGGTAGAACTGGGCGAACCCTGTATTTGTCAATTGCACTTTTTTTTGGTGGGCTACTTTCATTTTTATATTATTATATCTAAAAATGTTTGTATTTTATTTTAATGTTATTATTAAAATTTCTGAATCAGAACCACGCCTTATCTCCCTAAGTTAAAACAAATAAATTAGCAAACTTTAACACTTTACCGACCGGCTGTCGATTAATCGACGGCCGGTCGGTAAAGTGAATTTAATCTTTAAATGCAACATTGGCACCAGAATTTTGGAAAGAAAAGTTCTCTTTTATTAAGAACATGAAGAAACGTTTTTACTTATTTTCAAATAAATTTGTTTCTAAATTCTGGTGTGAATCAATCATTTTAATTTTACGAATCAATGTATTTTTACGAGACATGCGGTCGGTAAAAAGACTTTATATCTTGATAACGAGGAGACGGGGGCAAATGATTTATGTGTTAAAAGACACATTTCTCTTTCGATTGCTACTTACTTTTATTTTTTTCATTATTACACTATGGCGTGGTTTCCTGGTAAGATGTGTTATACGTCTTACTGTTTATACGGCAACTAAGTTACCACTGAACTCACCCGTTCGGTGTTCGATGTCCTTAGAATAAGTTTACGGCAGAAATTAGTTTTCAAATTCTGGTACGAATAAATAGAAACAAAACATAGTCCACTGGGACGTATATGTATCAACACTCAAACAAATAGTTCATGTGTTACAAATTAACGAAACTTTCATGTGTGAATAACACAATTTTTAATTTTGTGGATAATTTAAAGGTGCTGGACATTTAAGTTAAATTACTTGGACGCATGAAGATTGTAGGAGGTGAAAGTCTTAAAATATCGGTATTGCTTCCATGCTTATTCATAGGTCCTAGCTAATTTTATTCTGCTGAATCAATTCTTTCTTTTCTCTTTGGTAAGTTTCTTTACATTTCAGAAAAAAATAATAATTTTTAATAAATATTTTTTTAATAAATTATTTCCTTTATGAAAAGTGTAATTAAAGATTTATAAAATTCTAATATCAACAAGTTTTTTGTTCCCAGACTAGTTGTGCGGATTTAAGAAAGTGTATAGTATTTTTAAATGCATAATATAATAATTCCAAATCTAAGACTACGGTTTAATACAGAGATATCTTTACGGTCTAAGAGCAACTTTAAAATAACATTTTTGTTACTGGTATAATGACATTAAATCTATTCATGTTTGATGAAGATAACTTTACTGCAACTTTGTAATTAATATTTTCATTTTCGGAAAAAAATGAGAAAACAATTAAAGTATAACGAAAGCATTAAATCAGAAAATTATCATAATAAAAACAATTTTATTGTTTCTTTAATTCTTTAAAAAACTATAATAACGTATTCTTAGAGAAATATCAATGTACTAATTAAAATATTAAACATTAATAAAATATTAATTTATTAATAAAGTATCAATAAAAACTTCCTGAGGAACGGCATATTTACAGTAAAATGTAAAGAATTTCGAAATTGTAAAGCGAGTTATCTTACATTATCAAGAGGTATGGTATGCCATTTTATACACTGGCAGATATATTAAAGGAAGAAGAATAAAATCTAATGTAACGACAATGCATATATTCATGCTTGAGATCCATTAAATATCATGTATCTCAGATAATATATGAGTAGGATAGTTCTTAATTGCATAGATTTTTTTTATTTTACCAAATCTTAGCAACCCTTAGATTTGTTTCAATACGTTGAAAAATATTGTGAGCAAAATTTGAACTCATTTGCACACAATGAACTTGTCCACATCGACATTAAGGCTTTAGACTTCCGGAATTTTTTAAAAATCATTTAACGTCAATGGAATACGTGTTCTTCAGGTTTAACAGGATAATCAATTTGGATTCCTTCTTTCACTCAGAAATTCCGAGTTCATGACTGAAAGCACGTGAGAATAATTTTTATTTTGTGTGATCATGAAATGTCTGATTAAATGAAGCAAAAGTTACTGTGAGGAATTTCTGGTATGAATTTGGAATTTCCGGTTGAAATATGATACCAAAATAAAGACTTTTTGTCCGAATACGTTTAAATTTTGCAAACTTTTTGTTTAACGTATTGGAAAAAATATAGGGATTGTTGTTTTCCCAAATAAATGATTAATAAAAGACCACTCTGTAAGTGAGAAAAATATAAACGCGCCTTCATGTATATTTATATCTCAAGTATCTCTGTAATGCAAGGTTTAAAGCAGATTATATAAATTATATCAGTTTACATTGCGAAATGACAGTCTTTTTCGCAAATTAAATATGAATAAAAAGTAATTATTAATCACTTTAATGCAGGATATCTTGTTTTCCGTAAGTAGAGTATACGTTCAACAATGGTGCTCAGATCTTAAAGTGCTTGTTTTGCATCTATTAGATTTTTTAAACAACGAATAAATTTATCGAAGCAATGCATGAAGTGTAGTGAGTTTGAAACATTATATAAATATAATTCATAATTATTACATGGGAAACTCTGTCTTCCAAGTTAAAATTCAATTAAATTCCATTAAATTTGGAGAGGAGAGAAATAGAGTATTATTTTATTGTAAATCACAAAAATTGTTTTTTGTAAAGCTTATAACTTAAATAATATTACAGTCATCAACGTTCTGAAAGCTGCACTGAAAGAAAATAAATATATCGTTTTACATTTTTAGGCTCTCTGCGTTTCTAAAATATTTTACTTTTGCTACCACTATTTTAAAACGATAGCCTTTGTGGTAAATTTTTATCTCAGACAGTGTTGTTGATAGTGAGATACTTTTTAAAAACTCATTTTTCTTGATTGGCACCACTTTTGAAATGGTATTAATTTGCTGGATATTTGCATTATCTAATCTGTCATTAAATAAGGCGAATGTTTGTTTCTAAAATTACTGGTGGCAATCAAGGAAGATGAATTTAAAAAAAAGTAGCTCACTGGCAACACTGTATTCAGACATTCAAGGAACATACCATAAACATTATAGTTTAGCCAAAGTTGGAATAAATTAGGAATGCAGGTGAGCCCTGCATTTTAATAATATATCATTTAATGTCAATTTAACGTATTAATTTTTAAGAGGCTATTGGTTTAAAAACTGCATATGCATGATTTGTGATAGCAATGGCATTTTTGACCGCACAGCACTAAGTAGAATCAACATGCAATACAGTGCAATGATACAATATTTTTCACTGATTTATTGATGTCTTCACCGTGGTTTTAACACTAAATTTCTTTAGAATGCATAAAGAAAATGATCTTCAACAATAACGAAGAAGCATTTAATTTAATAAGGATAAATAAGTCAGTTCACTTGGCAAGGTAACGAATTATAAGTGACAATATTTCATCTGTTAGAATAATTTTCTTTCGCCTTTTTTAAAAAGCTTAGGAAACTCTCAAATAAATAAATTGAAAAAAGTAAGTACTGCTATCTTTAATTAATTAAAATGAAGCTTTATCTTTCAAATTTGGCATACATCTTTGTGGTTCCGTCGTTGATTTACTGTGTTAATTAAATAACGTGTATTTCGTAAAAATATAAAATATAAACTAAATTTCAGACATTTGATACACCATGTACATCATGAAAGTTAAACAAATAAACAATATTTTATGTACGGAAGTGCTGAAAATACATTCCAGTTTACTTATTAAATATTTTCAAAAATTCTTCAAAATGCAATTAAAAAAAATTATGTATTCTTAATTATTAGATGTCATAAAGGACGACAAATTTGCTAATAAAAATGTATTATATATTAGCATGCTGAGATTAACCGATTCTTCATCGCTAAATTAGGTAACATTTTTCAAAATTAAATTCATATCTACCTGTAATCGTTATTTAGGCTCTGCCATAAGTCACAAAACTTGTAAATGTTCATTACCATATATTTAGGGATTTCGTTTGCAATGTTTTCAATATTTTCAAAAAATATATATATATGTTAATGAATCCAACATCAGTTGAAATAGGTTTAAAAATGTCTATTAAAATTTGATAATTTCAAAATGATAATTATTGAAAAGTACTTGATAAACCATTTACATTTTAAAAAGCGCAGAAAATTATTAATTTTAGTGTACATATTAACACTTGAAGATATTATCTTGATTTATTTTTTTATCCTAGAACAAATATATCGGTAAAGCGTTTCTAATTTAATTAGTTAGAAATTCGAAATTATTTAAGCAATTTCTTCTAATTTGCAACAAACAAAAACTAATATTTTGTTTTCATTCAAGTATTTCGAATGAAATTATCCCCTTAATTTACACAATCATACGTAATGATTTGTAAAAATAAATGTATAAGATTTTAATGGCTAATTAAACGTTTAGTTTAACAACATTACTTTCATTTAATTATACTATTTATAATAGAAAATACACATTTTATTTCAGTAGTTTCATTTAGCGATAAGCAAACATATAAATGAATCGTCGGGATGATTTAAATCATAAAGTTAATCTATGCATATATTTTTCATTAAATTTCTATTATTCAGTCTGAAAATAAAGCAAATTTAAGATACATTTATTATTTATCTGAATAACAGTTGTTTTAGAGCCAGGTGATGAAAATAAATAGTACATTTATTTAAAATTTTACACCAGAAAAGTTGAAAAAAAAAATTATTTACTTCCTAGTTCAATAAATGAAGGAGTTTATGTGCTTAGTAAAAGTTTGTATTTCATGTAATCGAACATTCGTGACTCATTTATGAATGCATTGTTTAAAGAATCTAATAAGAAAATGCTGCAGTTTATCAAAACAGTTTCAGCCTGTGTAAACACGTTACTTACCGCTTAAAAAAGAGACAATATAGAGTCTATAATAAGTAAAATTTTAGTTCTTCAAAGCAGCTTCTTGTAAAATTTGCTGATAATGTTTAATTTCGCTGGCAATGTATTTTGTACAGTATTTGCATAAACTTGTGATATACTATATGAAGAAGACAGTGATTCACTGCAGAAACATGCTGAAATTGGTGTCTAATTGTACATAAAATGTTTTTATGACAGATTCTATTAGAAATTTCTTTTGACTAAAAGGTATTGGTGAAAAACAGTGCTTTTGTGTTGTTGCTATAGTATTAATCAAAACTATTAATCTGAAACTGTAAATAAAAATATTTATCATTTATTTTTATTTTAAAAGGCTGAACAAAATCAATTATGTGTTTTTAGATTTCATATTAACTTTTTTAGATAGAAAAAAACTGTTGAAAGCACTGTTTTTTAAATTTATAGTTCAAACTAACTATTCGAGTAAATTAAAAATTGATTCATATCCTGGAACTAACTTTTTTTCTTTTTTAATTTAATTATTAATATAATTTTTAATGTATATCATCATCTACTATCTTGTTTTTAGAATAAAGTAATACTAATATTGTTTCAATTTTTATGCTGTGTTTCCTTTTCTGAATATTGTATCGTACTATTATCAATGCTGCTATCATTGCTTGCTTATCAATGTTATTATCTGCTAATAATTATCTTTCTCTTTCGGTGAATCATCAGCTTATACAAATTTAAAGAATGTTTGAGAGGAAAGTACATTTTAAACGAATATTATGAATACAGTTGGAATTGGACAACCTCATAAATTTAACATTAAGTACTGTACCACAATTACTACCACAGAATTTTTTATAACAGAAGAATATTCAATAATATTTGAAATTTTATTATGAATTTTAAAATTATATTTCACTTTTAAATCCTGTTTCAATTAAATTATAAGACACTTTTAGAAATTTAAATAATGCATTATTCTATAAAACGCGAGGATATTGTTAATATACATTCAGTGGTACATGTATATCAATCTGAGTCAGAAAATTAAACTTATGAGTATTATGTTTATGCCAACGGACTTAATCCGAAATGGATTATAATATTAAAATTTAGGAAAACTTAAAAACAATAGATATAATTATATATTCTAGAACCTGATGTTGCATTAAAAACAGTAGCTCTGAGATATTTAAAAATTATGCTCGAAAAGCTAAAACCAAAATATTACTTACTTAAGTTGCATCAATAAAGCATAAATAAATAACACTAATTTGAATCAATTTTTACGAAAAGTTATCTACCAATTTAATTTGAAGTTGCAATGCTTATCACTATTATTGATGTTGGAATACACTATCTGCTATGCATTTATTGTTGTACAGTTGAAGTTGCATTTTAGACTGAAAATGTAGCAGGCTACATTTTCCAGCGGCTTAAGACATACCAAATATTGTACATTTTAGATCTTCAATAGTTCTCTTAGGTAATAGCGTGAGTTTAGACTTGATTCCTACTAGAAATTAAGGATTGCTTTAGTTTTATTATTAATTAAAATTGTTATTGCTGTGTTTAGAATATATAAAAATTACTTTGTTTATATTATACAAGGTTTGCTACCATCAAAAATGAAGGTTGGTAGTATGCATCAAGGCAAACAATATTTACTGTAAAAACAAGGCCCGGGCACCGCCGACTGGCCTACGTGCTCATACAAAAATAGCGGTTGTCGTATGCAGATTATTTTAGCGTTTGTACGGTCCCTTGAATTTGAAAACCAATTATTTCTAAAAGTTTTCTGTGCCTTATTTTTCTGAGAATAAGTAGGTCAAAGAAAACTTATAGAGAATATTGGTGTGTAAAAACAGGGGACCGTACAAACGATTAACATGCGCCAATGACATCCACCATTTTTGTGTCAGCCCATAGGTCTAGTATTCAGGGGGCTATGGACATTGTAGCCAGCCTGGATGCATACTGTATTTAGAAATTCAGAAGTTATACCAGAAATTCTGAATTTATAACGGAATATCCGAAAGAAAAGGTTTGCTTATGTAATCACAAAATGCTTGTCATTAAATAACGAAAAAAATATTATTCGGCATTTCTGGTATGAATTCGGAATTTCTGAATAAAAAAGGTGGCCCGCCTATCCTGCTCAGTGTTGTAATATTATTATTCAGTCAACAGCGTGTTTTGCACCAATCGAAACAGGGATTTGTGTCTACAAATATAAGAATAATGCAGATATTATAATGCAGTTTATGAAAGAATTATCTTGTTTTGTGGAATACATGGTTTTATGACAGAAGTGCCAGAAGTAGATAGTAAGTATGCCCTATTAGCCACTATCCGAAATATAGAATGTTATTCAGTATTGATTGGGTGCGGATGATGGTCACATTTAGCACTTATTATGACCTTACGACATCTAACACATAACAAACTATATATGTTGATATACACCAAAATCCAACGTTTAACACACAATATCGAATTGTAGCACAATAAACAGACGTACGTTTCGTGAGTAACTTGGAGTCACATCCTCAGTGTCAGTTAAAATAAAAATTATATCCTCCCAAAGACATGAAACAGAATCGAAAATGTTTATATATATATATATATCTGTTGATATTTTCCTTCAAATATCTTGTGTTAAATATGTGATCGCAAATCCAGGTTCAAAACATTTAAGCACGTTCTATTTTTAACTGTTAAGATAATTTCATCCCTAGGTTCTGCTGCGAATATGTTTAACTTGAAATTTGTTACAACCACCTCTTATTTGAATCCAAAGTTCACGAACAGCCCATGTACGTTTTACCATACAGTCTTTATATAATTTCTAACGTAATGTTTTTCGATTCTAACTATAAATATTTCCAATGCATACAATTCTACCAATCTGTTTGTCAAAATATTAAAAAAATTAACAGACCGAAACAATAGTTTGTAAAAAATAAAAATAAAAAAATAAAATTAGATCCCAACTTTTTTTGGCATATTTACCTATGTAGATGAATTGATTAATCAAATAATTACTAATTTTAGGTTCCACTTTTAATAAAATTCCCAATTTGATGGTTTAAATAAAATTTCGTTTCAAAACATAATAAAATTAATTTAGTTGTAGAAAAAAAATAAAGAACTGTAAATTGCATTTTTTTCCCATTTTAAATTATTTGAACTTTTAAAAATATCCTCATTCATTATGATGTTTCAGTGACATATAGTTTTAGAACATAGTCAAAAAAAATAACTATACAATATAATTTCAAATTTCAGAAATGCATTATCATAAAAATCAAACTAAAGAAATTTCTTGACGAAATCAGAGATTTTTTTTAACATTTTTGCTTTGTTGAGACATGGAAGTTATTTTTTTTCACATAAAATAATCAGTTACGCAGAGAAGTTAATTTTGAAGGACTTTAAATATAGAAATTAAAAATTAGTAGCATTTATATGTACTAATTGGTTTGTTCTTTCAGTAGAATTTAGAAAGTACATAGACTAGAGAGCAATTTACTAAACTTTATTTTTATCTTTAGTATATATTGTGATAATAACATAAGAGTAAACAATGGATAAAAAATTCTAACAATTATGTTAACACAAGCCCAAAACACACATAAAAATAATAACATTTAATATTTTACCTTAAACATATGTTATATATTAGAACATTTTAAATCTCTCTAATGTACTAAAGAATCCATGTACTGTAATGGTCAGCGTACCTGTCTCCTACACTCCAGGCCCCCAATTCGAATCTGGGCTTCGACTGATCAAGGTTCACTTAACCTTGCATCCCTTATGGGTTGATAAAGAGAGTACCACACTTCCTTGGGAACTAAACACTAACGCGGGTTCCGCGTTAGGCTGATCATCTCACCTATACATATGCTGTATAGCACCTTATGGCCCATGGTCAAGAAAACAGCGCTGGGCACTGTAGGCCAGGGCCCTTAATGAATAGCAGCGCCGCACGTTTAGTCTTAATGCACTAAAAAATAATTTTATTTTTTATATTTCATAGCCTCAATTCCAAAAAGTCTAAGTATATTATGAAAGTATTATTATGTAATTGTAACATGCGATCATATCATGTGAGAATTTTTAGGCATCTTATGCAAGGTACTTTTATTTATATGGGTACTTACGTATTACCCGGGCCAGCAAATATATCCCCAAAAATGGTTGTCAGTAGCATATCTTGTTTATCGTTACCAATAATATTCAAAACAGTATTTTAATATTGCTAAATACATAAAATTGTTTAAAATGGTAAATAATATAAAGTAAATAAATAAAAATAAGCAATAATAAATAAATAAAATAAACAATAATAAATAAATAAAATAAACAATAATAAATAAATAACAAAAAACTGTAAACTATAATAAAAAATAAACTATAAATTATACTAAAAATCTAACACTATAATAAATAAGTAAACTATATACTTGTCAAAAATAAGGGTTATTGTAATTAGTATAATTGGCGCGATGATTTGCTCAGTTGTATCTGACCTGGCCCGGATAATACGTAAGTACCTTTATATGTAGTGAATTTCAGATTACTGTATTATTTGACTTTGTGTAGTGAATTATATTTTTCTAAATATTTTATGAACAATATACAAAATAATGTTTTAGGTAAATTCGCATCATAAGGTTTTTTTCTTTGTTTTGAAAATTAAAAATTTGCGAATTAATTAATAAAAAAAAACTAAATATATTTATGTTACCTTATCATTTATTTCCTCATTTACATAAAGTCTGAAATTAGAAAAAATAAATGTTAGATGAATGTCATTATAAGTTTTAGTTCACCGAATCATGTATGTTTAGAAATAATTATAGCTTCCGTAAAAACTGGCGGGTCTTGAATGACTATTTTTGGAGCACTAATTACATACTTAAAAGTTTTATTCTTTTTTTAACACTGTTTTTTAAAAGAAATTCATTTTTTTTTTCTTAATAGCAGAACTATCTGCCAATAAATAACAAATAAATTTATTTTAAAATATAATGGTAAGAAAAGAATAAATTTATCAAAGATGCATTTAGTGCCCCAAATAAAACCAGTCACGAAATGCCATTGTCCTTAAAGTAATTTCTTAAGTTTGTGTATAGTAGTTTAGAGAGATAGGATTTAATTTCAAGTGAATCATTAAACAAAAAGTCAGTTTTCACTAATTCTTCCTAATTACAACTTACTGTACCAGTAGATAGACATGAACTACAGTTCACGCTACCTATGGAATCATTGTAAATAGTTTTAGTAATAATGTAAATATGTATATAATTTGCATGCAAGCACGCACTTACAATTTGTCTGCACTTCTTTTAGGCAATTAATACACTCAGTATTTACTATGGCACTAAAGCATGCTCAATGTATTAAATATATGTCACAAGTTATCGCACACTGGTAGATTTTGCACTTTAGACAAGGCACTGCATGAAATTTGATCAATGTTTTATGATATTGCACCTTTTAACTATCTCGCCTGTAGAAACTCTAGCTTATAAAAAGCAGAGACAAGAATGTCATGTGCCAAATTAAGGGAAATGCCTGCTGAAACTGTCAGTAGTGTCATTTCCCGCTCGTAGAGTAGATAAGATATGTGTGTCTTGTATATAAAGTCTGTATTTATTTGTAAATGTCCACTTTCTTGATAAAGAGAAATTTGTACTGGGTCCGCTCTGAATACTTTGTAAATAGAAATTTGTGCTTTGTCCATACTAAGGTTGCATTTATTGTGTGCTTCAGAAAAGCACACAAGGGCTTTCAAATTCACCAATTCGTTGTTCAGAATGAATGATGAGATGAAATACATGACTTATTTCTCCGGTAGCTGAAACATTTTGTATACAATAATTTGAGAAGTAGTTGTGATTTTAGCTACAAGATGACCTTGCAGTATCTTAACTCGTAGGAATGTTCTAATATCGTCGTCGCTACCATGTCAAACTATCGAATCCGAAAAAAAAAGAATTTTTTATTAGTTTTAAAAAACGGCCGATTGTCACCAATAAATTTTAATAGTATCTGGGTTGCTAGTCTGACCTCCCTTTTTTATTCAGAAATTCCGCATCTACACCAGACATTTCAATTAGAATTTTTCTGCTTCATTTAATCACAGAGATTTCGGGATTCCTTAAAGTAAAAAAAAAAAAATCCTGTATGAATTCGGCATCTCTGAAAAATGGAAGGACAAACTGCCAGCTCTACTTTTCAAAGAAATTTTAATAATATTCTTACTACCCGAATAATCCTAATAAAATTTATTGGTGACAATCGGCCTTTAAAATAATAAAAAATGCATTTTTTCATATTTGATAGTTTAACATGGCAGCGACGATATATTCACAACTTCAAAACAGAAACAAAAATTCGCGTTTTAACGGCTAACAGCATTAAAAAATAAAAACTGAACAATCTTTGCTGCAGTTTTACAGGCAAGTTTAAGCATTCAATATTATGTTTTTAAGGCGGCTAATAAAGTTTGGGGTATATAATTCAAAGTTTAGCTATACTATGTTGCTGCTGTTTTCAGCATTTATTCATTTTCTAAATATATCCAATACTTCAAAATACAAACATTAATTCGTAATTAAACAGCTATTCAAAATAAAGTGTGAAAACTGATCGATTTTTGATCAAGATTTACATTTTTAAATTCACCCAATTTCCCACGTACTCTTCTTTTAACGAAAATTTGAAATGCTTTTTAAATTAGAGTATACAAAATTTATGAGTTGCTGATTTCTTTTAAATATACCTGTTATTTCATCTTAAAAAATATTATAGTTGATGAGACAATGAATTTTAAATTTCGGTTATACTTTTTGGGATAACCTGTAAGATAAACATATGCCTTGTATGTTTATCTTTTAATTTGTGAATATTAATTAACCCATTTGGGTCTGATGTTCTATTAATAGGATATGTCTTTCACTGAGTATTATTTTGTCTTAACATTTATTTTTTTATTATCTGCATCTAGTAGTGGTAGTATATGTCTAAAGACTTATTATTATGTCTTCATTGATGTTTCGTAATTTAGTAATAATAATAATGATAAAAGTTTCTTTAAATCTCTTTACACCATTGGGGATTCTTTTTTTTAAATAACGTATGTGTTTCTGTTTAAATTTAAAATAGGGGCAATTTTTTTAAACGAATTATTTGTAATAAAACATAAAAAAATATTAGAAAGTTCTGTTGCATAGTTGCCAATTTTTACTTTTTATGTTACCACTAAAATTTAATAGAATTTTATTGTACTTATACGGCAAATTTTGGGACTTTAATAAGTCAAAGATTTCTTGAGTATTTTATTGGTACACAGCGTTAAAGTTGACAGCTATGTGTTGACAGCAAAGTTGTTTAATCCTGTTGTAATACGACATTTACTAAACGTCTTCTAAAATTCTGACGTTTCTTATTGTAATGCGTATAACACGTGATTTCAGCAAATGTCTAATTTGTTAAATATCCGTAATATTTAGTGATTTGGATAGCTATTTTTAATATTATTAACGTAAAACTAATTTTTTTCCAAAATTGAAAGAGATATATCGAATACGAAAGGATTAAATTTGTCTTACAAATGGAATTTTTTTGCTTAGTCCGCTAAAGTGGTATTTATGAACATAAAGCATATGCACGTTTCGTTTATAAAATTTATGTTTTTATTTGTAAATGTCTGTGAGTGTCCTTTTTCCATTACTTTCGGAATAATTTTTTATACATGAAAAAAAAAAAAAATCCAAAGTCCCTCTGATCTTATTCGCGAAAACCGAATTTTATTCCGAGCATTACTTCTTTTATTATGATTTGTTTTAATTTTGCACGAATTTATGACTCACTTATATATGCATTTTTCATTGAAGTTGAATGCACGTCATGTATTTAAAGTTTTTGATTTAATTTGTGATTGTTTCACTGTTTATCGATGGAAACCGCTACGTCGATTACAGTCAATACATTGTAAATAAATATATATGCGTACTTCCTCACTAAGGTTGTATTAGAATATAAATAGTTAAAATAATAGTGTTCCTTGTTTATAAAGTTGCTGTTTAAATTTATTAATGTCCAGATTTTCGATTAGAAATGAATGCACCTTATTGCACTTAAAGATGCACAATTATTGAACTTAAAGCACCTTGTTGCACACTAAAGTTGTACCTATATATGTTTACATATATATATATATATATATATATATATACATTTAAGATAACTTCACGTCATGTATTTAAAGTTTATATTTTAATTTGTGAATGTTCCACTGTTTACAGATGGACAATAACATCAAGTTAATAAGACCTAAACATTGTAAAAAGAAATGTGCGTGTATTTCCTCACTAAAGTTGTGTTAGGATAAAAAAGTTAAAATAATATTGCTCCTTGTTTATAAAGTTTCCATTTAAATTTATTAATGTCCAGGTTTGCAATTAGAAATCAATGCACCTTATTGCACTTAAAGCTGCACACTTATTGAACTTGAAGCACATTATTGCACACTAATGTTGTATCTATATATGTTTTTTTTATTTAAGTTAACTGCACGTCATGAATTTAAAGTTTATATTTTAATTTGTGAATGTTCCACTGTTTACAGAAGGACATTAACAGTACGGAAGTAAGACCTACTAAATTGTAAATAGAAATTTATGTGTACTTTCTCATTAAAGTTGTATTAGGATATAAATGTTAAAATAACAGTTTTCCTTGTTTATAAAGTCTCTGTTTAAATTTAATAATGTCCTGGTTTTCTATTAGAAGTTAATGCACCTTCTTGCACTTAAAGCTGCACATTTATTGAACTTAACCCACCTTATTGCACAATAAAGATGTACTTATATATGAATTTTTCATTTAAGATAATTTCACGTCAGGTATTTAAAGTTTATATTTTAATTTGTGAATGTTCCACTGTTTACAGATGGACATTGACATCACGGGAATAAAACCCCTATATTGTAAATAGAAATTTATGTATATTTCCTCACTAAGGTTGTGTTAGGATATAAACGTTAAAATAACAGTGTTTCTTGTTTATAAAGTTTCTGTTTAAATTTATTAACGTCCAGGTTTGCAATTAGAAATCAATGCACCTTTTTGCACTTAAAGCTGCACACTTATTGAACTTGAAGCACATTATTGCACACTAAAGTTGTATCTATATATGTGTTTTTCATTTAATTTAACTGAACGTGATGAATTTAAAGTTTATATCTTTATTTGCGAATGTTCCACTGTTTACAGATGGGCAATAACAGTACTAAAGTAAGACCTATTAAATTGTAAATAGAAATTTATGTGTACTTTCTCATTAAAGTTGTGTTTATATATGTAAAAAAAATGTGCTTGTGTAGAAAATATGTATGTCTTACATAAAGAAAATATTTATAAAAATATTATGTTACACACAAATTGCATCTATGAAAATCCTATAGTACCAGAAAACAAAATATACTAGAAAATTTTATTTATTCATTTCTTTTATAAATTATACGAAGGTTTTGTTGAAAATAAAGACTGCAACAAAATGTATGGACTGCAAATAATATATAGACTGCAACAAAATTAAAAATCTGTCGAACTTAATATTGATAATAATACAATTTCCTTTTTAAAGTGTTAAAAACAACTTTTACAAAAAAATAAATACAAAGTACATAAGCATAAAACTTTCCATTTGTTTAAAAATCTAACAACTTCATTCAAAATTATTGTAATTTAAATATCGCCTAAACATATAGCATAGCTGCCAACTTTTACGCTAGTTTGCTACCATTAAAAATTAATAGAAATTTTTGTGTTATTGAATCACTTGATTTCGGAGATTTAATAAGGTAAAATTTACTATAAAATTTTAGTGGTAGGAAAAAATCGTAAAAATTGGCAGCTAGTCGCGAATATCCGGAATTTTTTTGTCCCGTAAATATCATTTATAACTATTACAAATGATTTGTAAATAAGTATTTAGCCTTCAATAAAAAATCTTTGGGGCTTAATAATTATCATGAGTGTTTATATATTTTTAATAATCAATAAATAAAACGAGCATAAATTTAAAAACATGCGATCAACGTAAACAAAATAAATGATTCAAAAAGAGTGATTGTCCTAATTTTTAATGTACATATCTGAGTTTCTACTAATCTAAATCATCTGCAAGAAAATTATTTTTATGTTAAATGAATCTTCAAAAGTAATTTCTCTTTCAATTTTAAACAATGCCGTGTGAAGCAGAAAACGATAAGTTTAACACGAGATTATTACGAAAAAGTATTGTGTTGTTCGGAAAGTTCCTTCCGTTCGGGAATACCAAAATTAAAAACGTATTGGGTTGTTTGAAAAGTTCCTTCCGTTTAGGAAAACCAATTCGTACCGGAAAATTTTTCCCGTCAATTGTGAGACTTTAACTATCGGAATTAATGTCAACTAATTAATTGATAAAATTTTCCGGTACAAACCAACTTTCTCAGACGGAAAGAACTTGCTGAACAACCAAATATATAAAGGAAATATGAACTGCATTGCTTAGCAATTCTGCAATAACAATGTTCATTAGCTTAAGTATTTGCAGCAAATCAAAAATTTAAGTTTGATATTTCTGATTAGCCTTTTCTACACACTTGATAGGGAAGCATCGGCTCTAAGTACTGGATGCGGGTTTAGAGTCTATGCACTAATATATAACGATTTAACGACCTCTTAAAGTTAACAAACTAACAAACGCCTTTTAGTAAGTGGACAGTACACCTTTAACCCGTCTAAGATTCGAAAACTGTTTTATGTGTTCATGTTAAAATTTAGTTGATTTGTGATACTTTAATCAAAATCGCATTCAAAATGTTGCATTAGAACAAAAGTTATGGTAAAAAAGCATGCTAACTATCGCCATATACGACATAGATAATGCTAATTTTTAAAGTCTATTTATTCAAAACATTTTTTTTTTTTTTTTTATTGCCCGTTTGATTTTTAAAAAAAATGGCTACTTAAATTCTTAGGAATTTTTAACATATCGTACATTCAAATGAACAAACACAAAACGAATTTATTTTATCTCATTTAATGTTTTTAATTAATATTCATAAAATAATGCTTGTTTGTACTTTTAAAATATTTCCAAATTTCCGGCTTTTCTGAAATATTTATATCCGTTTGTTGAAATAATGTAAATTTTGTTTCGATTTATGTTTTTTTTAAATTAGATGTTATTCGTATAATTTAAATTAGTCTATGCGGTTAAATTATGTGTGTGTTTTCCTATATGGATTGGAAATTATATGTATCTAGTTATTACTTAAAACTGATAAAAATTTAAATATATTTATTCTTAAAAAGCAAATTGGAAACGAGCACGATGGTTTAAATATGTACTTAATATTTTGTATAAGTTGGTGAAATAGATTTAAGATTACAACCTTTAAACATTTCATATTTTTGACATCTTAAAACTTTAATTACAGGCCAATACTTGGCGACTAGTTTTATATATTCATACCATATTTTATAATCATTTTTCTTTGTGATGGATTTCGCTTGAAATATTCTAGTAAATGTATTGCATAGATTATTTTTCAAAAAGTGGTATGAATAGAATAAAGGAACAGTCCTTTGGGATGAATATGTCCCGATGACTTATTAAAAGGGTTAAAGGTGTACTTACAGACAATATTTTTTTCTTTTATATCTGGTACAATAGGTAAATAGATAAATATAGAAAAATGGAGAATCATTCTGTTTCCGTAATTTCTTAAATATTATTTGGTGTAACATAGTAGCATATAGAATTTTCAATCGTAGAAGTAACTAGTAAGTAAATACGTAGAAGTTTCAAAGACTTCTCGCATCAAGTAAGGCATAAAAATAGCAATCTTTACAAAAAATAGAGTAGAAAAGTGTTGAACACTGCTCAACTTCGAGAACATTCCACTGAAGTATTGTACATAAACTAGTGATGGTAGAACATATTATGTGACGTACTTTTATACGAGATATATTACGACATTGTTGAAATCTAACTGAATATATTTTTCTATAAATAAATAAATACAGCATTGCAACTTCATTTTAAATGACTTTTCGATGCATGATACATTCATAATCATTATGTATTTTTTTTTTAAATATATGTTAGAATAATTGATATTTTGCAATAGAGACTTTTAACTCAACATGAAAAGTTAATTCATAATGACGTCTGTGAAGAAGATTTTCAGTTTCATTATTCTACATCTTTAATTTAAAAAAAAAATGTAAATGTACTTACGCTTTAAATAACCGATAAAAGTCGGGGAAAAATAATCTGATTAATACATACACACCAATAAAGTTATATGAATAACTGTAATATTGAAAAGTAATACTAATTGAAATTTATACTCTAATTACTAATTATAAAATAAGTACTATCTACTGATGCCACTGCGGCGCTTTAGATAACTAATTCACACAGTTAAATTTAAATTGCATTCTCCATCTTATTGAAGTGAAAAAAAAAAGGAGATTTCGTCAGTCAAAAAGTATTATTAAAATTTAGTGGTGACAATCGACTTTTGTTCCAACACTGATTTTCTGAAACGAATGAATGACTACGAATCGTGTCATATAAGAAAATTAAAGTTGTATAATACAGTGGTTTAAGGGTATGTCCAGGGTTCAATAGCATTTTCCAATAAAGACAATAGTAAAAAAAAAATTGATTTTTTATTCAGACAAGTAAAATGCGTTTTGTTATAAATTACGTGTGTTTTGTGAAGTAGAGCACATGTGTATTTTAAATGGTTATATCAATTTTATCCTAAATATATTTTATAATATAAGAATTGGAAATATTTATACAAATTTGCTCTCATGCTCACAAAACTAACAATGGACATACCATAACAATTCCTTAAAATAATTATTATAAAAGCCATGAAAAGGTAAAACTAAAAAATGAAACAAAATTATATACCATTATAGCACTATCATTAGGAGACAATCATATGGATTTAATTCCGGTGAATGTGTTGTTTGGGAAGGGGAGGGGTCTATCTATATTTGAGGCTGTTTTAAATGTCATAAACGTAATAATAACTACAATGCAAAACAATAATGTAAATGGATTTTATTTTACTCAAATTTAACATCCCTAAATATTTCAAAATGATCCAATATTCATTCCTGCATTTGTTTTATTTCCCTTCTAATCAAATATATGATTCTTAAACAGATTTAACAATATATTTTATAGTATTATAAATTATCTTACTAAAAATAATTTTAGTATTAGCCAATGATATTGATTTTAGTATTAGCCAATGATATTGAAAGTGTTTATTATCTTAAATATGCTTTATAAAATTACGTATCTTTAACGGACTTAACAAAATTGTTAAAAGTAAAATTACTCATAACAATTTTATTAAGTCTGTAAAAATATTCGTAATTTTATAAAAAATATATTTGGAATAATGAACAATTCAACACCGTTAAGTGACTTATGCTAAAGCTATTTTTAGTAACATTGTAACCTAAATTATGTTTTAGTAACATAAAACTGTAAATTTAGTTTTTGAAATCTTAAATATTGAAATTATATGCATATTATTTGCATGGTTTTACTAAGAATTTGTTGAAATATCTTTATATATTCATTTATGATTATTTTTAAACCTGTGAATGCATTATTTCCTATTTTTCATATAAATTTTATTTCCAGGATATGAATTATGGATATATATTACTTAAAATCAAATTTTCGAGCCAACAAAGATCAAATATATATACTACTGTCTTTTACTTGAATATATATATATATGCATTATGTAACAGTGTAAATGTTTGAAATATTGTCTTAATCACGATTGTAGAAAAAAGATACCAGAATATTACATGTAAAATTTTGTACTTTACTCACATTAAAATATAAAATTGTGTTTTAAAAATGTGTCTGTTTTAATTATATAATTTCATTTTACATTTCACATTTTGAAACATTACTACATATGCTACATTTCGAGGTACTTTAATGCGAAATCTCTGGTAGTAAGTTCGAAATATTCGATTTTTGAAAACAAAAAAGATTTTTATGCTATCAATAAAGAAATAAATGTCTAATTTTAAAAAACGACCCCTTTTATATAATTCGAAATGCTTTAACCCATTCCCTGCCAAAACTATGTGGGCGGAGTCTTCTATACTTTTACTGAAATTCATTTCTCACCAAAAATTCTGAAAGATAATACAGTGGAACCCCGATTTTACGTTTTTCATGGGGCCAGCAGAAAAAAACGTACGAAACGGGAAAACGTAAAATCGGGGTCAAATAGAGAAAAACACTTCAAGAAAACAAATTATACAAAAATAAATTTACTAATACCATATTTACCCTATATATATAAAATCCTAATGAAACGAATTTGTGAAACGATTTTATGAAACGATTTTATGAAACGACTGATTAAACGACTGATTATGTTTCAGGGCTATTTTTAATAAAATATTAAACGCTTGATGGTGAAATTAATACCAATCGTCCGTAAAAATCCGCGGATGTCAAAACTGGTAATAGAATTTTGAAATTGGAATTAGTTTTCGAGATATTAATTGTTTTTCTAATTTTAATGACATTTCTGTAATGATGGCAACCAATTACTCAGTTTTTTTTTTTTTTTTGTGACAAAAAAGAGAAAAAAATTGAAAAGGATCCCGATAGGGATTATTGATTTATTTTTATTCGTCATTTTCAAATTGGAATTGAATTTATCTTTTATTTCAATCTATAATGAAGACAAGATTCTGATTAAATTATGTTTTTCAGGAAAATTTGAAAAAAAAATCACATTTCTATCGTCAGGATTCAATCGTCTGTCAGAATTTAATTTAATTTATTCGGTGCTTTTCCAGTATATGGGGACTTGACGAAATAGGGAAAATAGCCTTGGCGGAAAAGGAAATTTGGCAACATACTTTCTGTCAAGCTATTCACTTTGTCATTTCGTATATAGAAGCATTTTTTATATTTATAGAATTTGTTTAGCGTAAAATGTCAATTATACTATTTTATATATAATCAGAAGTAATTTGTATAGAAAAAACAATAATAATATACAGTAGAACTCCAATTATCCGAACTCCGACTATCCGAATCGCTGATTATCCGAATCGCTTTCAGAATGTCAGAAAAAAAATAAGACGGAAACGTACTGCGATTCGCAGAATAATGATTCTGTTTAGGCGCGCTATTGCCCTTCCCTCCGCGGAAGAGACAGGAGAAGATGGGGATGAACTTGAGGAATTCCCACTTGAGGAATTCAGAAACCTGGATGTTCAAAATGTGCCTGGAATTCTTGGATGTTCAGACGTTAGTGTTGAAGATATAGGAGAGTGGATGGTGAATAATTCGTCAGATCCTGGGTTTCAAATTCTAAATGATGATGAACTTATTGAAAGTGTGAGAGAAGAAAGTGTCGAAGAAGAAGATGACCTTAATGTCGAAGTTGAAGCAAACATGGGAGCATCAGCTAGTGAAGCATTTGCCGGCCTTGAAACTGCGTTGAAGTGGATGGAGCGCCAGCCCGAGTGTGACCACATGCAACTTCTCACTGACAAGCGGGTGCGCGACTTGGCTGCCCGAAAACGGATGAAGACTGTCAAACAGTTTACTTTAACTGAGATATTCAGCAAGCAATGACTTTCATTTACAGTACGGTACGTACATAATGTACAGCACTCGTAAGTACGCTTAACATGTAAAAGTGTTACCTTTTCATTGGATTAATTAAAAGTTCTTTTTCTTTAAAAATAGTTTTTTTCTCCCATTTTCAACATACATACAGTAATTAATTAAAATAGACCTTTTTTTTTCGGAACAAATCCTATTATCCGAATTTTTGATTATCCGAATGGGGTCCGGTCCCAATTAATTCGGATAATTGGAGTTCTACTGTACGTATAATTAAAATACGCATATAAACAAAAAAATCGTCGAATTTGTGTCCATGGTTGTTTATGTCATTTGGCACCAAATCTCACTTTCTGATGCCCGAATTGCGCCAAGCTTTTTTAAAAAGCGTAAGACCCCTATAATAGAAAAGCACCAAAAGTTCATTGGGTTTGTTTTCATAACTTTTGGCAACAAATCTATGTATATTAACGAGTCTATCCCTTTTTGACGCTCGAATTAGGCCAAACCTAAAAGCAAAGGATCCTATACTGGAAAAGTACCCAATTTTCTTATGGACAATATTCAATTACGCCAAACCTAAAAGCAAAGGATCCTATACTGGAAAAGTACCCAATTTTCTTATGGACAATATTCAAGTGACATAACATGGTGTAAAATTATCGCGGATGGATAGCAAATTTGTTTAAATATCTCATCAATTGATGCTAAATAATTGCAGGCATGCATGCACAAAATATTTAATTAATTTTGTATGATAAATAATTATTAGAAAAATCGTATATACATATTATATTAATTAAAATAAATAATTTACATATTTAAAATAACATAAAAATATGCATGATGGTGCACTAAAATAGAGAGAAAATTAAAACCTGTTACTGAAAATATCTATAACATAGTACTTTTCAATACCGTGGTTCTTAATGTTATTCACAAGCAGATGGAATTTTTCTGATTCAATTCTTTCACGCAAAGGAAGAATAGAATACAGATCATTGTTATACAAGTCCGAGAGGTAGCCACAATTTAAACCTAACCATTTTATACAAGCTGGTTTTCAAGTTGTTATTGATTTTACTTATCAATCCCGAAAACAGTCGTCGGTTGTCGCAACAGCTGTGTTTGACGCCATGATAATAAAAAAAAATGTCCCATTAAAACGTTAAAAGCATGGCAACCCAGTTACAGATTTACCAATATTTTTAAAACAAAGCACGCTGTCATGTTTTTAGAGGCCTCGACCTCTGAGCGGGGGTTGGCGAGCGTAGCTCGCAGGGGGTAGGCCCCCTAGTTAGTATTTAAAAAAGTCTGTTATTCTTTATTGCGTTTTCTTTTTAAGTGTATTTTCACCTATACTCTATTTCAATACATGTAAGTTTTTGCAATTTGTTTTTCTTAATTTTCATGTCCGGTTAAAATTTCTTTAAAATGTTTAAACTCGCAATGGCCTCTGCCGATGAGGGCACGATGTCTTCTGGATCTTCATCAATATCATCCTCACTTCCATATTGCGAAATCAAATCGGAAATAATCTGAATGTCTGTAGTAGCGATAGCATCCTTATAGCAAACAATGTACTCACCAACATTGATGTCTGCAAGTATAAATTCGTCCTCTTTAGTGTAGTCTTCCATAGAAAGCACTTCCGGCGGCGCTTCACTGTTAATTTCGGATTTTGAAAATTCTCCCTTCAGAAAAGCATTTGACATGCATTTTTCATCTACACCATTCCACGCCAATGAGATGAAATGAAATGCCTCCAGCATATTTAGCTTTGTTTTCTAAGCATCTTGAAGCTCAACTGAATCAAGTGAAAAAAGGCCTTTTCTTACCAGTTCTTCTATAATGCATTTTGAAGGATCTGTTTATTCGCAAGTCACATGGCTGAAGTAAACTGGTACAGTTGGGTGGGAAAAATTCTATACGCACATTCTTTAAATTCAGATTAACATGAGTGCACTGGTCTACGAATAAAATTATTTTTCGCTTTTGTAAGCTCATTTTTATATTCAATTTTCTTACAAAATCTTCGAAAAGATTTAGGTTCATCCAAGCATTATGGTTGGCATTGAAATCTGTCAGCAAACTTTTAATGTTTTTGAAGCATCGAGGCTTCTTGTATTTACCAATCACAAAGGGTGTTAGATTCTCAGTTCCGTAATAACAAGACTGTTAATCGCACTTTTGATAGCTTCCGACTGTGCCACGTTTCTCCTTTTACAGTGTATGTTCTATCAGGGAAGAGTTAAAAAAAAACAATCTGGTCTCAACTGCGTTAAAGATGTCTTTTTTGAGTAATTACATACAAGAGAAGGCAAAGTTTTTGCCCATCCATTCCTCGACGACCGCAGTATTTACTCCATCTGCCTCACCACAAATAAACTTGTAAGACAAACTATATCTCTTCTTGAATAGGTCGATCCAACCGTTGGATGCCATGAAATTCGGCATTTCAAGTCCAGAAGAAATTTCTCCTACTAGAGCCTTTTCCTACAAAATTGAGCCATTGATTGGAATCTTAGCAGCACGGGCTTTTTTTTAAACCACTCGTACAAAATATTTTCCAGTTCCTCAAAATGAGAGGTTTTCAATGTTTTTCTTTTCTTTGGCAAATTTCTCATTTTCTCAGATTTTAATTCCACACAGACCTCTTTTGTTTTCGGATGGTTTGTAACGTGGAATAAGCGATACCGAACGATTTTACGAGCTTTACCTTTAGTTCCTTTGGAAACTTTGAATTTTTCGATAATTTCTGCCTTTTCGGCTGCAGAGAAACATTTTCTTTTAGACATCCTACTTTTGACTGGCAATCACTAAGAGATAGCAAAAGAAAACTACTCCACTGCGGGTTGAAATGAATGAACGACGGAAAAATAATCACCCCCCCCCCCCCCCCCCGCCGATATCACGTGACGCAGGTTTGGTCAAGCGCTGATAGACGAATAATAGTTCTTCATTATTTTGAACTGTTTTTGGTAACAATCAAACAGTTTACCAATTGGATAGCATTTTTGTTCTTTTGAAAATTTTTCCATGAGTGAAAAAAGAAAAAAATTCCCCAGGTACTTGGCCTAAAATGACGTACCAAGCGGGAAACACTAAGAGTAAATAACGTAGAATCGAGGTATTTTTAACATTATCGGAATAGGAATTTTCTGGGATCGACGAAAAATAACGTAGGAAGCGGGATCACGTACGAAACGGGTTACGTAAAATCGGGGTTCCACTGTATTTGGTAACTTTAATAGCAAAGTTTTTGTCATTAAATAAACTATTTTTTAACATATTAAAATAGTTTTGGCTAGGCAGGTTTTTTTTTATCATACACTTTATTTTGAATGTTGACAATCACGAGCACACTCCTGGTTGGAAGTGAATGGGTTAAACTTACTAAATAATAATGAACATATATTGCATTCTAAAATTAAAATTATTAGATGATTATTAGCAATAGATCTATGAAAAAAGAGAAGGAGCAAGTGTACAGGGTTGCCAGTTTGGCCTTTTTAAAATTCAAAATTCGAAATTCCCATCGAAAATTCTATCAATTTTTTTAATTTAAACAAAGACCAAACTGGCAACCCTGCCAGTGTAGTATCTACCTGTTGCCAGTGAAGTAACTGACGATTTAGAGACACTATGACGGCTGCTGTTTATTTGCATCGGATCAGGGCTTGATTAACGCTGCGACAAACATCCACCAGTAAAAACAAATACAAATTTTCCCTTTATTATGACATAATTTTTGCATGAAAAAGCTTATATATAGGGCGAAAATTTCTATACAAATGCACTGGTGGAAATTTGCCCCGGCTGTAGGTTCTAGAAGTTATCGTCTCTACCATGTTTGGACATCGAATGTGAAAAAATGCTTTTTACATTACTTTTAAAAAAGGGTTAACTATCGCCATTAAATTTTAATTGTATTCGTCACCAGGGTTGCCAGTTTGGTCATCTTTTTTATTCAGAAATTCCTAATCCATACGAGAAATTTCAAATAGAAATTTTTGTTTTATTTAATGACACACATTCCGTGATTACTTAACGTAATTTTTTTAATCAAATTTTCCGGTATGATTTCGGCATCTCTGAATAAAAAACAAGGCCAAATTGGTAATCCTATTCTTCACAGAAATTATATTAGTATTCTTACTAGGCAAAGAATCCTAGTAAAATTTAGTGGTGACAATCATCCCATTTTTAAAAGTAATGAAAAATTTATTGTTTCACATTCGATATTTTCACATGGTAGCGACGATATTGTCTGGCAATCGGCAAACCAAAAAGTGCTAAAAAAGTGTATCCCATAAATGTTGAACGATAAATATCAATCGCAGCGACACCTAGTAGTTCAAACATATATATTGTATAAAGATTCAATTGCGAAAAAAGTTTCGGCCAGTAAAGACCTAGCAGATGTCGCTGCGGTCGACTTTTGTCATTAAACATTGTTAAACATTTATGGGATTAAATTTTTTAGCACTTCTTAAAGCATTACTAGAATAGCCAATTGCCACATTATATCTTCTAGATCAGTGTTTCCCAGCCTTTCTTTGGCCATACCCCACCATCCGTAAAATGTTGATGCCACCTCCCTTCCCTTTGTGACATATAATTCTTATAAAAATGAACTGTTATTCATACGGAAGAAGCTTAAAAGTGAATTAACAAAGGGCAAGTCACTTCACATACTTGTAAACTTATAAAACAGGTAATATTCTTGCAGATGCCAAGCTCCCACTAATCTTCCGTAACATATGGATTAATTTGACACAGTTTAACAATGTTATGAACCAGGAAATTTAAATTATGGATCTTTATTTATTTAATTTCAGATTCCTACGCGGAATATATTTAATTTCTTTAAAACCATTCTGGTGAGAAGAGTATTAAACCTGGGTCAAATTAACCAACATATTAAGGAAGATTAGTTAGAGCTTGGCACCTCTGTTCTTCTCACAAATATGTTTTGAATATAATTTTATGAGTGAAATGACGCCATTCATCGCATTTGTAGCAAAAATAGTTCTCTTGTTTCTTATCACGTTACCTCTTTGTGAACCAAAAGTAGTATTTTATGGACTGTATTTTTATCTTAACAAAATTTCTTGAAGAGACTTTCACGTTTGGAGTTAAATATGATAGCACTGTGATTAATTGTATTGCCTCATTTATAACATGTAGACATTTTGAAGGTACTGAGATCCCTATTTGAGTAATATTGGGCTGTTCGGAAAGTTCCTACCGTTACCGAAACCAAATTCGTACCGTAAAATTCTGCACGCCAATTATTAGACAGGAATACAAACAGGACATTGTTCCGATAGGAATCCCAGTTCTTAACAACTCCACTCTATGTATATGAGCAATTGTTTATTATATATCAGAATTAATGTCTAATGTCTAAAATTGATAGAATTTTCCGGTACGAACCAACTTTCCCAAACGAAAAGAACTTTTGGAACAACTCAATACAATAATTGCAACCAAATGCAACGATTTCTTGTCATCATTCTTTAAAAAATAATACTTCGCTTTGTTGTATTATAGAATTCTAAGATTTGAAAAAGGAGAATATTTCTGTTCTTAGTTACTAGTGCCAAATAATCGTAGCAGTTGGCAGCTATGAACACAATACACAAGAAACATTTCTGGATTATCATCTTAATCAATTTTATGCACTTTTATATATTCTATGATGCATTTTCTCCATTTCGAAGAAAGATGTCTATCTTTTCCGTTTAGTCTTGTCAACTGTTTGCAATTAATTGTTTTCTATGCAGCAACCAGTAATATATTGCTTTCATGATTATTAATGTCTAGTATACACTAAATTTAAAGCTTTTTAATTAAAAATTGTTTCTTATTAACTATTGATTCTTTCTTCTTAATACTGGTGCTTAAAAATACAACCTCATAAAACACTTTAAAAATAAAGCAAAATAACTGATATAATTAATTATATAAATAATATTTTTTCCCCACCGAAAAAAGTAAGTAAAAATTATACAATGATGTTGCCTACAAAGGCTGTAATGTTCAACAGTAGAAACTTAATATTGCATATCGCAAAAGAAAAATGGAAGCTAGAATGGTACACATAAGCTAGAAATTATCCTTCTAAAAAATTGTTTGGCTCACACTACTACTAAAGCTATCGATCGATGATAGAGTAAAGCATTTAACATTGATCCTGAAATGTACCGTATATAATATAAGAGTAAAGTATTTTTTATAATGTTATTATTGAAGTGGTACTGTAAAGTACTGTCGGGACATAAAGGGAAGGGCAGTTTTAACCACCTGCGTATACAGACGTACAGAGTATTCCAAATCCTTAGTTATTCATATCAGTAATTTTGAACTGAAAAATTTTCTTAAAATCACAGTATAGTGATCATATTGATTACAAAAATTTCTAATCGAAATTATTCATGATAAATTATTCAAAATTCTGTAAAGGATGCTCGTCGCAAACATGCACTTGAATAATTTCATTTGCAAAAGTTTCTTCATCGGATATATTTCAGAGTGAAAGACGTTAGAAACACAGTTGGAAAAGATGTCTGAAATTTTAAAATACATCTACATCAGACACATTTATAGAGCATTTGGAAATATATAAGTGTCAAAGTACTGTATAAAGCGTGTTCATATAATAATTCTGGTAGTGATTGGATTTTGATCTTTCAAATGAACACTTTTTAAAAATTCAATAAAAAACTTATTGTTTCATTTTTTCTAAAATTTGAATCTGTAAATTTTATTTTTAGTCTTCAACATTACTTTTACAAAAGAGGTAATAGGGTATGGGATCATAAAAATCGCCCACTAAAGATTTAAATTGTCCCCTGTGGGGCGTAAGCCCCACGAAGATAAAAACCGTTCCAGACGCTATACCTTGGTGATAAAAATTTCACTGACATTTACAGAAGGATAGTCCATGTGTTCACATAAAAGCGGAATCGCAAGGCTTGGTTACTGGCGGCATAAACTTCCACCAGTTAAAACGAATAGATATTTTTGCCTTAATTCTGACTGAAATTTCTCATAAATTAGGCGTTTATGTAAGGAGGTTACTTCTATTCAAAATTTTTGGAATTATGCCTCGGCGGTAATCAGGCTATGCGGAACCGGTTACAGTTGAAGCGTCACCGTTTTGAAGATTTGTCAATTCGTCTTTTTGCATAGTTCCAAGATATTAACCCAGTTGCATCCTTAGCGTGATGCTCGCATTTCCGGAATTTTTTATGTTAAAAATTCGGAATCCCTACCGGAAATTCTGACAGAAGAATTTTTATTTTGTGCAATTACGAAACGTCTGTGATTAAATAAATCACAAATTCAGAATTTCTGGTATGAATTCGTAATTTATGAATCAAAAAGAAATTCCTGAAATACACGCATATATGCGCTAACGATGAATCTTGACAGGGCCTGATTACCAACGTGGCACATTTCCACCAGTAAAAAAGAATAGAAATTTTTTGCTTATTCATGTCAGTAGTTTTGCACAAATAGAGCGCTTTAATAAGACGAAAATTTCTATTAAATTTTACTGGTAGCATTGTGCCTCGTCGGTAATCAGGCCCTGAATCTTAACATAATGTTGACGTGATACGTGAATTCACTTCTTTTGAACATGTCTAATTCCGTCCATTGGCGGTGCTTTTGCATTCTATGTGACATTATTTCTCAAAACAGATAGACAAAATTAGTATATTTAAAATTTATGTTCGCTACATACGAATACTTCTGTTAGAAACAATATCATTAGCTTATTAATACACATTCATTTATTATATAAACACAAACAGAGAGAACCTTTTTTAAATTATGTAACATGGAAGTAGAGATCCCGTAGGCGGGGCAGTCTGTTTAAAAGACGAAAACTAGGCGTCACAAAGAACAAAACTATCTTGCCTTTTCGTAAATTGAAGATTAATAAAAATAAATAAAGCAGACGGTGTTGAGATATATAACGAATTAAAGTTTTAAACTACACTTTTGAAGAATAAAATCATCAATTGATGTATGTTCAAATTTATTCTTCCTATGTTTCTTTTCCTTTTTTCTATTTGAAATAAACATTAGTGTTCTTTATCTGCTGAAGGATAAATGGAAAATAGAACTTACTATGTATAAAGCTAAATAGACAGATAGTGTAGTGTCTACCGGTTGCTATGGAAATAACTGAAAATGTTGTCACAAGACGGCGGCTGTTGTTTGTTTACATCTGTTTAGTGCCAGATAAACGCAGGAGCAAACTACCACCAGTAAAAACGAATAGAAATTCTTGCCCTTTATTTATTTATTTATTTATTTATTATTAATGAATAAGGCGAAAATTGTTATTTAACACTATAACGGCGGTAGGGGTCATTTTGACTCCTGAGCACTTTTGCCAGTTGATTACTTTTTTTTGTAAGAAATTTTTTGACTTTTCCTTAATATATAACAAGTATTTAAAAAAATGCATTCTAGATTTATTAGTTTTTGAAACATTGGACAATATTGAATATATTGAACAATATTGAATATGAAATACAATATTGAATATTGATATGTATGAAATACAATATTGAATATGAAACATTGATGAAAAATATTAATTTATAAATTGTGTTTTATTTTATTTAGTATTAGTTTTAATTTGTGTAACCAATCAATTTTTATATCAAATTAATGAGTTATTTGAGTAATTGTAGTATAATCCAATTGATCGCCCTGTAGGCGTTACATTTACAGTACTTTAAAAACTCAATAAATTATCAAGTAATATTAAATTTAAATTAAATATAAATGATGAAACACACGTAAATTACATATTTTTCGCGATGTATGGCATTTAAAATTGTTTATCGTTGTTATTTCAGTAGTTTTATCGAGGGGTCAAAATAACCCCTTCCCGCAGTTCTAGTAGGTAAGGTTTTTCCGCCGATCTAGTGTTAAATATACCGGTGGAAGTTTGCACTGGCGGTAATCAATATGATTGATCAAGTTTTTAATGTTGTTTTAATATAGCGGAAACACAGGGCCTGATTGCCGCATGGGTAAACTTCCACCTGTAAAACGAATAGTTATTTTTGCCTCAATTATGAAAGAAATTTTGAAAGAAAACAGCGTTTAAATAAAGATGAAATTTCTATTCAAATTTTCTTGTGGAAGTTTGCCCCAGTGGTGTGGTGATCCGGCCCTTCGGAACCGGTGACAGTTGAGCCTTCACCATTTTGGGAATATGTCCTATTTATTCGTAGTTCCATGGATGGATCCATCTGAATAAAACTTTTCAAAATATCAATTGCATACATTGCTGACATTTTATTAGGACATTTAAGGACGAAAGGAGTCTCATTATCTCACACATAGTGATTTTTAGAAAAATCACAACTTTCCTTTTCCAACATAACTTTAACAATAAAAAAATATTCGAAACGAAAGATTCGCCTTTGTTTATTTATTATAAGAATACATTTTTTCATGGAAATTGATTTTAGTAACGTTGATTAACACTAGAACGACCAAGGGCGGTCATTTTGACCGCTACCAAATGAATATATTGAGATTCAAACCAGAAATTTCTTTTTAAAATAAATGAAATATAAATCTCTCAGAAATATGTTAAATGGATAAGTTAAATAGTTTTAAATACATATTCTGGTGTGAATTAGTTTTATAAAACTTGAGTAAAATTTCTGGTCGTTCTAGTGGTAAAATCATTTCATGAAAAAATGTTTTCGAATAGTTTCGTTTTCCATTTCATTCATTCTTTTTCTAAGATACTTTTCAGTTCGAAATAACCGATGCGATAAAACAAAAAAGTTCGAATTAGCGAATATATATTAATAGTAGTTCTAATGTAAAGTTTTTTAAACTTTATGATTAGTTGAAGTAACCGAGTTTCGATTATTCCGTGTCGATTGAATTTCATTTTAATGAAACGTAAAAAAAAAATAGTTTAAATGCGTAATTTATATATAAGCAGAATAGTTACTAGAAAGCAGTTTGAGTTATTTTTGCGGAGCCCGAGCAACACGATTTGAAATCTGACCCTGTCCGAACCCGGGAAATTGTATGTCTACAGGCCCCGAGTCCGGTACTGAGAGTTCACAATTGAAAGTTGATAATAATGTACAAGGTGTCCATAATTAAACGACCCTACTTTAAAGTTGTCGACACACGAAATTATTGGTCAGAAAGTTGTGAAATTTTGTGAAAGACATAATGAAGGAATGGGAATTAGTTAAAGCTGAAAAAAAACTAGTTCAAAATTTCACCACCAGAAGGCGTTTTTCATTAATTACACATTTAGCGCACATTTACCATAGTTTCCATATTTTATTGCAACAAAACATGTTCCACATGACGACCATCATTTTCAGTTACTATCTGGAATCCAGAGCTGCCAAGTCTCCGGAATTTTGCACACAAGTAATTTTTTAGAGAAAATGTTGTCCTTTCAAATCGCAAAATGCTCCGGTTAAATAAATGAACATTTTTTGTACTAAATTACTGGTATCCAAAAAGTCGGAGACTTGGCAAGTGTGCGAATCGTAAGATGGCATGTTCTACAGTTGACCGCAGTGTATTCTGGGAAATGGCAAAAACCTGTGGCGAAAAAAGTTTGTTCAACATGTTTTGTTGTAATAAAATTTGTAACGTATCGTAAATGTATGCTAAATGTGTAATTCATCAAAAAACTCCCTCTGGTGGCGAAATTTTGAACTATTTTTTGTTCGTTTAAACAAATTCTCATTCCTTCATTATGTCCTTCACAAATCTGCACAACTTTCTGACCAATAGTTTCGTCAGTAGACAACTTTAAAGTAAGGTCGTTTAATTATGGACACCCTGTATATAAAAACATAAAACTTTTTTTTACTTAAATAAGGTGTCACACAAAATATACATGTAACACAAATAAACCACTGATATGTTTCAGTTTCATTCGAGATAAAAACCATTATCACAAAAATAAAACATCGATCAAGATAAATGACAGTGGCCAACGAATTACAGGGTGTCTATAATTAAACCACCCTATTTTAAAGTTGTCTACAAACGAAACTATTGTTCAGAAAGTTGTAAAATTTTAGGGAGGACATAACAAGGGATGGCAATTTGTTTGAGTTACAAAAAAGTATTTTGAAATTTCGCCGCCAAAGGGTTTCTTTTAATGTGTAGTTTATTTTGTAGTAACATTTAGTATACATTTACGATAGTTTACATCAGTAATTTTAAGTAGGGTCCGAATACATTTGAAAATTTCTATCGAGGTCCAGAGAAAACACACTTAAGTAATGTTAGTACTCATTAATTTTAAATTGTTAATTTTACTCATACATACATACACTATAGAATAGAAAAATCAGGTATTTGTTATGAAAAATTACTATATACACAAGTATACGATCTGAAAAATTTTATATACACATTATAAAATAAAAAAAACAGATAATTGTTGAATAATTAGAGATAATTGAAGATAATAGTTGAGATAATGGTTTTAATAAACTATTTATTCAAATTGAAAATTTTTGGCAGTCCACTATTTGACCTTCCGCGGTCCGGCAATTGCCGACCGTTGGTTTACCTATTGTATCCAAGAACTTTACCTGATCTTAAAGACAGTATTTCACGACATGTTTGCCAGAACACACTGCGGTCAAGTCTGGAACATGCTATCTTACGATTCCAGATGGTAGCTCAAAATGTTGGCCGATATGTGGAACATGTTTTGTTGTAATAAATTTTGAAAATTATCGTAAATGTATGCTGAATGTGCAATTCAGTAAAAAACGCTGTCTGATAGCGAGATTTTGAACTACTTTTTCGCTCAAACAAATTTCCATCTCTTTATTAAATCACCCACAAAACTTCACAACTTTCTAAACACTAGTTTCGTCTGCAGACAACTTTAAAATACGGTCGTTTAATTATCGACACCCTGTATATAGAACATAGAAAACATGATCAACATCTATTATCAATCTGGAAAATAAAATAAAGACACCAATTTAAGATTGTTTATTCCCGTGGTCCCCCCTATTCAAGTTTTCATTAAACTGAATCGAAGTTGTATTCTTGTGATAAAGGTTTTAATATAGAATAAAACCGAAAGGTTTATTTGTTTTATATTAATATATTGAGTTTTTACGTGTTTATATGTTTATAAAAAGCTGAAGTTCTCTTTTAAATTTTAGGACATAAACACATTTTTAACATTGATAACAATATTTTAAATTTTTTTCAAGTTTATTTTTCTCATTTTAAAAAAACACTTCTTACATAGAAATAGGCATTAATCCTAAATGCCCCCTCTTGGCAACGCATCGTGAATTTTATGTCCCCAAAAATCTGTTTATAAAATTGAATTAATATGTATACTCATTCACAGACAGGTATCGTCAAAAGTCACGATTTTTATTTTCTTAATTACATAAAATATCATTGTACAACTATAGCAGAAATACATAGGTCATGTTTGCTAGTAAATCTGGAAAAATAGTTTAAATAGAAAACGAAGATAGACAAAGAATATCCAACGGCTTTTTATGTTACCAACACTGACCGAATAAAGGCTTCAGAATCAGATACACTATTTCTCCGTATTTCCAATTAATAACTATTAAATTATCTTTCAAACTGATTTTAAGGGGTCAGGTACCGTTGAAAATATCCAAAATTCGTTTTTTCATTAGCTTATAATTAAATATGATTCTTATGATTCTTGATAGTAACATTTAAAATAAACTCCATCCAAAAATAAACTTTAGAATAGTTGTTATGTCTAAAACAGTCTGAGCTCTTTTTTATATGATCAAGGGGTAGTTTTATCTTTAAAGTCAATTTTCTCAAAACCCCAATTTTGGTCATTGCGCGCGCGATTTCGGAAAAATGGTTAGTTAGAATTTCCTGAAATTTTGATTGAATGTATTAACTATAAAGATGCACAAATGACGTTTTATAATGTTTCCCAAGTATCAAGTTTAGAATCCATGACTATTTTTGCATTAAAAAAAAACTCGATATTTCGAATTTCTCTAATTTTTTCCCAAGATCTACACATTTTATTTATTTTTTTTTTTTATCGTAGGTCATTTTGAGAACACATTATATCTCTACTAATTAATAGAAAAATTGGCTGGTTTTAGCAATTCAAATGTGAAAAATCGTGCGCGCAATGCATGCAAGAATAATCCTTTCGTAAACAGTGTATTATGTTTTAAAATAAATTAAAAAGCTTTATATGAGTGTACACATTTTTGGAGAATTTTAATAAAATGAACATTTATTAATGTGTTTTAAATTTTATAATAAATAGTTAATTAGCTACGGAGTTACTGCAATTCTTATAGAGGTCCCTTTTTCATGTATTTTGTGAGTTCAAAGGGTACTGATTACTTAAGGGATTGTAAAACTCTTTAGTAAATATACGACTAGATTCTTGTTCCTCATAACACCTTGTTTTTTTCCCTTTTTCAATTTGTGAAAAAGTAAAAGGATCATATTAAGTCCGAGCCCGAGTCTGTTTCGTTCCCAAGCTCGGGTTCGGGCTGAGACAGTCTAATATGTAAATGTTATTTAAACAAATATTTATTTATTATTATTTTAATGTATTATACTTAGTTATAAAATAATTACATTACTGCTTACAAATTAAATTTCATAAAAAGTAATAACATTTTCTTTCCATCTTTTTGTAATTATCTACAGTTAAAATGTGAAAATAATACTTTTTTCCCTTTATTTGTAAAATTTTAGTATTCTTTCAATTACCATAAACAAATTTTCTAATGCAAACATAGAAGAGTATCATAAAAATAGTAAAATTGCGTTAATGTACAAAGTAGCATTATCATTAAAAAATATTCCACAGTTAAATTTCCAACATATAAAATATTTTATTTCTTAACAAATTCTTTATTCACTCTCCCATTTAGTGTTTAAAAAAATATATTGTGATTTTTTAATGTAACTTTGATTATTATTTCTAACTCACGAACTAAGGACGTAATTATTTTTTAATACGTTTTTCCATTTACAATAAAAATAATGTGTAAGTATTCAAGCTAAAAAAAAACAATCGACATACAAAATACACATTTTGAATGTCGCAGAAATATGCTACGTGGAAGGCTATTCTTACAGGTAATTTGTAATTTCTATTAACGTCTCAAGTGTTTCTTTTATGTTATAAAAAGAATGTTCTTAGTGCTTAAGTGTCCATAATTTTTTTTCCAAGTATGTCGCGGATATTTTAAAAAAAATTATATTGTATTAGATAGCTAGGGAAATGAATTTCGAGATCTCATATCCAACTAATTGCTTTTCAAAAGTAAATAACAGACGGAAGAAGTGTTAATAGTAAATTTATGGTAACAATATATTTAATACTTAGAATGATGCCTTTTATAATGATGTGCATTACTTTGCAATTTTAAAATTATAATTAAAATTTAAAAACAATTCACAAGTTACAAAATAACAGTATTTTACCTTCAAAAATATATTTCCTGCTTTTGTAATTTACAAATTGCTTATTTACTGCACCTTTTATTGCCTTTAAAAAAAAATATTCTTAGAATATAATTTGGCCATTCTTTATAATTCATGAAATAAAGATACAATTAATTCTTAACTATTCCTTGCTTCTAATTTTAATGTGTTCGTTGTACTAATTCGTTGTAGATAACAGTACTTAGTTCTGTCTTCTCTTGAAACAATAATATCACAATAGCAATTTAATAAAAGGTGAGTCCTGCTGATTATTTTGGAAAATTTAATTGGAACACATAATTAACACATTGTCATACACAACACACACATACACATTTTCTCTTTCACTTGGCATTTATGCCGGATCAAATTACTTTGTTTCTGTTCAAAATAAAATCTACAATTGTTCTGAAGTTTCGCTCGGACGGGACAATGGCAGTCTTAAAAATCCCCAGTAGGGAATAGTTTCTTCCCCAGCGTTACTGACTGGCAACTTTTGTACTTAGTTATAAAATAATCATATGTGCAGATATCTATGAATTAATTTTCAGAAGAAAGTAATACAAATTTCTTTTCAATTTTCTTCAATGATCTTCAACAACAGATATGTAGAGATATTACTTTTTTCTCCTTATTTGTAAAACCTTAGTTTATTTTATGTTATTTTTTTTCAATGTGAAAATTTATTTCTAATGCAAATATAGACAACTTTCATAAAAAATAGTAAATTGGAGTACTTTTACAAAGTGGCGTTGTCATTATAAATCATTACTGAGTTAAATTCCCAGTATATAAAATATTTTATTTCTGAAAATTTTTTTAAATTATAAATTCTTGATTCGCTGTTCCATTTATACTTTTAAAAAATTATTTTGATTTTTAATATAATTTTAATTTTTTGTCTAATATAACACATCAAATAAAGATTCAATTATTGTTTGATATTTTTTTCTATTTATAATAAAATAATACGTAAGTATTCAAGCTTCAAATTTAAAGGATGCCATAAACTTAAAACATAAACATTTTGAAAGTCTTAGAAAGATGCTACTTGGATGGCCATTCTTATAGGTAATTGTAATTTCTCTTAACGTGTCAAGTGTTTCTTTTATGTTATAAAAAGAAGTATTTAGTATTTAAGTGTCCATAAAATTTTCCACGGAAGTCGCGGATATTAAATATATATATATATATATTGTATTAGAAAGCTAGGGATCTGAATTTCGAGATCTCATATTAACTTTATGCTAATTGATTTTTTAAATTAAATAAGAAATAAGTATTAATAAAAAATATATGGTAATTATTTAATTGTTTTTCTTATAACTATAAAAATTAGTATCTTAGATAAGGAGAAAAGAAAATATTTTTAATACCTGGAATGACGGCTCTTATAGGTAATTGTAATTTTTATTAACGTCTAAAGTGTTTCTTTTATGTTATAAAAATAATGTTCTTAGTCTTTAAGTGTCCATAAAATTTTCCAAGTAAGTCGCGGATATTAATATATATATATATATATTGTATTTAGAAAGCCAGGGATGTGAATTTCGAGATGTCATATCTAATTTTATGCTAATTGTATTTTAAATTAAATAAGAAATAAGTGTTAAGAGTAAATATATGGTAATGGTTTAATTGTTTTTCTTATAACTATAAAAATTAGTATCTTAGATAAGGGGGAACAATATTTTTAATACCTAGAATGACGACTCTTAGAATGATATGCATTATTTTGAAATTATATTTAAAATTTGGAAAGAATTAATGAGTAACAAAATCACTGTATTTTACTTTTAAAAACATATTTTTCTGAATTAGTGCTTTTGTAGTTTAGAAATTGTTTATTTAATGCTCATTTTATTATACATTTTTAAAAATATTCTTGGAATATAATTTTGTAATTTTTTTTATTTCATTAAATAAGTGTTTGATAACCTATAAATTAATCATTGTTTTTAATTTTAATGTGTTCGTACTTAGTCATAAAGTAAATATATAGGCAGATATTTATCAATTAATGATCATAAAAATGTAATAACAATTACTTTTCATTTTTCATTAATGATTAAAAACCATACATATATAGAAATATTAATGTTTCCCCTTTTTTTATATAAAGTTTTAGTTCTTAACCTTATTACTGTGAATTTTTTTTATGTAAACATAGACAAATTTCCTAAACAAAGCAGTGAAATTGAGCAATTTTACAAAGTAGCGTTACCGTTGAAAACATTAAAAAGTTCAATTTCCAGAATGGAAAATACTTTTTTTCTTAACATTTTCTATATCAGAAATTCTTTATTCACATTTAATCTTTTAAAAAGTACTCCGATTTTCGAATATGTTTATTATTATCACTTCTAACTCATGGAAGGACGATGCAATTGCAATTATTGTATATTTTTTCCATTTACAACAAAATGAATGCGTATCTATTCAAGCAACAAATTTAACGAAAAACACTCAACATAAAACATAAACATTTTCAATGTCGTAGAAATATGCTACTTCGATGGCTATTCTCTCATGTAATTGTAATTTTTATTAGCGCTTTAAGTGTTTCTTTCGTGATATAAAAAATGTGCGTTTAAGTGCCGATACATTTTTCCCAAGTTAGCTGTGGATATTAAAAAATATACATTGTAATACAAAGTTGCGAATCAAAAATTCGAGATCTCATATCCGAATTTATGATTTTTTTTTTCAAATATAAATATAAATATAAGATGTAAATGTTAATAGTAAATGCAGGGTAGTAGTTTTAAAAAAAAGTTTTTATAACGGTAAAGATTAGTATTTTTGAATATTGTGGTGAAAAAAAAAATATTTTTAATTCCTAGAATGATGGCTCATGCAGAGTTGCCAAGTCTCCGGCTTTTTGAACACCAGTATTTTTTTAGAGAATACGTTGTTCTTTCAAATTGCAAAATGCTCCGATTAAATAAAACAACATTTTCTGTACTAAAATACTGGTGTCCAAAAATCCGGAGACTTGGCAAGTCTGCGTCATGTACGAGGGGCAGTCGGAAAATAAGTTTCCCCTGTCGACTGTGGACAGAGGTGTGTATGAAAGACAAAAAATGTAATGAGACAATAAAGATAAAACATAACTTTATTTTTCCACATAAGTACCAAGTACATTGAGACATTTGTCATACCCTCCAGGAAAAAATCAGGGCTTTGCATACGGACGAAGCGTTGAACGGCTATGGGCGAAAGACGACACAGCAGAGGAACGCAAACGTGCAAGACACCGATACACCATTGCGTAGTCGACCGCAATCAAGCAGATGGCGCTGTTGCAGTGACTGCGCAGATAGCGCTGTTGACTGCAACAGTGCGATCTGCGCAGGCACTGCAACAGCTCCATCTGCTTGATCGCGGTCGACCTCTATCCAATGGTATCGGTGTCTTGGACGTTCGCGTTCACCTGCTGTGTCGTCTTTCGCCCATAGCCGTTCAACGCTTCGTCCGTATCCAAAGCCGTGATTTTTCCTGGAGGGTATGACAAATGTCTCAATGTACTTGGTACTTATGTGGAAAAATAAAGTTATGTTTTATCTTTAATGTCTCATTACATTTTTTGTCTTTCATACACACCTCTGTCTACAGTCGCCAGGGGAAACTTATTTTCCGACTGTCCCTCTTAATTATATGCAACATTTTGTAATTTTAAAAATTGGAATTAAAATTTTAAAATAATACGTTGGTAACAAAAACATAGTATTTTGCTTGGAAAATATAATTTCTTTATTAGAGATTTTGTAGTTTAACAATTGTTTATTTACTGCTCATTTTATTGTTTTTTTTTTAAATATTTTTTTTAAATATTTTTAGAATATAATTATTATTATTCTTTTAAATTCATAAAATATACTTCTGAACTATTCATTCGTTTTTCAACATATGCGTAAATATTTAATCTACAAAACAAATAAACAGCAACAGCAACGAACAATTCGAATAAAACATAAACCTTTTCAAAAACGGAGAAGTATGACATTCTCTCAGGTAATTGTAATTTTTATTAAGGTTTTAAGTGTTTCTTTTATTAGATCAAAATAATGTTCTTAGAGTATAAGTATCCATAAATTTCTAAGAATAAGCAGGGGATATTAAAAATTTTATATTATTTTAGAAAGCTAGTAAGTTGCATTTCAAGATCGTTTCTTTTCTTTTCTTTTGTTCTCTATGTTATTCATTTATTTTTTTAATTAAAATAAAAAAAAATATTTGTCAGTAGTGAATATAATATATATATAAATCACAAAGACAGTATTTTATGTTAGTGGGGTGAAAATGCATTTTTAATGTGTAGAACAATGGCTCTTATTTTAATAATTTTATATTGTGTTAAAATTTTAATTAGTTGCAATCTGAGATTTCTTTTTCAACATTACAATATTCTTATTATTTATTATTTAATTTTTGAAAAATAGATTAGGTTTTTCAAAATAATTTTATTTTAAAATTAAATAAAAGTAGTAGGCGTCGATAGAGAACGAAAGGGAAACGCTTTTTAAAAGTGATTTTTTGATCATAAACGTTTAGTGTTTTACATTACTATGGTGCAATTATTTATTATGTTAAGCTAAAATTTTGTCGTATTTTAATAATAAATCTAACACCGGTATTATTTTAAAACCTGGAAAGTTTAGTATCAGTTCAACTTATTATAGGTTTGTTGCCTGAGGTTCCTGTGGTCAATCCACACATCCCGGTGTACATGTCGAATGGAGGCAGATGGCAGGTTAGAATACTGTAAAATGGCTGGTAGCATAAAAAAGGGAGTCAATTATGTAACTAAACTGAAAAAACGGGCAAAATTAAATACTAGAAAAAGGAAAATAAATTAAAATAGAGAGGTTACATACAGCCTTTCAACAAATATATATATTTATCACGTTTAAGATTTTTTTTTTGTATTTTTGATTTTTTTAAAGGATTTTTTATAAATAGTAACATATAAATAAAGTCAGAAAGATATAAAAAAAAAATATGAAAGCGAAACACGAGGAAAGGGTAGTGGCATGTATTTGTTATTTTATGTCGTCTGTGAAGTGGCTTGAGTCGTCTGACAAGCAAGTATAATTAAATTGTCAGGTATTAAAAGTATTAAAAGTAGGTATTAAAATATGTCAGAACTTTTGCATCAACCAAATATACAGAGTGTTTCAAAAAGAAACACCCGATTTGAAATGCGTATATTATGAAAAATATTCAACATAGACACTTAAGATTAATTTTATATTACATGGCTAATTTTTTGTTTGTTTCTTTACAAATTAAATTAAAGATGCTTAATATGTCCACCTTTGGAAGCACTATATATGTCTATACAGTAGTCAAATTCGTAGTAAAGTTTTGCGAGCATGTCTGTATCCACTGCTTCCACGGCTGCTGTTAAGCATATCTTCAGTTCGGTTAATGTAGCTGGAATGTAGCGTAGGCACGTAAACGTAATATTTTATAAACTCCCACAAGAAGAAGTCGCACATTGAGAGGTTCGGTGATCTTGGAGACCAGAGAAACACTGAAGTGGCGGGTGAAGGAAGAGTGTTAGTGCTACCAACTGTGTGAAACTACAGATTTCCCTCTTTCTACCTATACATTTTTCGATCAAAACGGGTTAAAATCTGGATAGTTTTTTTAAAATTGTTTTTAAAAATATTGGATTATTCTTTTAAAAACACCCTGCATTTTTTTGCATCTAACGATTGCTGTACATGCAACACTTTGCTGTTTTATTAATAGGATTTAACTTTTTAAAAGAATTCGCGAGTTAAAGTCTTAGCGTGAAAAAAAAAAAAAAAATATATATATATATATATATATATATATAGAGAGAGAGAGAGAGAGAGAGAGACTATTTTTAGCAGAACCAAAATTCAACACAATATTTAAACATTAATTAACAAGTGAAAAACAACAAAACATCAATGAAATTAATTTTTAACAAATCAAACCAGAACAAGATAATGAAACTAAAAAGGCTGTGGTCTCATCAGCAGTAGGTATAATATAAAAATAACGAAAATTATGCAGGATAAAACAGTGCAAAAAATGGGAGTAGGTGTCGGGCAGAGTGTCGCAATGCATAAATCAAAGCAAAAGCATTCGAAAGCATATTGCAAACACTCCCCCACCGGACCCTACGCCACATTAACCAGTATATCACAGTTCCAACAAATAGCTGAATAATAACAGATACATGTAAAATATAGTAGAAAATAAGTATTATTTGTACCAAAACCTGAGCCACATAGCAACAAATCAAACCCAAACAAATCCAATGTTCAACAATCCATCAAATCCGTTTCTCACAATTGCAGTCATCATTGTAAAAGCGTCCAAAAAGGTTTAAAGCAATACAAGTCACTGATTGTCAACTACACGGCAAACATTCAAAAATGGATACTACCTGCAAATCTCGCATGTGTATTAATAAAATTAATCTGTATATTGTTTTTATAATATAAAATACTAATAAAATTAAAAAAAAAGCTCTTTTGAAAATAGATATTTAATAGAACGACAGATTTCTACATGAATATATTTAATTTCATTTCTTAGAACATTTTCTGGTGTGAAACGTATTACTAAGCCTGGATTAAATTAACCCACACATTAACCCATAAGATTAGTGAGGGCTTGGTGTTATCTGTAAAGATAGATATACATAGATATAGATATAGATATTCGTATTGCTCCATTTGTTGTAATTTTCAAAACAAATAATCTTAGAATATAATTTTATTTTTCTCTCTAACGTATGGAATAAGGATATAAATATTTCTTAACAATTCTTGCAATTTTAATAATGAGAATGTGCAATTATTTAAACTACATATTTACCAACACAACCATCAGCAAAAAAAAACAAAAAAAAAAAAAAAAAAAAAAAAAACGGATAAGTATGCTACTTGGATAGTTCTTCTCTCCGGTAATTGTAATTTTTATTAAAGTCTCAAGTGTTTCTTCTACCCTATAAAAAGTATGCTCTTACCGTTTAAGAGTACATAAATTTCTACAAGTCTGCGGATACTAAACATTTTGTATACCATTAGAAAGTTAGAAAGTTGCATTTCTGAGAGCCATTTTCCGAGTTACGTTAATTATATATTTTTTAAATTATTCATAATTACATAAAATTGTCAATTATAAATGTGGGCTAATATATTTTTTAATGTGTTATATATTCATAAAGACTGTGTATTTTATATCTTTACGGTGAAATATTTATCTAATTCGAAGAACGGTAGCTCTTATAATGACATGCAACATTTTGTAATTTTATACGCTATAAATAACACTTATAAAACGACATGAGTTAAATTTCCATGATAAAAAATATGATATTACCTTCAAAAATACATTTTTTGAGACAGAAATTTTTGGTGCTGCGTTTATTATTATTTTTTTAAAGTAACTTAAGAATGTGTTTTAATTGTTCTTTCTAATTCACGGAATAAAGATGCAATTCTTCCTTAATAATTCTTTCCATTTTAAACAATAAAAGTGCGTAATTATTCAAGTACAAAATTAAGGGGGGGAAATAAAATACTAAGCAGAAACACAACGTTTTTAACGGGAATCGAGAAGTATGTCTCTCCTTTACGTAACTGTAATTTTTATTAACATCTGAAGTGTCTCTTTTATATTATAAAAAGTATGCTATTAGAATTTAAGAATCCATAAATTTATAGAAGTAAGCTGCGGATATTAAAATGTTGTACATTGTTAGAAAGGTATGGGGATGTAGTCCCAGACCACTTTATCGACATTAAGTTAACCGTTTGCCAATTTATAGTAATTGTTTTAAAAAAAGTAAATACCACTAGTAAATGTGTGCTCATCGTTTTTTTATAATTTTCGTAGATGTAAAGAATAAGTATTTTATACTATTATTATAAAATTATATATGTAATACATAGATTGCTGGCTTTTATAATGATATATAATATTTTGCAATTGTATTAGGTAAAGTTAGCATTTTAAAAAAGTCATGAGCTAAATTTTCAGTATAATACATACATATATATATATATATATATATATATATATATATATATATTTAAATATATATTTCCTTACCTTCAAAAACACTATTTATAATAAAATACAATGGTAGGAAAGTATTGGTAACCATGCCGGGTGCAACTACACTGGTCTGCGAATCGACCGTAGCTAAACGGCTTAATGAAAACATATGCTAACATATGACAACTAAATGATAATTTCTTCTTCCTCAAATCATGTCTGTCCAGCATATTTCAATATAAATCATGTTCTTTCCTTAAACATATTTTTATAAACACTTTTTGTGAAATAGTGTGAACAAACCGAAAGCAGCTTGGTGAGCCATTCATTTTTTAGACTCGTTCATTTTCATAAAGATAATATATTAGAAAAACTTTAACGCATTGAATATATAATTTTAATGTTTTGTGAATTCTTAAGAAATTGTGTTTCACTTTGCTAATAATTATTATTATTGCAATAAATACTGTTGTGCATTCAGTTTTGAGACTCAGTCATCAAAATTATTTGTGCTGATTGGCAACGAGTGTTTAAACATCTTTTTTGATCTAAGCATTGTTTTGAGGTTTTATCGTTCTTAATCTTTACAGAATCTTTTTATGGGGGAATCTTTAGTTCGAGAAAGATATTTTGAGCATCCCGAATTCACTGGACCACAAAAATGTTTAAGAACATACACACTCTCACGATAGTGTCATTTGTTTGGCTTTTTGGTGCTGTCATGTATCAACACAGTGTCGAAACAGCTCCTTGGATATATTGCAAATACTTATAATAAATTGTAATTATAATTTGTCAAAATTATCAATTAAATAGATATGTTTATAGATTTTAATGAGAAATACACATTTTTATTAGTATTTGATATTCATAATAACTTAAAAAATACAACTAGTAATATAAAAATTAAAATGTATATAAACAAAGCAATGATTTTGTTATAATAGATTTAATGAAGCAATGATTTAAAACTTTATTATATTATTAACTTAGATAATTTATAACTAACAAAATTTTAATATTTTGTACAATCGTTAAACAGGTATAAGCTATGTGTTGAGCCAATTTCTTTGATAACACTTTTTTACAAGCACTTTTGCACATGGATTATGTTTTTAATATTTAATTTGAATGTCTTGTTTAATCATTGAATTATTTCGGAAATTGAATATTGATTAAAAATAAATAAATGGTCATCATTTGGATATATAGAAATCATTTGTAATTTTAAAATGTACTTTTCTACAATACAAACCTTTCAATAGTAAAATCTGCTATTGTTTGTTTGTAGGAAGTCTTATGAAATTGAAACGCATATCATTCCGTCATTTTTGACGGGGGTTATATACTGGTTTGTTTATAAAAAATAATAAAAAAACATTGTCTTTACTGCATAATAAAATGCATTAAAACAGTTCTTTTGTTGTAGCTTTTAAAGGCGCTTATCTTATAAATCTTGATTGCATATTAAAGCATATTTTTAAAAAACTGAAACCAATAATATTTTTCAGTAAATATTTATATTAATTTTAGTTCAAAAAGTATGTGTGCTAGAAATTGTGTATTCTGCTATCAAGATATAATTGCCGTTGGTAGTGGCAATTGTAGTTTAAGAAAGATTTACAAAATCAAAAACCTGCTATTGTAAAAAAGGATTATGAAAAGGCGGGAAAAAAATTAAGTGTTATTATTTTTTCAAGGAATCGCTTGCTTTTTATGAAACTACCTTTTTAAAAAAAAGTAATTATGATTCGGTTTAATTTTGATACTTGGCCTCGCCTGCCTGTTTGCTCAATATTGTTTTTGTTTTTTTAGAAAATTCGTTTGTGTTACTCGAATGAAAGACCCCACATTTGTTTTTATAAAACTCTAATAACTTGCAAATATAATTCACACAGTATGAATTATATTTAAAGATGGTTGTCTTTTGTTGTAAGTGTATTGAATTTAACATCATGTTCTGAAGATGGTCACAGAAGTTGACCGAAACGTCAATTTGATGTATTTTTAAAGTTTAATATTACATAAATATTTATACACCATTCAGTAAAAACGGGTGGTTAACCTTACACAAAAAATTTATATACGGTAATGTTTTGTTGGTGTAACGGTCCAGCTCAATCATTATTACCTTTCATTATAATATACAGGGTGTCCATAACTGCGGGCTTTTAAAAAATCATATCGAGTTAACGGTATGAGTTAGGTCATGTCAGTTAATTTAGAAGAAATCAGTGGCTCATCAAATTTTATCCACACCAGTTTCAGTTTGTTTTTTCAACATTACGCAGTGCTGCGCGTCAGTTAACCTGAAGTAACGTAGCAGATGTTTATTCCATCATTCCAATCAGTTAATGCAGTGCGATGGCGAAGCCACAACAAAAGGCTCAGTGGGTTATCTGGTTTATAGAAATTGGATCTATTACCATTGTACAGCGGAACTTTCGGCGCGAGTATGGTGGTAATGCACCTGCGGACAAAATCATTCGTCAGTGGCTACGTGCGTTTAAAGAAAAGGGATATCTGTTAAAACAAACGTCGCCTTGTAGGCCACGAGTGTCAGAAGATAACGTCGATAGAATCCGTACTTCATGTGAACGAAATCCGAAAAAAAATCGTTGAGACAACGCAGTCGAAGAGGTTTCGATAAAGAAGTTGAATACCGTTCGGATGTGTGCCGTGCCACAAACGGGGAACAAATTAAAATCTACTAAATGGTAAAAATCTTGATAAATTTATGTTTAAGTACTTATATATAACATTAACTTAATTTTATGATTGAATTAAAAAGTTTTGCTTCAAAACCCCGGAGTTCTTTTATGGGCACCCTGTATTTCGTAAAAAGAAGACTATTTAATGTAAAAAATAATGGTTTTTTAATTTCCTATAGCTCAAGTAAAAACAAAAAAAAAGAAAGTTTAATTGTAATTTTGCTACTTTGTTCCATTTCAAAGGGATTTCTAGTTTCATTTCTTCAATGCAGTAATAAAAACATTAGATTTATACTATTTCTAGTTTATCTTTACAAACTTTTGAGCATTTTTAAAAGAAGAATATTATTTTTGATTCTAGAGTAAGCCTCCTCAATTGAGAGAAAAAAATTGCAATTAATGCATCAAATGAATCTGGCGATATCAAGCACTTCATATAAAGATGCACTTATGCTGAATATTTTGCTTAGAAAATATTAATTAAAACATATTCAAAACGCACCGTAAGCAGAAAAATGTATTATTACATTTACTACCCTGTAAAGTAGAAAACAAATTCGTTCCATTCTAAAGTGATATCGAGTTTTACTTCTTCAATGCAGTAATAAAAACATTAGATTTATAATATTTCTAGTTTATCTTTACAAACTTGTGATCATTCTAAAAATAAGAATATTATTTTTTTTATCCAAGAGTAGTCCTCTTTAATTAAGAGAAAAAATTGCAATTAATTCATCGAATGAATCTGGTGATATTAAGCACTTCATATAAAGATGCACTTATGCTGGATATTTTGCTTTAAAAATTGCTATTAAAACAAATTCAAAACGCACAGTAAGCAGAAAAATGTATTATTACATTTACTAATTCGCCTGCAAATCAGAAAACAAATTCGTTCCAGTCTAAAGTGATATCGAGTTTCATTTCTTCAATGCATTAACAATGCAAATACACAAAATTTTTAATATTTCTAGCTAAACTTTACAAACTTATGAGCATTTGAAAACGGAAAATATCCTTTTTTATCCAAGAAAATTCCTCTTCAGTTATGAAGAAGAATTGCTATTACTACATCGAGAGTGTTTGGGGATATTAAGCACTTTATTTAAAGAAGCACTTATGCTGTGTTATTTTTGTTTCGTTAACAACTCTTATTTTCACTTCCAGGAAGTTTTTGAGCTTGTTTAACATAAACTGCATGATAATTAAAAAAAGTAAACAGTGTACTTCAAAAACTTACTTTCTGTAAATGGAATAGGTATTCATAATTATTGAATAACAATTATTTATAACACATGTTTAACCTGTCAGCACACGCGCTCGGATAAAATCTACCTCAGCTTACTACTATTACTAAAAAAGGTGCGAAAATAGTTCGTGATCATTCTGAGCTTTATAGTACCTTTCAAGCTAAATGATAGCAAGATGTGGCCAAAAAGAATTTACCTCCGGTTGTGTATTTTCCATTCTTTTGTTATAAAAATGTCACGTGGGAGGAAATTTACCCCACGCGTGTTATAACGTAACCCATAATGATAGGAAAATGTTAATGCAAAATTTTGTGTTCCATATACCGTAATTTCCGGCGTATAAGCCGCAGCTCAAAGAGTCGTTTTTCGACCCAGAAATTTTATTCAATAATTGCAGTTAAATATTTACAGCGATCTTTTAAGTTGCATTTTATAAAATAATATTTCTGGGTCGAAAAACGACTCTTTGAGTTGCGGCTTATACGCCGGAAATTACGGTATCAGTTTTATACTTTTTTGTCTTCCTTTTGTCTTTCCATGGCTGAATTTGGATTGTAAAAGTTTTGTCTGTAATGATATGAAAAAAAAAAAAAAAAAAAATCTTTGTGCGAGATTTTTTTTTTTTTTTTTTTTGCTTTAAATATAAAACAACTTTTTATTTTAAGTTAAATTATGTCCTTTATTGATGTACAGATTATTTCAAAATATAAATTTTCGTTTATAATCTAACCGGAGGGAAATTGACACACGAAACCCATTGGGTTAAAATTTAGCCCGCGCGTGTAGTAACGTTATGGAAATGGGCGCATGTGCGACGGGTTAACCCTTTAACGTTCATTGGTTTACCTGTGAAACCGCAAAACTTTAATTACGAATTTCAACAATGACAGCAGAAATTTAATAGAAATGTTTTCCATTTATTATATGTTCACATATATGTGAAATATCGCCTTTTTTTCTTATATATATATATATATATATATACATATATGTATACATATATGTATATTTGTTTATAATTTCCGGTGTTAATAATTTATTTCAACATTTTGGCAATTGAAATGCTTTATCCGTTAAAGGGTTAACAAATTTTGTCAAATAAACAATTTGACGATCCTACCGGTACGATCCTACCGGATTTGATCTTACCGGTATATGCTAAAATTTCTAAGAGTCGAAAAGGTACTAAGAATGTATTAATTTGTACTAAGTGAAAAATACCAGTTATAAAAATTTAGAAAACTGCGTTATGTTGCAAAAATAAAATTTATTCGTTTTAGAGAAAAATACTGATGCCCTTACATATATAGAAACGGTATTACTGTTATAGAAATCGTTTATTTTATATTGAAAATATGTTGTCACGAGTAATTACTTCTTCCACTCTTTGAAAATAATTGTAACGTAGTAGATATAATTATTTTGTTAACAGTATTTGTGTGTTATAATCGTTTATATCAATTTCTATTGTGAGCTTTTCAGAAGTTTAGTAAAAAGATTTTTTTATTTTAAATTAGTGGTAGCGACAAGCTACCATTACTCGACACTGGTGTGGAAATTTTTAAAAGCATAGAATATTCAAAGAACACTTTGATAACTGGTCTTTTTCACTTAATACAAACTAATACATTTTAGTACTTTTTCGACTTATATAAATTTTAGAATATACAGGTCAAAACTTTGCAGTCAAAATGTCTAACGAGAGAAGATGTGTAACTAGATGTAGGGTTTTCTCATAAAATAATTTTTTCTTAAATGTTTTCTAGGGCGCAAACTTATTTCTTCAAAATCAACATATATATTTTAATGTAGTCACATTTAGAAAGATATTGATGTCAAAATCAAAACAATCTGCTAAAATCATGCTCATAATTACTCAATGGGGGGTTTCGCGTTAAGCTGACCACTTGATGATGATTTATTCTAGATCCCCTTGCCTGTGGAATGTGTTTGAGAAAAACGTGCCAAAGATGGATATTTTTTTTTCGCTTTAACCCCTTCAAGGACTTAATATTTGAAAAAAACTTCAAAAAAGTACCTATTTTTTTATTTCATAAATTGAATAATTATAAGGTTTCTAAATAAAATATGCAATTAGTTTTTTTTTTTTTTAAGGCAAAAAAAAATGTTATAGAACAAATTCACATTTGTAGAAAAGCCATCATGCGAGAATTCTGTGTCTTAACACCTTATGCACCGTCCCCCGATAAGTGTAGGCTACTTTTTTTTTCTAATTCAGATTATTTGATTCCCACTCCTTTTTTTATGTAGAAATATTTACTCTAGTTTGTAGCAGATAAAATGATGCAAAAATAAAGCCAATTACACTATTTTAAAAAACTGGTGGGAGTCAAATAATCTGAATTTTAAAAAAAGGAATCTACATTATCCGGGAAAAACATGGGCGGATATTCCAGTTATCAACAGAAATGCTTGATTCATCAAACCCCATAATTTACCAAAATATAGATCGTACAAACCAATCCCGCGTGGTACTATTCAAAGAGTTCACATGGAAATTCCTGTTAAAATTTTCTGGTTTCAGAAGTTTTTTCCAGCAGTTAAATCTTGAGCCCGGAAATATGACGGGCACGAGAAATAACGAATGACACCTCAGCCCGTGATATTGACGGGAGTGAGAATTAAGGGGTTAAAAACAATGCAAAGAAACTTTTAACTTGCGAAAAATGTATATACCTGCCTGTCAACCATAATGTAGTTTGAATGAAATTTGGGGAGAACTGGAAATTTACAAAAATTTGACAAATGGCGTGAAACAGCTGAACTTTTCGCTGGAAAGTATCGCCATCTATTTGTAAAATGGTAAATTACATATTATGCATTGGACGAACTGAGTTCGGGCTTCATGGAATTGAAACATTGATTTTTCTCTTGACCCGAAATCAGATCGGGCATTCTAAAATTGGCGCATTTGCATTGCGGAACTAAAATCGGCCTTCACGGAATTGAGACATACCGAAATTTCTCCTGCCCGAACTGAGATCGCGCATTCTAAAATTGGCGCATTTGCATTGCCCGAACTGAAATCGACCTTCACGGAATTGAAACACCAATTTTTCTCTTGCCCGAACTCAGATCGCACATTCTAAAATTGGCGCATTTGCATTGCGGAACTGAAATCGGCTTTCACGGAATTGAAACATACCGAAATTTCTCCTGCCCGAACTCAAATCACGCATTCTAAAATTGGCGCATTTGCATTGCCCGAACTGAACTCGGCCTTCACGGAATTGAAACACCAATTTTTCTCTTGCCCGAACTCAGATCGCGCATTCTAAAATTTTCGCATTTGCATTGCGGAACTGAAATCGGCCTTCGCGGAATTGAAACATACCGAAATTTCTCCTGCCCGAACTCAGATCGCGCATTCTAAAATTGGCGCATTTGCATTGCCTGAACTGAAATCGGCCTTCACGGAATTGAAACACCAATTTTTCTCTTGCCCGAACTCAGATCGCGCATTCTAAAATTGGCGCATTTGCATTGCGGAGCTGAAATCGGCCTTCACGGAATTGAAACATACCGAAATTTCTCCTGCCCGAACTTAGATCGCGCATTCTAAAATTGGCGCATTTGCATTGCCCGAACTGAAATCGGCCTTCACGGAATTGTAACACTAATTTTTCTCTTGCCCGAACTCAGATCGCGCATTCTAAAATTGGTGCATTTGCATTGCGGAACTGAAATCGGCCTTCACGGAATTGAAACATACCGAAATTTCTCCTGCCCGAACTCAGATCGCACATTCTAAAATTGGCGCATTTGCATTGCCCGAACTGAAATCGGCCTTCACGGAATTGAAACACCAATTTTTCTCTTGCCCGAACTCAGATCGCGCATTCTAAAATTGGCGCATTTGCATTACGGAACTGAAATCGACCTTCACGGAATTGAAACATACCGAAATTTCTCCTGCCCGAACTCAGATCGCGCATTCTAAAATTGGCGCATTTGCATTGCCCGAACTGAAATCGGCCTTCACGGAATTGAAACATCGATTTTTCTCTTGCCCGAACTCAGGTCGGGTATTTCAAAATGGACGCATATGTGTCACCCGATCTGAGGTCGGGTGTCACACGCAAGAGGTTAAAGCAGCTAAAGGACTGTCTAAAAAAAAGGGTGTTGGACAGCACCGGCCACTATCCTTAATGAATTTTAGCGCTGCGAAAATTATTTTATTAACTATTAATAAATCAAAATGATGATCAAAATTTTGCAGTCAAAACGTCTAACGAGAGAAGATGTGTAACTATATGTATGTACATTTAAAGGCATAGCTGCCAATTTTTACGCGTATTCCTTGTCACTATTCATCAACAGAAATATTTGTGTTTTTAAATAACTTAAAATGTATGATCGAATAAGGGAAATTATTCTTTTGAAAAATAGTGGTCGTAAAAAATCTTAAAGATATCAGCTATGTATAAAGTTAAAAAAATGTATCTATGCGATTTGTATTGTAAATGATAATATGCATTCTATTTTTTTTCCTTATTATTATTGTTTATAATGTACAATTAAACAGACTTCATTCTGTAGCATTTATCTTATTTTCAAGAAAATTCATTTCTTACGACATCATTTTATTTCTTTCTTAATGTCTCGATTTATCACGGTTTTATTTAAACCATCAAATATATGTTATGATATATGTCACTTGTACTTATTTAAAAAAAATAATAAGGATATCTTAAATTTTTACAGATTACAATTTCTTCGTAATGTAGGACTTTTGACGAAAATAATTTTATCTGTACAAACAAATCTTTTCTAATCCCTTTTGGCAGATCGTGACATATTTTGTTTATAAATATGTTACAGAAAAAAAAATCGAAAGACATGCGATTTAAAATAGTTAATGAATGCAGTTATAAAATTTGTTAATGTGATATTCTGTGAATATTTACTACATTTAGCCGAATTGTTGAGAGATAAAAAGAAACTTTTTTACAATATTTTTAGCCAATTTATGGATAATAATATTTATTTAGTAAAGCAGTATATTTTCAAATTTCTACTCGTTAGAAAACAAGTTTGATCTTTATATGATTAATATATTCTTAAGATATGTTCATTTTTTTAAATAAACATATCTTAAAACATTTTTATCTTCTATCACAAAATCTTCTTCACGGATAATTTTTAATGATAGTAATTGTCTCATAATGGAACACAAACAAAATATCTTCTGGCATATCTTAATAAATTCTTTTTTAAATATCTTATAAAAAAAAAGCGCAGAATATGTATATTAGCCTGTTTATGAATAAGAATATCTATTTAGTAAAATATTAATGTCTTGTTAGAAAATATATTGCTTTTTAATGTAAATTAGCTGTAAAAGGGTAATTTTTTTTAAAAAATGAATTTATACAAAACAGTAATCTGGAGTATGTTAAAGATTTTGCCAATGGCGATGTAAAAGATGAGCATAGTGGCAAAAGTAAATAAGCGTAAAAAATTATGCGACATCTATAAAAATGTACGTTATATTAATTGTGTCACATAAAGTTCGAGAAATGGTAGTAAGTGGGTAACTCAAGGCATATAGTACAATAATTTTTGCCTTCGTTACAGAGAAATAAGCAATTCGATAAAAGTGTCGTATATGGAGTACGGAAATACCGATGGGAAGGCATTTGACGGATTGTAAGAAATGGCGTGTAGGTGGGAGATCGGAAGAAAGACAGAAAATTTTTAAAGCTAAAAAGCTTGCGTTTCGGTCAGTGGCGTAAACATAATTTATAAAAATTTTCTAGTTATCTCTAAAAATTTGTAAAAGGTAACATAATATTTTCCTTAACCGACCATATGTCATTTTTCGTAAATTTTTATTTAATTTTTTTTTTCAGAAATATCTATTGTGAATTTTGAATATATGCCCAGCGTAACAACAGAAAGATCTTCTACAAGCTTCCTGTGTTTAGCGGCGAAATCTTTCATGTTACATGCTTTTTTATTCCTTTATTTTTTCGCTAGTGTATTTTTAAAGTTTTATATTTAAGTGATTATTCATGTAAAGCATGGAATTTGTAAATACAGGAAATTAATTCACTTGCATAATACATGACTTCCAAGCTTTTAAACAAAATACTATACAAGAGAGAATATATTAATGAAAATATTTAGGTATAAAATATTTATACTGTGTAAATGTGATAAATAGCTTGTAAATGTGCATAAATGCATTAACGATATCTTCATAAATGGACCGTAAAAGTAATGACAATTTAAAGTGTTTAACCTAAATTAAAGTATTTAATTCTCATCGATTGCATTGGTAATGTTCATGATCATAGATGAACAAATATCACATTTGCAAATAAAAAAGTTTTGATCTGTTCGCTATCCTAGGCAGTAAACCAGCATTACTTATACACTTTATTGATACTAGAGAATACAATCCCGAATTAAATTGAAATCGTGAGATTTCTAGATAGCTTTGTCTCAATCCCGGATGTAAGAATCATGATTCTCTCTAATATAACTACATTTCCTTCAACAAGACGGTGGTATGTAATCTTATAAGAAAGGCAATTTAATTAACGAAAGAAACTATAACAAGGTTTTTAATGTTACATAATATAAGAAGATAAATTTTGAGTTAATAATAAATCAATATAATAAATTAAAAGTGCTTAAAGTTAATCAATTGTACTTAATGTATTTTGATAGTATGTGCGTCTCTTTATCATTGTTAAGCACAAAGGCAATAAAAACTCCAATACATTTCGAAATCGCTTCGACACCTGATCAAACTGATTTTCTAATTTTATAACTATAGATATAATCTTAGGTTTCGATGTTAGTTAAACTGTATATATTGCTAATGGCATGATATGAACACTCCGTTTGAAGATTCTGATCTTTTCTAACTGGCACAAATGCGCCGCTCGGTAACTAGATTAAAAGTACCTGTAAATAACACTAATATGTCATAGGTTTTAATTTTTGAATTTAATATATACAGAGCTGCCACTGGCGACCACTTTCTCAAAAGGAAATTTTTTCACATTCACTTTAAAAACATGTGCAAGAAAAATATACTAAAAAAATATCTTTTCAAAAATAGTGGTGCAAATACAATATAAAAATATTTGCCAAACCCTGTATATACTGCTATATTTTCCGGGGCGTATTTGAGTACTTTTTTAAATGTAAAATATAATCAAAAGTGTTTTGAATTTATTATATTTTTTAGTTTCTCGTGCAAGGTACTCAGATGTTTGGAGCTACCTCCGGTTACCAGCACTGAGCGGCTGCATAATATACAGGCATGACGAGCATATCAAATTCATTGCTCACTGGATAATGTTTTATTTCTTTAGCTGTTAGTGGATAAAGTGCTACAAACGGATTAGCCGTAGGAAGTTTATTGATATACAATTTAGCAATCGAATTGTACACATATTAGATAATATTGGAACTAATTTATTGAAGCATATACTATTTTATATATTGCATAATGTATGTTTTTCCATTGGTGACAAATTATTAATTTAATAAAATTGCATTTTCTTCACAAACTAAATGATATAATCTTAAAAGAAATACAAGTTGAATAACTTAATTAGAGTGTAATTAGATTTTAAATGTTGCATTAAGATATTTTAACTTATAAAACGCATATAATAAATTACATGATTTAAGTGGGCATTCCACACATTTGAATCCAAAATTTCAACTGAAAGTTTCACGCATTTGAACTAATCATTTTTAGCTGTATTTCTTCTTAGACATAAGGAATTAAACAAATAAAGAAATTTCAACGAAAGAGAAATTAGCTTTTATCCATTTTGTATTCCCTGTCTTAGATCTAGATACATTTAATAAATATTTTATATTCTAGATGTTTTATATCAATCAGTAAATGAATAAATAAATAAATAAATGTCTCTCTTTATAATATATCTATATATTAGGGATTTTTATTCCCTCTTTCTATTAATCAGTACATTTAACAATATTGGATAGATGTTTTATTTTAACATTTTCTAATAATAGTTTTTTTAATGTGGATTTTTTTAGATTTAATAGTTATTTTATTTGCAAAAATATTTACTATATATTAGGTTGTTCAGAAAGTACTTTTAGTTTGGGAAAGTTGGTTCGCAGTGGCAAATTTTATCTTTTAATTAGTAGACATTAATTCCGATATCTAATGTCTAAAAATTGCCAGTTAGATTTTTTCGGTAGGATTTGGTTTTCCAAAACTGAAGGAATTTTCTGAACAACCTTTTCAACAACATATACAGGGTGTCCAGGCTAAGACGTTACAAACTTCGAGGGGAGGTAGGGGACAACTCGGAATCAGATAGGAATGCCGGGTCGGTAACGCTTTCCTAACACAGTAAGGGGATTGAAAAGGCTGGATCATACAACAGTGATGCTTGGCCCCGCAGTTACGAGAGTGGTGCCATAATGGATAAGGCGAACAGGTTTCCAGCTTCCGGGGAAATTCCAGACACTTCTGGAATGTTTGTGGATGTTCTAACTTCCAGTCAGCGAAGATGTGAGGCCTGTATCACATGCGGGGGTCTTCAATTCGAGCACCTCCTTGAATATGAGTTGCACTTCCCTTTTGTTACTTTTGTTTTTATGTTTATGAATGGCGATTAATAAACATATTTTTTTTTCTCCTATATTGTGTGCGAAATGAAGTTTCGAAACAAATACGCTGGAAACACCCGCGTCAGGAAGGCGTTTCCGACACGGCATTCTTATCTAATTCCGAAATGTCTATGTGTACCCTAATACCCCTCGAAGTTTGTAACATCTTAGCTTGGACACCCAGTATATATACAAGAAAAAAAAGAAACATTAACTAAGGCAATTTCTTCATTTTTATTAAAAGTAAATTACACAAATACATAAGTAGTATTTTTTTTTACATAATTAGATCCATCTTTGTTAAATTTTTTTTGTTAGTTTTAAAGAAATTTTGGTGCTGCAGTAGCTGTAGATGATGGAGTAGCTGTAACTGATGGAGTGGCTGTAGCTGATGGAGTAGCTGTAGCTGATGAAATAGCTGCAGTAGCTGGTGGTGAAATATCGTTTCAACATCTGGAGCTCCGGCTGTTTCATAACTCCAAATACAAAAAAACGATATTTCACAATCTTTTGATTGCAGCTAAATCACCACTAAAATTTAGATTAAACCATCACACATATTTTAACAGCATAATGTTGATCTGAAACAATATTACGATAATGAGAAAATCGAAATACATTATTATGGTAGGTATGTATTAGAATTCTTCGTTTTGAAAATAAACATCTTTATCTCTAATAAAGAAACTCCAGTAGCTACTCAGTTTGAATTTGTTGCTAACATTGGACAGAACTTTTCTATTTTGAAACTGATTAACATATCGTGTAAGATTTCCTTAGATAGCTAAATCAATTTCTAATAAACTGCCACATTAGGATAATGTTATCGAAATCAAAAATATAATATTTAATACTGTAAAATAAACGTTTGTGTAAGTTCCAGGATATTTAAAGTTATAATGATTCCGTGGCGTAGCCAGGGATGGGTGTCCAAATGCTGTGGACACCAGTAATAATGTAAAGTTTTCTTCGCATTAATTATCGCAGAAAATTTTCCGATTAGATAAGTCAAATAAAACTTTACAAAATTAGTGGTATCTAGAGCAGCCATACTCAACCTGCGGCCCGGTGACCTTTTGTGTGCGGCCCGAGGCACACAGTCATTAATCCATATTTATAAAATTAACAGAGATGTGCATAAAATGTATTTAAAACCTTCACTGAAATAACAGTTTTATATATTATATATAAACTAACAGTTTTATATTTTTTCATAAGACGAAATCTGTCCTGTCATTTCTAATTAATTTTAAATTATGTTAAAACATCTTAACTGCCCTTTCCTTAGTCAAAAGTTCTTTTTGCATGTAGTTCTATTTGTGTTACAGTGGTGTATATACATTTCTTAAACTTCAACACTGATCAAATTAACTATTCTAGATTGGTTAAATGTGCACTATATATATTTCTAAAATTAAAAAAACTAATAAATAAAAAGTTTTTGCATTGAGCAAAAGACTGATAGAAAAGATAGATAGATAAGAAAATCTCCCACTTTTTCCTTTAGAACTTGTAAAATTTGCATTGTTCAGGCCGAAACTCGTTAACGCGAACACTCAAGGGGAAACTTTTTTTGTTCGTGTTAAAAGTAGTTTGTGTTATCCGAACTTAAATACTTTACATACAACTGGACGGGGCAATCGGAAACAGTTCGTACTAAGAGTAATTCGCGTTAAGCGTGTTCGTGTTAACAAGGTTTATTATTTGGTTTTACGGTTATGGCCCTGTATATAGCTAATACTTCTTTTTAGAGTTGAACGTTTGTCTCGGAAATAATTGGCATGAAGAAATTTGTACACCACTGTTTCAAATTTCGGGGCTTATTTCTACAACATTTGCAGTAAAAATATACTACGAAGTTTGTTGTTTGGAAATAATGGTGTTAAGATGTTTTTGTAACATTTCTTTCGCGAAAAACTTTCAACCCTAATGATAATACAAACTTTGTTGTATTGCTTTGTTATACTACTTATATTATCTTACTATTTTATTTACCCTTTTATAAGTTTTTATAAGTGTGTTGCGGCCCGCGTAAGATCGCAAACTTTTGTTTGCGGCCCGCGAGAAAAAAAGGTTGAGTATGGCTGATCTAGAGCATCTGGACCCCCATACTGGCTATGCCACTGTAATGATTAATGATGATCAATATAAAAAATTACAATTTCGTACCCGTGTTACACATTGATTGCAGGAAAAGATATATCCGTTATGTATATTTTCTCTTAAAATAATCTAGAAAATTAACTATAAATTTTTACTTGGAGCATATTAATTTTTGTGACGGGTGGATATCCTAAAACTTTAAAATCTGTTTATATTATTTAAGAATCCACCAAACATACAAAATATACATTTATAGCAAACCTATTTTTATTTACAAATCAGTATATTTCCCCAAAGGAAAACAATCTTTCTCAATTATAAACACATGTTCTTATCAGAGAAAAAAAGCACGAGATTCATTTTGTCTCTTACTCTTTCTTAACAAAATACAAAAATTTCCATAGGTCAAATCAAGAGTCGTAAACAAAATAAAAATTACAAAATTAAAGCTTCTTCAACTAAAACGTTTCATATTTCCAGACCACTCCATATTGTAATTGAAACTTTTTTTCACGATTCAAGAGAAGGCAAAATAGTATTTAAAGATAAGTTAGTAATTAATGTATTAAAAATCTTATATTTTGTTATTACATTTTTTTTAGTGAAACCGAAAAGTACTTTAACACGAAATGAATTCCTTTTTATCTGCACATGCTTAGTAAATAAAATAATTTTATTTATATTGACGAAGAGCGAATCTAATGAACATTTTTTATTTTAATTTCTTCAAGAAACATTCGAATGAAACGACTTTTTCGTTATTCAAGCAACAAAAGTAAATTAATGAATGTTTTTTTTTTTTTTTTTTTTTTTTTAAATATTTTAATATATTTAGTAATAATTTATAGCTGGATAGAAAATTCAATATATTAAATATGTTTGGAATATGAGTAAACAAATGTTTTAATATCTGAATAAAAAAATTTCTCGTATTTATTAAAACAATAATAGAAATAGAAACAAAATACAAGAAGAATCATGTATGAACAATTTAGCTATTGAGAATACATTTTTCTCCTATACTAGCAACCCATGTTGATAAGTTTATACTATGAGCATAAAATTACTTTAAAGCAGACTATTATAAATAATACAAAATTAATATTAGTTTGGAAGAAGATAAAGAACATAGCACCATTAGAAAGAAAAATAAACTAAAGATTAAGTTTCCATGCAAAAATTAAAGTAAAACAATAAATGGATACGTAACATTCGTAGATTATACACCATTTTACAGCTGTAGAAGGATATAAATTACTCTATACCTCTTATTTTATTATCTTTCTATAAGTTAATATCTTCACATTTTAAAATAAGACTATTAAAACAAAAGACGAACGAGAATTTTAAAAATAGTTTTATAAACGTTCACAACACTAGAAAAAAAACGATTGAAACAAGAACGATTATAGTTTGTTTAAATAGAGACATTTACTTCTAATTTACATCATTTACATCATCACATCACTTTTCCCCGTAGTTTTCAACCTTGTCTGCAATCAATTTACATAAAACTGAGGGGCCCTCTGCAATAACAAGGCAAATGAAATGTAGCTACAAATCTTTTTAATTTACTTTCAACATTTTAATTTAGGATGTAACTTCTTTGCATATATTCATTTTAAGAAGAGTTCTCTGGCATCATTTCTTTACTTATGATCATAAAATTTATATTTCCTTTTAATGCTGAATAATACAGGGTGATTTTTTTTAAAGTTGTGAAAGTAAAACCCTATTATAAAAGAACCACTGATCCAAATGACCTGAAATTTCACCAGTATGTTCCCAAAGCAATGGGGATTTTTGGGGCGGGGTAAAAAAACTTAAAATCGCACTGACAGATGGCGCTGTATACGCAGTAAAGTCGGGAGATGAGCTTGCGCACGACACACCCACAGTGGATACTTTTCGCTCCATTATGGAACAAGCGGTTTCACATTTCCAACTCATAGCTGAAAACGATGGATAGCACAATGAAAATCCTATGCGTTAGTTGCGCTGTTCTGTACGAATGTTTTACTCCAAATCTTTATTTCGTTCTGTTTCTGCGAAGGTGTTCGCAGCTCCTTTTCGCAATTAGTGCATTCTGTATGTTTTTGATTTGTGTAATAAAGTTTTCTTTTTCTCAAAGTACCGTCCATTGTTTTTCTCCCACTCACGATATTCTTTGTTTTTGTTAACTTACAGCGCCATATGTAGGTGCGATTTTAATTTTTCTTAATCCCGCCTAAAAAATACCCATTTCTTTGGGAGCATACTGGTGAAATTTCAGGTCATTTGAATGAGTGGTTCTTTCTTAAAGGGTTTTACTTTGACAGCTTTAAAAAAAAATCACCCTGTACATTACATAAATCTGAAATTTGAGAATCAAGGTAACTCCACTTGCCTTGTTATTGCAGAGGGCCTTTCAATTATTTGATGTTTATCCTCTCAGCAATATCCTCTTCAGTAAAAGGGTTTACAATATTACTGAAGATGAAATCTCCGAACCTAAATGTAAGAAATTGTCATCGTCAATAAATAAACAGTGCAGATGAAAGAGAAATCGGAAGAATTTGAAACTTTTATTTTGTGGTCAAATTAAATTTAAAAAAATGGCGATATTGTTTTGTTCGGTAACTCTGTTAAAGCGATAAATCGGTTAAGCGCTACTCAGATAATCGGGATAATGTATTGTGAAAACATTCTGTTAATTTTGAACTTTAAAATACATGGGAATGAGACGTCATATAAAAACCGTGAATTTTCATTTATGAAATATCAATCTTTAATTCGTGAGTTAACTTCGATTTTGAAATTCACTAACATATACGGGGTTCGTACGATTTTATCACAATTTTTTAACCTAATTTTTCTACTTAATATTTAAATAGCAGAAATTGTAGGAATTTAAAGGATTGGTAATAAATTAACGCATTTAAATAAAGCGAAAAATTACATTAAAAAATGTGGTAAAAGCGAACAAACCTTGATACATATATTTAAACTCTCTTTACTTTTTTTCCCCATTAAAATTATTACATGTTCTAAAATCACTTACAGTGCTGCTAATTTAAGAGATTTTTTTGTTAAAATATTTCTGAGATCTTCTGTTGCCGCTAGAAGCGCCATAGATATATCAGATTCGAAATTAACTATTTATGATTTAATAAATTTAATAAAGGAAAGTTCGAAGTATCAAGCAGATAATAAACTGGTTGAAGACATAGCAAACAGTTTATTGAGGAAAGAAAAAATGAGGAATCAAAATTACTAGATCTTGAGAAGTTAAAAATTGAACATGCAAAGTTAGAAATTGAGTTGGCTAAGGCCCGTGCAGAAACTAAAAATGATAATTTAAGTGATCTCGAAAAATAAGATAGTATAGAATCTTTAGACTTTCTGATTAAAAGTGTACGAACTTTAACGATTAAAATTCCATCTAAACCAGAAGATTGGGGTTATTTTTTTTCATCGTTAGAAAGAGCCTTTATTTCTAAAAATGTCCCAGAAAAATATAAATCGGAAATTCTACTAGATCTGTTAGGAGAAAGAGCAACAAACGTTATTACATACATTAAAGATAGGGAATTAGAAGATTTTTCAAAAGTAAAGGCTATAGTACTTATAGAATTTGAGCCAACCCCCCAGACTTGTTTAGAACATTTTAGGAAAGCACAACGTCATCCTAATGAAACATATGTACTGTATAGCTCTCGTTAGAAAAACTCTGAAACCGATCTCCGCTCGGTCCAGTTACCAAGGTAACTGGTCAGTCGACTTTATTTGAGGGAAGTTCCGTATTTTCTTTTCGCGCCAATTTCTCCCAGTTCAGCTAGTCAGCCCGAGAATTATCGCAAAATGGGGGAGTTAAGGCTGTTCTCAAATCCAAAATAGCACTTTCTAACACATTTCTGAATACATTTTTGTTCGGAAACTCATAAAATTGGCAGGTGTTCTCATTCAAAAACAATGTAATCGCATGGCGTTTTGCATTTTTTTGGTTAAGGCCTACAGAAATCTTTCAGAAAATACTGTCAAAGTCGGCAATTTGAACCAAAATCCCGTTGCGGAAGCACGAGAAAAGGGGAAAAAGTGTCACGTGACACGAATTCTTTATAACTCGATAAGTAATTTATTTATCAAAAAATGGAACACTCATTTTGATTCCAAATCACTTCAATAGTCAGGCTCAGGGGAGCAGAACCCCCCCCCATTAAAAAAATGCTTTTTCAATTCTCTGTTTTAAAAAATGCTTAATTGAAAATTCTTAATTGTTACATTTTTATATTATTAATATTAATATGTTTAAAGATACTGTGCAGGGAGCAATCATGAGAAAAAGTTCTTAGTTAAGCTTATTTCCTTATTATATTCTCCATTAAAAAAAAAAAGTTTCTTAGCCTTCGGGCCACAGGCACATCTGTTCTAAATTCTTGTCTAAAATTTTCCTGGATTTCGTTCTGCTGGCGATTATAGCTGTAGGAGATACTGTTAACTTTAATCTTTATATTCCCATTTAACTCTGTGTCTGTGTTATATAGCAATAATATTGATTAAATATATTTAAAAATATTTTTTTTTGGTAAAAAAATGTTTTTAATGATTTAGTAATTAACAATGTATTTCTACAGATTGTAGTGGAAACATGTCATGTGAAAACCATCGCAAAGAAAAGCACAGATAAAAAGATATACACTTATTTAAGCTTTATAAAATCAGCGGGTTCTTTATTACAAAATGAAGAGAAAACTGAATCACATTATCAATAGCAAAATAAATAAATAAATAATAAAGTTTATCACGTACAATTAAAATGAGCACTAAAAATATAAATGTGCTGTGTGTTAGTTTGAAAATCAGTTTAGAATAAATAAAGATTCTCATTTAAAAAACAATAAGTTTGCTCTCGGAATATTGTGATTCCGAAAAAAGTCAAATGTATAAGAAAAAACTTCGATGCAATAGATTGTATTTTTAATAATATTTCAAACATTTTCCTTCATTTAAAAATCTCTAAATGAACCCGCAAATGACATCCCTCCCCCACCCCCCACCCCTACCTCATCTAAATGAGCTCTGATGCACCATTACCGAGTTCATATTTTAATTTCACTTTTTTCCCCCAAATTTCATATGAAAAATGTCTTGCTAAGATTATGCTTGAATTCTAGTGACTTTTCTTATTACCAAGAGAATATTAACGTTTGAACTTTTTCATGGAATAAGAGGGAGAGTAAAGGAAAAGTCTTTAAGGCAACTGCCAAATATGACAACCCCGCTCCTACTGACGAAGTTCCCTCCCTACAACTTTTGGAACATTCGAAAGCGGCAACCTTACCCAGGGTTTTACTTGTCTCGGTAACACAGTACAATTTGCATCCCGATTAACAACGAGTTGGAATTATTATTTAAAATTGAGGAATGTGACAGATTTCGAAACTTTAAAACAGTTAATAGTTTCTAATAAGATTTGTCAAACGCTTGATAAAGATGTCATGTATTTTATAAATGTTAGACAAGCAGAATCATGGTTTTCTCCCATTGAATTATCTCGGGAAATTGATTTATATTATACGTCTAAGGGAAAACCCATTGTTGACAATTCTAGAGCGAGCAATAAAAATACTTATTATCGAAATGTTTCTAAAGTTTTTCTAACTGACGTAAAAAATTCTAAATGTATTTTGTCATGTAGTGAAAATCATCCTTTGCATAAATGTCCTGTTTATAAAAACATGTCAGTGGGTAATAGAGTTGAGCTTGTAAAATCCAAAAATCTTTGTTTTAACTGTCTTATGAATCATAAAGTGATTGATTGTAAATATAAATTCTCTTGTATTATTTGCAAAAAAAGGCACCATGTGACATTGCATTTCCCGCGTGAACACAAAATAAATAAAGCTGAAAATCCAGAGATAATTTCACAGGAAATGAGTTCTAAAAACGAAGTCGGAAATAAATCTAATTTGGATGCTTCGGCTCCAGTATTCCAGCCTTTCCAAGCTAATAACCAAAGCAATTTATTTTCAACGATATGTAATTTGTCTAACGAGTTAAAAGCTGTGTTACTTAGCACATTTGTTTGTTTAATAAAAGATGAATATGGTAATTTTTATGAAGCACGGGGTTTATTAGATGTCGGTGCAAACTCTAATTTTATGAGTAAAAGGTTAGTAGATAAACTAAATTTGAAAAGAGAAAAGACTAATATTTCTATTTCAGGAATAAATAATTTGTCCCTTAATGTTAGATCTAGAGATAACACAACTATTTCGAATAGAGATAAAGATTTTTATTTAAAATTAGATTTTTTAGTCGTTCCGAAAATTACGGAATTTACGCCTTCTAGACCGCTTGAGATTTGTATTTCATCGTTAAATAACATCAAATTAGCTGATTAAAAGTTTAATGTGCCAGGCTCTATTGATTTGCTTTTGGGTGCAGAAAATTTCTATGAATTTTTAAGGCCAGGTCAAATTTACCCCCAACCATTAAATACTAGAATAGTGTTACAAAACAGTGGTTTCGGTTATATTGTTAGCGGAAGCCTTACGGCTAAGGTTGAAAGTAATATACATTGTGGGTTAATAACAGATAATTTGGAGTTAGAAAAAGTAATTCGAGATTTTTGGGAAATAGAAAACATTGAGAGAGAGTCTGAAGTTTCTAGAAATAAGGAATCAGAAATTTGTGAAGAACATTTTCTGAAAAATTATTCCAGAACTGCAACAAGGCAATACATGGTAAAAATGCCATTTAAGGAAGACCCATCTTGTCTTGGAGAATCAAAGAAAAAGGCTATGAAAGTTTTAAATTCATTATGGAATCGCTTAGTTAGAGAACCTAAGTTTAATGATCTTTATAAAGTCTTTATGCAAGAATATATAAGTATGGGTCATATGGAAGATGTGATAGAATCTGAAGAACCAGATATCACTTATTACATACCCCATCATTGTGTGTTCCGTGCTGAATCAAGTAGCACACCATTAAGAGTTGTCTTTAATGCTAGCTCCTTAACTTCTACCGGAAAATCTTTAAATAGTTTGCAGTAAAACGGAGCAACAATCCAAGATGATTTATTTAGTATAATGTTGCGATTTCGAAAGCACAAATTTGTTTTGGTAGCAGATATTAAGAAAATGTACCGTATGGTATTGATACATCAGAGTCAAAGAGATTTATTGAGAATTGTGTTTAAACCTGAGGTACATGAACCAGTTAAGGTGTATAAATTATGTACGGTGACCTATGGCACAACTAGCGCCCCTTTTTTAGCAACAAGAACCCTTACCCAGCTAGCTAGAGATGAAGGAAAGGAATTTCCTTTAGCTGCAAATGTATTATTTCAAGACGTATATATGGATGATATTTTGACAGGTGCTGATGATCTAGACACAGCTAAAGAGATCCAACAACAACTGATATCTTTGTTAAAGAAGGGAAGCATGGATCTTCACAAATGGTCAGTAAATAATTCTTCTCTTTTGTGTAATAATGCAATATCTGAATATTCATTTTCCAATGAGACAAAAACTTTAGGAATATTGTGGAAACCGCAATCAGATTGTTTTGGATTTAATTTAATTATAGAGCAAAGTGAAAGGTATACCAAACGCTCAGTATTATCACAAATTGCCAGAATATTTGACCCGTTGGGTTTGATAGGTCCAATAATTACGAGGGCAAAGGTTTTCCTCCAAAAATTATGGTTGCTGAAAATAGATTGGTGTGATTATCTTCCAGTGAAAGAGAATATCGAATGGACTAATTTTCTTACTTCCTTAAAAACTGTAAATATGATCATTATCCCGAGATTTGTATTTGGAGAACAATCTAGTTGTGTGGAATTGCATGGTTTTTCAGATGCTTCTGAACTTGCTTATGGTGCGGTCGTTTATGTAAAATCTATTAATTCTTATGGTGATTCTGCTAACAAACTGCTCACTAGTAAATCTAGAGTGGCTCCTCTAAAGCATATTACTATCCCTCGTCTAGAACTTTCTGCCGCAGTTCTATTATCTAAGTTGATGCAAAAAGTGTTAAGTGCTCTAAAGCAAGAAGTTTCTAAAACTTGTTTTTGGACAGATAGTACTATTGTACTTGCATGGTTAAAAAAGGAGTCGAATGATCTAAAGACCTTTGTCGCAAATAGGGTATCGATTATACAAAGTTTAACTTCGATTGATCAGTGGAATTATGTACCTTCTAAGCAAAATCCTGCAGATCTCATTTCTAGAGGCCTAGATCCCATCAAGATCCAGCAATGTGATTTAAGGTGGTTCGGTCCATCATTCCTACAACAGCCTGAGATGGTGGAGTCTCCTGATATTATTTCTGTCGAAACCAGTGAGCTGTTTATCCGTGAATTGAAAGCACCATCAGTAACTCAAGTATGTACCTTAGTTAACACTGTTGAGCCTTTAGACATCATTAATAACAGTTCTTCATTCATAAAACTGCAAAGAGTAGTAGCATGGTGTAATAGATTTATCCATAACTGTAGAAATCCCTTGTATCCCAAAGGTGAAACTTTAACCAGCAGTGAACTCTCTCAGTCCTTATTCTGTATAGTAAAAAACATCCAGAAGACTTCATTCGTGAAGGAAATGCAGTATTTGGAAAAGGGTAGTGCAATCCCTAACAGTAGTAAACTGAAAAACTTGTGCCCGTTTTTAGATGATAATGGTGTAATCCGAGTTAGTGGTAGACTGAGAAACAGTAACTTAACTGAGCATCAAAAATATCCAATGATTATTTCTTCAAACCATAATTTTACTTTTTGTGTTATTAATTATTTTCATAATTTATATTTCCATGCAGGTGCTGAGACAACTCTTTCTCTCATCCGAAACAAATTTTGGATCTTATCTGCTAGAAATATAGTTCGTAAAATCCTTTTCAATTGTATGACTTGCCAAAAGGTAAATTCTAAGAATTCAGAGCAACAAATGGCTGATTTGCCAGCTTCTAGAGTAACAATGGCCCGAGCATTTATGCGTACTGGATTGGACTACTGTGATCCCTTTGAAGTGAAAAACTTCGTGGGTAGAAGTAAACAGGTAAAAAAAGTATTTATTTGTGTATTTGTTTGTTTTACTACAAAAGCCTTGCATTTTGAAATAGTAAATGATCTAACAAGTGAAGCATTCTTAGCAGCACTTAAACGGTTTATAGCAAGGCGGGGCAAACCTTCTGATATATATATAGTGATCATGGTCGAAATTTCGTTGGTGCCAATAAAGAATTAAGAGCAATTCTCAGATCTTTATTTAAGGATAAAAGTGAGGAGGAAACAGAAAATTATTTAGCTAATGAAGGTATTAACTGGCATTTTAATCCCCCTTCAGCTCCTCACTTTGGAGGTTTGTGGGAGGCAAATATCAAATCCCTTAAATACCATTTAAAACGTGTTGTAGGTAAAACTATTTTAAGTTATGAGGAACTCTTAACTCTTATTACTCAAATTGAGGCAGTTCTTAATTCTCGGCCACTCTGCCCCCTTTCAAATGATCCAAATGATGTTGAAGTTTTGACATCTGCCCACTTCCTTATTGGTTCCTCTTTAATGGCCTTACCAGAACCAAATTATACAGAAATTCCTATGAATAGGTTGAGCAGATGGCAATTAGTTCAAAAATTAACGCAACATATTTGGAAAAAATGGTCATAAGAATATTTGAACAAGCTCTTAAATAGACCTAAATGGTACAAGGGAAAGGTAAAGATAAAAGAGGGAGATTTAGTATTAGTAAAAAATTCTGATAATTATTGCCCTTTAAAATGGCATTTGGCCCGAATTATTAAAATTCATCCAGGCCAAGACAATATTATAAGAGTTGTCACCTTCAAAGATAAAAATGGCACATATAAAAGGCCAGTCACAAAAATTGTTGTTTTGCCATATGTGAATGATGGTTTATTAACTACTTAAATTCATATATTTGTTTTATTAAACTATATACTTTTCCTGCAGTGTATTACATTCTTGTGTTTATATTTGTAAATTTAGTATTTTATTTAGTGTAGTATTTTTGAGAAAAAATTGTGTTTTTTTTTTTTTTTTTGAGATTGTATTTTTCATTTAGAGATTGTGTTTGAATTATATTGCATTTATATTATTGAATGTTAGCAACATTCAAGGCCCGGCGGTATGTTGCCGCTAGAAGCGCCGTCTATGTAAAATGTAAAAAAAAAAACTTGTGATTGTGAGTTGGGTTTGAGATGCCGATCTGAGAAGTTGTGTAAATCTCGGCTCTCGACCATTTTTATTTAGTGTTGTGAATAACTAAAAAGTTATTAAATGAGTTACAGTCCACTAGTGAATATTTTATTTTGAGATTGTGTGTTTTTTGTAGTGATAAATAGTAACTGAGTTATCGACGAATCCATCTTCGAATAGATAACATTTATAATACTCTTATTATAATCTTATATAATTAATTTAACAGTGCTCCCAAATGGTCCGCCAACTGAATACTAATATTTTTTAACAGAAAATTGCATGGTATGTTTCTACAATATTTCCTCAAAAAATTACCTCCGAAGGTTGTTTCTGCAAAATTTATTAGAAAAATAAAAAATAACATTTTTCTTAGAAAATACCGATATTCAAAGAGCGGACCATTTGTTATTAATTGAATTTGTTATTAATTAAGGCGAATTTTAATTTTTGAAAACAATGTCAGATTGCAAGTTCCCGCTAAATTCGCAACACATATATTTTATCATATTTTGCTTGTTATTGTTTTTAATAGCATTAAAAATCATATAGTACTTTTTAATACATTATACATTTTTAAATTAAAAATATCTTAAAAGCAGGTTTTATATATTACAAAACCTTCTTAATGTATGACTATTAATGATAATATAAAAAAATGGCAACAAAATTGCGTAGAAATTGGCAGCTATACATAAAATGAAAAAAAAAAAAAAAAAGGAAATGTGTCTGTTCGCATTGTTTCATGAATGCATAGCTGCCAACTTTTACGCTTTTTTCTTACCACTAAAATTTAATAGAATTTTGTTCCTTATGTAATCACACGATCTTGTCAATTTAACAAGATAAAATTTAGTATAAAATTTTAGTGGTAGGAATTAAGCGTAAAAGTTGGCAGCTATGTGAATGATAACATGCTTTCTGACTTTTTTTTCTTGTTTTTTCTTTCTAAAGCAGCATAAAAATAACTTCCTTCCAGACAAATAAAGAAAAAATCAAAACAGTTATTTTCTCAGGATAACATTTTAGATATTTCTTACTGTCTTGAAATATATCTATTTTTTTAAACAATCAAAAAATAAGTTATGACATTTGTCACTTGTAATTATGTTTTATAAAAATAAGAATATCTTAAAACATTTTTAACAGATTACAAACACTTTTTAACGTGTTACTTTTAATGAAAATAATTTTCTCTACACAGGCAAATATTGAAAAATCCTTTTTGGCACATCGTGATGTATTTCTCTTACAAATATGTTACAAAGAAAAAAAAGCAAAGAACATGTCAAATAATTAACGAATGGAGTTTTAAAAAAATAAATGTTTAAATTGAAATGCTGCGAATGTTTTCTACGTTTTGCAGAAAATTTGCCTGTTTATTTAGTAAAATATTAAATTTGTACAGTTCTACTCATTAGAAAGCAAATTTGATATTCATACAAGATATCTTCATATTAAAAAAAAAATAAACATATCTTAAAATATTTTTACCGATTACAAAATCTTCTTAACATATGATTTCTAATAATAATAATTTTCTCTACACAAACAAATCATTCAATATAGCTTCTGACATATTTTAGTAAACCTTTTTTTAATGTCTTATAGATAGGTGTAGAATATGTCATTTCAGATAGTGAATGAATGAAGTTATAAATATTTATTTTAAGTCAAATGTTTTTAATGTTTATTTAGCAAAATTTTAAGACATGAAATTTTTTTTCAAGATTTTGAAATTGGGCATAAAGTTTTTTAATTCTTTAGAATAATGTGATTTTTGTACATTTTTACACATAATAACATTTGATCATTTTGGTTTTGTTCAAAAATATTTTGTGTTTTTGGAAAAATGCGTAAAATCAAAATACACAAACATTAAACTAAAAAACACTGAAGATTTTACCTGAGCCACTGGGAAAAATGCAGTGACAGTTGTATTTTTTAATAATTGACATTTAGTGGGAAATATTAGTTAATTCAATTGGATAATACATTACCACAGGTGCCCAGCTCCCACTAATCTTCCGTAATATGTGGGTTAATTTGACCTAGGTTTAATACGTTTCACACCAAAATTTTTTTATGAAATCAAATTAAATACATTTCACTTAGAAACCGGATGTTAGAAATTATATAAATAAAAATTCGTCACATAAATTTTCTGGTTCCAAACATTGTTAAATTGGGTCAGATTAATCCACATATTAAGGAAAATTAGTGGAAGCTTGACACCTCTGCATTACAGCTTTTCTAATTTATAAATATAGGAATAAATTTAGATTTCGATGTTAATTATACTCTTCGCATTGTTAATGTAATAAAATGGACATTCGTTTATTTGACTTCTTCTGACTGGCACAAATGCAAAGCTAGGTAATTCGTTATAGAACATATACAATCTGAAAATATGGGAACAATTGTTTAATTTTTAATTAATATTTTCTGTTATATTTTTCAAAATGTGCATATTTCTGGAAATTTCCAAATAGTTTTGCACCACTATTAACAATAAGAAAATTTCTATTTAATTTGTTAAACATAGAATTTACAAACACGCAAATCATTCGTACAAAATGTCACAGTTCTATAGTTTTAAAAGATGAAAAAAACTGTTAAAAACTTGTGGAAGAAATATTTTATTTTTCCATTATTTATTTACATTTTCCTTTTTAAACAAAAAATAAATAGAGTTACCTTTAATTTACTATCATACATTTTTATTTACACGTGTATGGTACCAACTCAGAGTTCATTATATAAATCTACAGCCTTCCGTCTTGATCAGTTGTCTACTTTACATACACCACAGAACGGTAATACCAATTTCATTGTCTGATGGAGATTACATTCATGAGGAATATATTCATTTATATTTATTAAAAAAGAAAAACTTTCATCGTTTTTTGCTTTTAATAGCAAATTGAAACGAACTTTATTTAGTAGATTTTATATAGTTTTCAGGAAAGTTCTTTTTTTCATTTAAAATATTATCTGTTTCTTGCAGTGTCCAATTATAAACAGTGAACATTAGTGAATTATTAGTGAACAAACATGATTTACGCTTTATTGCACCTTGTTTTCAATTTTTGAACTAAATTAGTTACATAATTTAAAATATAAATTCTCGTGTAAAAAATGTTTATAAAACTTGAAAAACAAATCCGGTCGTTCTCGTGTTAAAACGCTAGAAAAACAAAAGAAACGACAACGAATATTTGTAAAAAGAGTTGTAAAAATACAATGTTTAGAAAACATCACCGTAATAGATAATAGAACAATTTTCTATTAAACGAAAATTGTACATTAAGGTGTTCAACTTATATTAGTATATAAAAATAACACATAAACACATTAAAATAACACACATATTGAAATTATCTTTCTCAGATGATTATAAATAAGGGAAAAATTTTAAATAATTTGTAACAAGAAAGTACAGTTTTCCAGCGACTAGTGCTGTTAATTAGTCTCGCAAAATTGCTGCATTAATCTAAACTTATGTTTAATTGAAAAAACTTCAATAGATCCACAACCAAATTTCTCAAATACCATATATTATTAAATAGATAAATTAGTAATATACTGTGATACTGTTTTTGATGTATTATGTTTAGAAAATACATATTACATTTTGAACTGAATTTTTTTTCGACTAATTTTCAAGCCACACCAGTGGCTGAGAGGTTCTGCTTTCAAATCTGGTAGACGGGAGGTGCTGGGTTCAAACCCCTGTCGCGCTCGTCGACCTAACCGTTTGGAGTTTTCCGTGGTTTATCCGAACCTTGCCGTAAATACGGGTTAGGATCCCTTAGAAAGACCCCCACGGAGGGCACTTCCCCTTAGGGCCTATATCCCTCGTATAGATAATCGGCCGTCATAAAATCAACCAACCATCGACTAATTTTCATGAATTTCATTGAATATACGACAAACGATATTCAATAAACGACAAACAAAAACATTAAAAAGTTGTTTTAAAGTTAATTCTACAGTACTACAATTTCTTAGGTTAGTTATGTTTGATTACTTACGATTTGTTTAACTATTTAAAAACACATGTAACTTGATTTAAACTTATTTAATTGCAATTTGATTATTTCAAACTTACGTACATTTTTCTTATTTAATCGAAAGCTTCTTATTTATTAATAGTACTTTCCATTCTTATTATCATCTTCTCTGATTTCTTTCTTATTTGATGTCCTTATTTCAACTCATACTGCGTTAACATGAAATTTGATTTTCTAAAGCTCAGTGCACTTTCTCACTTTTACAAATAATTTTATCTACGTCTATCAAATGTGGGTGAAGAGGTGCTATTTGACAAACTCTACCCAGGAAACCCTGCCTTAGTGTAAGAATGAAAAAATCTAGGTAAGCTGCAATCGAAAGAGCATGTGAAATGTGGTTTAACACATAAATAATTGGCCCTCGTCTCCTCGCTATCGAGATATAAAGTCCTAAAGTTTTCTAATTTATTTGTTTAATTTAGGGAGAAAAGGCGTGGTTCTGATTCAGAAATTTTAATAATCAAATTAATATAAAATATAAAACATATTTAGATATAGTAATATAAAAATGAAAGAAGTCCGTAAAAAATGTTATTGATAAATATGATACTGAACAAAAAAAAGGATTGCAGCATAGAAAATAGTGGCACCAAGAACATTTATTGAACTTAATTCTAGTGCAATGATGACAATGATTCACCTCCTGTGAAAAACAAAATTGCAAAAGCGTTTCGAATGAAATTTGCCCAGTTTTCACTTACCGAGACTTGTAGCAAGCATACCGAATCAGAGTATTGCGGCGCACTAAACTGGAAATGGACATGTGACTGGAGTTTGATGATGGTATTACGTCATATGTGCCAACCTCTCATTAATATTCCGTAATACGCGGGTTAATTTGACCCAGTTTAACAAAGCTTCAAACCAGAAAAATTATTAGATGAATCTTTATTTATTCAATTTCACGTTTCTATATAAAATTTATTTAATTTCATTTCTTAAAAAAAATTCTGATGCGAAACATGTTAAACCAGGGTCAAATTAACCCGCTTATTTCGGAATATTAATGAGAGGTTGGCACCTATGTGTTACGTTGAGAACATAATGACTCCTCCTTCCATCCTATCGACTGTTCCTTCCGTATTATCGATTCCTCCTTCCATGCTGTTAAATCAATAAATTACCAAATTTTAAGACTTTATATCTCGATTACGGAGTGATTTATTCGTCAAAAAACACGTTTCATTATGCTCTTACGATTGCTGCTTATTTAGATTTTTTTTTCTTTATTACACAAACGGCGTGGTTTCCTGATTGATGAGTTTTAAAAAGGCTCTTCGAATTATTTTATTGTGTTTTTTTCATCCTTTGCCGCGATTTTTGTTTTCATCGATTCGACGCTGTTATGCTACCAAACGAAAAGTATCAACCATTTTACGCTCTGTACTGTAATTGAAATATTCGCCACACCAATTAAGGGATCATCTACAAAATTTTACCACACTGAGCTAGGTAAACATTTGTACCGTGTTAAATATGCATTAAATATGTATGGAAAATTAATTTCATAGAACAAAATTATATCATGTCATTAAAATCTTTTTATGTTCCCCTCTCTTGACAGAAAGTACGAAAAAAAATCGATGCCGTTCAATCCGGATCGAAACCCAAAATTTAATCGATAAATTGTACGATGTGATGTACTTCAATATATTTTCCGGCCAGAAAAAAAACATGGTATTATGTAATTTCCAGAAAAATAATAAAATACATTTAACCCTATCCGGCACAGACAAATTCTGTTCGTAAAATGAGAAATTACTGACTGATACCGGAATTTACAAACGACATTTTTTAGGAAATAAGAACTCCTTATTTTAAGCTTTCATTATAGAAACAAAATTTTATTAAAATATTCTTGGTGTCGTTTGGAATTAAAATTAGGTGTGCTCGGAGTGGGACCACTGTGCCGGAAAGGGTTAATATAAAATAATAATAAATGTTTACAGAGTCATCTTTCAAACGGTTAAAGAATGTACATTCAAGATCCGAAATTCTCTGTATTAGACAATTGCAGAAACAATTATTATTACAACATGTGCGGCAGAAATCGTTTTGGATTTCGCGACGGCGATTCGTTAATTTTTTAGTCGGTCGTAGTTCTCAATAATGAATCTCACATAAAAAGGTTACATTAAAATTAAACTTCATTCATATTTAATTAAAATTTAGAAATTATAACTGAAAGATTGCTTATTTATTTCTATAAAAAATGACAGGAAAATCAATCAAAAAAAGAGCTATTTTTTATTATTTTATACAATTCACAAGTACAAATTCTATATTAAATTTAAAAAAAATGCAATACGTCACAATTTGGAAAATGTACTTATAATTATCTTCGACCTTAAAAGAACATAAGAAATAAAAATAGCGATTCCTCTAATTCCTTAATATTTGGTATTCCTGCTTCTGGAGGTCTGTCCGTAAGTGCTTATTGAACAATAATCATTATAAATGCAAGGTGTCAAATGAATATGCCGAGGAAAGGAATTTTGTTAAGAAAATATGTAAATTAAGTGTTATATCCTGTCAGTTAAATATTCTATATAAGGTTGGTAGTTGAGATTAGTTAATGTGATTTTATTTCGTTAACGGTCTTCTATACTTTTGTACGATGTTTAAAGAATTCTGTTACAGGGTTCGTACGCTTTTACGACAAAATTTCAATAGAAAATTTCTATTTAATATTTAAATAGCAGACATTGTAGACGGCTCGTTTAATTGCAGAATTTAGAATACTTTTTTTCATTTAAATAAGGTAAAAAATTCTATTAAAAATTGCGGTAAAAGCGTACGAACCCTGTGTCACAGGATCGCAAGTTTATCAATTGAATTTTTACTCTTTTTATCTCTAGTTATTATAAAAAATTAATATTTGGAATGTCTAAATAAAAAGGGAAGAAAAATTAGCCACACTGTTCTGTTGGGTTATGTATGGTTCCACTCTGGTACAAAAATAGACTCTTTGGTATATGACCATTCAAATATTCTTTAAGTTCAAGCACCTTCGATCTTGAATTAAAGTGAGCTATTTTCCGGTTTTAAAACAATTGTACTGTGTTTCATACAATTTAAAATTTTGGAATTTAAATTTCTTCAAGCAATAAATAATTTAGAACAGTATTCAAGTGATAATGTGTTTTAATGTAGTATGGTTTTTTAAAGGTATTAAATTGATTATCTTTACTGGAGATTTAAATTGTATTCAAACTATGTACTGACCATGATTTTCTCCTACTTTGTCATTCTATGTATGATCAGATTTAATTTATCTTTAAATTTAAAACTTTATTTATTTCCTATTCGAAATACAATTCATGATTCCAGTTTAATAATATATTTCATTATCAAAAATCATGTATTTAAAAATAAATATTTCATATTTAAATTTATTTCAGTGTGTAAAAACCTATTTTTATTGGAGTATTTTTTTATTTCTCTTTGAGAAAATGCCAATCAAAATAATTCTTTTAAAACGCATAGTGAACAGTAAATGTATACTTTCTGCTTGTCGCTTTCTGTATATTTACTACTGTGTCTGTAGTTAGAAGACACATTATTTTCGTGGCAAAATGATTTCAAGTTTAATTTTTCAATTGCTATAAGGAATACAAAACGAGTTTTCATATTACTCGCTAATTATTACGTAACTTACAGCACTTTGTTACGTCGCACTAAATTTATTTTATAAGAAGTTATTGTATCAAGCAATCGCAAATACAAACAAACACAATTACCTGAATACAGCAATCCCTTAACATTTGCGAGGTTTACGTTCGAGGAAAACCTCGCGAATGTTGAGTTTCTCTCTGCACTAAAAAAGAAGTTACGTTCTATAAAATTTTAATTAGAGTGGCAGAGCATTTCAAAGAATAAAAGGATGTATGTATTAACAATGCGTTATACATAACATACATGTAGAAGGTGAATGTTCACACATATTCATAAATATGAAATTTATTTATTGAAGATAATTCAAATTAATTGTCTAGAGAAATAATTACAGGTAAAAACGCATATACTTTTGTAAAGTAATTTCGACTCTCTCTATTCGCAAAGAGATGGTAATGTATTATTGAGTCGGAATGCGGTACAATATTAAAATACGATTTTTATAATACAGCTAAATGCTTCAGAAATGCTTTTATTTTTTATCTAAGTGCAGCTTCACCTCCATCTATCACGAGAATCTGCACATTTTAAATTAATAGATTAAAGATGCCGTTACCTTACCACTTCTAATTTCCCCATCTGCTGTTGTTATTATTTTTGCTTTTCTACAGCATTGGCTCCTATTTCAATTGACAACTAAAAATTGATTTGTAAATAAATACTATGAAAACACAGGGGAAATATTATTTAACCTCTATAAATTCGGAAAAAAGAAAGAGATAATAAATAAAAATCGCGAATAATCAAGTCGGATTCTCGCGAATGTTATGTTTGTTTTCATATTCACGAATAATCAATGCTCGCGAAAGTTATAACCGCGAATGTTGAGGGATTACAATAGATTAACCCTTTAACGGATAAAGCACTTCACTTGCTAAAATGTTGAAATAAATGATTGACACCGGAAATTATGAACAAATTTATTTGTATATAATAAAAAAGCGATATTTCTCATACATAATAAATGGAAAACATTTCTATTAAAATTCGGCTGTCATTGTTGAATTTCGTAATTAAAATTTTGTGGTTTCGTGGGGAAACCAATGAACGTTAAAGGGTTAAAAAGCACAGCAAGGCAGGCTCAATTAGACAGGAAAAACGGATAGAAACTTTCGGGTTATCGTTATTCCAAAACAAGCTGCAAAAGTCTGAAATAAACCGTGTCATACTCATAAGCAGTGGTACAGGAAGGGGGTCCAAATGTTCTGGACACCGAATGGATATGTCAAATAAAAATTTACAAAATGAGTGGAATCCTGAGCATCTGGAGCCCCATCCGGGCTACGTCACTGCCCATAAGCAAGTGAAAATTCCATTTTTTTTTCTGTACACCAAAAAAACCACGCTACAGCAGGAAATAATTTCCTACAGTGACAATGTAATGTATCTCAATCATACGACAAACAACTATAACCAGCTGAGCTGTCATTTTCAAAAAGGCTCTAGCATACTACTACGTCCCGCGCATCCGTATACGTCTTCTAATATTTAAATGTTTTATTATATTTAAATGTTCTTTATTATTTAAATGCTCTTTATTATTTAAATGTTTTTTTAATTTAAATGTTCTTTATTAATTAAATGTTTTCTTTTTCTTGATCTCTCAATTGTTACTGTATCTTACAGATTTTACTAGGGTCGTAATCGAATGTTAAATATGTGCTAGAATAGATTTTACACAGTATAAACACGTTCACTGCCGGGTTTACTTTATCCGGAATTTTATTTTATTTAGAAAGTTCGAATTCATACCAGAAAATACTAATAGCAATATTCACTTTATTTAATTACACACACACATTTCGTGATTACATAAAATAAAAATTCTTTTTTTTTTTAGATTTCCGGTACGAATTCGTAATTTTGGATTGAAAAACCACGATTATACTCGTGGTTGGCAGCCAACGTGTTAACCATAACAAGATAATAAGAAATAAGGTGTGCTAGAATTATATAAAAAATGCGCAGTTGTATTTTTCCGATGGCAATACAAGATTTTCATATTTGTAGAGCTTAATTATAATTTAATAAATTAATTTTAAGTGAATTTAAAATTTATACTTTTGAATTAAAATAAAAATACTTGTTTTTCGGAAAATTGGTTTTGGAATTGGTTCGGAAAATGTTTATTTTTAAATAAAACATTTTCCGTTAATTGACTTTGAATGAAAAAGTGACTTATCTGAATCATTTCTGGTTTATCTGGATATATTGCTGTTTCAAATAGTTTCTAAAATACAAAAAGAGTGTAGAACGCGTCAGTTCAAATAGTTAACGAATAAATTTGTAAGCACGTGTTTTATATAAAATTTTACAATATTTTACCACTTTTAGCTGGATATGTCAGAAATGAAGAATACTTTCATAAAAAGTTTAGCAGGTACATTAGTAAGTACATTATTTATTTATTTATTATAATAAGATATCTGTATGTTTCTATTCGTAAAAATAGAAATTCTGATCTCTGCAAGTCTAGTTTAAAAAAAAAAACGAGAAAATAGTAAAATATAGCTTAAAATGAACATACTCAAAAGAATTAATGTGAAAAATTCTTAAGATTTTTCTCAAGGCAAAACAAAGCACGAATGTGACACATTTTATTAATTTTTAGATTTAATATATTCTGTCATATTTTTCTGGTTATTATGTTCTTTATCTTTTTTAAAAACAAAAACAGAATAAAACTTCTTTTCACTTAGCATCGCACATTTTTATGTCCATGTGTAACGTACCGACTCAGTGTTATAAAACTTCTGAACATCTGTATTAAGTTATTATTTATGTAAAATAGTAATTTGATATTTCCGGAAACATAATACTAAATATTTTATACCATTTTCCTCTTCCATTACCTCATAAGCTATGCGAATTTAAATTTTTTTTATAATTAGTGATTAAATCAAAGAAAAATATGGAATTTTAGTGGGTATTAGCAATTTTGTATAACTTGGTTGATGTATGTAATGATAGGAATTTTGTAATCACTTTTTTCATTCACTTTTCGATGAGCTAGAACTATACAAAATAAGTACAGTCGTGTTTTTGCGATTACAATGCAATATTTTAAAATTTTGTGAACATAATTATACCTTAATGACTTAATTTTAAGTTATTTTACCATTGGCATCTTGCAGGTGATTATTTGCCAAATATTCATTCGATGATACATTGTTCTTATTTAATTTAAAATACAAAACTTTTACACATTTCTTTTAAAAACATGCATTAAAAATATTTAAAATATATATATTTCAATCATTTAATTTAAAATCCTAAAAAAAGTTAAAAAAAAAATAATACCACAAATCGAAAACCTTCTATTTAAAAAAAGTATTGTTTCTAATTTACACACACTTAACCAGCTACTGGCGAGAAAAATATGCTATTGACGAGATTTGCGACCGGTAACGGAAAACTAACAATTGAAATAAATCTGTAATATATATTGAGAAAACAACATTGTTAAAACAGTGTACGATTTACAATAATTGATTTAATTATGCGCCAAACAAGTGTCTCTAAACTATGACAGTTAGCTTCGAAATGACATCAATGGTCACGTACGTAAAGATAGAATTTTGTAATCGCTTTCCGGTGATATAGAATTATATACACATTTGTGTTCTTTCAACGGATAGCCCATATCGAAGCCCATATGTAGTGGTTTAAATGTTAAAATTACAAAATAAGGTATAAATAAAAATTAAACAATGTAATATTTAAAAAGAAAATCTTGTTTTATATGATTGTTATATTACAGAATATCGCATTGGGCCCTGGAACAATAAATTCTTGCCATTTGTCATACACAGGTTTTTTAAAACTATTTTACTAATGATTTAACCTGAAAAAATATCATTAGTCCCCTCTCACATAGCATGGTAATCACAAAATTTAGACAACGGCGAAGTGTCGCCAGTCACAAGGTCAAGAAGAAGTTTTTTCCCCATAGTTCTGGAAAGCATCTGGTGACAACTGCAAGTGTCGTTTAAATATCAACACCTTCATTAATCAACCAAAACCAAATACATGAGCCTGAACATGACTGTGGAAATTGTACAAATATTCAAAAAAACTGAAAGAGCTAAAATTATTGGGAAGCATCTAAGATTTGGCCTAAGGTCGATGAAATAGTGTGCATCGTGACAATTGGGTTGGACAGTCATAAGACAAGTCATTGCATAGCTGCCAAATTTAACACTTTTGTTACCACTAAAATTTAATAGAATTTTTTCTTTATTTAATTGCCTTATTTCGGAGATTAAATAAGTAAAAAAAAACTATTAAATTTTCGTGGTCAGAAAAAAGCGTAAAAGTTGGCAGCTATGTCATTGTAAAAGTAAAATATTGAGAATGACGAAGTCAATCTCAAGATATGTTTGCAAAGTTTTAAAAAGCATCTAGTGATTACTGCAAGTGTCGTTTAACTATCCATCACGTTTACAATTTCCCAAAAGCTAAATAAATTAGCCTGTACATGCCTAAAGAGATTCTACTAGATTTCTGTGATAACTGCAACTCTGCAACTCTGCAACTCTGGTTGTTGCATTGGGAACTGAAATATTAAATGCGACATGGTGCATGCAAGCAATAAATACTTTAATAATATTAGTATTAATGGAACAGTAAATGATGTACAAATTATAAGAACGAGCATTTTAGCATAAAAAATAATAACAAGATTGTTTGTTGCTTTTTGATTGCAGAAAACATTAATGTCGACAGTGGCGTAGCCAGGGAAGGGGTCCAAATACACTGGATACCAGTAATATCATAAAGTGTTCTGCGGTTTCATTATTGCAGAAATTTCTTTGATTAGATAATGCAAAGAAAACTTTATAAAACTAGCGACATCCAGAACATCCGGACACCACCCTGGATACGTCTCTGCATGTCGATAAACATAGCACATTTAAAAAAAAATCTTCGATCATCTTACTGTCTATCCTAGCAGCATATGCGTATCGCTAGGAGGTGCCCAGGCAAATTTCCACCACTTTTTCTGAAGAGATTTTTTTAAGACATAATTTCTGGTTTTGTAAATATGGCAATCATCACTTTCAAAAATAGTGGAAGTATATCTAAGATACACTTAAAGGCACGCATAAGCCAGCAATAAACCGATATTGGTTATATTGGTTACCGTATGTTTTTGTTTCTGTTGCGTGGTCTTTTCCTGATACAAATCGAAGTGCGTGTGATACATGAATAGTTTGAATTTGACTCTACACATATCGGCAGTGGTACTTTTAGAAAATCGTTGTGTAACAATTTTGTATTTAAATTTACAAAACTATAAAACAATTGCGATCACTGTATTTATAACACTAGCTGTTATATTTTTATCTTCTTATCCGATTTTCTTTTCTCTAAATCATATGTTAAATTCAGTGTGCATGCCTTAAACGTGGGTCCAACATACACGCAAATATATGCTATTCTGGGACTATGAAATATAATTCAAGATTATATTATAATCCCGCTATATCGAGATTTATTTTACTCAAGAAAGGAGAATCGAAAATTACTCGGATTTTACTACATTTAACTTAAATAACTAACGGATAGAATATTAAACGGGGCACAGCTTAAGGTGCGAATGAAAATATTATTACGTTTAAACTATTACATAAAACGAAGAAAACTATTTTCTCTTATGAAAATTATAAAAAAAGTTACAGCTGTTGAAGCTAATCAACGATGCATTTAGTTTTTTCCATATGATTTAGCGTCATATATCCAATGCAAATTTCATGGACGGTGCGAGGCTCTCTCCTACAGGTTCTTACTGTTGTTCTAATTTATAACTCTAGATATACAGGGTGGTCATAAAAAAGCCGATATATGGAGCTCTAGCGGCCGGTCCGTTCAGTCGATCGAAGTGAGATTTTGGATATAGTTATTCAGAGGTACGAGCTCGGGACTCTGTGAACAGCAACAACGTGGTGCTCACGGTTGCGGTTATATGTACAGAAACTCGAAATTTCCCAATGACAACGCCCATTTTTTTTCGTCAAAAACCTTAAAGAGCGTTGGAACCGTACGTGTATCGCAAGAAACGGATTCGTTATGAACGCACAAAAAACAACTCTACGAACGGCCAAAAAAAAAAAAAAAAAAAAAACACGATTGGGGCCAGTGGCGTAGCCAGGGTGGGGTGGGGGTCCAGATGCTCTAGATACCACTAATTTTGTACAGTTTTCTTTGCTTTATATAATCGGATAACTTTATGCGATAATGTAGGCGAAGAAAACTTTACAATTTTACTGGTATCCAGAGCGTTTGGACCCCCTCCCTGGCTACGCTACTGATTGGGGCGCACGGAAGAAATTTCCATATGACACAGAGTCAGTACACCAATCACTGATTACAGCACAAATCAGAGAAGAGAAAACTTTTATTTTGATTACACATTCTCCACATGGGTGCCATCACAGGCACCCATTGCATGCGAGTGACTGTGGACAATACAGCCGAAAGTAACATCGCATGCAATCTCACGTTTGATAGAATCTTTCAAATCCGGCAAAGTTTGCGGATTGCACATGTACACTCTAGATTTGAGATATCCTCAGAACCAGAAATCCATAGGAGTGAGGTCGGGGATCGCGGAGGCTACGGAAATGGAAAATGGCGTGAGATGACACGGTCGCCAAAATGCTGTTCCAGGACCCTGCGAACAGACTTCGCTATAAGTGGAGGTGCACCATCTTGCATCCAAACGAAGTCTTTCAGTGCATTTCGCTGCAGAAATTCTGGTATGACGCAATTTTGCAGCATTGCCGCATAGCCGGAGCCTGTTACAGAGCAAGTTACAAATCCCGTTTGTGCCGCTTCCTCAAAGAAGTACGGCTCGAGAATAATTGTGCCTGCAATGCCGCACTACACAGTAACTTTGATGTCGTATAAACCTACTGGTTCCACAGCTTGCGGATTCATGTCTGCCCAGTTTCACACAATTTTTGGTGTTGACGTTGCCAGTTAAGGTGAAACGTACCTTGTCCGTCCATAATATACGAAGAGGGGAAGAAATTCATTAGCGAAGTCTATACGTTGTCGATGGTCCCCCACTTCCAACCAGAGGCGTAGCGTCAAGGGGGGCACGGATCACTTTACTACCAGTATTTTTTATATACTATATTTGGCCTTATTTAATTCATACCGTTCAAAGATTAAATAAGGCTAAATGTAGTATATAATTTTACTGGTAGTAAAATGATCGTGCCCCTCCTGACGCTACGCCACTGCTTCCAACACATGGACGCGCTGGTACCGGTAAGGAAACATGCGGATTACAGAGCACAGTAGCTTTAGGACCGTTGATTTCGGTATATCCAATACACGAGATGCACCTCTTGCAGTTTACATGTGTCCTGTAGTCACTGTGTAATGCACTTCCATAACAGTATCCTAAGGAACAGTTGGTCATCCGGATCGCGGTCTATCACAGGTGCAGCCAGTTTCTTCGAATTTCTTTACTAAATCACGAAGAGCTTGCGGGCTACATGGGTCACGTTTGGCGATGGTTTCGACGGTAAACACGCAAAGTTTTGGCAGCATTCATCCCATTTTGATAATAGAGTTTTACCAATTCACCACGAACTGTCGCTGGAAGAATCATTTCGTCGGCATGTGCGTGCTCCCGACTGAAGAGCTGACATTCCCACCCCACTTTTTATCTGTTTTCTACGCTGTCTATCTGGCGAACGGCGTTCCGTGATTGGTGGTTTGCCTCTGTCATATGCAAATTACCTTCGTGCGCCCTGATCGTGTTTTTTTTTTGGCCGTTCGCAGAGCTGTTTTTGTGCGTGCATAACGCGTTCGTTTATTGCGATACACGTACCGTTCAAACACATCTTTAGGGTTTTCGTATGCGCTGAGCATTTTACGATGAAAAAATTGGCGTTGCCATTTGAAAATGTTGAGTTTCTGTAGCTATAATCGTAACCATGAGCGCCAATATGTTGCCGTTCACAGCAGTGGCGTAGCGTCAGGGGGGGGGGGGGGCACGATCATTTTACTACCAGTATAATTATATACTACATTTAGCCTTATTTAATCCTTGAACTGCATGAATTAAATAAGGGCAAATATAGTACATAAAAATACTGGTAGTAAAGTGATCCGTGCCCCCCCCCCTTGACGCTAAACCTCTGGTTCACAGAATACCGAGCTCATACCTGTGAATAACTATATCTGAAATCTCATCTCGATCGGCTGAACGCGCCGCTAGAGTTCGATATATCGGCAATTTTTTTTAAATTATAGCCATTGTTAATAAAAATGAAATGGTTATTCTACTTTAAACTTTCGCCCACTCTAACCGGCATAAAAGCTCAGCTAGGTAGCTTGATTATATATTTCTTTTTGTATACTTTAAAATAGCGTTACATTTTTATTTATATTAAATATTTCTTGTAATTATTTTTCCGGTGTGTATTTTTAAATTTTTTTTTCAAAAATAAATATTATAAATAAACAAGTTTTCTATACATTATCACTTATTTTTTCGGTTTATCATAAAAGGCACGGACTGACAATCCCGATATAAACTTTCTGCATTCGATCCTTAGCGGATGCGTTTATTGGACATACCATATACAGGGAATACCTAATTTATTGTTCTCTGGAGAATAATTCATCTCTTAAGCTGGTAGTCTTTGGGACATTGTAAATCATAGAGCCGATGTGATGAAAGCTCATTTTTAATCCCTATCGTAATTTGACAAATCATATTCGGTAAAATTAAAACTTTTAACTAAAGTGTCGTCTTGGATATAGTGTATAATGCAGTGTTACGTTAGGGATACCAGTTTAGATTATCCCCAAAAAGACTTGAGTGAAAGAACATTAAGGATTTCAGTAGCATATGTTTTAAGTTACCGACATAAAGCTATTATCCCAACTAAAAGAACTATATTTGAACAAAATAAAATAATTTTAAAGCAGGTAAATGAATGTTTTATGAGTGTCTATATTTTTAAGGCTTTTTATTAAATACGTTTTATTAAAACAAATATAGAAAGAAGCTAAATAAGCTAAGGATTGACTGCTGAATAATCGTTGTTTAATAGTTTACGTATAATCCTCATTTAATAGCATAAGATAAACACCTGCGCAATTCACAGGGTAAGAGAACATGAAGAACATTATTTTTATTTCTTAAATACTCATGCAATTTATTATCAACTAAACAAAAAGTTTCCAAGAAGTGAAAGAAGACATGCAAAAAAATATAAAAATAAAAATCATCCAGCATAAGAGCTTCTTAAAATAAAGCTCTTAATATTTCCAGAATCACTCGATACAGTAGTAGCAACATTTGTTCTTAACTGAAGAGGGATTTTCTTGCATAAAAAAATATTCTCCGGACTTAAGTGCTCATAAACTAGAATTATTAAAAATCTCGCATTTTTGCTACTTCGTTGTTGAAGTGAAATAGGAAATCACTTTAGCACGGAAGGAATCTGTTTTGTAACGAGAGATGTATTTTTGTAAATAAAAAAAAGGAGATTTTCATTGTTTTCTGTGAGTTTCTCAAAGAATTATTTTTAATTAACTTTTTTTCATGCTAATTAAAAGCTGTTATCCGATTAAATTTCATTTTTTAATTCAATTCACTACAGAAAGTTTATTGTTTTATTAAAACTTTATTATGTGAATTCTCGATCTACATATAACATGTTATATTTTTAATTGCATATATAATGCATCTTGAATTTAGTTTTAAAGATAAAATTCAACGAATGAAAATAATATGAGTAATATTAACAGTGTGCGTACAGGTTTACAACAGTTATTGGATAGAATTTTTTGCCTTATTTTATTTGCCTTATTAGAAAAATATTACAAAATCTGCGATTAATCGTGGTGGCTTCAAATTCGAAAGTTTTCATTATTTTCTGCGAGATTATTTTAATTAACCTATTTTATGTTAAATAAAAGCTGTTATCAAATTAAATTTCTTTTTTAATTCATTTCACTACAGACCACAAATAACGTTATTATGCGAATATTCGATCTGCATATTACATTTTATAATTTTGAAGTTTATATATCTAGTAATGTATCTTCGATTTGTTTTTAAAGCTAAACATCAACGAACAAGAATAATATGAGTAATATTAACAGCGAGTTACGACAGTTATTTAATTGAATTTTTCGCCTTATTTTATTTCTGAAAAATATTACAAATTCTGCGAGTAGTCGTGGTGGCTTCAAATTCTAAAGTTTTCATTGTTTTCTGCGAGATTCTAATAGAATTATATTTAATTAACGTTCTTCAGACTAATAAAAAGCTTTTATCCAATAAATTCTCCTTTTTAATTCAATTCACTACATAAAATTAATAACTTTATTATGCCAATATTCGATCTTTACATATAACATTTTATATTTTTGAAATTTATATATCTAGGAATGTATCTTGAATTTGATTTTAAAGATAAAAATCAACGAATAAGAATAATATGAGTGACATCAACAGCGTGCGTACAGGTTTACGACAGTTATTTAATTTAATTTTTCGCCTTATTTTATTGCAGAAAAATATTACAAATTCTGCGATTAATCGTGGTGACTTCAAATTCTAAAGTTTTTATTGTTTTCTACGAGATTCTAATAGAATTAACCAACTAAACTATTAACCTATTATCCAAAAATTTTCTTTTTTAATTCAATTCACTACAGAAAATTAATAACTTTAGTATGCGAATACTCGATCTACATATAACATTTTATTATTTTTTTATTTGTATATATATATATATATATATATATATATATATATATAGTAATGTATCTTGAATTTGGTTTTAAAGATAAAAATCAACGAATAAGAATAATATGAGTGACATTAACAGCGTGCGTACAGATTTACGACAGTTATTTAATTTTTCGCCAAATTACTTGTAAATTCCATGGAGTATACGGACTCTGCTTAAGTTTTGAGATATTATGCAACATTACTGGCATATCATTTATGTTACCGAACATACGCTAATATCTAAAAAAGGTTATACCAGAGACACTTTTAAGGGGAAGTTCTACTTCTATCGCCGAAAATGTACTTTATTTTTCGGTTACAAAGAAAAAGGAATATATTCTTCGGACTTTTTGCATTATATTTCATGACATTTCAATTGTATATTTAAATTTTTGTGCATACAAAAAATTAATAATACGCCTTGTGTGATGGGAAGCACCTGCGGTGCGCGTCTTGAACTTACAATCGGGTAACCATTTGTCTCCTGTCACATGCATCTAAAACACATTTGGTCACCAAATTATGAACGAATATTACATTCTCTGGAGCTCATGCAAACATTCAGATTAAAAAGTTGATTTTTAAAAAGTTGGCGTTCATTTGAAAAAAAAAAAAAAGGACAGTTTTTCGCCTTTTCGTTTTCTTTTTGGAAACACCAAAAATTAACTAATTAATGAAAATTATATTTTTTAATAATGAGAGCTCTAGCAAAGTGATTCTTTAACACTAAAACGAACTACCACGATCCGTCATTTTGACGGTTACCAAATGAATATATTCCGATTCGAACCAGAAATTTCTTTTTAAAATAAATTAAATATAAAACTCAGAGAAATACGTTAAATGAATAAGTTAAGTAGTTTCAAATACAATTTCTGGTGTGAAATAGTTTAAAAAAAACTTGAGTAAAATTTCCGGTAGTGATAGTGTTAAAATAAATAAAGGAAATTGGTCGAATAGTTCCGCAGAAAAATGGTCGCCCGGTTTGAAAAACTTGGTTTGAGACAGTATTGGCATGGTTTCGAGATGGTTTTTTTCTACATGATTTTCGTTATGGTTTCAGGACGCACTTTTGGCAGATTTCTGCCTACAAGAGCCACCATTTTTTGTGAGCGCTCAGGCTTAATATTCAGGGGGCGGTGAGTCTACAGACAGAGGGATCTTTGAATTTTTTTGGTGGGATTGATCCACATCTTGTCTTTTCCCCTCTACTTTAATAATGAATAAATACAGACAGAATTAGAGCGCAAGCCCCCACCACTTCCATACCCCTTACGGCTGGCATCCAGGGAAGGTGTCCGCCATAACACATTTTATTAAACAGTTTTAAAAATTTGAAATGTAATATAGATGGTATTAGTACTGAAAGATTATGAAATCAGCTAAAGAAGTTGCCAGGGGGAGAGGGAGATTCATTCCACCTTCCTTTTATCTGTACGGCCCTGTTTTTTACTGTAACATTTAAGTATAGCATTCATACCTGCTTACAGCTGTAAAAATATACATTAAAAATAAAACACAGTACTTAAGAATCAATCCATATGTTTATACGGAGGACTAAGTAAATTTATACCACCTACATTTTGACACTTCCCTTTACGTGAGGGTGTGACACAAAGCGTAATCTAGCCGTCTTTCGGATTAATACACTTATGACACGTTTCTAGTAGCAAGATGAACCTAAAACAGACTTATTAGTGAAATAAAGTACAAAATGATTTTTATTTTACTTTCGTTTGTGAGTGAGTGATATATTCAGCATATCACCTCCTCTCAACGATTTTATCAAACAGTATCATATGAAAAAATATTTTCTTCTGCTCTATTTTAATGATGGATAAATATAGACAGAAGAAGAGGGCAAGCACCCCAACACCTGTCAGAGGACAATGTAAATTTACCTTCTTCCCCCTTTCCCCTTATGTGATAGCAAAATGACACATAGTGTAATCTATCAGTCTTCCGGATAAATACACTTATGCACTTTTCTGATAGCGAGACGAACCTTAATAAGAGCTATAAGTGGAATAAAATACAAAATGATTTTTTTTAAATTTGTTTGTAGGTGAGTGATATATTCAGCACATAAGGTGCAATATTAGCATATTTTTTGCAGATTTAACAATTTAAAAATATATCTATAAAACCACAAAAAAGGAAAAAGAAACTTGTACACATCCATTTTGAATAGGATTCAGTAGTGTACCTCTTGTGCGTTAAATATTTTATGTATATTTTTGCTTCAACTCTGCAAATGTGTATTTCGAATATACAAAGTTATGAATACAAAGTACCTCAGCAACAATGTTCATTTTAGAGTATTCAAATTTGAAACCAAAAGGTATACAATTTTAACTGTTCAATGTTTCCTTCTATTATATCATATAACGTTTTCAAGTGGGAAATTTATTCATATAGTATCCGTGTGACTTTTATAAAATTTTTATTCCTCACTTTTAAAATTTGTCTTGCAAAAGTTAAAAATTAAGAGATATTCAATTGTTTTCCAATTCATTATATAAAAATAATGAAAAGTACAATCATTATCATATTCTTTCATCATTTAATTATTCAAAAAACAAATGTATATTTACATTGTAAAGCAAAGCCATTATATGTTAAGTCGGAGCAGAAATAGCGAACTCTTATGACTGATATATATATATATATACATATATATATATATATATATATATATATATATATATATATATATATATATATATATATATATATATATATATATATTGCATGCTGGAAAAGGAAAAGCATAAACCAGAAAAATCACAAAGTGACATTCAAAAATATTAATCGAAACAATTCGTTTAAACCATCGTCCTCTTCGCTATGTGGTTGAATTTTAATCTCTCAATACTTATGTTTCGCTGGTCTGTGCTTCTTTTACGATAATGTGTCGAATTCTATTCGTTTTCTCAAAATGTCGTCTACGACCAAAGCCATTAATTAAATAATAAGCCCAGTCAGATAAATGGGAAACTTTTCGCAAGTTGAAAATAGCGCCATATAGCGGATGGGATGCTTGCATTCGGCACAAAGAATATTTTAATAAAATTTTGCTTCTAAAATTAAAAAATAAGGAGTTCATATTTTCTAAAAAAGTCGTTTGTAAATTCCGGTGTCAGTCAGTAATTTCACATTTTACGAACAGAATTTGTCTGTGCCGGAAAGGGTTAATTGCATAGTGATGTAAATTACCATCACTTTTTATTTAACTTTAATAAATAAATAAACTTCTTCGCCACCACTATATTTATATAGAAATATTAATCCAGTAAATTTCCCCATTTTTTTTCATTATAGTTTTAGCTTTAATGTAAAAAATCCCAATAATTAGAAAGCTTTTAAAGAAAGTGCAAAAACAAAACATCGATACAAACGATAGAAATCGTATAAAATATCGATATAAATAAATCGCATCGTTTCTCTGCGACGCACTTCTGCTTCGCATTCCTTCCGCAGCAGATGAAGTGGCGCTAGTGTCCCCGCTAACAAATTTAACACTATCTGACTGGGCTTATTATTTAATGGCTTTGTCTACGACTGCAGATCAAAGTAGTGATATGCTTACGAACAGTGTGAACGGGGTTGTTTCGCCGAACTTTAATGCTCAACTCTTATGCTCCACGTTTCCTGATGGAAAAATTAAGAAAATATTGGCTGAATACGTATCTTATTGTGATGAATACATTGCATCAACCTTAAACAAAGATGGTAACCATCAATCACAGGATGATCAAATGGAGATCAGAAATACTTGCCTAGAGGTTTTTCAATGTCTTAGGGAGCTTTATAATCTTAAAAATTATAGAGTTTCTCCTTTTTAGCTCACACGCTATCAAAGCCTGAGGGCTAATGTGCCCGCCCGTTCTGTATGTATGTACGTATGTACGTAACGCGATAACTCTTGACAGAATTATCCGATTTGTTTAAAATTTTGGTTATAGGTTCATTGTGATAAGGCGCTTCCCTGATTAGTTTTGGGGTTTCATTGGTTAAGTATAAAGGGGGGCAGGGGGGCTAATTCCCCCCCCCTTAATTTAGATAAATTGGTTTTTCATGCAGAATCATCCTATTTGCTTCAAATTTTGTATATAAGTTCATTGTGATAAGGCGCTTCCCTGATTAGTTTGGCGGTTCATTGGTTAACTATAAAGGGGGGAACGGGGGGGTGATCCCCCCCCTTAAGTTAGATAAATTGGTTTTTCATGCAGAATTATCTGATTTGATTCAAATTTTGTATATAGGTTCATTGTGATAAGGCGCTTCCCTGGTTAGTTTTGGGGGTTCACTGGTTAAGTATAAAGGGGGGAACAGTGGGGTTAATCCCCCCCCTTAATTTATTATCGACTTTTTTATTTTTTGAGGGCATTATTCTTTGAAATAAGAGTATAATACACAATTATTGTGAATAGCATGTGAGCTCAAAGCCATCAGTTTAACTGAGCACTTTTCTTTTTATTTTCATTTTTCTGTTTTTCTAAACTCAAAAGAACCCCTCACACTTTACTTAGTAATGAAAATTGATATAACCAACTTTACTTCACCAAGGTGAATAATGGACTTGAACGTAAGAAAAACGTGGAAAACTCCGCAATTCCCCTGAAAAATAAATTTCAAAATCTTGGTAGTGACGTCAATCTTCCGCTCTTAAAGCCCCGGACAAAAATTCTGTTAACTCTAAACCCCGTATCAATCCATTTTATATTGAATTATAGGAAAATTGGACTGACGTTGCCAAAAGTATTACAGAGATTACAAAAAATTACCCTTAATTACTCTCAAAGGCGACCGCCTTGTGATTTTTTGCAAATCGGACGAAGACTTTAGGGACACTCAACGTTTCCTTGATGAAAAAATTGAGAAATATGCTATCCTTCACTCGAAGGATCAGAGACCTAAAAAAATATGTATTGCGGCCCTCCCTGTTATACAGATAATAAAATTATCACTGATAGTCTGAAAGAGTATGGCTTCACTGTAATCATAGCTGCCATGCTCAAAAATCGTAAATCAGGAAACTCAACGCCAATATACATAGTGAGTGTCCTTCCGCGCTTCAACTTTCACGAAAAATTTCAAATTAAGGTAATTTAGTATGTTTCTGTCAATATTACAGCCTTAGTAATGAACAAAAAGTTAAACTGTGCTATCGTTGCTAGGGCTTTGGCCACGCTTCCGAAGTCTGCAATTTTACGCCGAAAACCTTAAAAGCTGCCGAAAAACATCTAACTCCAGAATGCCCACATAAGGGCAGAATTACACCTAAATGTGCCAATTGTGGTCACACTGACCACCGTGCTAACTACCGTGGCGGTCCTAAAAAGCCCTACCGTGTTAGAAGCAAAAACAACTCTAATTCTATTAAAGAAAACAACAATACTATTAAAGAAATCTAAATGTTGGCTGATATTCTTAACGAATTTAATTGTATTAAAAAGAAAATCAATGCTGCACCCTGAAAAATCTTCTAGTACTGTGGAGAACTACCCTTCCTCATCTACTAATGATAACACTAAAATTATTCCAAATTCTACTTCAAACTCTCACCAAATACCACCTAGTTATACTAATGAAATCCAGGAAATTTTCCAAATTTTTTTAAGAATTTGAAAGAAATTCTCCAAATCTCTAAATTTCTTAAATGCATAAAAAATATTGTTACGCAGACCCATGGAAAAAAATTATTGTAATTATCAATGAATTCGACTCCTTTTCCAACGAAATTAACGTCCCCAATGTTGACTAATGTCATCTTTGTACAGTTACAAGATTGTGCGGTCTCCAACCACAAATTTTTCTTTTCACTTTTATTTTTAAATGTTTAACATTTTGTGTGCTGGATTTTCCAATCTCATAACGTAAACTCTGTTTTATGTTTTGTTCTGTCTTTTTTGTTAATTAATTATTAAAAAATAATATTTATATATTTTTCCAGACTGCTTTCTGAGTAATATATCTCTGAAACTAATTTATGGTATCTCAAATGAGTCTTTTTTTTAGATGGATAAAGATTCGTCCCTTGGTAGGTTTTCGTCTGTTATGTGATCTAATGGAATTTTTTCTTTCTTTCTCCTTTTTTTTCAAATTGTTAAACTTTCTTTTGTCTATACTGCATTATACTTCTATTTTTAGTTTTTTCTTTGTATTTTCATGTAGTTCTTTACTACAATTATATATTTTCTTACGGCTTCCAATTTGCTTTGCAAGTCGATTACCGTTATGCGGGATATTAAGTTGCTTCGCAACTAGGTGATCCATAAAGTTCACTACATTGTTCCATTCTCCCATTGTTTAACTATGTGAAGTATACACACTGAATTTAAAACGTTTGTTTATATCATGTCAGTTGGATGGTTGGATTTAAACGGCTGGTAATGGAGTCTATGAATAACTTAGTATTTTATTTTTCTTCGAACTTCCGTTTTGAGAACACGCCGCAGGAGGGAAAAGTGGCGCTCATGTATGTGAACAAAATTTGAATATGCTGCATACGCGGCGTTTTTGTTTTGAAAACGACCGCAGAAGATGAAAGTGACGCTAGTGAGCTCCAACAAATTTAACACGCACTGCACACACTCTAAGTATAATCGCTCGGTTTCAGAGTGATATGGAATAACATGTTCAATGTTTAATGAAACAATTTTTTATATACTTTTTTGCAATCATAACATTTACACATTTCGTGCATAATTTTGATCAGATATATCCTGTGTTTTTTTATTTTAACTGCAAAACCAGTAAAAATACATTATTTCTTAAATATTATTGGCAACATGTTGTTTGTAAAATCACATGCACGTTTGTGAATACATTTGGAATTTTTTCCTATTTTGTAATGTAAATATTTAAAACTGCTATCTGAATATAACGTAATTTCCCTCGTATAAGACATGAATAAAATGATTCTGTTTCAAACCAGAAATGCTTTTTAATAAGTGAAGTCAAATAAGCACGTAGTAGAAATATAGTTTGCATTTCTTAAAAGACATTTCTGGTCAGAAATATATTTCTGTAAGCCACGGCTTATATGTCGGACATTATGGCACCTATTTCGCAGATTACTTGAAATACTGAAATTTGTCCAAAAGTTATGCATATTTTAAAAATATTACGATGATAGAACTTTAACAGTTTTGCATTGTTGTTATAAAGTTAAATGTTTTTGTTAATAAAATTTATGATACAATATGATTGTGAAATAGTATTTCATGTTATATGTCGAAAACGTTTCATACAGAAATATTTTTTTACATTTGCTACACTACTCGCAATACAGTTTCAACTACATTACTCACAATCTATGATACATGGAATCCTCGGATTACTTCTGCATGAATAGGTTCGAACGGCATCACACCGAAAGGCGGGTATGAATATATAAACGACTCGCGATTTATCATACATATGTCAATTTTATGAATAGCAAAAGTAATACGAAAACACAATTCCGGTAGATATAACATAATTAAATAATGATCAGGTATTTCATACATCTACAATATAAATTAAATAAATAAAATTACATTGGAAGACTGTAAAAGACACAAGAGTAATCGACGATCGTGACTGACTTTATTTGGGGCACTGAATGCATGTTTGCCAAATTTATTCTTTTCTTATATTTATATTTTAAAATAAATTTTTGCCTTATTTATTGGCAGAAAGATGTGCCATTAAATAAAGAATGAATCTCTCGAAAAAATAGTGGTAAGAAAAGAATAAATCTTCCAAGTATGTATTCAGTACCCCAAAAATAGTTAGTCGCGAAGCGCCACTGTCCACGATTGTTATTCCTGTCGAAAATATGGAAAACAGTGATTGTATGTATCCACAAGCTCCACATATATCTTTAGCTAAATTAGTAAAACTGTAAAACTGTTTATATAACACCAATACAAAATGCGATTGAAACGGAGAGCGGTATTAAGCAATTCACGATTAGCATGACGCATACATCGCATGCATGATTCAGTTAACCCAAACACACTTGAGCCCAAAACCGATGTGACTGAAAATTAATCTTTTTAACGCTTTCCAACAAAGTTGAAAAGTGTTTAAGAATTCTGTGTTTATGTCAGTCTGTTTGACTGTCCGTGCTCTAACTCGCGTAGATATATTCGGATTGTAATTCAATTGATATATATTGAAAATGAAGTGTGTAGCACTTATAGTTTTTTTACAGGGACACTCTAAAGTATTCCGTTATATTACGGTCTACGGGAAAAAATCATTTTCGGTGTATTTTAATGCTGTTACACAATTTCAAACATATTGAAATTGATATATTTCACTAAGGTACAGCGCCTAGATTACATAGTGTGGAAAACGGCTACAAAATAGTATTAAAAAATTGAATCCGATAAATATAGAACGAATCTGAAAAGATAACGGGTCGATCGCAGCAACATTTTCTAGTGGTGGCGTAGACAGGGTAGAGGTCCAAATGGTTTGGATACCACTAATTTATAAAAATATTTTTGCCTTATCTAATCGGAAAATTTTCTGCGATATCGAAGGCGAAGAAACTATATTACTGGTTTCCCGAGTATTTGGACTCTCCTCTCTGGCTACGCCAATGTCTTCTAGCTCTTTTCAAAGCAAACATTATATAATAACCGAACTGAGAAAACGTATCAGCTGGTGGTAAATATTTTAAATAATTAAATTATACCTTATTCGTTTTGATTTGGATATTGATTTTCATTAGCTTTGAAAATATAAATGATATTGATCATGGCCGAAAAACGTGATACGCATTCTTTTGTGCCTAGTTGCATTGCTCGATACAAGACAGCAAAATAGAAACTATCCCTATTTAGCATACCAAAGGATGAATCTCTGCTAGAAGATTGGAAAATATTAATGCCCTGATATTATAAAAAAACTAACTTCAAAATCAGTTATATCTGAAATATACACTTACAAGAAGATTTTATTAACATAAATTATGTTCATATTGTCAATAGTGAAACGATTACTTTTGCTAGAGGTAAATCTATTTTTAAAGCAGATGTCGCTGCGATCGCCCTATAATTGTAGCACATTGTTGCACATTTATCGGCTACAATTTTTTAGTACTTTTTAAAGCATTACCAGTTTGTTCGAAATTTCGCATTCATACTCTAAATTCCCTATAATGTTCTTTTGGTTACTTAAAGGCAAATATTTCGTGATTTCGTATAGTAAAAATTCTTGTTTCAGAATTTTCGGTCTGAATTCAAAAATTTTGAATTAAAAAACGGTAAAACCGTTTTCCACACTATGTATTCTAGGCGTTGTAACTGAGGTGAACTACAACAGGCTTACTATAGAATACGGTGTGCATAGCACATACAGTTCCTTTACAGGGAAACTCGAAATAATTCTGCTCCATTACGGTCTATGGAGACAATCGTTTAGCGTTTATTTTAATAATGTTTTACTATTTCAGACATATTGAAATTGATTACTATATAACTCTCGGTAAATCACTCTTGGCAAGATTTGATAGATTCATTTTTTAAATGTTGAAATGCTTAAATAAAATGCATTGAATGTGAGATTTCGAATACTTAACAGCAGAACACTTAAAATTCAACTAAACAGCTGTTCCATTCCAAAAAAAACGGAAATATTTTCTTTTTCATCTGAATGTTTGAGAAATAAAGAAGAACTTTGTAGACATGTTTGCATTTTTTTAACTTGTTCATAAGTCAGATTTCTTTTATTCGTGTAATTGAATATTTGCATATTTCTGTTAATAAATAAGAAAATCCAAATTTAATACATCTGCTGAAAAATATTTTATGTAAATGAAAATAAAATTTAAATGTAAGACGAACAAAAAATAACGACTTTAGACGCTTGAGGCGATGTAAAGGTCAGCTAGATGCTAAAATACATTTTTCAACCTATCATCCACGATTACATGACGCTGCATCTAAATTTTACAATTGAAAATTACAGGAAATTACTTAATTTGATTTGATTTATATATATATATATATTTCTTTTAATAAGACACACTAGACTGACTGCCGGATATTGCGACAGCTGAATGTTACAGGAAATTTATTCATTAGATGGAATTTAACTTATTTTTTGTTTATTTTAACATGACACTCGAGATTGAATACCGAAATAGTTATGATCTCTAATTCAAGGTTTTTTTTTTTTTATAACGTTAATGTTATTAAAAAAGCAAATTGATTTTGAAGAAAAACCAAACGACCGAATTAAAGATTATTTTAATAAAAAAAATATTCATATCGTTTCCTGAGAAAAGCTATCTGAATATCAGCTGTTTACATGGGATTTTGCAGCAACTTTTGCCCCCCTTACTAGAAATATCTTCGGAAACTGTACCATTTTGAAGCGTATAAATGGTGTACATAAATTTTAATCATTTGACATGTTCCAGGATGTGTCGGAAGCAAGTGTAAAAAATTCTTTAATTAAAATCCCTTGACATATATTTAGCCGTTTCTACTAAAGCAAATTTTTCTATTGAAAAAAAAATTCTGAGAAATTCAAAATTTTAAGGTAAAGAGGAAAAATCTTTCTAAAAGAGATTCGAGCGGATTAATACGCATTAAAGAAATATAATGTAACTCTTATCGCAAAGCCCCCAACAAGGCTAAAATATCTGGTACATAGAATGATTGACCCCATTGATAACGGAGATAAATCTGGAATATATATTATTCCTTTTAAAGTTAATGGCAGTTCTAAAACATATTCATATATAGGCATTCCAACTCGCAAATTTAAGGAAAGGATTACGGAACATACAGCTGACATAAAAAAGGTAAATTATCCACCGCTTTATCCAAATTAAATCAAGCTAAAGATATTGATGTATTTTTCAGTAAAACTAAAATAATTTCACATGGTTCACAGCATAATAGTTGCATAATCAGAGAGTCCCTAGAAATTTTGAAAAGAGGTGATAATACATGTAATGATGTATTGTCTTATCAGATCCCTCGTATTTGGTAATGTACTTGGTGTCACTGGGGTCTTTGGTTTTTGTTGACCCCCCCCCCCCCTCAGCTTTTTAGTGGTATCATCCCAACTTCCTTCACTGCATCCATTTCATAGTTGGTTGGTTTCGCCCATTTTTGACCTGTCCAGTGCATTCCTTCGGAGCTGCGTTTCTCGACTGCTTGTTATCATCTGAGGAAGGCTAAAGTTTAGCCGAAAGATCATGTATTTTGACATCTAATAGTTTTAATGTTTTAAAAATGTGATTTAAATTATTGCACCTATTCAGTAACACAAATTACCAATGTGTTTACATTTTGTTTTATAAGTTTGATAAGGTGAATTTGACGTTCATATTATATGGAATTTTCTATATATTTTTAAGAAATTCGAGTTTTTACAAAAAAGTCCCCAATTATAAAAAAAAGATGAGAACAAAGAATGAATTCCACAAACGGATAATAGTGAATAAAGTCTGTTACTTTCTCATAAAATCTTAAAATGGTTAAGTATAGGTAAGAAGGACGACTGTAGCATATTCAGGTATAAAAATAAGTAACAGCTGTAAAGGAGAGAATTGTAGAGGGAGGAAAAACAATTGCTATGCTGAATTTGGCTCTGTGCATCGAATGGTTTCCCACCGAAAACTAAATCACTGATCTACAGTAAAATCGTACAAAGTACAGTCGTGGAAAAAAAACTGAACACCCCCCACTAACTCTGCAACAAATTATAGTAGAAGGAAGTGACTGATACCAAACGATGGGAAATAAAGTCTACTTTTAAATGATGTATATAACATTTGCTTAGGGGGCCATCTACATATAAAAACACACCCAAACTTTGTTTTTTTCAATAGCAAGACTCAAATTTGACAACATATTTGAGATCTGCAGTTCAAACTATGCCTAGATACCAAATTGTATTAAATTCCTACGATTAGTTTCTGAGAAATTAATTACTTTATAATGAGCATATTTAAGGGGCTGTATCTAAATTGAAGTTCGGTTCTCGATTGTTGAAATACTGCAGAATGTCACTTCTTTTAATGTATTATGTTTTACCGATATGACCATTTTACTCACTTAATAAGTTTCGGTTATTTTTATATGCGGTAAAATAATGTTTACAACTGTTGAATTATCCGATTTTAACCCCTTGGGGACAAGTGACACGTATACGTGACGCATAAGATGCTCAGAATCCTCGATTTTTCCCACCAGTTATTTTTTATTGTAAGCTTTGCCTTACTATATCTTAGCATTTCCACGATTCAATCAGACGAAAATTTCTGTTTTAAAAAACTGGTGGTAAATTATTAAAAATTCTGTAATAGACGCACTTCACGAAGGGGTTAAAAAACCATAAGATTATTTGTAATTAAAATAGTTTTAGAATATGTAAATGTTATTGGAATTTACAGGTGCTTTTATAATGCTGTTTCTCAGATTTGGCATCTATTTAACTCGCCTTTTTTTTAGTTTATTGTCAGAAACTTGAATAATAGTGACAAATACAAAATGTAGAATTTAAAAAAATAGTATAAAGCAGCGTAAGGAATCAAAGTGAAAAAAAAAAAAAAAAAAAAAAAAAAAAAAAACTCAGATAAATTGTTGTTTAGTCTGAAAATAAATCCAGACATTGCTTTTTTTTTTTAGTAGCGAGGGGAAGGGGGGACGGCGGGGGTGTCGCAGGATTTATATTCCGATTTATTTGAAGACCTAAAACTAAATCTATGTTATAAAGACATCTGAACAACTTTACATTCGTTATTCTCCTTCGGAATAGGGTTAATAATTCTATGATTAAACCTATTCTGGTAGTTCATTTGAAATTTTACAATTAACTCATTAATGCCTCTTGGCAAGAAAACTTACCGTTGCCATTTATTATTATTATTATTATTAATATTAGATTTTTTTGCACACTGCTAGCGATTGGGAAATAATCTTGCCTATCAGAAAACCATAAAAATAACTTGTATTTTTTTTTTCAATTAGCCTGTTTAATCGAATAGATCTAAATACGAAAGTTATAGAAGAAAAAATTTAATTATTTTAAGTTCGTTATTAATGGAATAAAAACTGAACATCCATACATATTTGTAAAGATTACAATTTTTGATTGATATACAAAAGTTAATAAAAGTTTAAATTAGCATTTTTAAGTAACAAATACTTTCGCGTTAATACTTTATCTAACAACCATTTAGTGTAATATTGCAAACAATTTAACAAGATTTGAGAAAATCTTGTTTTAATCCCAGCCTATGAGTATAATATTTTCTCAAACAGGGATGAGCGCGCTCCGACCCGAATATCGATTCTTACCACTAAATTTTAATAGTATTCTCCAACGTAAAGAATTTCAGAAATTTTGTTCTTGAATGAGGTAACAAATACTATTAAAATTTAGTGGTGTCAATCGGGATTTCGAGTCGGAGCGTTCCCATCCCTGTTCAAACTATGCTTTAATGCACATCATAGACGGCCCCTTAAAGCAGCATCTTGCCGTTTTTTAAGCGTAATTTGAAAACTACTTGGTAGAAAAATTTAAAATTTTGAATACACATAAAGCAGGACATAATAAATATAAATCCATCAAAAAAATTGTAGGTTGCAATTCATAATTTTTTCGAATATTAATTTCATAATTCAAAATTCATATTATAAAATTATAAAAATTACAAATTTGACATATTTATGTTTGGGCTTTTTAGTATTATAACCAAAAAAAATTAACACATTAGAATTTTAATCTCAGGAGATATTAATAAAAATATGAAAATGTAATTTAACATTAGAGGCTCTAAAATTTGAATGTTTATAACTCGAAAACTTATCATCCAAATGACTTAAAATTTTGTATCTAGGCATAGTTTGAACCGAAGATTTAAAATATCATGTCAAAAGTGGGTGTTGCCATTGAAAAAAATAAATTTTAGGCTTGTTTTAATATGTAGATGGTTGATTATGTTAATTGAGCAAAATGTAATTATTTTTTTAAGCACTTTACATTTCTCTAATTTTTTAAAGTACTTTTTTGTTACAAAATATTTAGCAAACTCAAATGAATATGAACGAAAAATTTATTATCCTTGAATTTATTTTACTAAAAAGAAATCTTTTTTTAACAATTATGAACGCCTGTTCGACACATAATATGATAGTAAAGGATATTCATAATTATATCTTGAAAAACGCTTGCTGTTTCTTATTATACAAACACAAAAAGTTTATGAAAAGAAAAGAAAAGTTGTAAAAAAGATTTAGAAAAATATACATCGTAAATGCTTCTTTAACTAAAATGCTTAGTATGTCAAAATCTATTCGGTGCACTAATTAAAACTTTTATTTTTAACCGAAGAAGAAGTTTGATACATATAAAAGTAGTCAGAACTCCTAAATGCTCGTAATCATGTGTTAATAAGAACCTCATACATTGTTATTCCAGGGAGAAAGTTGTTTTCCAACAATCACTTTTAGTCAGAAATAATTTGTTTTTTATATGCAGATAATTTAGTAAAGAAAATATTATTCATTTTCAAGCTTGCATCTAGTTAAGTCTAAAACAATATTTCTTTAAGTTATTTTCTACCTAACTGCAACAGCAACAACAACAACAACAAAAACAATATTCCGACTAAATTGTGTATTTGTTAAAATAATGAACTGCGGGAAGTTGTTTTACTTTCACTTAGTCGAAATACTTCTTATTTTAACCCTTTTTATCCTGACGGTAATTATAAGTACCACTTTAACCCCTTCCCGACGAGCGTCTTTTGCAGAATTTTTAATCTGTTACCACCGGTTTTTCAAATGAGAAATTTTCACATAATTAAATCGCAAAAGTGAATTGATTAGGTACGGAAAACTTAACAAAAAAAAAATAACTGGTGGGTCAATAATATCAAAATAATAACTGGTAATCGAGGATTCTGAGCATCTAAAAAGTAGCTGAAAAATTAATTCAGGATATAAAGGGTTAAGTTGAAAATTTTTAAACAACTGTTTTATTCCCATAAGGGTGATTCTCCAATAAGTGGGTAATTTGCGTCTTTCGTGGTTATATGCTGTAGTTCGTCATTTATACATATTATTTTAGCATAAAATGTATTTTGAAATGCCTTTCTACAATTTCAAAAGGTATTTTCAAGAAGATAATTCTATTCTTATTAACATGTACGGTGTACATGTTACTCCAATAGAATTTTAAATGCTACGTTTGTCCCTTGTCCTCACCTCATGCACTCATCTTCTGGAAAAATTTTAAGTGTAATGACAACCTAGTTTTACCAATTTTACCAAGCAAAACAAAAATATATAGTATTTAATAAAGTATTTTTATTGCTAATTAAAAATATTTTTATATGTATTCCGGCCAGAGAAACGTTGTTCCCTACTTTCTATATCACTACTGTACCCTTGTATAAAACTGCTGATGTGAACATCAGGAGGGAAGTTGAAATTTTTGGGACAACTGCATTTAGTAGAAGCAGCAATGTTGATTGCTGAGAAAATCACAGGGTTTAATTTTCTGGACTTTAAAAGAAGCTACAAAATAGATAGTAAAACAGGGTTCGCACGCTTTTAAGCCACGCCCCATTTTGTAAAGTTTTCTTCGCCTTCAATATCGCTGAAAAGTCTCCGATTAGATAAGGCAAAAATATTTTTGTAAAATTAGTGGTGTCCAAACCATCTGGACATCGATCCTGTCTACGCCACTGCTAGAAGATGTCGCTGCGATCGGCCCGTTATCTTTTCGGCATCTTTCTACATTTATCTAATCAATTTTTTAGTATTATTTTGTAGCCGTTTTCCAATTCTAGGCGCTGTAACAAGGGGTCATTTTCAAAAATACCAAAATGCATAAATGTCGATTTGAACCGGAAATTTCTTCATTAAAGACGTTAAATAAATGAATAAGTTAATTGCTTTGAATAAAAATTGTTGTGTAAATTATTAGTATAAAATTTGTGTAAAATATCCGCCGGTTCTAGTGTTAACAAAAGTAATTTCCGTATAACTTAATCAAAATATTTGGCATTAAGTAAAGCGAATATTCGAAAATTGTAGTGCACAAAAATGTGTAGATTTGGCATTTATGTAAAAAACATGAAGCTCGAAATTATTTCATAAAAAATGTCTGCTACTTCTTAACAACGAAATTCAACGAATTTACGAAGAGAAAAAGAAGAATTGTAAATATAAAATAAATAATATACAACATATTAGTTTTTTAACTGAAGTGTTTAATGTAATCATACCTACTCGATTTATTAATTACATTTTTTATTCACAATTGAAAATCAACTATCTTGTGTAAAAAAAAAACAATTGTCTCCACTCCTAATAAAAAAATATCTATCGAACACATTATATTTCTTTACCTAAGTTATTTAAAGTAGCAAAAACCACCTCAAAGTAGTAATTGCAATTTTTTTTCACAATTGAAGAAGAATTTAATTATATAAAAAATACTGCCCACTGTTGTCCTCATAAGCTTGTGATATTAAAAATCTTATATTTTGTTAGTGCGTCGAGAAAGTTAATTTCGCAAAATCACTTTAGCACGGAATAATTGTTTTTTTTTTTATACGCAGTTGCTTTAGTAGCTGATACTGTTTAGTAGCTGAAGAGAATACTGTGTTCTTTGTTTACTTCTTGCTTCTAATGCAGTCTAAATAAATTACATTAACTTATACTCTAGATCTAGATTAAAAAAAAGACATTTTTACCTAAATTGCGTATTACTAAACAACAGGAAAGAACAAGTTTTACGATTATTTCGTTCACAGATGTTTACATGGTATCCGAGCACCTTTAAAAGCCGATTTTCGGCCAAAATATCGATTTTTAGATTTTGGTATAATATAATAGCCGGACTCTTTATCTTTCCAAATCTGTTTGAATTTTGTTTATATCTTATTTAGAAGTCAAGTTATTGCCTTTTTAAAATTACTAAGTATCAGCATTTTGAAACCGGAAGTATCGTTCTGCTCACCGGAAGTCAGCAAGTTTTTCAATGCTATGTAAACCCAAAAGTAAAGAAGCAGAGAAAATTTGAAAAGAATTTGAAAAAGAAAAACAGAAATTGTTTTAAACAAAATAGATAATATAGTGTATAAATTGAGTAACATATTAAGGTTTGCTTTTCAAAATAGAGGTAAGATTTTGAATTAAATTTTGTTTTTGCGTTTTCTGAAAATCAATTTTTTAACATTTTATGTTTAAGCAAAACATCATAACTGAAAAAATTATGGATGAATCTCTTTCAAATTTATTTTGTATGCTTTGCAAAGTGCAATAAAGGGAATGAACTACACTCATAACAGTAAGTGTATTAGTTTTTTTTTAATTATTGATAAAGTTTCCAATTTGCAATAAATTTTTAGTAATTTTTGCTTCATCAGTGATTAACTTTCTATATAGTTTTAAATATTTGACTCACAAATATGAGAGTAGTTCATTCCCCAGAAAAAGGTTTAATAATTATAATAATGCTTACAAAATAAAAATATCTTGATTTAAAGTTGAGTTATGATGTTTTGCGGAAGTGATTATTTTCGATGTTTTTTGCTTATTTTCCCCCCAAAATATAAAAAAATAATTTGAAATGTATAACTTTTTCTGTTTTATTTTACTTTTTTAATCACATCATGCTATACAATGCAAAAAAAATCATATTTTAAAATAATTTAAAAAAAGGCCCTCCGAAGGTATTCGGATACCTTAATTATAAAACATTAAGAACACCTGTTTCACTCACATGGAGAAATAATATTATGCTTTAGATTATTTCTTAAATACACTTGCATTTTCGTTTTAACTAATTTAAAAGAAATGTAGCAACGGAACAAAAAGGTTTTTTTTTTAATGAAATACAAAATATTTAACATATTGGCTGCTTGATATATCTAAACCGTCTAAATACATCTTTTGTTCATAATTTAAGTATACAACTGAACTTTCGTGTTAAAAAAGAAATAGTCACTACATCTAAGTGCTGCTAAACGTGTGATATTGCAAATTGCATATATTGTTATAACATTGAGAACGTGTATGAAAATATAATCTTTAAGCACTCCTAAACCTGCAATATTATAAATCGTATATATAAAAATACAACATCGAGAACATGTACTTTTTCTAATTGATTTAATTTAGTTATAGAAAAAAAGGAGTATATAGCTGATATTAAGTATAATAGAAAAACCTGGCAAGATTATAGCAAGAAGAAACCATCAAAATAAGTTCCAATGAAATTGAAATAATTTCCCCTCCTGTCTATATACTATCCATACATTATAAGAAAAACCAAAGTGATTGTAAAATGCAAAAATGCAATATGTAACGATGCAGCGTTATTTAACTTACCAAAATTTTGTCTCAAGTTAGTCCATGGTTAAAACTATGGAAATAAACATCCAAATAATAAAAAAAATAACATGCGTAATTTGAAAAAATACGAGAAAAAGTAAATGATTGCGTTTCAAATAATAACTTCATAGACCGTGCAATTATAGAATATTCTTATTTGTTTTGATATTGACTCAGATGGATCCGAAACATGTCAACAGTCTAATAAATTTTATTTTACTGTTTATAATGATTTTATTCTACGTCTTTTAGCAATTAAAAAAAGTATATTATTACAAGGTGTTATATATATATATATATATATATATATATATATATAGATAGATATTTATATTGAGAGCATGCATATCAAAATAATCCTCGTTCATAAGCTAGTGATATTAAAAATATTACATTGTATTAATGCGTTCAGACCATTAATTCCTTAAAACCACTTAGCACAAAAGTTATTTGTTTTTAATATCCAGATGCTTTACTACAGAGAATAATGCTTTTACTTACTTAATATTCAATTCCAATTGAGTCTAAAAATAGCATTGACTTAATTTCTAGAATACAAAATAGAAAACCTAAACAATAGATCAATTTAATCGCGCATTTTTTTTTGCTTTACAAACTGCAGGAATCGCGCAAGTAACGCGAAGACAATCGAAAGCTACTGTTAACACAAAAGCTGCGTACTTTAGCTGTGTACTTTCTCGTTCGCATTTTAATTAATTAATTAATTTTATTTATTTATTTGCATATGGTATCTGACGTCGACATTTAAACGTGTACTTTCGTAATTTATCGATTTTGGCTGAAGTTTGTTTTTTAATTTTATCCTGAGAACACTTTAATTTTCGCGAACAGTTTTGAAAGTGAAAGTCTCATCAGGAAAATAAAACTGCAATTAAATTCGAAAAGTTCGAAGATACCAAGTTCATAATTGCCAACCTCCCGATTTTTTTCATACCAACATTTTTATGTAAAAATATTTGCTTTATTTAATCGTACAATTTCTGCAATTTAATAAAGCGAAATTCTTTGTAAGATTTTACTGATATTCAAAAACTGGGAGGTTGGCAACTATGCAAGTTAGATGTCGACGTCAGATATCAGATGCAAAAAAAAAGTCATTTAAAGAGTTTAAAACGCAAACGAGAAATTTGAAAAGAACGCTGTCATTAATTTAACAAGAGCTTGCGTGTGCATTCGTGTTTCTAGCTTAGGCTCATAAAGAAGTTAAAAATATCCTTCGTTCACAAATTTTTAATTTTTAATTTTGAACACCTTCTTCATTCACATACAGAAATACTAAGAAGCTTATCATTAGGTCTGATACTCAAGCTACTAAACTCTCACTACTTCTTTTTAGAAAAATTAAATAAAAACCAATAAGGGTTTTAAATAAAATACAAAATTTCAAACAAATATGTTGCTTTATCTAAAACACTTAATATATCCAAACCCACTCGGTGTACTAGTGTCCGAAACGGTTTTGAAAGTGAAAGTGTCCTTAACTCCATTCACATACAGAGAAACCAATAAACTTATTATTTGTTCTGATACTCAAGCTACGAAACTCTTGACACTTCTTTTTAGCAAAATTAAATACAAACCAATAAGGGTTTTAAATTAAAAAAAAAATATCAAATAAATATGTTGCTTTATCTAATCCGCTCAATATAGCCAAACTTACTTGGTGTACTAGTTTCCGAAACGGTTTTGAAAGTGAAAGTGTCTTCAGGAAAAAATATCAAACAAATATGTTGCTTTATTTAAAGTACTTAATAATTCCAAATCCACTCGGTGCACTAGTTTCGGAAACGGATTTGGAAGTGAAAGTATCTCCAGAAAAAAAATTTCAAACAAATATTTTGCTTTATCTAAAACTCTTAATATATCCAAACCGACCCTGTGTACTAGTAACAATAGAAAAGATGAATTGTTTTTGTATTAAAAGAAAATTGTATCCAAACGTAAGTACTCATAATCTAGTGATATTCAAAATCTTATACTTTGTTACTTCATTGAAAAGGTTAATCACCAAAATCCCTTTAGCAAGGAAGGAATTTGTTTTTTATCTGCAGATGCTTTAAGAAAGATAATAATGCTTTTATTGTTTTCTATCTTTCGCTTACATAATGCTTTTTTTATTTATTGTTTGCTTATAAGAGAGACTATAAAGATTGTATAATTTTCTTTTCAACTTCATACAAACCTCCGATTTTTTTTTTAATTTAAGAAAATAACAGAAATTAAAGAATCATTATATATATACATTTTCTCGTTCTTGAAATTTTAAATTTTTGGAAATTTACATTGGGCAGGCAGATGTTTGCAAAAGTAAGTTTTGTTGGGTGGATAATAAAATTAAATATTATACATTGTAAAGATAAACATACGGATTTATGTATGCCTTTTGATTTTTTGCATATCATTAATAGCGCTTAAGTTAAATTTTATTGATTATCACGTCTGGAACTACTGATGATAGAATCATAGAATTACAAAATGCATTGAAATCAAGTACCGCCTTTAGATATGGTATTTATTTTAGAAAAGTCTATACACATATTGAGATATGAAATTTTTATAATTCATTTGCCTACATTTTGTATAAGTTAAATCTTGCGTCTAAGCAGAACATTAAAAGAAGTTCATTTTTTTACCGACATAAGATATGGTAACTGTAGTATGATTTTCCTTGTGCCAAACAGGGAAATACGTTCTATTAATATCGGAAAACTTTGAAAAAAATGTCCAAGTATCATAGGAGAGAGAATTAATTCATTTTACTCAAGATATAATTTTCTTTGCCGGTACTCAAATTGTTATAGCATGGTTGCGACTCATGGTCGGGCACATCATTGTGCAGTGCTCCGCTCTCACGCCAGGTCATAAGTTCTTGTACATTTCAATTACATACAAGGTTCTTAGCAACAAGTGCTGAGCTTGCCCCATTTTCATTCAAGGAATATGCGGTGATGCTGGTCCATTCTCATACAAATAGAGATACGTCAGAGGGAGACGTCACCTAGGCGTGTGATGAGAACCATTCTGATTTAGCTTGTTACCATGCGACACTAAGGTTCATTGTCACACACACACACATATATACATAACATAATTTACATAGTATGACTATAATTTACATGGCTATAGTTTACATAGCTATAGTTAGGCGATACATAATGGTCGTTTGGCGATTCATCCTCGGGGATAATAACAGTTAACACAATAAGTGTAACAATGCAATAAAGACACTATAACTAAGAAGTACTAAAAATTTATCATTTTAAGCTACAGACTTCACAAGGAAACATTAACAAATCGTGTCACTTAAACATCTTCTTGTCCAGTGATTTTGAAAATAATACCGTAATTTCCGGCGTATAATCCGCAGCTCAAAGAGTCGTTTTTCGACCCAGAAATTTTATTCAATAATTGTAGTTAAATATTTACAGCGATTTTTAAGTTACATTTTATAAAATAATATTTCTTGGACGAAAAACGATTCTTTGAGCTGCGGATTATACGCCGGAAATTACGGTACATGGGGATAAGGAGACGTAATTAGAATTTTCATAGATACAAAATATGTTGCATATGAACCTATCTAATCAGAGATATTTCTTTCCCAAATTCGAAATTCATTAATGGCCTTTTTATGGAATGTATCAACAAAATTGTTTTTATTAATAAAATTGAATTTAAGTTGGTTGGTAGAATTACAAAATTTTCGGAACAAGGAATATAAAATTTTACAAAGGGAATATTCGACCATATTAACAATTTCAAATAAATCTAATACGGTTATCAGCGAATTCCCGAATGCTCTTTGTCATCGGATGCGAATTATCTTTCAAAATTTAACTATACTATAAAATTACGTTATCGTGTTAATTAAATTTTAGTACATTTTACTAAATTTAATAGACATTTCCTAATTTTACCAAATGGACATTCTATTATAATATTTTAGCTTCTCTAACGAGATTAAACGCTCAGTTAGTCTACTTGTTTTAAAAATATAAAGTTAGTTGTGCTTAAAAAGTTGAACAGTTTAATAATTTCTTTCCTAGGTAACTTTAACCCTTTCAGGGGCAAGCACTTCTGCTCCTGTAACGTTGAATTCCCACCGGAATTTAGGAAAGAATTTAGTTCAAAATAAAAATAAGCAATTTTTCAACTTTTTCTCGTCAAAGTTAAAAAAAGTAAAATTTAATTAAAAGTTTCTGGTTTGAATCGAATTAAAATTAGGTAGTATATAATATATACCACCGCCCCTCATAGGGTTAACTTTACACCTAGTCGGAGGTAGTTGTATGCATGTAATTTAGGAAGCAATAAGATATAATATGTTTAATTGTAGTTTAAACAACATTAAAGTGAGTATTAAATATAAATAAATATAGAAAAATTATTAGGATATGATTAAAACTGAGAAATACTATTAAAATGGAGAAATAGAGTAGGTTTATCAGTATTTTCTATTATAAGGAATGTATAAATTTTTTAAAGGCTCCCTCTTCATTTGAATTGACTTTTTAACTGATAAGTAACACTAAGATGTATAAAAGCTGTTTGCAAGAAAATGTATTTCTTTGAACAAAATTTATTTTTAAAGAAAACTGCAAAACGTCTTCCACTCGTTAGGTTGCTAGGAATAGTTTTAACCCTTCTTTGCAGGAGTTTTTCTTTTACAATTGTGTTTTTTTATACATATATTAAATATTAGACACCAGAAATTTTAAGATAGATTTTTAACTTTGTTCAGCAACATAGTTCACGGGAAATTTACTGCATTAATATTTCTATATAAATATAGTGGTGGCGAAGAAGTTGATTTATTTATTAAAAGTTAAATAAAAAGAAATGGAAATTTACATCACTATGCAATTAAGAGTTAAGACTGTTCTTAGTCTAAGATAGTTTGCATACATTTTATTACTTAGTTTAATTAAGAATATCTATTAATCTAAAGCAATATATGTAAAATATATTTCTAACATTGTTCATTTTAGATTGCAAAACTAATTTGATAAACATGAACGCACGGATGTGACAAAATGTTTTATCACTATGGGAAATTTTGCAAAATACCTGATTGATTATTCAAATTAGTAATAAATCATTAAAAGTTGTAAAAATTCCTTATCCTTAAACAATTGTATTTAAATACTTTATGAATAGATTCTGGATTCTTTCGTGTTTTGTAAATTGCAACATGTATAGTTAATAGTTACACGTACCATATTTTTCTCTTATAAAATGCTTGTTTAGCAATATTTTAAATGCGCATCTTGATTATTTTTAGTTTTAATTCAATACAAAATACTTGGAAATATTGTCTTAAAATACTTTCTATTTTTATCAATGATCTTTCAGACTAAAAAAAAAGAAGAAGAAGAAGAAGAAGAGAATAACCAACTATTTTTAGGAGAGAAAATTTAAATGTAAGCCTCTTTTATTTATTTGAACATTTTAAAACAGATGCATTGGGCTAAGAATAATGGTAGCTGTCTACAAGAAAATTTATTTCTTTTTACGCAATTATTTTAGAAGGAAGCTGCAGAAAGACCCTTACACGTGAAGTTGTTGTGAATTGTTTTGAGACTTCTCCGTGTAACACAGTTTGTCTACATTTTTTCCGTAATTCAAGTAAAAATATTTTTAATAAACATAAATAGTTTGCATTCCTATTTTCCTTTGTTTGAAGTAAGATTCTTTATATTACATTAAGCTATGAATGTAAGATACGTTTGAAGTAATGTTAATTTTATACGGCAAAATTCTTTGGAAGAAGTATGTGTATAGATGCGTAAAGTTTATACGTATATATGTTTTAGAAAGTCGCGTAATGTAAATATGAAATAGTTTAGTTCGGCAATAATATATTAACATCAAGGTGTACGTTAAAACTGTTTATGAATTGATGGAATTATCTACTTTGTAACTGGAAGAAAGTGGAAGGATTTAGCTTGTGTTTCAGTTTAGAGAACTGAATGAATTACAATATTTTCTATATAAAATTCGGAATATTACAACATATTTGAGAACAAATACAGAGCCACTGAAGCTGAAATATTGATCAAATTGTGTTGAGTTTTTTATAAAAACCCACAGAAAAAAATTAAAATCAAAACAATATTTCGCAAACGTGTAAGTCTCCATCTGCATTTGAATAAAATTCAACACAGAGAAATAGGACTAAAAAAACGGTAGGTGCTTGGAAGAAAATATTTTTCTTGTTACGTATTTTATTTTTGATGAAAATTGCAAAAATACCTTCAAACGCCAAGTTGTTTTAATTACTTTTGAGACTCTTCTCCGTGTATTATAGTTTACATACAATAGGAATATATTTAATAAAAAATATAGACTACGTATAGTTTTTGCTGTACTTTAAATAAGAATATTTTTATTATGTAAACCTATGTATATTTAAAAATACCTGCTGTGTTAATGTATATTGTATTTTAAACAGAATTCAACCATTTTATGTAAAGAACGGATTTTCTGTCCTATACAACCTAGATTTTGTTTTCGCCTTTCGTTTAAAAATTTGGTGCATTCGTGTCATAGCACCCCCGAGGATGAATCGCCAAGCGACCAAGATTTATCGCCAAATTATAAAGCATATGTGAAATTATAATAATACATGATGTATATAACATTTTGTGACGCATATTGTCTACTTATAGTCATATGACGCATATATTTATATATTTATGACATGTGTATGAAATGTCATTATGTATATATGACATATAAGACGTAATAAATATGTATATAATGACGTTAATGGCATATATATGAGCATTAGAAGTATATATATGCGTATATATGGCGCTTATAGAAGGTTTTCTGTGATCTTGGCGAAACCGTAATTGCAATCTTGGCATAATCGTAATTGTGGGTGCTGCTATAACACGGAATTTCAAAAATTTTTAAAGTGATAATTTTCTCTATTTTTGACTGGCAAACAAATTGGAATATACCAGAAAAGCTGTAAAGAAAAATGCAAGTAACATCATACAATGAAAAAATTTTCTTTCAATTGTACCGGACAGTTTCTGTGGAGGTAAAGGAAAGTCGTACCGTATTAAGAATCCGGTATTGCTAAATCTGGCGAATAGTTTGTCCAAAGTTTTTATCAGGAACTTACATTTTGCTATTATTCAGCTTGCTTATGTCCTGCAAATTTTTAAATAGCCTTGTTTTCATTCTATTTAACCAGTCTTTAAATAAGGGGACTATAGCTACGTGGTGGCAATTATGCAATATGAATTTTTGTTTTAAAGTAATGAGTTGACCGCACTGGCTCTGATTATAACTAAAACAGATTATTTTTATGTAACACCGAATAATTACTTTTAACCATTTCTTGGGAAAAGTACTTTTATTATTAAAGTTTGAAATGATAGAATGATACCACGATGTACGAACAAATTTATCTGAAAAAAGTAAAAGGTTCCTATCACGTACATTAATTCTATTCCAGAATTCTGGTGCCAGTGTGACATTTAGGAATTAAAAGTATGCTATATATATACTATATAATATCCCACCGCTCTTCATGGATTAATTCAGATGAATTATAGTCCTGTTGAACAGCATTCCCTTTTCTGTACGACAGATAAATTCAGCTTCATACAAAGAAACTGTTTCAATTTAGCAGGATCACCCTATGTGTAACAGGGAGAAATTCTGTTTCATTCAGAGAAAATCAGAGCCAATTTAACATTTTTCCTCTGTACATAGTACTTGGCAAAATAATTATTTCCTGTAAACTCTACTAGATTTATTTTAGAATATGGATATAAAATACTTTTATAACAATGTTCATTTTAGACTATGCTTAAAATAGACGACAAAATTTTCAGAGAAATGAATGCAAGGATATTTCGATTTTTCTTGTAATTTCATACATGAGAACACTTTTAGTTTCGGGGAAAATGGTTGGTTGTTTCAATCACCAAATGTATTTTCGATTTTTGAGAATACGTGGAGAACGAATAGAAATAAACGCATGGATACTTTTCAATTTTTCCTGTAATTTAATCCAGGAGAGTATTTTTAATTTTGGGGGGAAGTGTTTGGTTGTTTCAAAAATCGAAGTTATTCTCCTAATGAAACTGCATCCGAAAATGAAACGTCTCACATCGACCTCAGGTTTCCTTTCCAAAAAGAATAATTTAGAAACAGCGGCGTCTCGAGACTGCTAATTTTTTGGGCACTAAATACATTGCTGTAAAATGTATTCTTTTCATACCATTATTTTTTTAAAGAAATCTTTTAGTTGTTTAATGTCAGAACTTGAAAAATTTTATTTTGGAAAATAGTGATAATAAAATAATAAATTTGGCAGCTATTCATTTAGTGCATCAAATAAATCCAGTCACGAGACGCAACTGTTTAGAAATATTCAAAGTAAAACGAGGATTTCGCGATAAATGCTCTTTTAACCGTTTAACGGATGAAGCACTTCAATTGCTAAAATGTCGCAATAAATGATTGACACCGGAAATTATAAACAAATTTATTTTTATATAATAAAAAAGCGATATTCCACATACATAATAAATGGAAAACCTTTCTATTAAAATTCTGGTGTCATTGTACAATTTCGTAATTAAAGTTTGCGACGTTCATTGGTTTCCTAGGGAAACCAATGAACGTTAAAGGGTTAACCCTTTCACAGGCGGTGGTCACAAATGTGACCACTTAATTTAAATTACAAACTGTCAAACGGCACACAGAACATTTTAATACAATTTTCTTTTATAATGAACTTGGCGAAAAATAAGTATTTAATGTCTAAGAAATTCGTTTGTCTGGTGTCAATCAATCATTTCACCGTTTTACGAACAGAAATAATCCGCGCCGGAAAGGGTTAAAGGCGGCGGTATGTTTATGAAACAACTAGATTTTGATTCCCAAATGCAAGAATGACACCAAAATATTGGTATAAAAATTTCCATTTATTATGCATATGAATTATAGCTTTTTCTTATTTCAAAATAAATTCAATCGTAAATTCCGGTGTCAATCCTTCATTTCAAAATTTTATCAGCGGAAGTGCTTGGCCCCTGAAAGGGTTAACATTAGCTTGTAAATATCTTCCCGTCACTAGCGCAGTCCAATTTGGCCTCCTTTTATATTCAGAGATTTCGAAATCATACCAAGAATAGCAATTGTTATTTTATTTAATAAAAGACATTTCGTGATTACATAAAGTAAACAGTCTTCTTCGGAATTTCCAGTATGAATTCGAAATTTCTGAATAAAAAAAGAATCTAAACTCCCCCCCCCCCCTGTACAGCCTCTCACTTCTTATCTTTTGAATTTGCTTGTGAATATTTCGTATTGTAATTATTTTTAGTTTAACAATTGAAAACATTGGACATTTAATGAGATATGGAGATGTTATTCAAATCAGCATAGGTAAAACATATGTTTTAAAATATAAATTTAATAGTTTTTATAATTATTAATTAATTTATATATTTTTTTATATATTAACTTTAATCTACTTATACAGTAATTCTTTTCTTTTTGAGTTCAGTATTTTTAAGAATACATTTACAAATCTTATTAATTATGTCATTAGTTTTACCAGCAGGGTCAAAATTAACTTTGAGTTCAAATATCATGACCCATGACCAAAATGACCCACTAATCAAATTTTCTTGAACATGTGACAAAGCCCAATTGTCTTCTAGTGCCCGAAACCCATAGGATATAAAATGTATCCAAAATAGTCTGAGCCGTTTTTAGATAAAATTAGCTTGACCCACAGTGACCCAAAAATGACCCACTAATCGGATTTTCTCGAGCATGTGACCTAGCCCAATGATTTGCTCGTGCCCAAAAATCGTAGGATACAAAATTTAGTTCAAATCGTCTGAGCCGTTTTTCAGATAAAAATAGCTTGACCCATAATGACCCATGGCAAAAATGACCCACAAACCAAAATGTCTCGAACATGTGACCTAGCCCAATAGTCTTCTCGTTCCCTAAAACTGTAGGATACTAAATTTAGTTCAAATCCTCTGAGCCGTTTTTACGATAAAAATAGCTTGACCCATAATGGCCCGTGACCAAACTGACCCTCTAATCGAATTTTCTCGAACATGTGACCTAGTCCAACAGTCTGCTCATACCCGAAAACCACAGGATGCAAAATTTAGTCTAAATTGAGCTGTTTTTTAGATAAAATTAGCTTGAGCCACTAATCGAATTTTCTCGGACATGTGACTTAGCCCAATGATTTTCTCGTTCCCGAAACTCGTAGAATACAAAATTTAATAAAAATTGTTAGAGCCGTTTTTAGATAAAATTAACTTGATCCGTGTTGATCCCAAAATGATCCACTAATAGAATGTTCTCGAACATGTGACCCAGACCAATGGTCTTCTCGTGCCGAAAATGATAGGATACAAAATTTAGTCAAAATCGTTTGAACCGTTTTTAGATACAATTAGCTAAAACCCTGACAAATGGTGACCCAAATGACCCACTAATCAAATTTTCTCGAACATGTGACCTAGTCTAATGGTTTTCTGGTGCCCCAAAACGGTAGGATACAAATATATATATATATATATATATATATATATCATCGCTACCATGACAAACTATCGAATATGAAAAAATGCATTTTTCATTACTTTTAATAATGGGCCGATTGTCACCACTAAATTTTATTAGAATTCTTTGGCTAGTAAAAATAGTAAAGAAATTGCTGTGAAGAGCAGGCAGGGTTGCCAGTTTGGCCTTCTCTTTTATTTAGACATGCCGAATTCATACCGGAAATTTTGAGAAAAAGTTTTTATTTTAAGCAATCTTCTTTATGTCTGCCATTAAGAAAAGCAAAAATTTCTATTTGAAATTTCTGGTAAGGATTCCAAATTTCTGATTAAAAAAGGAGGCCGAAACTAGCAACCCTGCTGAAGAACTCGATTAATATTTACTGGTGACATTCTGCCTGTTTTTAAAAGTTTAAAAAAATGCATTTTTTCATATTCGATAGTTTGACATTTGCTCGCATTAGAATGTATGATAACAAATATCCCATTTTTTATTATTATTACAAGAATTACGAAAATTTAGAAAAAAAGTGAAAAACACATATATTGCTATTAAACTAATTAGTTTGCCATGTTTTTTAAATAATCGAATATGATTTATGCAGTCTGTTGTCTGTAATGGCGTTTATTTTTCTATAAATAATAATTAAAAAAAACTTTCCAAGCATTTATTTTCAGATAACAATAACTTCTTAACGTATGGCATTCAATGGAAATAATGTTATCTACATATGCAATTTTTTAAAAATATTTTCTGACATGTCTTGATAAATTCCTTTTCAACTGTTTTACAAGAATTAAAAATGCATTGCACATGTTTTTTGAAATAGTTAACGATTTAAATTATAAAAATTTGTTCCATGTCAAATGTTTTTCTTCCTTTTCCTGTACGTTTGAGAAATGAAAAGAACATTTGCTACGAGTGTTTGTTCAGCTTGTTTAGTAAAATATGTTTACTAGTAATTAAAATGAAAGTAAAAAATTTAATACATATCGCAAAAAATATATTCTACAGACACCGGAAAAAATCATGAGAATTGTTTGTTAAAGTTTTATGTAAAAAAAAAAATATATATATATATATAATGCACTTGTAATGGCGACGCAAATGTTAAATAACATGAATCATAAAGTGTTAAATTATAACAGTTTAATGATAATGCTCCAGTATAAAACTAAACAATCTCGTTTTATTATATTTCATGGAATTTTCTCGTTTTCGGAAAAAATATTATTGCACCTATGTCGTCGCTACCATGTCAAATTATCGAACGTGAAAGAAGTTGGAAATTGTACGTCAAACGTGACAAATGAGGTGTGTTCGTAATATAGCTAGTTATATAATTCAGATCTTGATGATTTTTAATTCTGTGAAATGAATTATTTCGTCTGCAGATTAATTTCAGTAATAAAATAAGTATCTCGATCGCTTGACGATTAAACCTCGGAAGCTCCTATAACAACAAAGCACCGATTAAAAAAAAATCAAATTTCTTAATAAATATTTTTATTAATATCTTCTAAAGGTATGATTCGATTTTCATAAAATTTGAAATGTCTCGACAAAATTCTGCAAAGATAATATATTTTAAATTTCAAATCATTCGTTTGGGTAGCTTTGCGTTGTTATATGCGGACAAACGGACAGGCGGATGGACGGAAAAGACGACGACAATAGGTGCTACGTATTTATATAATTACGAAAGCACCTAAAATGCATTTTTCACAATTTTTTAAAACTAAATTTTATTAGAATTATTTGTTTAGTAAGAATATTAATATAAATTTTGTGAAGCCTTCTTTTTTAATCCCAGATACAGATTTCATACCGGAAATTTCGAGAAAAAAAATTAGTTTAAGTAATCACGAAATGTTTGTCAGTAAGCAAAGCAAAAATTTCTATTTGGAATTTCTGGTATGATTCGGAATTTTTGACTGACAAAGGAGGTCAAACTGGCAACCCTTGTGAAAAGTATTATAAGCATTTCTTGTTGACAACCTTAAAAGTAATGAAAAATGCATTTTTCACAATCGATAGTTTGGCATGGTAGCGACATAGTGTCCAATTTCTGCGAAAATTATGTCTCTCTATATTTTAAAAAATCATATACTCTTAAATATACATTGTTGCAAAGATGTAGCCACTTTGTAATTCCAAATGTTGAAAATAGTCTTCTTTCAACTAGAGATAAAAATGTAATATATGTATTCATAATATCCGACACGCAAGAAACGTTACATAACTAACCATAACAACTCGAGGCGGCAATATCTTTTCCAGTTTTCTCCAAAAATAAATTATGTGACAAGAAACGAAGTTTTCTGAAAACCTCTACCATTTTTCTTCGTCATATTCAACATTTCTGTAATTTATTCAAATACATGAGAAAGGCTTACAGTTACATTTTTCTTTGCAATATATTCCCCTCCCCCTTTTTTTGAATGAGCATTGATTAAAAGCGAAGCAGAGTATAAACAAATATAATGGATAGTTTTCAAAAAGTTCAAATTTTGAAAAAGATAATTGAATTTATAATCTCAAATAATATATATAAATATACAGTGTTATATAAAATAATTCGGAGAAATTATTGTACACTCTTCACGGTTCGTACGTATTTACCACCATTTTTTAATAGAATGTTTCGCCTTATTTAAATGCAGAAAAGTATTATAAATCTTGCAATTAAACGTTGCGTTCACAATTTCTGCTATTTAAATATTAAATAGAATAATTCTATTAATAAGTGTGGTAAAAACGTACGAACTCTGCTCTTTTTGTTGACGTTGAGTTTCAGATATAATGTTTCTAATGGGAGAAAGAAATGGATTGAGGAATCCTTAGTTTTTTTGTTATTGTAGTATGTCGGCATAATAAAAAGTGAGTTATTTTAGAAGTAAAAGGTTCAGATTTATTTTTCTTGAGTCAGGATTTCAACAAAATTTCTATTTTCGAATTCTCGAATTTCCTGGCGTTATATTACAAGGCTCACAAATGGTCCACTATTAGAATACAACTTTTTATATTCAAAAATATCCTTTTTAAATTTTTTGATAATTTTTGTAGAAAAATATTCCGAAGATTATTTTTGTTTAAAATGTTGTAGAAACTTACAACGAACATGTCACTAAATTTCCAATTAAATTTCCAGTAGGACTGAAAATGCGCTGTAAATTAATAATACTGACAAATGATTTGAATTATATTCAAAATTGCAGCCTTTAGATCGTTTGTACGTCGGGCATTTTTGGTTTGTTCAGGAGAATTCTTAGCAGATGAACTTAATTATATTATTAGTGTAGGTATGAAACATGGATATAAACCGCACATTGTTCGCAAATTAATTGATAAATACAGGGTTACAGTAGTTTCTTCTCCTAAAGTTTGTCAGATTTACAGAAAAATTCCATATATCCCCATTCTGTTTGAAAGATTAAAGAGAGTTTTCAAGAAATATAATATACAACTGGTAGCATCCAATTCCATAACGTTGTTTAATTTATTATCAGCCATTATCAGCCACTTGTTTATCAGGGGTATATGAAATTCCATTTGAATTGACAGATGGTACAAATTCTGCATATATTGGTATGACAAAACGTGGCATCGTTGAAAGAATTAAAGAACACAAGAAAGATTTGAAATACAATAAATTTTCCACTGCTTTATCAAGAACTTTTGCTAACGGACAGGTTAGGTTTATTGATTTTAACAACGTCAAAGTTATTTGCAGACAAAGCAATCCCTTTAAAGCCCACATCCGTGAATCTATAGAAATTTCACTAAGAAAACAAGAAATTTGCAACGATATCCCATCATTTTCGGTTCCTGCCATATGGAAATGCATTTTAAAGTGAATAATTTCCGTTGAACATTAGTTCCAGTTACATTGCTGGTTCATAGAGGGCGCCACCAGGCGTATTTTGAATATGTCTTTATAATTTCATTTATTTGAGCGTCTTGGCAGATTGAATATTGGGACTCAATCATGTAACACACTTTAATTTTTGCTGTTCATATTTATGAAGGTTTTTTCTCCTGATGATGGTTATAAAGATTAACCGAAACGTCGAGGTTTGTTTTCTATATATGTAGTTAAAGTAACTCATATTTATTAAATCAAATTTACGTTGAAAGCAAGTGTTTGATGAGTATTTATATGTGCAACGTAAAGTCCTTATTAATTATTAATTATGATTTGAATTAATTTTCACTTTGCTAAACAACGCACATTTGGTGCGCTATACCAGGGTATCTGGGTTCGATCCCTAGTCTGGACACATTTTTCACTGTGTTGGTTATGCATTGTTTAGCAAAGGGAACATTAATTCACATAATTTGTCAGAACATTACACTGTTAAAATTTTGCATCAATCAAACTGTAGAGTCATTCGACCGTTTTTATAGAAAACAACAGTAATTAATAACAGTACTTACATAACAGTAATTTAACTTAATTCTGACCATAATGTAGGCAATAATATGCTCAAAATCGAGTTAAATTATAGTTATGTGACCGGTTTCCATAAAAACGGTCGAAGTACTGGACAGATTGCTGCAAATGTTTAACAGTGTACGGTCAGTTCTACTAGAGCATTCGGTTCATAATTTCATTAAGAGATGACGCAAATATGTCGGTTTGGTTTCTGGTATTTTTTGAACATTCGGCAAGAAAGCTTTAAGGTTATATATTCAGTTCGACTTGTTTTGATGTAATTCAAGCATATAATAATACTTTCATAACTTTTAATAATTTCATAATAAGTTCATAATTTCATATCTTATTCCTGAGTTTTATGATCATGATTCACCACCCGTTTTCTGTTGTATTGGCGTCAGGCAACTGGGAGGACCAATACATTGTGATGATGCTATTTTTACGCTTCCACTCTGTATAAGGACGACTTCAATGTTTCGGGTCGTTTTCTTCTTGAAGCACTCATGTACTGTTATCTGAGCCAAATCAACTTTGGGAAAATTTTATTAAACCCTTTTGATATATTTTATTATTTTTTGATCATTTTAAATTGCTAAAACACCAAAACCCTTTGGACAGAACCATCCCCATACGTGGACCATTAAAGGGTGTTTCACTGTACGCTGAGCAATCCATTTTTTTTGGCGACTGGGAGGGTCGATTCAATATAATGATGACATTTTGATGTTTCCACTCTGTACATGGACGACTTCGATGTTTCGTATCTTTGTCTTCTTGAAGTACGCGTGAACTGTTATCTGTGCCAAACCCTCTTTGGGAAGACTTCATTAAACAGTTTTGATATATTTAATCCTTTTTTGATCATTTAAATTGCTGAAACACCAAAACTATTTGAACAGAAGCATTCCCATATGTGGACTTTTACTACAGCGTCTAGAATACATAGTGTGGAAAACGATTTTACCGTTTTTTAATTGAAAGTTTTCAAATTCAAACCGGAAATTTGGAAACAAAAATTTTTACTTTAAGAAATCACGAAATATCTGCCAGTAAGTCAGGAAAAGAACATTATAGGGGATTTCTGGTATGAATGCGAAATTTCGGAATTTTAAAAATGCCAAACTGCTAATGTTTTAAAAAGTACTAAAAAATTGTAGCCGATAAACGAGCAACGATGCGGTACAATAATAGGGCGATCGCAGCGACATGTGCATTAATAATAGATTTACCTCTAGCAAAGTAGCCGTTTCACTATTGACAACATGAACATAATTTCTGTTAATAAAATCTTTTTGCAAGTGTATATTTCAGATGTAACTGATTTTGAAGTTAGTTTTTTATTATATCAGGGAATTAATCTTTTCCACTCTTCTAGCACAGATTCATCCTTTGGTATGCTAAATAGGGATGCTTTCTTGTTTGCTGTCTTGTATCGAGTACTGCAACCAAGCACAAAAGAATGCGTATCACGTTTTTTGGCCATGATTAATATCATTCATGTTTTCAAAGCTTATGAAAATCACTATCCAAGTCAAAGGAAATAGGGCATAATTTAATTATTTAAAATATTTACCACCAGCTGAAACGTTTTCTCAGTTCGATTCTTATACAACGTTTACGTTGAAAAGATAGCAGGCAGTGGGTCCAAATGCTCTGGTAACCAGTAATATTATAAAGTTTTCTTCACTTATAATATCGCAGAAAATTCTCTGATTAGATAAGCCAAAAAAGTTTTTATAAAATTAGTGGTGTCCAAACCATTTGGACTTCCTCCCTATCTACGCCACTGTTAGAAGATGCCGCTGCGATGGACCCGTTATCTTTTCAGCGTCGTTCTACATTTATCGGATTCCAATTTTAGTACTATTGTGTAGCCGTTTTCCACACTATGCATTCATGGCGCTGTTCCTTTACAGGGTGTTTCACTATACGCTGAACAATGCGATTGCTTTGGCGACTGAAAGGCTCGATTCATCGTAGCGATGACATTCTGACGTTTCCACTCTGTACATGGACGACTTCAATGTTTCGGGTCGTTGTCTTCTTGAAGCACGTATGCTCTGTTATATGTGCCAAACCATCTTTGGGACGACTTCCTTAAACACTTTTGATATATTTTATAATTTTTTGATCATTTAAATTTTCATTAAACACTTTTGATATATTTTATAATTTTTTGATCATTTAAATTTTCATTAAACACTTTTGATATATTTTATAATTTTTTGATCATTTAAATTTTCATTAAACACTTTTGATATATTTTATAATTTTTTGATCATTTAAATTTTCATTAAACACTTTTGATATATTTTATAATTTTTTGATCATTTAAATTTTCATTAAACACTTTTGATATATTTTATAATTTTTTGATCATTTAAATTTTCATTAAACACTTTTGATATATTTTATAATTTTTTTATCATTTAAATTGCTAAAACACCAAAACCCTTTGAACAGAAGCATCCCGATACGTGGACCTTTCTTTACTGGGTGTTTCACTGTACGCCGAGAAAAGCTATTGCTTTGGGCGGCCCACACATGTATTTTGTGTCATTATACCGTTTTATCCACTTCCTGTCGAACCCCTCTGACTTTTTCATGTAGCGGGTTGCAGCTGCATAAGGGATGTTTTGTCCTTTTGGATGTGTGCAAAAAAACATTGCATACGCAACATTCATTTTGAATATGTTGCTTTAATTACATCAAACAAGTCGAACTGAATATATATCCTCGAAGCATTCTTGCCGAATATTAAAAAAACACCAAAAACGACATTTTGCGTTTTCTATTAATGAACTTATGAACCTTACGCTCTTATGGAACTAACTGTATTTATAATTGAATACCGTCATTTAATACCCTTTTTTCACAGAAAATATTCTTTTTAGATTTTTCTTTTAATTTTGTAGAAATATACAACAAAAATTATTTTTTTGAATTACTGGTATTCAAAAAGGAACCATTTTGGTTCTCTGATATTAGTATTCTGTGTCTAATTTAGAATATACAGTCACCTCTCACTTATGCGCGTTTGAAGGGACTGACTTAAAATCGCGCATAACTGAGAGGACGTTGTATGTAGTAATTCTTTATACACATTATACACATTATTCGAAAAAAAAAACATATTGAAATATAAGAATTATGATTAATGACATTTTATAAAATAAAAGGGGTGTAATATTAGTATAGTGTACGAAAAAAAATCCTTACACTTTCACTATAAAATTTAGTTTAAAAAAATACAATAAAGTAAAATTTCATTTGACGTAGAAGATGATATACTTACATAAAAAAATGCCAATTAGTCCTTTTTTAAGAAGTCATAAATGGTAGTTTTTTTTGCTTATGCCGCATTTGTACAACGACCTTTTCTAATGCATTAAAGTGCGTCATTATATTTGATGCTATATCAGCATTTTGTAGGTAACATCTGAAAGTGTCCAGGGCTCCTAAAGCAGTAGCATAAGATGGGCAGTTACAGTATCAGTTTCATCATTATCATCATCATCTCTTTCTCTTTCAGCTGTCAAATCATCAAACACAGTTTCAATCTCTCTTATTGCAGTTAATGTTAAGTTTTCATCAACACTGACGAAATCATGAAAAGAAAGAGAATCTTGGCTTATTCTATTCCATTCTTCTTCGTCTATGTTAAAATCATTGCTGTTGTTTTCATTTTCCTGTAATAGAATAACTTAAGCATCATTTGAATGAAAAATACCCGCTATCCTAAAGCAGTTAGAAATTGTCATGCTGTTACGTTATTCCAAGAGGAAACCATATGCATGACATCCAGAATCGAAATTTTCTTGAATTCCTTTTTCTGCTCTAGTGATATAAACATTCTTCGCACCAAATCTTTCCTATACTGCGCTTTAACTGACCTTATTACACCAAGATCTAAGGGCTGGAGTTTGCTAGTACAGTTAGCAGGGAAAAAAAACTCGTGTATGTGTCAGCAATGGGAGATCTGAAGGATGGGCGGGACACTGATCCGTAAATAGCAAAACTTTCTTTTTTTTTTTTTTTAGCCATCTTCATATCGAATTCCTTCAAAAAGTGTAAAAAAAATTTTCGATGTCATCCAGGCTTTGGTGCTACTTGCATAAGAACATAGCAATGTCTTGACAATTTTTAAACACCGTGGATTCTTGGATTTACCAATCACTATTGACCAATCACTATAACTTTTCTGATCCGTCCCCATTGCAACATAAAAGCACAGTCAGTCTTTCTTGGCTGTGTTGCCATCATGGCATGTTTCTCCCTTAAAATCCATCGTTTTGTTTGGTAAAAGACGATAAAATAAGAATGTGTCATCACAGTTAAAAATGTTCTTAAGATCAAAGTTTTGAATTAAGTTTGGAAGGTCTGCGATCCATTCATTAGCAGTTGAATCTGAAACGGCTGCGCTTTCACCACTCAGACAATGATTTGTTAAACCGTGTCTTTTTTTAAGTTTTTCTAACCATCCCGAAGAAGCCGAAAATTTTTCGATGACAAACTGAGTGCCCTTTCTTTAAATAACTCACCGCTAATGGGTAAATTAGAAGCTCTCATTTCTCTGAACCACTGAATTAAAGTGGTTTCTAAAATCTCAAATTTTCCATTCTGAATTTTTGATCGTTTCTTCGCTTGTGTAGAATATTCACTATTAATTTTTTGATCGAGTCCTTGTTCTTTAAAATCCCTCTGCGTGTTAATTCTGGCAAATCGAATTTACGAGCTAAATTTATTTTTGACAGTCTAGGATCATTTTCTGTTGCTTTTGTAACTTCCATTTTGAACGAAATTGATAACTTTCTTTTGCTCATTTTTATTGAAAAAAAAAGAAAGAATCTAGATGCTACCGTAAAGGCAAGGACGAAATGTAACACGCAGGCGACTTGATAAAATTAAAACAGAAAGAAAAGAAGCAACCATTAAAACTGAGGGGGTGAGTGTAAAGTCGAACTGTAACATCCTCTCCACCCCCGCTTTTCGGAACGGTCTTTTGACCTTGACAGGTGCAGAAAACTATTTATCGATAAAAAAAATGTGAATTGCGTTGTTATTTCCGCGTATAACTGAGAGAGGCAATTCAAAGTGGCATATAAGTGAGAGATCTATAGCATTATTTTCCTATTCCTCGTGGCGGGACCTTACGAAATTCGCGTATAACTGAAAGACGCGTATAACTGAGAGGCGCATAAGTGAGAGATGATTATATATCCCTTTTTTAACACTTTACAACATAGTGGGAAAATGTTTATGAATTCCATTTGTCTGTCTGTTTCCCCGTGCTCTAATGCGCGTAATTATAGTTGGATGATCATGCAATTGATGTATGTTATTGAGGTTTACTATGGCATGTTCGTTATTGAATATAGAGTGTATAGCACTTAGACTTTTTTAAAGGGACACTCAAAAGAATTTCGTTACATTACGGTCTATGGGGAAAACCATTTGCGGTTTATTTTAATGATGTTACACAATTTCAAACATATTTGCAACCATATATATCACTGCGGTGTACTACATTAGGCTTATTACAGAATATGGCGCGCATAGCACTTATAGTTCCTTTGTAGTGACACTCAAAAAAATTCCGTTACATTACTGTTCATGGGAAAATCGTTTGTGGTTTATTTTAATCATATTTGACTATTTCAAGCATATTGAAATTGACATATATCACTAAGGGGCAGTATAAGAGGCTTACTATTGAATACTGTATGTATAGCATTCATCCTTCATTTACAGGGACACACAAAAGTATTCGGCACTGTCTGTGACAAAAATTGCTGGAAATGCTTTTTCAGTTGCTGAACGCGTTTTTAAATTTAACTCATTTTTTACCTAATATTTGTTGTGTATAAATTCTATAGATCCTATACAGGGCAGTACAAAAGTTATCGAATACATTTTCGTTTATTGACGGAAATTGATGAAGGGGAATTTTAAACTGTGCTACGAATTTCCTAACCGAACTAAAATTTAGCATTCTGTGTAGTAAATGTAACAAATCTATAGATCATATGCAGGGCTACAGAAAATTATTCCGATATTTTTCCAAATTTTGTAGGTAATTCCTTAAATTGGGCTTTTAAATATGTTAGGCGTTTTCAAAATTGTTTAATTAGATATTATCTGTCACTTTATTAAACAGTAAAGATTTGTAAAATTATTTTGGAAATGTAGTAAAGTGTTATATATTCTATGTTTGAAGCATGATTTTTCGTTCTTGTTCGTTCTTCACTCACAACAATTGAGTGCTCATGATACTCGTACGGTGCGTTTACATAAGTAAATACGGTTGCAAATATTCTTAAGTCAAATTTCAAATGCAATATCATGTTTGGATGAGAAAATATCTTTACTCCTTTTTACAAAAGTTAAAATTCTAGAACGGAAGAAAAAATTCCGTAATTTACTGTAATTCATTACTAAAAAAAACAATTTAATTAGAAGAATTCTTTATTGTTAGCTTAAAAAGTTAATTAACAGGACTGCTTTAGAGTCTTGTATTAAACATAAAATAAATTATTATTTAAATAACTAAAGGGTTTTGTGGATACATATATATATAGATATAAAATCTTCCGAGCTAACCAGATTTTGGATTTGATTTCCTCAAGATTGTAACCATATCGTCGCTACCATGTCGAACTATCGAATTTTCAAAAATGCATTTTTCATAATTTTTAAAAATATGCGAATTACCACCACTAAATTTCAATAATATTCTTCAGCAGGGTTGCCAGTGTGGCCTCTTTTTTTCATTCAGAAATTCCGCATCGATACCAGAAATTTCAAGCAGAATGTTTTGCTTTATTTAATTACAGACATTTCGTGATTGCTTAATGTAAAATTTTTTCTCCAAAATTTGCGGTATGGATTCGGTATCTCTCAACTAAAAAGACGGCCAAACTGGCAACCCTGTTAGTCACAGATATTTTATGGGCATTATTACTTGGCGACTAATTCTAATAAAATTTAGTGGTGACAATCGTCCCATTTTTAAAAGTAATGGAAAATGCATTTTTTCACATTCGATAGTTTGACATGGTAGCGACGATATGTAATAAATATTACTATCGCATCTCAAGTTGTTTATGAGCACTTAAAAGTACTTTATCAGTTTTTAAGGAAAAATCTGCTTCTGTTGTGAGCAAAAGCGGTAATTACTAATGATGAGTACGACGTGTTTGAAAATATTAAGAATCTTGCAGTAAATATAAAGCAAAATATTATATAATTTACTAAAGCGTTTGCGGATATAAATTTTTTTAAATCTTCCGAATACCCTGATTTTGGATTTCATTTCCTCAAGTTTGTAACCATATGTAAAAAACATTACTATCGCATCTCAAGCTGTTTATGAGCACTTAAAAGTGCTTTATCTGTTTTTAAGGAAAAATCTACTTCTGTTGTGAGCAAAAAATGTAATTACTACAATGAGTATGGTGTGTTTGGAAATATTAAGAATCTTGAAATAAACATAAAACAAAATATTATTTAATTTACTAAAGCCTCTGCTGATATGTATTTTTTTTAAATCTGCCAAGAAAACCTGATTTTGGATTTCATTTCCTCAAGTTTGTAACCATATGTAAAAAATATTACTATCGCATCTCAAGCTGTTTATGAGCACTTAAAAGTGCTTTATCTGTTTTTAAGGTAAAATCTACTTCTGTTGTGAGCAAAAGTTGTAATTACTACAATGAGTATGGTGTGTTTGGAAATATTAAGAATCTTGAAATAAACATAAAACAAAATATTACTTAATTTACTAAAGCCTCTGCTGATATATATATATATATTTAAATCTGCCGGATAACCTGATTTTGGATTTCATTTCCTCAAGGTTGTATCCATATGGAAGAAATATTACTATCGCATCTCAAGCTGTTTATGAGCACTTAAAAGTACTTTATCTGTTTTAAGGAAAAACTTACTTCTGTTCTGAGCACAAGTTGTAATTACTACAATGAATGTGGTGTCTCGGAAAATATTTAGCTCTTTAGTTAAAGAAGCACTTGCGATAAATGCATTTTATTCCCTTTATATCGCATCTTGCATTTTTTTTTAATTTAGCTATAAAATGAGTAAGAATATTTATAAGATAAATTATGTGGTTTATGTATTTTTTAACGATATCCAGCAATGTTGAAAAGTGTTCATGGATTCCGTTTGTCTGTGTGTCGCCTGTCCGTCTACTCGCGGAAATATGATCGGATTATTATTCAATTAATTGGTATATGTTATTGAGGTTTACTATGGCATGTTTTGTATTCAAAATGATGTGTGTAGCATTTATAGTACCTTTACAGGGACCTTCAAAAGAATTCCTTTACATTACTGTCTATCGGGAAAAAAATCATTTGAGGTGAATTTTATTTATGTTATGGTATTTCAAACAAAATAAAATTGATATGCATCGCTGAGATGGACGTTTTCTCAGGAGTATATAACGAATTACAAGTAGCACTTATAATTCGTTTACAGTGCCATATAAAAGAAATCCGTTACATAACGATCTATTGGGAAAAATCTTTGCGGTTTATTTTATTAATGTTTCACAATTTCAAACATATTGAAATTGATATACCGTAATTTCCGGCGTATAAGCCGCAGCTCAAAGAGTCGTTTTTCGACCCAGAAATATTATTTTATAAAATGTAACTTAAAAGATCGCTGTAAATATTTAACTACAATTATTGAATAAAATTTCTGGGTCGAAAAACGACTCTTTGAGCTGCGGCTTATACGCCGGAAATTACGGTATATAAATGAGGTGCATTAACAGAAGCTTACTATTGGGCTGTCCGGAATGTTCGTGCCGGATGTGAAAATCAATTCACACCGCAAAATTCTGCCCTTCAATTATTAAACATTAGATATCGGAATCGATGTCTGATAATTAAATAATAGAATTTTCTGGTACGAATTAATTTTCCCAACCGGCACGAACTTTACGGCAACACAATATGAAATATGGTGTTTATAGCATTAATCGTTTACAGGCACACATAGATGAATTCGATTATTCACTTTACAGGGCTTTCAAATGGTTCGCTTTTTTATACAGGTATTTTCTTAGAAAAGTTTTATTTTCAGGTTTTTCTTGCATATTTTGTACAAAACCACTTTCGGAGGTTAATTTTTGCGGAAATTCTGTAGAAACCTACCATGAACTTTTCTGTTAAAAAATATTAGTATTCAGTTAGCGAACCATTTGGGAGCCCTGACTTTATAACTCTTCATTTCAATTTCTCAAATAATTATAAACAACAAGAGTTTTTGTAAGTTAATTTATGTGATTCATGTATAGTCATCCAGAAAAAAGAGAACACCTTCTTCACAGTAACAAAAGAAATAGCCATTCAACGGGAAATTGTGTCTTTTCCAGTATATGTTAAAAAGTAAGCTTTGGAAATAGTTTTCCTGTTGAAATTGTAGAAAACCCCGAAAATTGCTGTACGGACACCTATTTTTGACATCCTATTTATCATTTTCGGAATATTGTACTATAGGACACCAAACGGGAAGTTATTCTGCCGAGTAATTTCGGAATTATGCATGTTTACAGTCTGGAAAAGTTAATGTTAAACTCAGTTGTAATTGTTGCAATGCAGATTGGAATGCGGTACCAGAGGTTACCAAAGGTTACCAGAGGTTTAAAAGAGCACTTTTAAAAATCTTACATTGCGCTTTAATGTGAAATAAATGGTATCTCGATTAGAGACTACTGGCACCTTAGTCAGGGGAACATCCATAATCCGTATGATTTGTTTTTCAAGCGTAACTCAAAAAATACATTTTAGATATGCTTTGGATTCGTATATCTGAAGTTTTTAGAAATCGATTTCTGTGTGTTCATCCCAAATTTATGGGAATTATAAAAATAAAATGTTTCTGTTTGCTCCTTTAAATAATTGTTAATACAAAAAATCTGCGTGATAATATTATTACTTAATGAAATATAATTGAACGTAAATTAAAGTAATTTAACATAAGAGTAATTAATTTGAATAAATAAATTTGAATAATTGTAATTCTAAAACGTTTAGTTAAAATTGAATTGGAATTTGGAACCTGGGTGTAAATCGAAATGTAAATTAAATGTAGTTTGTCAAAATTGGTTATCTATGTATGTTAAAGGTATTTTGTCAAAATTGGTTTTCACTGTGAAGTAAAAGTATATTGTCAAAATTGATTATCTGAGTAAATTAAAAGTATTTTGTGAAAATTGATTGTCAATGTGAATAAAAGTATTGTGTCAAAATTTGTTGTGAAATTAAATGTGACGTATGAATGAAAATAAAAAGCATTTTGTCAAAATTGGTTACTGCGATTAAAAATTTAAAAGTTTTAATAGGAATATTAAAGTTTCATTCATGAATATCAAATAATAGTAGGAATTTATAGTTACAATTCCAATTTGTTTCGAAAATTAATTTTTAAAATTTTTTTTTTTTTATGAAATAAATTTTAGAAAATATTGTAATTTGCCTTTCTTGCTTACCTGAAATATGTGTAGTTGACCTGAAAGCTTTCCAGTGGTTTAAAAGTACATTTAAAAAAATCTTACATTGCGTTTTAATGTGAAATGATTGGTATCGCGATTACAGACGACTGGCATCTTAGTCAGGGGAACATTCGTAATCCGTATGATATAATTAATTTCGCTTTCCATCGGGCTGTGTGATGTGGCTAAAGTGTACATTTAATACGCTTAGATCCTGCCACAGCATCCATACCTATCTTAGTTTTTTTTTTTAAATCTTTTTAAAAATATATAAAATTTAATCAAAGTAGGGGATGCAACCCGGGCTTCCCAGGTCACATAACATAGGTGAAAATCATTTTTTTATTGGAAACTCCATAGATAGATTTTTTTTTTACATTTAATACATGTTTTTAGATTATCCACTAACAATACCAAAAGGCATTTTAATATGAAAAATATCAATAATGTATACAAATACAGTTTTGAAATTTATTAAAAACTATGCTTTGTATGTAGATTTTCACGTCCGTCGATTTTTGGTAGAGCAAGTGTGGGTCCGGAAAACTTGACTTAAGGCCTACGACCTCACTCATTTTTGGGTACACAGCTCCGAAGCTGTTGGAGGACTCCTGCTTGTTCCTATCAAGACCTCCTTATCAAAGTATCAGACCTCTCAATCAGTAAGTTGCCTTTGACCGCTATACTTGTCCTGCTACTAGCGCCATCAATCGTCAGTAATAGTATTTACGACACGAAATCACACGAAATTTTTTCACAGTTCCATTTGTTCTATGCATTTGCTTATGAACTAGTAGTTTTCCTACCACTAAAATTTTATAGTAAATTTTATCTTATTAAATTGACAAGATCGTGTGATTACATGACGAAAAAAATTCTATTAAATTTTTGTGGTAAGAAAAAAGCGTAAGAGTTGGCAGCTATGCGGTAGCAGACCAGCTAGATTTTTCTATTATATTTTTGGATACCAGTTTTTTAGTAGAGACAATTTTGTTTTGTTTGACCGGAGAATTCTGGGATTTAAAAGAACAACATTTTCTCTAAAAATATACTGGTGTTCAAAAAGCCCGAAACATGGCAACTGTGCGGTAGTATCCACCAGGCGGCGATACTTTCCGGAGAAAGTCAATTAATAAGTTGGCAATTACCGCGGTCATTTTCTCCCATAGACTTTCTCCGGATTGTCAAGCCTGATCTATGATAAGGGAGTCTTGGTTCCTATGTGCAATGTGGTGGCCTCCCAAGAGGATGCGGGCCACCGCAAATCGCAACGGTGTATGTCGCTCTTTTACTCGGGTTCAATGGGAGTGATCAGCAGGTGGCGGCGCCCCCACCGGCCATAGAGCGCACAGGATCTCTCCTGGTCGTGCTCGTTAAAGGTTTCTCAGAGCTTGGGTATGGCGGTTGACGTGCCTGGCGGGCACCCTGAGGCGACTGGTGGCGCAGCTCATTTTCGCCGCATGTCAGAAAGTTAATCGCGGAGGAAATCTCTAAAGATATTACTTACAAACAGCCTTTTTTATTCTGAAAATTTCAGTGGTTTAAGCGCGTAGTTCGATTACACGCATGTTATATATGTTTTATTTACATAATTTTATTATTTTATTGATTGATTGATGAAGCATTTATGAAATAGCAGCAGAAAACAAATGTAGGATTGTTTATATTGTTTTAAGTGCAAATGTGTTAATCTTTGTGATTGTGCTTTACGTATTAGATATATATATATATATATATATATATATATATATATATATATTTTTTTAAGTCATTCTTGAAAAGTATTTTAAAACATAAAAAAATTAGTAAATTAAGATACAGTTTTCAAACAAATTGCACTTGAAAGAACATACTTTTGTATCTAATCGCGTGTGTAAAAAATTTAATTTTGCGATGTTTAGAAGTTTAAAAAATTGCAGTAAAAGCAAAATTTATTGTTCAAAGTGTTACCACCGTTAATATGACCTCAACGTTATTCAGGGACATGTTTTTTGCTTTATACTATATATTTGAAACTGCTGATTATCTATACGGAACGCGGAGCCGGTTCCTTGCTCGAAAGTTTAAATCATGGCCAAAAGTAAAAGTAATGTGTGTATTGCAGATCAGTGTGTGCAAATTTCAGTGTCTAGTGAATGGAGAGAGCTTTAACACTAGAACTCCCATGAGTCGTCATTTTGACGGTTACCAAAAGAATATATTCCGATTCGAACCTGAAATTTCTTTTTAAAATAAATTAAATATAAAACTCACAGAAATACGTTAAATGGATAAGTTAAGTAGTTTTAAATAAAATTTCTGGTGTAAAATAGTTTTAAAAAACTTGAGTAAAATTTCCGGTAGTTCTAGCGTTAAACCCAGTCTTCAATTGAGATGCCCTGCAATTACATGGAGCCATGGAAAACAGGTCTAGCTGTAGATATAGTGACTACTTTAAAGAAATTAAGGATAGTGATAAATCCATCAGAATACTCAAAGCCGGCAGTCAATTCACCGACTGTACGCATTCTGCCCCTGAAACAGGTTACATCAGCGACATAATGATTATAGCATAATGACGTAAGTAAGATGCCCCCCCCCCGGGCCAACCCCTGAATTCAGCACTGATGAGCATCCTTCGACGGAGGAGGTATAATCTAAAGAAAAGTTGGAAACATTAAAAATAATATTCATAATAAATTAAAAATTACAATTATATTAAGTAAAAAATTAAAAATAAAGGTAAGTTTAAAGTTAAGCACTAGTTTGGTAAAAAAATTGTTAATATTTTTGTATCGAAAAAAACATTTTGTACTAAAACCAGTAAAAATACACAGTAAATTATTTTATTATATACATTTGAAATTTTGTGTCAGATACTTATCGTATTTTGTATCTAATCAAGGTGTCTAACGCCGCTTTTGCGGCTGTTAGAGAAGCCAAATTTGAAAGTAGAATTATAACATTTTTGATGTTTTGATCAAAGGCAGCTGCCGAAAATAACTTGTCAATGCAAGTGCTAAATTGATCTTAAAGTAATAAAGAATACGGAAATAGAAAAATGGCTGTTGCTCGTGTGCCAAAATAAACCCCTTCTTGCTGAATACTGAAATATATTTATGAGAAGCAATATTTTCACGAATAACGTCTCAAAGTTCAAAAATTTAAGCAGGAGGCTGGAGACAAAAAAAAACACGATTTGATTTTTTATCTGTCAGCGATACGGAGACAAAGCAAATTGCACTAGTGTGCGAAATAAGGTTAAAATTAAGATTGCGTTGATGAAATTGGTCCTTACGTATTTTCAAACAGTTATACTTTTTAATTTATATTCGGTCCTGTAAGTTAATTTTAAAAATATTTTTCTTCATTTCCTGGTAGTCAAAACAGTAAAAATCTCATTTTTCTAGAAACCAAATCTCAGAAAGTTATAATAATTTGACTGTTTCTAATCTGTGAGTTTACATTACCTACGTATCTCCGGCAGTTAAAAAAACAGTTCACGTTTCAATATTTTTGGGATCTCCTGTATACATAAGGAAAAGTATTTTAAATCTTGAAAATTGTTCACTTCGGTCTATTTTTGGATCTATAAGTTTTAGGATACGCGAAACACTACATGGCTATTTTTTAAAACGTCTGTCTCTCTGTCTGTGTGTTACACAAATTTTGCCCGCACTGTCTCAAAAATCATTGCACGGATTTCAATTAAACTTCGGATTCCCGTATAATTTGACATAAATTGGTGCTGATTACGTTTGGGTGTAAATCGCCCATATCGCTGCTGTACTGTGTTTTTTACGATTTCTGTAATAACTATATCTTGACATATATGAGAGGGTATTTTATCAAACTTCATTTTCAGTTAGATCTTGATATAAGTTTAAGTAGGTATTGAATAGATTTCGGTTTAACGTGATTAATATGTAGCGCTGCTCTGCTGCATTTTTCACGATTTCCCTGATAGCTAAATTGCGGAATTTATCTAATAAAAATTCACCTAATTTAATAAGTGAGATATTTATTCAAAATTATATTGGTTCAATTTTTACTCTCTCCATCAAGAAGGGTTGCTGCTATGCTGTATTTTAATGTTGAACATACTAGTCGTATCTCAATATTTATTACCTAGAAATGTAATAATTTTATATTTGAACTTGTTATTTAAAAATATATACGAGGTATATGTAGTATGCAGAGATGCCAAGCTCTCACTAATCTTCCGTAATACGTGTATTAATATGACACCATTTAACAACGTTTTGAACCAGAAAATCTATTTGATGAATCTTTATTTATTTAATTTCTTATTTCTACGTGAAATATATTTCATTTCATTTCTTTAAAAAAAATTGTGGTGCGAAGCGTATTAAACCTGGTTCAAATAAACCCACATATTACGGAAGATTAGTGTGAGTTTGGTACTTCTGGTAGTATGTTATGTTGGTTCAATTTTATATTTGAATACCAAACAGTTTGTCGGGTTTAACTGTGTCTTTTGCTATTCATTGATAGCGGAACTCTAAGTTAACTTCAAAGAAATGTACTATACTTTGAAATTATTGCTGTGTAAAAGTGCTATTTACATGAATGTAGACGAATAATATAGAAGATTTCGTGATGATAGATACTACTTTGCAATAAGGAAATTGTTTTCCATATTTTACTTTAAATGCACAGTTCTGGAAAAAATAGAACAGCACCACACCTTGCTATTGTTAACAATATTTCCGGTAGAGGGACAAAAGGTCGATATGAGGTAATGACTACTATTATTTGACATTCATGAATAAAACTTTAATCTTCTTATTAAATTTTTAAAGTTTTAATCGCAGTAACCAATTTTGACAAAACGCTTTTTATTTTCATCCATATTTCACATTTAATTTCACAACAAACTTTGACACAATACTGTTAATTCACATTGACAATCAATTTTTACAAAATACTTTTAATATACTTAGATAATCAATTTTGACAAAATACTTTTATTTCACACTGAAGACCAATTTTAACAAAATACTTTCAGTATACATAGATAACCAATTTTGAAAAAATACTTTTAATTTACATTTAGATTTACAACCAGGTTCCAAATTCCAATTCATTTTGACTAAACATTTTGGAATGATAATTATTCAAATTTTTCACTCTCTTATATTAGGTTACTTTTATATACATTCAATTATATTTCATTATGTAATAATATTATCACGCAGATTTTTTGTATTAACAATTATTTAAAGGAGCAAACAGAAACATTTTATTTTTGTAATTCCCACAAATTTATGATACAAAATATAAAATATTAAACTAGTATTAGGAAACGTTATGAATTATAACGCCTAAAAAAGTTTAATACATTCTATTTATAGATGTCTCCTATAAATTTTTGAATAATTTTGCTTTTCTCCTGCGATTTTTTAGACATCTTTAGAAACAATCATGATGCGGGGTTACGAGATCATGTGTGAGATATGCTCGATGTTTGCATACACGATATAAATACCAGGTTACAATTTGAAGATTATCACTGAAATCAATTCTGATAAAATAATCAAGAAACAGAAACTAATCGAATAACTGGTGCATAAATTAGCATTAAAATTTTTTCATTGGGTCAATTTTAGGAATTATTATTGACATTTTTTATATATTTCGCATTTTAAATGCACATAACTCCTTAAAAATTAAAAAAAAAAATTGAAGTAAAAATCGACATTATTCCAAATGGATTGGCACCTTGAGTTTTCTTAACAAACATTACTTAAAATGACTTTTTTTTCTACAACTATATTTCAAGCAGTTCATTTTAGCATATAGTAACAATACAAATAAATATAAATTAGGAGTATTAATACTTTTACCAAAACATGGAAAAAAAGTATTATAATGTAAATTGAAAACCGGCCCCCTTTTTTATTTTATTTTAATTTTAATTCAATTATTTTTTTTTTACTCATCTAAAACAGTAAGTTTCTAACAAAAGCTATAATCTTTTCGAAAAATTATTTTGAAAATGAACAAGATTCATTGATATAATTAATTTTGAAAGAGAGAAATCATTTTCTTTTCTTTTAATGCATAAATTAGCATTAAAATTTTTTCATTGGGTCAATTTTAGGAATTATTATTGACATTTTTTATATATTTCGCATTTTAAATGCACATAACTCCTTAAAAATTAAAAAAAATTTGAAGTAAAAATCGAAATTATTCCAAATGGATTGGCACCTTGAGTTTTCTTAACAAACATTACTTAAAATGACTTTTTTTTCTACAACTATATTCCAAGCAGTTCATTTTAGCATATAGTAACAATACAAATAAATATAAATTAGGAGTATTAATACTTTTACCAAAACATGGAAAAAAAGTATTATAATGTAAATTGAAAACCGGCCCCCTTTTTTACTTTATTTTAATTTTAATTCAATTATTTTTTTTTTACTCATCTAAAACAGTAAGTTTCTAACAAAAGCTATAATCTTTTCGAAAAATTATTTTGAAAATGAACAAGATTCATTGATATAATTAATTTTGAAAGAGAGAAATCATTTTCTTTTCATCGCTTGGGCGATTTTAGAAGACTCGCGTATTATAAAACGACATTGTTTTAAAATCACTCAATGAGAGTGTTGTTTTCAGTTTCGTATGAATAACAAAACAACTAAAATATTTTTCAACTATTGATTTTTGCATTGTCGTGAAAATAACACGAAAAGCTCATTACATTAAATTATTTTGGTATGTAAAAGTGTGCCTAATAAAACTACAAAATCTTGTAAGAATGCTTTCTATGAGACTGCAGTATACGGCTTTCCATTTCCTTGTGTATTAAGGATTATTATGGAAATGTGTTAAGGTTGTAATTTTAAATAGAATGCATTATTTATTTTGATATATAGAGAGCTTTACTTTGAAATAGAACGAGTTACTGACTATTATCTACAAACTTTTACTTTTTTTTGACATCACTAAAATGTAAATGAGAACTTTTACTTCAAAGGATTTTTACGAAAAGTTAACACAAAATTTACTATTAAATTTTAGTGGTGAGAAAAAAGTTGGCAACTGTGAAGATTATTTTGATCAATCTGTCCAATTTGAATATATCGTAGTTACCATGTCAAGCTATCGAATGTGAAAAAATGCATTTTCATCACTTTTAAAAATGGGCCGATTTTCACCAGTAAATTTTAATAGTATTCTTTACCAACGCATCGCCAGTTTGGCCTTATCTCTTTTATAAAGAAATTCGGAATCCATACCAGAAATTTAAAATAAATATTTTTGCTTTATTTGATGACAGACATTTCGCGATCTCTTAAAGTAAAAAAATATTCTCAAGATTTCCGGTATGAATTCGGCATTTCTGACTAAAACAGAAAGGCAAAATGGCAATCCTGTCCTTTACAGGAATTTTATTAATATTATTATTAGCCGAAAAATTCTAACAGTATTTAGTGGTGACAATTGGCAAAATTTGAAAAGTAATGAAAAATGCATTTTTTCATATTCGATAGTTTGACATGGCAGCAACGATATCGTAAAAAAGAGCAAAATGGATAGATCGAAAAAAAAGATCAAGAAAAATCTCAAGTGTTAAAAATATAAACATAGCTTTTAACATAGGGAAATATTTAGTGTAACAATGTTTAAATTATTTTATTTAACCGTTTACGGAGTAAAAAACGCCTTTTAATGAAACGTTGAAATGATTGAACAACATTGTGATTTAAAACAAACATATTTGAAAATAAGTAAAATCTTTACTTCACGTACAATATGAAAGAAAAATATTCAAAAAATCATGTGCAATTGTGGAATTTGGGTATTCAAATTAAGCGGTATAAGTAATATACCACCGACCTTTAAAGATTTAAGAAACTCTAATTAAAAAACAAAACAAAACAAAAACAGTATGCCCTCTAAAGTCCCTTGCCACCCTCTTAACCCTTTCAGGGGCAAGCACTTGTGCTCCTGTAACGTTGAATTCCCACCGGAATTTAGGAAAGAATTTAGTTCAAAATAAGAATAAGCTATTTTTCAACTTTTTTTCGTCAAAGTTAAAAAAAGTAAAATTTAATTAAAAGTTTCTGGTTTGAATCAGATTAAAATTAGGCGCCCCTCAAAGGGTTAAACCTTTCAGGCGCGGATTACTTCTGTTCGCAAAATGGTGAAATGATTGATTGACACCAGAATTTACAAACGAATTTCTTAGAAACTAAATATTTGCTTTTCTTCAAGTTCATTACAAAAGCAAGATTTTATTAAAATATTCTGGGTGTCACTTGACAGTTGTAATTAAAATTAAGTGGTCACATTTGTGACCACCGCCCGTGAACGGTTAAGTTCAGAATGGCTGCTGATATGTTCATAAAAGTGGTGTCTAGGTATAGTGAAGCATCCATGCGCTACTGAATAAAACCGCCTACGGTGCCACCTGTTGGAAAACTGCAAAGCTAGCATTCCTATATCAAAATCGAAAAGAGATAGAGAAAAAAGTGATTTACAAAGTTGTAGAGCATCATCGATTTAGTACGAAAAGACTTCTTGTGTACATTGTGGTGTGTGTGTAATGCGAAGAACAGAACGGTTAAAACGCATATTTCATTTTTCGTGATTTCCTACACTGTGACGTCACGAAACATGAACAGAAGGAGAAATGATTATCTTTCGGACAAAACAAATCACTGCAATGTGGCACAGTGCCATCGCTTGTGATTCCCAATCAAAACGACGCATTACGAATGCTTGTACCAACGCTTGTACCATGCTTGTCACCCCATATGCTCCACAGTAGCGTAGCGTCAGGGAAGGGGGGCGCACAATCATTTTACGACCAGTATAATTATATACTACATTTGGCCTTATTTAATATTTGAACGGTATGAATTAAATAAGGCCAAATAAAATATATAAAAATACTGGTAGTAAAGTGATCCTAACCCCCCCCCCCCCCCCTCCCTCTTGACGCTACGCCTCTGATGCTCCAACGTGTGCAACGTGAAATTCAAAAAAGGATCCAAATGTGCATTGGAGCTGACGTTGAGAAGTTTGAACATCTGAAATAACGGTATATTGTTTCAACTAGTTGTTTTGTTCTTTCTAAGATCGTTTTGACACGTCACAGTGTAGGAAATCACGAAGGAAATCACGCTTTCAATCCATAATATCGGTTGAATCCTCTTTACAAAGACAGGATTTGTCCGAGACAATTCGCTAAATTCCTATACCACTAAAATATGACAAGTTTAGTTGTAATAAAAATTCTTATCTTATAAAGGTTTTTTCACTCGAAGATTATGATTTACATCGCACGTACTCGCCAATTCTAATTTTTATTAAACATTGTTTAGTATTTTTAGGTTCGTTCGTAATTATATAAATCTGTAGCACCTATAGTCGTCGTCTGGTCCTTAATTCTGCCCGTCTGTCCGCATATAACAGCAGAAAACCTACCATTCAAACCGAATGGTTTGAAATTTAATATGTATAATCGTTGCACAATTTCGTCGTGTCATTTTAAATTTTATGAAAATCGAATCAAAATTTAAAAATATATTAATAAAAGTTGTCTTTCTTCTATAAAACCATTTCGTAGGTAATCTGTGTAATAAATGCGCAATTTATGTGACTGAGGAAAGCAAATACGCACAAACCACTTTTTTCATATGCCAGGTGTCCATTTATTTTTTCGAATAAAATTGTATTAAAGTTACATTTTTAGAAAAATCGTTCAAAAAAATGTTTTCTTGAGAGATGAGTTACATTAAAAAATGTATAGACTTTGAAATAATTTCAGTGAAAATTAGATTAGCAGCCCAATATATCAATCCATTAAAGTAAATAAACGCAGGAGATTCGTTCATTATGAGTCATAAAAATAATAAACCATGGAGGTAATCATTCACAAAGCAAGATCTTCATGGTGAATTTTGAAGCGCTGTATAGTGTAGAAAAAAAATCGCTCTATAAATGTGGCATACGTAATAAGAAAAAAAAAGGCATGCTCATTGCACTCATATAAGACGATATAATTCATTTCACTGAAAAAATAAAGATGATTTTTTTACATCGTGAAACTAGTTATAAAACGAAAGTACTTCTTTTGTCACGTTTAACATACAATGTATAACTTGTTTTTTTCTGGTTTGTATTTTTAAACACTTTTTTTCATTATGAAAAAAAAAAAAAAAGATTCCAATTACATTCAACTAGCAAAATCGTGGCTTTGAACGCGTGGTTGTTGAAATATGCCTACTAATAACAGGGAATTATATTGCTGCAACTCATTTAAATATTCATACTTAGTTCACATTTTCAGGCATCTTCATTCTTGAACCCCATTGGATGAACACGAGACTGGAATTAATGAGAAAACATCCATTCAATTCATTTGAAGGCACCCTCTTCTAAAAAAATACATACTTGCAGTCTATTTGCGAACTCTATTTATCAGCAATCATACAACAAAATAAATTTTACAATTGATACAGTAGTTACAGCGTCTATTCCCAAAAAGAAATATATTTTTAAAAATTTTTTAAGTACTAATATACCTTGATTTACTTAAAAAATAAAAATTGCTTCCAACCAGGAAACCACGCCATAGTGTAATAATAAAAAAAATCTAAGTAAACAATAATCGAAAGAGCATAGTGAAATGTGTTTTTTAACACATAAATCATTTGCCCTCGTCTCCTCGTTATCAAGATATAAAGTCTTAAATTTTGCTAATTTATTTGTCTAATTGAGGGAGAAAAGGCGGAGTTCTGATTCAGAAATTTTAATTACTGATTGAAGCATAGAAAATTCCAAGAAAGACCAAGAACATTTCATGAACTTAATTATATTGCAATGATTACAATGATCCACCTCCTGCGGAAAACAAAATTGCAAGGGCGTTTCAAATAGAAGTGGCCCAGTTTGCACTACACCAGACATGTACCAAGCCACTGCCCTCTGAATACTAGGCCTGAGCGCTGACACAAAAATTGCAGCAGTCGCAGGCGGAATTGTTTCAGCGTGTGTACGGTCTCTTGAAATTCAATACCTTAAATTTCTAAAAGTTTCCTCTATCTTATTTTTCTGAGATTCATTAAGTTAAAGAAAACTGTTAGAAAATACTGGGGTGTAAAATTAGGGGAACGTACAAAGGTTTTAAAAAATCCACCTACAAGCGCCGC